>BPLQ01008249.1:0-639775 GCA_021605075.1 Caerostris darwini
TGGAAATTTGACGTCAAAATATTCATTAGTGTTTGAATTACGCTTGGCTTTGTGAGACGCTAAAACTGATTCCGGCGATTTTTGAAATGTCTGAATTAATTGAGCAAAGAACTTGCATTAAATTTTGTTTGCGGAAACGTATAGAATGTTGCAGAAGGCATTCGATGAGCATTCCTATATCGGAAAGAATTGCTTAGAAGTGGTATAAACAGTTCAAAGAAGGCAGAGAATCCGTTGAAAACAAAGAGCCCTCTGGTCGACAGTCAACCTCAACCGACGAAGCTCACGTCCAAAAAATTAAAGATTTGGTGCTTGCAAACCGTCGATTTACAGTTAGAGACCTTGATGATAATGTTGGAATTTCAAAATGATCGGTTTAAATCCATTTTGGGCCTCAAACACGTCAAATCTCGATTCGTACCGAAACCACTGAATGCGCCAGCTCACACTGCATTGATTCTTCGTGACTTTTTCGCCAAAGATGAAACCCATATCGTTTCACTACCACCGTATTCACATCATGCGACTTCTGGCTATTCCCTAAACTCAAAAGACCACTTCGGGGACACTGTTTGGAGTCAGTTGAAGAGATTCAACGTGAATCGATGCGCGCTTTCCAGGCCATCTCTACTGATAACTTTTTATAATGCATTGACGATTGGAAAAGAAGTTGACAAAAGTGCATTGTGTCCGGAGGGAATTATTTTGAAGTCGATCAAATAAATTTGGAAGATTAAATAAAGAGTTTGTGAAAAAAAATAATTGGTCTTACTTTGTGGGCACAGTAATATGTATATATATGTGTGTGTGTGTGTGCGCACAATTCATTTATATTTTCTGTTTCGTCTGTTCTTAAAGAATGAGTGTTGGTTCAAAGAGTACTTTAATCTAATTATACGTAGAATAGTCTACGTATAATTAGATTAAAGTATTCTAAGTTCAAATGAACTGCACATACTTCATGTATTCTTTACTTCTTCTGGTCTCTTCTGGTCGCTACCGGAGAGACCAGGTAGATAATGCGTTAGATTGCAGAACCAAATGCGCTTCCTCCGAAATTCGACCAGATATGCGGAACTGAAAGTTTCCCTGTCTGAACCTTGGATAGGCACATAAATCTGTGGGTCGAAATATTCTTTCATTAAACTCGAATAACAGAAAAGGATACTGCGAACCTTCAGGGTCTCTGTTGAGATTGTCCAAAATTGTAGTGGCAAATCATTGCTATACAGAATCATTCTTCCCCCCCCTACAAAAACACGTGATGTCCTCTTTGTATAACTCTGATTCTACTACATATCTGTTGTTCTAGTCTACAGACCTCAAATCTACAGGCCCAAGCTTTCGAATGCAACATATGAAAGCTTGGGCCTGTATCATATATTTTTTCATATAAAATAATTTTTAGTATAAAAGCTTAAAAAAATCGATGAATAAATTTGCATGTAATATTTGATTCAAATACTTTCTAATTTGTACATTTCATCCACAAAAATTACTAGATTGATTCATAAAAAAATTATTATTAATTTATACACACTATTAATTTATAATTATCATTTGATACAAATTATCAGAAAAAAAAATTTATTTATATGAGATGGCATTAAAATAATTTTATATTTTGCAAAATATTTTAATAATGCTTTGAGTACATGAACTATTCTTATTTCATTCCATTTCAATGCAGAGAAGTTAAAATGATACCGAACAAGAAGAAATTTCAAACTAAAATCATCAAAAAGTTGACGAAAATTCTTTTGATCTAAAATAGACTATTAGATCTGTCTTGTATACATTCTATTTTTATCATTCAAAAACATTAAAAGTAAAATCCACCAGTTAATAATTTTATAAATAAATATATACAATAAATAAAATGAGAGTGAATAAAGTAGTGAATTATTAATATTGAAACTTATTTTAAAGCACTTTCAAAGTTGAATGAATTGAATTTCCCAAAATGAATCGAGCTATTCATCAGACAGCAGAAATTTCTATCCGTTTCTGAGAAATTACATTATTTGTCTTTGTATAAAATAAGAAAATAAAAGCCATAAAATGAAATTTATCTTCAATTGAAAAGATACTTCGTTTTTCTTTAATAATTCGCAGATTTTCTATCATTAACAGCATTCTAAAACAAAGTATACATTTTTACAGCTATCAATTTAAAAAATACTTTTGAAGTAACGAAACGGCATTCTCGAATTCCTTCACAATGTGAGCTCCAATCACATCTTCAATCCAAATTTGTGTTTGAAATAAAGAGTTTTAAAAAGAAAAAGTAAAAGAAACATTCACACATCTACGAAAGGAATCTTCCCGATTTCAATCAATATAGGTTAATTTTCTTCTTCTTCAAGAAGCAAATAAAATAAAATAAAATAAATCCAAACGAAATAAAAATTTAAGTGAAAAAAAAAAAAACTCCATCGTACGTAACTACAGACCTCAATAAGATGCAATTATCGGTCAGAATAAATTATCGGAAATTTCTAAACGTCGAAATCAATTTTATGACTAGGAAAGGCGATTTTCTGAGAAATTACATTATTTGTCATTGTACAAAATAAAATAAAAGCCATGAAATCAAATTTATCTTCAATTGAAAAGATACGAGATATTTTTTTTTTTTTTAAATTCTAAACTTTTCTTTCATTAACTGCATTCCAAGAATTGCAGAAAACAAAGTATACATTTTTACAGCTATCAATTTAAAAAAATACTTTCGAAATACCGAAAAGGACATTCTCAAATTCCTTCAGAATAGAATCAACTCCAATCGCATCTTAAATCCAAATTTGTGTTTGAAATAAAGATTTTTAAAAAGAAATAAAGAAAAAGTAAAAGAAACATTCACACTTCTAGGAAAGGAATCTTCCCAATTTCAATCAATATAGGTTAATTTTCGTCTTCTTCTTCAAGAAGCAGATGAAATAGAATAAAATAAAATAAATCAAAACGAAATGAAAATTGAAGTAAAAAAAAATTCCATCGTGTGTAACTACGGAACTCAATAAGATGCAATTATCGGTCAGAACAAATTATCGGAAATTTCTAAACGTCGAAATCAATTTTGTGACTAGGAAAGGCTATAGTTCGAACGACGGACGTTTTGGCTTCGCCTTTTAAATGCAAAATGCCGAAAGAAAATAAAAAAAATAGGTAAAAATCAAATGTAAAAAAATTCAACAGGAAATGCTACCAATTTATCGCTTCTTTTCATGCGAGGTGTAGATATTCGAATTGGACATAAATTTTATAAGAAGAAACACCTGCAACATTTTTTTTGAAAATATCTTCAATTGGAGACTCTAGATTTATTAAATTATTGGAACAGAGAGAGATTCGGATTTTCATTGTTCTTCACTTGCTATAAATATAATTAAATGACTTATTGGCACAAACAAGTAGAATACATGAAAAAAATAGAATTATTCCAATATATTGAGACATTTTTTCCTCAAAATTCTGGTAAGCTTTTCCATACAAAAAGAAGATCTTCACTTCTTTGTTATTTTGAAGTGATTTACCATTTATGAATAACATACAATGGATTCAGTGAATAATTTGAAGGGAAAAATAATGAGTGCAACTATAAATACTCAATTTTTATTAATAATTATATGCTGCATTAAACTTTTACTTTTAAATTTTTGCATTGTTTTGCATTTTAAATTTTTGCATAACAAAATAATTAAAAAAATAGGCAAAAAAACAAATGTAAAAATTTCAACAGGAAACGCTACCAATTTATCTCTTCTTTTCATGCGAGGTGTAGATATTCGAATTGGGCATACATTTTATAAGACGGAACACCTACAATTTTTTTTGTGAAAATATCTTCAATTGAATACAATATATTTATTAAATTATTGGAACAGATAGTTATTCGTATTTTCATTGCTCTTCACATATTATAAATAGAATTAAGTGAGTTATTGGCCCCAACAATTAGAATACATGAAAAAAATTACATTATTTCAATTTTTTTACACTTTTTCCCCATAAAAAAATACTGATAAGCCTAGATTATCTAAATTTAGGATTATTAAGCTTAAGATTTTCTTTCTTTAAAGGAATTAAAAAAAAAAAAATCCTTACATCTTTGCTATTTTTAAGTGATTTACCATTTATGAATAACATACTATGAGTTCAGTAAATATTATAATAATAATACGTGAAATATACTTATTTCATTCGATTTAAATGCAGAGAAGTTAAAACCATACCGAAAAAAAGACATTTGAAATCATAATCATGAAAAATTTCATGAAAAACTCTTTTGGTCTATGTGAATGTGAATATCTGTTTGAATATTTATACGGGATACCATTAAAATAATTTTATCTTTACAAAATTTTTTAAAAAGGATTTGAATACATGAACTATACTTATTTCATTTAATTTCAATGTAGACAAGTTAAAACCCTGCCGAAAACAAGAAATTTTAAGTTATAATCATCAAAAATTTGAAGAAATTTTCATTTGATCTAAAATTGCCTATTAGATATTTCTTGTATACATTCTAGTTTTGTCATTCAGAAACATTAAATGTAAAATCCATCAGTTAAAAACTTTATGAATAAATATATAAGATAAATAAAAAGAGAGTGAATAGAGTAGTGAATTATTATTATTGAAACTTATTTTAAAGCACTTTCAAAATTGAAAGAATTCGTTCAGATCGCAGAAATTTCTCTCCGTTTCTGAGAAATTACATTATTTTTCTTTCTATAAAATAAGAAAATAAAAGCCATAAAATCAAATTTATCTTCATTTGAAATGATACGAGATATTTCGTTTTTTTTTAATAATTCGAAGTTTTTCTTTCATTAACAGCATTTTAAGAACTGCAGAATTATTTGCTTACATTTTTACAGCTATCAATTTAAAAAATACTTTTGAAGTACCGAAAAGGCATTCTCGAATTCCTTCAGAATGTTAGCTTCAATCACATCTGCAATCCAAATTTGTGTTTGAAATAAAGATTTTTAAAAGAAAAGTAAAAGAAACATTCGCACATCTAAGAAAGGAATCTTCCCAATTTCAATCAATATAAGTTAATTTTCTTCTTCTTCAAGAAGCAAATAAAATAAATAAAATAAATAAAAACGAAATAAAAATTAAGTAAATTAAGTATTATAAATAGAATGAAGTGACTTTTTGGCACAAACAAGTAGAATACATGAAAAAATTACATTATATCAATTTTTTTACACTTTTTCCCTGTAAGAAATACTGGTAAGCCTAAATTATCTAAGTTTAGGATTAGTAAGCTTAAGATTTTCATTTTTTTTAAAGAATAAAAAAAAAAAACCTTACATCTTTGCTATTTTTATATGATTTACCATTTATGAATAACATACTATGTGATACCATTGATATACCATGTGATACCCATACCATGTGATATTAAAAATACGTGAACCATTCATATTTCATTCAATTTCAATGCACAGAAGTTAAACCCTATTGAAAAAACGAAATTTCAAATCATAATCATCAAAAATTTGATGAAAATGTCTTTTGATCAAAAATAGACTATTAGATCTGACTTGTATACATTCTATTTTTATCATTCAAAAACGTTAAATGTAAAATCCATCAGTTAACAATTTTATTGAATAAATATATACAATAACTAAAATGAGACTGAATAGAGTAGTTTATTATTATTATTGAAACTTATTTTAAAGCACTTTCAAAATTGAATTTACAAAAATGAATCGAGCAATTCATCAGATCGCAGAAATTTCTCTCCGTTTCTGAGAAATTACATTATTTGTCATTGTACAAAATAAAATAAAAGCCATGAAATCAAATATATCTTCAATTGAAAAGATACGAGATGTTTCGTTTTTTTTAATAATTCACAGTTTTTCTTTCATTAACTGCATTCCAAGAACTGCAGAAAACAAAGTATACATTTTTACAGCTATCAATTTAAAAAATACTTTCGAAGTACCGAAAAGGACATTCTCAAATTCCTTCAGAATGGAGTCAGCTCCAATCGCATCTTCAATCCAAATTTGTGTTTGAAATAAAGTGTTTTAAAAAGAAATAAAGAAAAGGTAAAAGAAACATTCACACATATAGGAAAGGAATCTTCCCAATTTCAATCAATATAGGTTAATTTTCTTCTTCTCCAAGAAGCAAATAAAATAAAATAAAATATATCAAAACGAAATAAAAATTTAAGTAAAAAAAAATTCCATCGTGCGTAACTACGGAACTCAATAAGATGCAATTATCGGTCAGAACAAATTATTGGAAATTTCTAAACGTCGAAATCAATTTTGTGACTAGGTAAGGAGATAGTTGGAATGAAGGACGTTTTGGCTTTTCCTTTTAAATGCAAAAGGCCGAAAGAAAATAAAAAATAGGTAAAAATCAAATGTAAAAAAATTCAACAGGAAATGCTACCAATTTATCTCCTTTTTTCAAGCGAGGTGTAGATATTCGAATTGGACATACTTTTTATAAGAAGAAAACACCTGCAACTTTTTTGAAAAAATATCTTCAATTGGATGCAATAGATTTATTAAGTTATTGGAACAGAGAGGGATTCTGTTTTTTATTGCTCTTCACATTTTATAAATAGAATTAAGTGACTTATTGGCACAAACAAGTGAAATACATAAAAAAAAATAAATTATTCCAATATATTCCGACTCTTTTCGCATTCAAATTACTGCAAACGTAGATTAACTAAGGTTTGGATTTGTAAGCTTCAGATTTTCTTTTATTTAAGGAATCAGTAAAAACAAAATCCTCCCTTTTTTGTTATTTTTAAGGGATTTAGCATTTATGAATAACATACAATGCACTCAGAAAATAGTCAAATAATAATACGTGAACGATTCATATTTCATTCAATTTCAATGCAGGGAAGTTAAAACCGTACCAAAAAAGGAAATTTCAAATCATAATCATCAAAAACTTGATGGAAAACTCTTTTTATCTAAAATTGACTATCAGATCTGTGTTGCACACATTCTATTTTTGTCATTCAAGAACTGTAAATGCAAAATCCATCAGTTAATAATTTTATGACTAAATATATAAAATAAATAAAAATGAGAGTGAATTGAGTAGTGCATTATTATTATTGAAACCTATTTTAAAGCACTTTAAAAATTAAATGAATTGAATTTCCAAAAATGAATCGAGCTATTCATCCGATCGCAAAAATTTCTCGCCGTTTCTGAGAAATTACGTTATTTGTCTTTGTATAAAATAAGAAAATAAAAGCCATAAAATCAAATTAATGTTCAATTGAAAAGATACGAGATATTTCGTTTTTTTTTTTTTTTTTTTAATAATTCGCAGTTTTTCTTTCATTAACTGCATTCCAAGAACTGCAGAAAACAAAGTATACATTTTTACAGGTATCAATTTAAAAAACACTTTTGAAGTACCGAAAAGGCATTCTCGAATTCCTTCAGAATGTTAGCTCCAATCACATCTGCAATCCAAATTTGTGTTTGAAATAAAGAATTTTAAAAAGAAACATTCACATTTCTAGGAAAGGAATCTTCCCAATTTCAATCAATATAGGTTAATTTTCTTCTTCTTCAAGAAGCAAATAAAATAAAATAAATCAAAACGAAATAAAAATTTAAGTAACAAAAAAATTCCATGGTACGTAACTACGGAACTCAATAAGATGCAATTATCCGTCAGAACAAATTATCGGAAAATTTCTAAACATCGAAATCAATTTTGTGACTAGGCATGGCGAGATATGGAATGAAGGACGTTTTGGCTTTTCCTTTTAAATGCAAAATTCTAGAAGTAAAAAAATAAAAAATAGGTAAAAATCAAATGTAAAAAATTTCAACAGGAAATACTACCAATTTATCTCTCTTTTATGGGAGGTGTAGATATTCGAATTGGGCATAAATTTTACAAGAAGGAGCACCTGCAACTTTTTTTGCGAAAATATCTTCAATTGGAGACACTAAGATTTATTAAATTATTGGAACAGAGAGCGCTTCGGATTTTCATTCTTCTTCACATATTATAAATAGAATTAAGTGACTTATTGGCACAAACAAGTAGAATACATGAAAAAATTACATTATTTCAATTTTTTTACACTTTTTCCCCGTAAGAAATACTGCTAAGCCTAAGTTATCTAAGTTTAGGATTAGTAAGCTTAAGATTTTCATTTTTTTTTTAAGGAATCACATAAAAAATCTTTACATCTTTGCTATTTTTATGTGATTTACCATTTATGAATAACATACTATGCGTTCAGTAAATAATATATTAATAATACGTTAACCATTCATATTTCAGTCAATTTCAATGCACAGAAGTTAAAACCCTACTGAAAAAAGGAAATTTCAAATCCTAATCATCAAAAATTTGATGAAAAACTCTTTTGATCAAAAATAGACTACTAGAACTGTCTTGTATACATTCTATTTTTATCATTTTAAATGTAAAATCCATCAGTTAATAATTTTATTGAATAAATATATACAATAACAAAAATGAGACTGAATAGAGTAGTGCATTATTATTATTGAAACTTATTTTAAAGCACTTTCAAAATTGAATGAATTGAATTTCCGAAAATGAATCGAGCTATTCATCGTTCTGATCTCAGAAATTTCTCTCCGTTTCTGAGAAATTACATTATTTGTCATTGTACAAAATAAAATAAAAGCCATGAAATCAAATTTATCTTCAATTGAAAAGATTCGAGATATTTCGTTTATTTTTTAATAATTCGCAATTTTTCTTTCCTTAACAGCATTCCAGAAAACAAAGTGTACATTTTTACAGCTATCAATTTAAAAAAATACTTTCGAAGTACCGAAAAGGACATTCTCAAATTCCTTCAGAATAGAATCAGCTCCAATCGCATGTTCAATTCAAATTTGTGTTTGAAATAAAGAGTTTTATATATAAATAAATAAAAGTAAAAGAAACATTCACACATCTAGGAAAGGAATCTTCCTAATTTCAATCGATATCGGTTAATTTTCGTCTTCTTCAAGAAGCAAATAAAATAGATTAAAATAAAATAAATCAAAATGAAATAAAAATTTAAGTAAAAAAAAATTCAATCGTTCGTAACTACGGAACTCAATAAGATGCAATTATCGGTCAGAACAAATTATCGGAAATTTCTAAACGTCGAAATCAATTTTGTGACTAGGCAAGGAGATAGTTCAAATGAAGGACGTTTTGGCTTTTCCTTTTAAATGCAAAAGGCCGAAAGAAAATAAAAAAATAGGTAAAAATCAAATATAAAAAAATTCAACAGGAAATGCTACCAATTTATCTCGTCTCGTGTAGATATTCGAATTGGGCATAAATTTTATAAGAAGAAAACGCCTGCAATTTTTTTGTGAAGAAAATATCTTCAATTGGATGCAACAGATTTATTAAATTATTGGAACAGAGAGAGATTCTGTTTTTTATTGCTCTTCACATTTTAAATAGAAATAAGTGACTTATTGGCAGAAACAAGTAAAATGCATAAAAAAAAATTAATTTATTCCAATATATTCCGACTCTTTTCCTATTCAAAATACTGTAAACGTAGATTAACTAAGGTTTGGATTTGTAAGCTTAAGATTTTCTTTTATTTAAGGAATCAGAAAAAACAAAATCCTCACATTTTTATTATTTTTAAGGGATTTAACATTTATGAATAACATACAATGTACTCAGAAAATAGTCAAATAATAATACGTGAACGATTCATATTTCATTCGATTTCAACGCTGTGAAGTTAAAACAGTACCAAAAAAAGGAAATTTCAAATCATAATCATCAAAAATTTGATGAAAAACTCTTTTCATCTAAAATTGCCTATTAGTTCTGTCTTGTACACAAAACTGTAAATGCAAAATCCATCAGTTAATAATTTTATGACTAAATATATAAAATAAATAAAAATGTGAGTGAATAGAGTAGTGCATTATTATTATTGTAACTTATTTTAAAGCACTTTTAAAATTGAATGAATCGAATCCTGAAATGAATCGAGCTATTCATCAGATCGCAAAAATTTCTTTCCGTTTCAGAGAAATTACATTATTTGTCTTTGTATAAAATAAGAAAATAAAAGCCATAAAATCAAATTTATCTTCAATTGAAAAGATACGAGATGTTTCGTTTTTTTTAATAATTCGAAGTTTTTCTTTCATTAACAACATTCTAAGAACTGCAGAAAATAAAGTATACATTTTTACAGCTATCAATTTAAAAAATACTTTTGAAGTACCGAAACGGCATTCTCGAATTCCTTCAGAATGGAATCAGCTCCAATCACATCTTCATTCCAAATTTGTGTTTGAAATAAAGATTTTTAAAAAGAAATAAAGAAAAGTAAAAGAAACATTCACACTTCTAGGAAAGGAATCTTCCCAATTTCAATCAATATAGGTTAATTTTCTTCTTCTTCAAGAATAAAATAAAATAAAATAAAATAAATCAAAACGAAATAAAAATTTAAGTAACAAAAAAATTCCATGGTACGTAACTACGGAACTCAATAAGATGCAATTATCCGTCAGAACAAATTATCGGAAAATTTCTAAACGTCGAAATCAATTTTGTGACTAGGCAAGGCGAGAGTCGGAATGAAGGACATTTTGGCTTTTCCCTTTAAATGCAAAATGTTGAATGAAAATAAAAAATAGGTAAAAATCAAATGTAAAAAAATTCAACAGGAAATGCTACCAATTTATCTCCTCTTTTCATGCGAGGTGTAGATATTCGAATTGGGCATAAATTTTAAAAGAAGGAACACCTGCAACTTTTTTGTGCAAATATCTTCAATTGGAAACACTAAGATTTATTAAACTATTGGAACAGAGAGGGATTCGAATTTTTATTGCTCTTCACATATCGTAAATTGAATTAAGTGACTTATTGGCACAAACAAGTAGAATACATAGAAAACATTGAATTATTCCTATATGTTTAGACTTATTTATCTTCAAATGTCTGGTAAGTAAAAAAAAAAAAAAAAAGTCCTCACTTCTTTGTTATTTTTAAGTGATTTAACATTTATGAACAACATGCAATGCATTTAGTGAATAATGTGAAAAAAAAAATAATAAGTTCAAATCCATAGTTTTAATTAAATAATAAATGTTGCCAAAAATTTTTATTTTTAATTTTTTTCTTTGTTCATGATTCTAACAATAAATTTGATAAAAAATTTAGTAGCAATAGTTCAGTATAAAATATTAAATAGTAATTTTTAAGATAAAAAAATGAAAAAATTAATACAAAATTGAAATTGAAAATTTTGACACAAAAAAATGAAATAAATGAACGGATTTTACGATGTGAAGACATTTACGTCATTTCCGTTACGTTATCATTGACATATTTTTAATGCAAGCGAATTTACAAGTCATTTCACAAATGAAGATTAAAGGAATTTTCATCTGAAATATACTTTTGATTAATGTTTAGATTTTTAATTTTAGATTTCTTTTCTGTAGAATGAATTTATTCTTAATTCATCTTAAAAAACTTTTTACAGAAAAAAATTTACTAAAACGATTTCAAATTTTTAATCAAAATCATTTTTGCAATTATTTTTTCAAATCAATCCTTGTTTATTTTTATCGGCAGTAGAATTTTTAAGCATATTTTGTTAAGTAAACAATCAAATGTTAATCAATTGATAACCGCAATTTCATTTACTACTTTAAAATCATCGTACACAATATTCATAAGATTAGATAATTGCTTAAAATAAAAATAATCTTACAAAAAATATAAAAATTCTGGATTTTTATTATATCATAGAACACATAATAACGAATTATGACATGAAAATAAAACTTTATAACAACTTTTTGCGTGTATCAATATAAAATAAAATTAAATAAAACGTTATTACACAAGAATAACGATATTCGAAACAGATTCAGCTATTAATCGATATTGTGTAAATTATCGATATTTTGAAAGTGTTGAAATAATCGATTACGATGCTTTAAAATTTTGTTGCACTGTAATTAGCTTAAATTAACTTCGGCTAGTTGATTAAAAATAAATAAATATGCTAATTAGGCCTAATGATTAATCATTGACCTGTAAAATACCGCTATTGGCAAGTTCATTATTTTTAACTTTTCTAGCAGTGTTATTCATCTAAATCAAATATTGTTAATTGATTAAAAATAAACATTCGAAGTAGGCCTACCGATTAATCGATGTTTTCTAAATTACCGCTATTAGGTGAGTGTTAAAATATCGATTTACCTATGTTGAAATATCGATTATATTAACGTTGTCTTTTACGAAAATAACTCCAACTGTAAAATAGGTCGTCCAGTAAATAAAAATGTAATTCATAATTTTCTATTTATTTAAATGCACAATTAATGAAACCAAAACATATCATATTTTATGTGATCTTTTAATTTCGATATTCTTTTATTTCATTAACTGCCAATTTATATATGAAAACATTATTCTTAAATTACAATAATTTCTCTTCCTCACCATTTCAAAATAGAAAATATTTTAGATTTTAGTGAGTATATATTTTTATTTTACATTGTTTATGCTATATAACGCTTATTATATAAAAATTGTGTAACGATGTATGGTAAACCCCATTTTTATAAACTAAATATTTAGAAATGTTAGATTAAATTAATGGAATAAAAAATTGATCGTATATTAAATGACTATTAATTGGCTGCAATTTATCTTATCGCTTATACAAACTCACAGAGCCACACATCACGGTCTCAAGAATTGATTAAGTCTTTGAAGATAATTTTTTTAAAAGTATGTCATAAATTATCAAATCATAACAAACAATAAAATATTTAGAATTTCTACATGACCCAGGCTTAAATTAGAATATGGAAGTGTGCTGTTTCTTATTCCACTTGGCGACTGCAACATCTAAATCAGGGGTGGCTAACTAAAATGATCTTGCGGGCCACTTTGGAAATGCATTCTAACTCCGCGGGCCGCATATAAAATTATATATCCCCATATTAGATTTAGACCCATTAATGACATTTTTTGGAGTGGAAAATTGAAACATAATGAGTTAATATTGTTGTGTTTACTATTATTCTTACATGAAAACAGAGATAGTACAATAATAATGATACTGAACGCACACTGTAAAGAAATATATAACTTTAAAAAAAAAGGAAATTTAAAAAATATAAACGAAATAAAAAAATTAAAATCATTAAAAAATATTTATTTTACAAATGCAATATTTGTTTCTCCTCTCTTTCACTTAACTTTTGTAAATTCATCTCAATTTGGGTATTTGTACATTGTAATGGGTATTGCGTCCCTTATGTTTGAGCGTGTTTTGTGGATGGTCAATTTCATTTTTGAAAAAAAAAAAAAAAAAAAAACGATTCGCAGGAATAAGTTGAACCAAAAGCGCTAAAACTTGAACTAAGAGTCTGGTTTGCTCTGCTATCAACAAATGACTGTGCGTATCTAGGGACGGTCACTGCCTCACTGAGAAAATTTAAAGAGAAACATAGAACCTGTTATAGAAGATGTTCCATGATGCGTAGAATCATGCGATACATCACGAATTCGTAGAATATAATTTAATTATTCTGTGAACTCATATTTAAAACAGGCAATATCTGTCATTATTCGCAAGAATATTATTTTAAAATAATATTATTTAAATCTGACTTGGCTCAGTGTCGCGGAAGAATGAGCGCAGTGCCTTCCGGAAAGACTTTTAGGAGTGTCTATCCTGCATTTTTATATCGTATGGGAGGAAACCTGGAAAACTTCCACCAGGTAATCTGAGTCACGAAGCCATGATGCTGAACATCTCAAACGCCATCGTGTCTCCTCGGTTTTTGAAACAATGTCTACAACAAAGCTGCCAGTGGCTTGAAACTTAAACCTAATGCTCACCAGTGGCTCATGTTGCCACTGAGCCACGAGTCGGGCATATACATGTAGGAGTGATAGTGCATGTTATTTATAAATGATTTTTCACCTAATAAGAGTTTTATTAAAAAGTTTTAATTTAATTTATGAAAAATTTTAAATTCTGCATTTAAAATCACAGATGATTTCTTTTTAATTTCAGTAATTCGTTTTTTTTAAAAAAATAAATTGCTTAACCGTATTACTCAGATTAGATTTACAAATTCAATGTTTTCTCGATTAACAAATTCATGTAATCGTATCTGTTAATAACAGTATTTTGTACGATTCGACGTATTGTGAAAATAATCTTTTTTCTGCAAAAAAAAAAATAATTGGACATTTATTATTACAAAATAAAGTAAAATTTATTAATTCTGTATTTAATAAATTTAAGTTACTAATGTAATAAATTTATATATATATATATATATATATACAGTAGAACTTCTTTAAGTCGAACCTCGATAAGTCGAAAATAACCAAAACTCGAAAAAAATTTTTTGTTCCCTTCCTTTCAAGCCCCAAAACCTCCATTACTCAAAGTTCCAGCCCTCTATATGTCGAAATAATTAGTCAATCGCCACAAGCCATTTTGGTATATATTTTCCCTCGTAACTCGAAAAAAAAATTGGACCTCTGTATCTCGAACATTAGCAATGTATGATTTTACAAACTTTACAACTCGATTATTTGAAACTAATTACCTCTATAGCTCGAAGAAATATAAGTTACCGGATTTGTATAAGTTAAGGATTTGCGGGCAATGCATGTCTCTGTTTCTTAGAAAACAATGTATGAGTATACAGTAAATAGAATAACCAATTCTATGAAATATTCTTATTATAATTCATATTCTTGTAATTCTTATTATAGCTATTGATTTCATTTGAACTCTAACGATAGATAGAGAACCATCGAATTGTCTAAAGCAAATAAATAAATGACTTTTTTAATGCATAATATTTTTAATTTGAAGGTTATTTCGGAGTTATTTTTTATTGTAGTACATAATATAACTTTTAAGTTACAATAAACATGTTTATTACTTCTGTAACTTGAATTTAACTCACAGTTGACTCAAAATAAGTCAGAAAGAATCTAAACCTCTACAAGTGGGATATTTCCTTACAAAATCCGCCTAAGTCGAAATCCTCCACAAGTCGAAAACTCTATAACTCGAATTATTTGGCGTCTCCTTTGAAGTTCGACTTACAGAGGTTCTACTGTATATCAAGATTGGTGCAATATTTTTATTTGATTCATTAGATACTTACTGTAACAGGATTATCATGTAAAATGCAGCGTAAGATTGCATAATTAATAATCCTCATTTCTCAACTCTACATAATAGATAATCCTGATTTTTTAATTCTACATAATTGAAATTCCTCATTTCCTAACTTTACATAATTATTAATCCTAAATTTTTAACTCTGAAACCTCATTTAGTAACTCATTTCTTTGAAAATGCAAAGACTAGAATCATTCTTTTGTATGGCTGGCTGATTCCGCGACTGCATTGTCTTCATCACGTTTGATACTATTTCTCAAGCGCCAGCACGAGAACCACTTCTACTCAGAGTAATAGAGCAGAGACTTAGAAACTGTATTTACCCCCTACTATTCAGAGACAAATAATTCTCAATGTCCCCTTTAAAATCTATATTTTTAAGTGAACACACACAAATAGAGTAAAAAAAGTGTGCTCTTTTATAAGTCTATACGTCTAAATATTTCAATACATAGAATGTTTAAAAAATTATTTAAAAAAATGTCAGTATATTCTGTTGGATGGACAAGACAGGATAGTCAAACCATGTTTGAAACCAGGACCGAAACCATGTTTCTTACAGGTCATGGTCCATTTCCTTCTTGACTACAAAGATTTATCTTGGGAAACTCAAGCTGTCTACTTAGTACATTTCCATGACATATAAAAAAACTTTCGAAGCCAATATTAATCTATGGAAATTTAACATTTTAAAATGCAAACAACCTCTACGCAAAATTCGAAGCATGTTAAATTTCATTTGTGAAACTCAAACTTTAACTACATTAAATCTACCTATTTTTGCAAGATGTTGTAAATAAGAGATCTTAAAGTTTAGTTTTATAAATTTATTAAAATCAACCCTGGTAACAATTGCATTACACACGGAAAATAATGAACTCAATAGGAAAATAAAAATTACAATAACGTTAAAAATTATCGTACTGAAAAAGATTAACTTGCGCTATTATCAAAGAATTAACGTTCGGTTCTATTTTTATAAAAAAATATTCTAAAATCACCTCGATTCGCTATTTGAAATTGGTTACTTTGTTAATATTTTTAACAAATTTGTAACTGTGATGGCATTAACGCCACGTTCCATTAAATATGATGAAACAAATTCAATTAATTTTCCTTTTCTTCTTCAAACTTTCATCGTCCTCTTAATGTTAATGAAAGCTCACCAGTACCACCCCTTCCCCTATTGTCCCAATTCCCTCTGGGTGGTGGTAATCAGCCACTATGGGAAATAGGAGGTGGTTAAGTATAAAAAATAATCATGGAGGCGGACAAAATAAACTTAAGAAGGGTCTTTTCTCCTATTTTGGGGTTAGAGAGCGTGTTTGTAAGTATAAAAAAAAACATGGAAGTGGACAAAATAAATTTAAGAGGGGTCTGTTCTCATATTTTGGAGTTAGAGAGTGTGCATGTGTATTTAAGTATAAAAAATAAACATGGAGGTGGACAAAATAAACTTAAGAGGGGTCTTTTCTCATAGTTTGGAGTTAGAGAGCGTGTATGTTTGTTTAAGTATAGGTGGACAAAAAAATAAACATTTTGGGGATGGTATAAAAAATAAACATGGGGATGGACAAAACAAACTGAAGAGGGGTCTTTTCTTATATTTTGGAGTTAAGAGAGCGTGTATGTTTGTTTAAGTATAAAAAATAAACATGGAACTGGACAAAATAAACTTAAGAGGGGTCTTTTCTCACATTTACAGAGCGTGTATGTGTGTTTAAGTATAAAAAATAAACATGGGGATGGAGTGTATACGTGTTATTGAACGAGGGAGAGTGTATGGGATGAATAAAAATTAAAAAAAAAAGATAACAATAACTTCAGATCAGTGGTTGCAAGAAAAAAAAATTTCAAGTGGTAGACCAATTATTGAGATAACTGAGATGAATTTTTCATTGAAGTAGTCTGATGATATCAATTTGATATCTGGTACATATCAAATTTAGGTACAGCTCATTTATTAGATGTGTAAACGATTTTGTCTTCCATTATTATGTGTAAAAGTAATTTGTGCCTGGATAATAGGATACGGAAAGTTGATTATGCTGTAGAACGAATTTCCGATAACTAGGTGATCTGATTGTCAATGGGATGAATAATATTTTGTATGCTAATGCCTAATTTTGCAGAGAATAACATAGTAATATTGACAACTGTTGTGAAAGAGGGATCAGATTTGAATCCGGCGGAAATAGCCATTGCAATCTTCGATTTTAGAAACTCAGAAATTGCAAATATTTGCAAGCGTCTCACATAAGCTTGTTTGCTTGATAAAAAAAAAAATTCCCAATGCGAAACATGAATACAGGATAGTTTTTCTTAAAATTCTCCCCAAAAGCAATAGCTTCCTTCAGTGCCAATATACATAAATGGAACACGACCATTTGCCAATGTGCTACACTACAAAAAATGGTGAATCATTGCCCATCGATGCAAAAAAAATCATGAAAGAAAAAAAAATTATTGTGCTATATGTAAAAGCTTTGTCACTTAATTTCTATTAAGAACATTAAAGAAATTTTTCTGTTTCATATTTCAAGGCAAAGATTTGTGAGAAATCGCCATAAAAAACGTTTCTGGCTCAAATTTCTTATATTCAATATTCAGTAATTGGAATAGTTTTTCAAATTACATCACAATGATTATATACACCCAAGAGTCAAAACATTATGACCACCTGTCAATAAAGAGTTGGCCCACCTTTGGCGCGCAACACAGCTTCAACCCGCCTTGGCATGGTTTAATACCATCACTTAATACCAGTTAAATACCTCTTCCACCTGATCACGTGCCTTCCACGTCATCCAGGCGAGTTCATTGAAAAATGTAGGGGTGGTCATAATGTTTTGGCTCTTGAGTGTGTGTATATATATATATATATAGGAAATTGATGCCAATAATATAATGAAATTAGTGGGCTCCAGGTATTAGTATACCTGTAATTGAATTCCGATATCTAATATAAAATATAGATAGCCAATTGGTGTCGTCAGGAGATTTATTCTAGTCGCTATCCTGTACCATGTTTACATTTAAAATGCATTATATTTATCTTGATATTCTATACATTGTACTTAGCGAGATGTATTAAGTTGATCAACCTTCATATAAAATAAAGACGTTATTATTATTAACTTTTGTAATCAGATATAGAGATATAGATATGACAATAAAATATAATTAGGAAAAACAGGCCTGATGGCCAATTGGCTAGCGCTCCGCCGTCTATCACACGTTTCAGGTGCGAATCCTGGAGGTGGCATACATGTTTGTTAGTGGTTCGGAATCCAGGTTAAAATATAGGCTCTGGTTTAATTAGCCTAAAAACATGCAAAAAATGACCGAAGGGCGATAAACCAAACCTAGGAAAAATTATAATGGAAAATAACTTTTCATATTTCAATTTTTCTAGTATTTGACAAATGGTCATGAATATGACAGGTAACATTATAAAATTATTTTATACTGACATTAAATAACGTTATGAATATTCATGAATATGACAGATAATATCATGAAATTATTATCTATCGGTATTATTTAAGATTATCTATTGGCATTATTTAAGATTATCTATTGGCATTATTTAAGATTATCAATTGACATTATTTAAGATTATCAATTGACATTATTTAAGATTATCTATTGGCATTATTTAAGATTATCAATTGAAATTATCTAAGATTATCTGCTGGCATTATTTATGATTATCTATTGGCATTATTTAAGATTATCAATTGACATTATTATAAGGTGAAGTTTCAGTATTATATTCTTATGTATATTTTATTGCCATATCTATATTTTTGATTATAAAAGTTCATTAAAATTCTAACCATACTAATGTGTAACTTGAACGATTAAGTATTGCACGTGTAATCACACATCTTTACTTTGTTGCAAACATAAACATATGCATTTACTTTATTAGCAAAAAAATAAATAAACATATGAAATTTCTTTCATTGGTGAAATTTAAGTGCATTTTACTTATAAACGTTATAAACAATTGCACGTTTGAATTCGCAGAGGGAAAACGTTGCAATCACTGCTTTCAGAAACAAGGAAATTCGAAAGTTATATTGATATTGGGTATGACCATTGGGTGCACCACTGATGTCCGCTGAAACCCTAGTGATGAATACAGCTCTTGCAGAAGGAAGGTAATATATTTATAGTTTCAGAAAAGAGATGATTCGGTGTTGGTTGTGAATAATTACATAAAAATTGTTTTTTTTTCTTTTAATGCAGCTGGCAAATAGACCGTGATCTTTCGCCATAAGGGCTGCACCGATGTTATTCACTTTGCATTACCCAGGGGGCGCGTGTAACTTGATGATAAGCCACGAACGCGGAGTAACAATGCCCCCGCAGCGCTCTACGATCCTATTAGGACCGGGACCTACGGCTTAAAGTGGATTCCGAACCACTACAAACACCCATGGCATAGCCGGGATTTAAACCCGATATCTGTGGTACGAACGCCAGAGCGCTAGCCATTCGGCCATCAGGCCTTTAGATAAAAATTGTCGTTTTCATGATAGAATAGGGCTCCAATTAATGATCCCAGTTCGAGATCCAGGGTAGATTGGGCATTTAACATGAAGAACGACTCGGATTTGAACACGTAAGACTATGTGTGCAGATGCTTATTTAAAAGAAAGGACACTCAATGTTATATGTGCAGGGTAATAAAGCATCTCACACGGATAGCCAGGCTTCTTGGTGTGAATTTTACAGGTTTTCCTTCTACGCAACACAAAAATGTTGGGATAGTTGTTCCAAAATGTTCTACGGAAAAGGAAGGTCCTTCTATGATAGCCGTAAGCAAACTATTCATGCTAACTATCAATGAACTATTCGTGTACTGAAGTGTAGCACGAAGCTCGTACATGTACTGTAAAATATTAATTATGAAAATGCACAGTCCAGTCAAATTAATGTGACCACCTGTCAAAATCCAGAATAAACACTCTTGTATATTCTGGCTTTAAGTGGAGTGTGGAATGTGATATTAAGTGGTATTAAGTGAAATTCTTTATATACACTCCACTGCAATGTGCTGCCACCTGCCTTTTGTGATTGGTTATTTCACGTTGACGTCGAAAGTAGGTGGTGGTCATATTAATGTGACTGGACTGTGTAACTTTACAATGTTCTCTATATAATTTATTCTCCAAGGCCTGATGGTCGAGTGGCCAGCGCTCTAGTACTCCGTACCACTAGCTTCGGGTTCGAGTCCGGGTAATGCCATTGAGGATTGTAGTGGTTCGTAATCCACTTTAAACCGTCGATCAGGATAGTAAACTTAACAGCCCCGTAAAGCGTTGCGGGAGCGTTGTTACTCGATTCCATAGCATATCTTCAAGCTACATTTGCCCCCTGGGTACAGGTAAATGAGAAATGTCGGTGCACTCCTTGCTTATTAAAGATAATTGTCTAAGTATTTGCCAGCTGCATTTGAAAATATACATATAATTTATTCTTTTTCAATATTTTTTTATTTAAATTTAATTATATTCCAGGTATTTCAAATATTTCATTCTAAATTATTTTTTAATTTAAAATAATCATATCGAAACAATCCAGTAAGACATGGATTTTTCCTCCCACGGAATATGAAAAATTCAAACCTTAATTAACATTCGTAACAATCTTTTATCCATGTCTTAAAAAAGATAAAGACTTTCATTATTAATAATTTCAAACTGTCTAATGAAACATTTGTCTACTTCTTTTTTATCTTTTAACATCTGTCTATAATTGAAATACATGAATCTCTTCGTAATTCAATACATGTAACCAATTACTGGGTAACATTCTCAAATAATCTTCAGTAGGTATTCGTTATTTCGAGATTGTGAAATCTGAAATAATTCTTCAGCTAACGATATTAATCCTATTTTTATACCGCCTAATTATATATAGCATTTTTATATTTTAAAATAAAATTTTTTTATTCTGACATGAATTTATATTCATAATTTTCAATAGTAAAAATTTTAAGACAAAATTTTTTATTCTGTGAAAAAGTATTAATTAGCCCGATACCTTAATTGAAAATATTTCGAGAAATTTTAACGACTTAATATTTTCTTAAATTAAATCTACTTTATTTAATTTTGTACTATACAATTTACTCAACAATATAATATGATGTATCATTAAATTTTAATTAAATAATTTTGTTGTTGTTGTTGTTGTGTGTAATTCTTAGTGTCCTGCAGTGCGGAACGATTTCCCATGAGTAATCTGCTCATGGATGGAGGGAAAGGGACAGCTTCTGTTGTGATGGAGCACCCACAGATAGAAGTCTGATTTGATTCCGTTTCGCTGAAGAAAGAGGGCAGTGTCTTCCGGGAGGGCTTTTAGGGGGAACTATCCCACATTTGCGTATCTTATGGGAGAAAACCCGGAAAATTTCCATCAGGTAATCCGATTAGCGAGGCAAGATGCTGAACGTCACAAGTTCCATCGAGACTCCGTGTTATTTGAAACAGTGTCTACAATAAAGCCGCCAGCTGATCGAATCTCCTCTCTAATGCTCACTAGCTGAGCCGCGAGTCGAGCATTTTTAAGATTGTTATTCGTATAAAGACATTTTCCGGCAATTTTAACATAAATTAATAAAATAAAATATTGAAATCTTAAATAAAATATGTCCGGGTTTTAGTGTTTCACCATTGCTGAAAGAAAAAAAAATCCAAGAAGCCGACATATGATTGAACCTCATCAGCGGCGTACGTTGTCACTGAGCCAAAAAGCCCCAAAAGCCGGAATGTAAAAGCCTCAAATTCGGAACTTTATTTTAGTAAGCTAAAGCCAAGATGGATGCCAAACTTGGGAACGCTGCGAGCCTATCTTGAGTGTAAATGTAACATATTGTTGTATACTTTGTAACAGTATTTATCATTTGCTTACTTAATTAAAAAGCGCTTCTATATATATATACATACTTATATTTTATGCTATATATATATATATAGCATAAAAATATATATATATAAATATATATAAATATATATATATATATATATAAATATATATATATATAAATATATATATAAATAAATATAAATATATAAATATAAATATAAATATATGTATATATAAATATTTTATATATATATATATATATATATAGAAGAAAGCGATTATATAAATATATTATATATATATATAGCATAAAGATATATTAAGGTAGTAAGATTTAATTCAAGTTAAAAATTCACTCTAAGCATTCTGATGCTGGTATTTTGCTGCATAGAAGAAAACGATTTCTAAACTATTATTAAGGCTAACTAAAATTCATATGGATTTAATACTAGTAGCGCTATGTATGTGTCAGCCTACGAACATTTCAGCTTACGAATAATGCTTAGTTAAAAAATTCAAATTGAACTTTAAATAACATAAAAGCCTCAAAATTCGAAGTTTTATTTTAATATATGAATGTAGGTATGATCTGTATATGCATATTCTTTAACATTAATTAAATAATGCAAACTTAATAAAATAATGCTTAATTAAATAATGCTAACTGATTTTAATTAAATAGTTAATGCAAAAGTATCAAATTTGAGAAAGTTACTTAGTAAGCTAAAAGTTAGACGCACAGGCTTGGGAACGCCTTGAGCTACATATACTATTTTACATTAAATAATTTTGTAAATTTGAAAAATAATTTAATTAATTAATTAAAATTATTTAATTATTTAATTAAGTAAAGTACCATTATTTAATTAAGTAAAATTGCTTAATTAAATAATGCTTGCTTAAGTAATATTAAATGAACTTTAATTAAATAATTTTAAAAAAAAAAAAAAATTCGATGTCTTTATTTTAATAAGCTAAAACTTAGAATTACAGAATTGTAAAGGCGGCGAGCTGCATGTGTTATTTAACCTTCATGAAATCATACAAACATAACAAAATAATGCTTCATTAAATAATGCTAATTAAATCTGAGTTAAATCATGCAAAAGTATTAAAATATGGAACTAAAGCTTAGACAGATGTATATACTTGTGAAGGCCATGAACTGTATATACTAAATGTAATTTGAACATGGGCCACACAGCAAAATAAATAAATAAATATGAAAAATAAATGTTTATTTCATTAAACGTGTTATATTAATGGAATGAAAATAAATAATATAATATAATAAAGATATAAAATTAAAAATTTTGATGTATTATATTACATTAATTTAATGAATGATGTCTTACTTGGTTTGAATTTTGAATAATCAATCCCAAAGGAGCTAAGTAAAATTATTTTAATATATATATTCCTTCATTACTGGGAATGTGTATTCACAAATATATGCTGAATTAAATAGAGTAAGGCATTTTAATGCATTATATAGCAATCGTCATAGCTAAAATGTTCACAGCAATTTAAATAGGAACCAATTTTATGCAAATTATTAAAATAAAACGTAATGATTTTTTGAAGCAAACTTATGTTTATGGCAAACAAAATCTCTTGTGTTGGCATAAAAAAGAAATGGATATAGCTAAAGACGCTTTGTATATGTTATCAAGATTTTTTTGTCGCTGTTGTTAAACATTGGTGGACATTGTGTTCCGCCAGGAACAGCTCACAGACGAGCAAGGAATGAAGAACATTGCCTTGTAGAATGACTGGCAGCCTGGTGGCCAATCGGCTAGCGTTCTGGTCTTTGGTACTATAGGTTTTAAGTTCGAATCCTGGCGGTGGCAGGGATGTTTGTTAGTGGTTCGGAACCCACGTTAAACTGTAGGTCCCAGTCTAATTAGCTTAAAGTGTGCAAAAAATGACCGTAGAGCGACAAACCTAATGAAATCAAATCTAGGACGACTTTTGAGATAAGTGAAGTTAAGATTTAGAGAGTTGAGACACATGTGTTATATATAAGGAACACTTAGAAAACTTCCAATAGACAGCCTGCATATCGATACGAGATGCTTTTACATGAGATGTCACAAACTCCATCAAGTATCTTAATTATCGTGACTGCAAAGGAAGCTGCTAGCGGAATGAAATATGCTACTCGTGCTCAGTTGCTGCGCACATTCTCACCGGAACACTGATCAGACAGAGTTATCAAGTTATTGATAAAAATTCTTATCTCATAGTTTGCAAAACATTAGAAAACATTGAATAAAACTTAACATTTAAATGTTTACTTTTTTATGAAAGAGCCGGATTAAGTTTAATGTTTTAAACCTTCAGCATAATCTAAGTACCAGTCAAAAGCTTTTTTTTTTACTTTCATTACCTAACAAAACAATAAAATTGTTTAACAACCTGAAACATTCATTTTTTTTTCAATTCTCTTTACATCAACTTAATTTAAAATTACATACATAATTTACTCGTAATGTTTTAAAAAAATTAATTAAAGACATAATCGTATTTTTATATGTTAAAATAAACACTCAAATAATAACATTTTGAGCTAAATGAAAAATTTGGAAACTTGTTTGATTAGCATATGTCCTGCATATGAATATGGATATGCTTATGGATTTACAATCCATGTAACATATTATTTTTAAAGAGTGTCGTGTATATTTCGCCTTCAAACTTAATTTTTCGGATTAATAACTTATTTATACTTTAATACGATATTCTTTTAAAAATACAAATATTTTTTCATTTTTCAGACAAAAGATGATGCCACTATTTTCAACTGCAAGCGGATAAATTCCATTTTAATTATCTTTTTCATCTTCTTTAAAGTAAGCCACGATTTTAAAAAAAGACAACAAGGTATTAATAAAAAAGTTAAAATATTCTGTGATAGATCTTCAAAATTTATCAAATGTAAAATAATGAGCCAACCTCTGAGATAATGAGCAAACAAAATGTTACAATCCTTTGGAACGAATCAATCGATAAAAAAAGAACACAGGACATAATCCTTAGGACATATTTTAATGTGTTCATAAAATAAAAGATGCAAAACTCGTAATCGCTTTTAACAAGCATGGATATAAGATAAGAGATAAGATAAAAAATCCAACTTTTTATTGTTTAAATGCAGTACATTGCAGGTAAAAATGTTTCTTAAGATATCTTTTGCAAAGTATAAAAATAGTTTTAAGCTACTACAAAATATTTTTCCACAATAACTAGAGCAAAACCAATTTAAATAATTGAATGTACGAATAAAATATATTTTGGTGAAATAAACACTATTCATCATAAGCAGAAGGAAACAAATAAAGAACACATGAAATATATTTTGATATGAAAATATAATAAGATATATGATAAAATAATTTTATTTTGACATGAAAATATAATAAGAGATATAATAAAATAATATTTTTAGATTATTTATATAAATTATCTGGTAGATACTTGTGGAAACCTAGTTCGAAACCCGAAAACCCAGTTCGAAATATGTATTATTATACCGAACAGAAATCTGTGTCTACACCATGAATGACCTACATAATTTTGCAACATAACAGGTGGGCTGAAATGTCATAGGCTGACACATAGATGGTGCTAGTAGTATTAAATCCATATAATTTTTAGTTAGCCCTAACCTTCAAAAGACACGTGTATAAATTTGACAGCTGTTACACTATTAGTATGTGAGTTATAACGTTTTTAGTGAAGCAACTTTTGTTAGTTTGAAAAAATGGATAAAAAGAAATTTCGTGTGTTAATAAAGCATTGCGTTTTGGCGAAAAAAAATACTATTGAAGCCAAGGCTTGGCTGGATAAACATTATTCGAACTTTGCACCAGGAAAATCAACCGTAGAGAAGTGGTTTGCTAAATTTAAACGAGGCGAAATGAGCACCGAGGACGGTGCACGCAGTGGACGCCCCAAAGAGGCTGTTATCGACGAAAATATCAAAAAAGTCCACAAAATAATTTCTGATAACCGTAAAGTGAAGTTGATTGCGATAGCTGAGACCCTAAAGATATCAAAGGAACGTGTTGGAGATATAGTGAATACCACCTGTTATAATCATTACATTTACAATTGATTTTTGGGATTTAATTTAATTTAATTATTCCATAAACCTTTCATAGTAAGACATTTTTGATTCTTGAACAAAAAAATTCTTAATTAACAAACATTCTTGAATTAAAAAATTACGTCATTATGCTTGTGAAAAACATTAACTGGTGTTCGTACAGAATGATCTAATGATCCCACCTGTTATAATGTTTTTCCATCTGATTCGATGAGAAGCTAAGGTTGATACTACCCAAATGCCGTTCGAGTTTGTCAAAAAATAGTGGTGACATAATGAGGTACAATGCAGAAGGTTCCCATTGTGTCACCTGAATAACACTGAATCTGTTACACGTTTGCCATTCAAAGTCCTCAGCATCCTCAATAAAGTGCTCAAAAAACATAATATTATCTTTTATCGTTTTATTATAAATTAGTGATACTTTTTTACATAAAATGTATGTAAACAAGTTATTTCACTAATAAATTAAGTATTACAAAAAAAAAAAATTAAGTATTTAAAAAGAATTTTGATTGCTGGAACTGCGAGGAAATTGCAGATACATACAAAATGTTTGATGACTTTCTGACAAAATAAGATTATAATCACAAAGTTTAATAGCGTCTACTATGAAATCCAAGGTAGCATCTAAATCTAAGTGTCAGAAAATTGTAAAGTGGCATGCCGAAATTGAATTTTCAACCGTGTAAAGAAAAAGAAATTAATGACAGTGATAGCATTGATACATAAAGCGTATAATCCATTTTTTTCAAGAACATTAAAAGACTCAAAATAAATGTTCAAGTGACCAGTAAAGGTAGACGTTGTTGAATTTAAATCAAGTAAATAAAAGACTGGTGCACCCTCTCAAAGATTCTTAAAGTCATGTTTTTCATGCCAATTATAACAACAATTTCGCGATGAAATCTTTCAGACGTCTCCTAAGCAAATTATCTCATATGCCACAGTAATAATAAAAATCAAAATCAACATTTGTTTTTTATTTACTTTCGGTTGAGCCTTCATAAATGAATCAGCGGAAACTTGGAAATATATGTAATAATTTCTTGAATTTCTTGCATAATACACTGAAGTGACAAAAGTCATGGGATAGCAATATGCAAATTTTCAGATGGCAGTAGCATCGCGTAGAACAGGTATAAATGCGCAGTGCTTTCGCAGAGCTTTCATTTCTGTTCAACTTATTCATGTGAAGAGGTTTTGACGTGATGATGACCGCACGACGGGAATTAACAGACTTTGAAAGCGGAATGTTAGTTGGAGCTAGACGCATGGGTCATGCCATTTCGGAAATCGTTAGGGAATTCAACATTCCCAGATCCACTGTGTCAAGAGTGTGCCGAGAGTATGAAATTTCAGGCATAACATCCCACCATGGACAGCGCAGTGGTCGACCGCCTGCACTTAACGACCGAGACCGGCGACGTCTGCAAAGAGACGTAAATTCTAACAGACAAGCAACACTGCGTCAAATAACCGCAGAAATCACTATGGGATGTACAAGGGACTTGTCTGTTAGAACTGTGCGGAGAAATTTGGCTTTCTTGGGCTATTCCAGCAGACGACCGACTCGAGTGCCTTTACTGACAGAACGACATCGCTTGCAGCGACTCTCGTGGGCACGTGAGCATATCGGTTGGTCCCTAGATGAATGGAAAACCGTGGCCTGGTCCGATGAATCACGATTTCAGTTGGTACGAGCTGATGGTAGGGTTCGAGTATGGCGCAGACCCCACGAAACCATGGACCCAAACTGTCAGCAAGGCACTGTTCAAGCTGGTGGTGGCTCCGTAATGGTGTGGGCTGTTTTTTCATGGCATGGACTTGGTCCTCTGGTGCGACTGGACCGAACATTGACTGGAAATGCTTATGTTCAGCTACTTGGAGATCACTTGCAGCCATTCATGGACTTCATGTACCCAAACAACGATGGGATTTTTATGGATGACAATGCGCCATGTCACCGGGCCACAACTGTTCGCGATTGGTTTGAAGAACATTCTGGACAATTCCAACGAATGATCTGGCCACCTAGATCGCCCGACATGAATCCCATCGAGCATTTATGGGACATCATCGAGAGGTCTGTTCGTGTCCAAAATCCTGCACCATCAACGCTTTCACAATTACGGACGTCTATCGAGACAGCATGGCTCAATATTCCTGCAGAAGACTTCCAACGACTTGTTGAGTCCATGCCACGTCGAGTTGCTGCACTTCGCCGGGCGAAAGGAGGGCCGACACGATATTAAGAGGTATCCCATGACTTTTGTCACTTCAGTGTATATATTTTTTCGTACTCTGATCATAAATTGTTATTTTTAAATGTTCCTAGTCTTTTTTTAAACTTTCTAACTAACTTTCTGGCACTGCAGTCCATGATTGGCCATGATCATCTGCCTACTGACAGATTCCGAAAGAGGAAATAGTTTTCTTTTTACAGGGTAGGGTTATCAGCCATACGTCCAACAGTCATATTAGACCGAATCACCTGAATCACTACAAGCCTTCATGGCACAGCCGAGGTTCGAATCCGAAACTTGTGACACCGAAGACCAGAGCTCTAGTCACTTGGCCATCAGGTCCCTTTAAACTTTATAATGTTGAAAAAAATAATTGTCTGATTTAAAAAAAAAATCTTTTGTTTATCTTAAAAATCTTCTAATTCTTTAAAACAAAAATCTGAATTTCTTTAAAAAAAATTCGAAATTTTAGATCTTTTGAATTTAAAAAAATAAATAAATATAATTTAAATTTAGTTACCAGGTACGTATATCTTTGTCAAAGATAATCTTTTGAAATCCAATTTTCGATTAAACGAGGAAGAATAAATCCATTCGAAATGCTAAATATACCATCACCCATTTTACCAATCGCTTGCAGATAGATGCAAGTCCACCCTAATCTGATCAAGTGGTGCTCATCTCCCACTTCCGACACCATTCCTCCATGATAAGCATCTACTACGGGATGAATGTTCGAATCACCCCTTTGCCCTAGGTGCACCCATCAACCCGTCGTCAGATAGCGGAGGGTGCTCATCGAACAGAGGTGTCAAAATCTGTGTTCGAATACACCTCCTGTACACCCCTGCTAGCCGTTTAATTGTTATCTTGCACCACCTAATGGTGAGAGCAGACCGGAGACACATGGCGCGGGGGCTGACCACAATTCGAGAGGGATTAATCGTCTGGAATAATATGTTATTTGCGAACACCCCACTGCATTTGTTCCGGAGGGGTGGGGTGGGGGGTGGCAGCGAACAGTTAATCGTCTGTCTGCGGATATGTCAAGAGTGCTGGCACTCACAACTGGTGGAACCGTGATAATTAATAAAATGTAAATGATCATTTAGGTTAGACACTTATTGCTACATAGACTGGAGATGAGAGGGCAGATAGTAATTTAGGGGTGCGGAACTATTTAGTTCGATTCTTTTTTTGCGGAAAAAATACTCCACCCTCTTCAACTAGATTTTTTGAAGCTTTTCTAAAGGCAAGGAATTGTGAAAATCATTATATAATAATTTCATTTCTCGAAAAGAATTAGATAGAAAATATATAAACTAATATGCCAATTTTGATATGAGTGTGCAAATTTTTTGTATTTTTTTAAATTATTAATTGTTGAATGAGTTATGAAAATTTCAAAAGGATTAAAAAACAGAAATCATTTCAATTATTGAACTGGCAATTTTAATAAGGATGTGGATTTCTTTTTCAATTCCTTCAATTAGCTCACACTCTCCCTATATATGTCTTGTTCAAATTTGCAATCGTTCATAAAATACTTTTTATTCATCCACTCGAGTTCAAATACAGTTTTTTTTGAACTTGTAGTTTTGAACAGTTTTTTCAAATATTAATTAAATTTAATTAATTAATTTTTGTTTTTTTTAGATTTAAGTTGCATGTATCTACCAATAGATGGCGCCAGATAAACTTAAAAAAATAAATGAAAATTATTTATAACGGACTTTGTGCAATATAGTGAGAAAAAAGTAGGAATTGACTTAACTTTTTTTTTTATATATATATACTACTTGTTTAGAGTCAAGGAAGTGTGAAAATCATCGTATTTCTCGAAAAGAATTACAAAAATAGAAAATATGTAAATTAACAATTTTAATATGGACGTGGGATTTTTTTTAAATTATTAATTACTGAATGAGTTATGAAAATTTCAAATGGCCTTAATATTCATTCATTATTATGATTGAATTTTATAATTAGTAAAATGTGAAATTTTATTTTTTGTATTTTTTGGATGAACCCAAATACTTTATAAAACAAAACAAGATGAATTAAAAAAACAGAAAGCATTTCGATTATTGAATTGGCAATTTTAAAAAGGATGTGAATTTCTTTTTTTATGTTAATTATTGAAAAGAATTACAAAAATTTCAAAAAATTTTTAAGAAATATTTATTAATTACTTTAATGAATATTTTATAATAATTTAAGGGTGCAGAGCTATTTAGTTCGATGCTTTTTTTGCAGGAAATAATAGTCCCCCCTTTTCAGCTAGTTTTTTTAAAGCTTTTCTACAGGCAAGAAATTGTGAAAATCATTGTATATCTCGAAAATAATTAAAAAATAGAAAATATATAAATTGACAATTATAGTAGAGGTGTGGGAATTTTTTGTTTTGTTTAATTATTATTTATTGAATGGGTTATGAAAATTTCAAAAGTCATTAATATTCATTCATTATTATTGAAATGATTGATTATTATAATGAATTTCAATTATAGTCAATTATACAATATATTTTTTTTATATTCATTCATTATTATTAATTTTTATAACTAGTGAAATGTGAAATTAATTGTTTGTATTTCTTGGATGAGTCCAAATACAAAACAAAACAAGATGGATTAAAAAACAAAAAGCATCCCGATTATTGAATTCGCAATTTTAATAAGGATTCGAATTTATTGTTTTTTATATGTTAATTATTGAAAAATGTTATAAAAATTTCAAAACCAAATTTAATACTACCTCTCATTTTTATTTTGAGTGTTTAGAAATAATTTTGTTATTGCATTTTAAACTTGCATGTAAGATACCTTGGCTGAGAAGCTTTGCTTTCACTACATGCGTCAGCTTAAAATGGATATGGATTTCCTCGTCTTATGGATTTTCTTTTTTTCAAAATTCGGAATTGTGAAGATTTGGGAACTTAAATGACGTGAGCTGTTTGTAGTTATGGTGCCTCTTCTGCTAATAGGAATATATCTTGTTTAAGATTTTCTCCATAATCCGTATGTTTACGTCCATAATTCTTGGTTTTTTTTCAAAGAATCAATATTAGCATAAGATCCTCGACCAAGGCAATAATTTTCGGACGCACGTTTCCAAATCCTTGATAGTATCAATTTGTGGTACTTAAATGATTTTGCAATAAGGCAATATTAAGACAATTGTTAAGGCAATATTAAGGTAATTGAACTTTTCTGTAAATTTCGATGAATAAAACTGGACTCTAAACAATCTTACTTTTACAATCGCAACTCCATCTTTTCCTTAAAATTCTCTCTTTTACACAAAGCTCAAAAGCTTTCTCTCTCACAAAAAGTTATAACCTTCACCTTAAAATTGATAGATCCTCCTTTCAAGGACGGGTTGACCCTTACGTGCGACTTTGGACTTTTTCACTTTTTTATTCGCCCGTTGGACTTTGAACCGATAATCGGAGAGGGAGAAAGAGAAAAGGGAGTGTGCGGAGTCGAATGAAGGTTCCAGAGAGTACGAAGGAATCTTACTTTTCAATGGATTGATATTCAACCTGAAATAAAATAATTGATTTCGATCATCGAACGGAATTAAAAGAACAATTATAATTTGTAATAATTAGGTAATCCTAAATATTTAAAGATGTGTCAAAACAAACATCAGATATCATGAAACATTGATTTTAACTGAATGCTATGCAATTTTTCGCTACGACATAACTTATAGCTGCGTTCGTCAATATTTCCTGTTTAAATATTCACTTGCTACTAATATTATGGGGCAGAGTGAGTATGAGTTATATAGATTTGGATTGCATGCGCACATAGTTTACTTCATTTTTATCTAACTCTGATTGTAAAGGGCAAAGTTTTGAACTTATAACACTAAAAGATGTGTAATATTATTTATCTTGATTGAAATTGTTATGAAACAAGAAACTATTTGTCATTTATATTAATAATAACAGATATAACTATTATACACGCTGTATACAGCGTATTTGTAAATTATTAAGGTACATGACGGTAAGGATCCACCATGTATTCTCACAAAAAGCTATAACCTTCAACTTAAAATTGATAGATCATCCTTTCAAGGACGACTTGACCATTACGTTCGATTTTTGGTTTTGGATTTTTTTCACTTTTTTATTCGCCGGTTGGACTTTGAACCGATAATGGGAGAGGGAGAAAGAGAAAAGGGAGTTTGCGGAGTCGAGTGAAGGTTCCAGAGAGTACGAAGGTTACAAGAGTCGAGTGGAGATTCCAATCAGTATGGAGAGTACAAAGATCCTTAACAAACATGATTTTAAGATGATTTTGAAAATATTTTTTATGTAATTTGTTTTGTGTGTTATGTGTTGCTGTTGTGCAGTGTTCTTTTTGAAATTTTTATAAATATAGCAGCTAAACCATAGTATTCATTTTAAGAAATAATTTAGTCTATCCATGAACAACCTTGAATCAAGACCACACACATATCCGACTCTAGCTTTTACTCCTACCAAAACGAATATTATTTATTATGGAATTTAGATCTGAGTGTCAAATCAAAGTCAAATAATTTCAATATTGCCAATAATTTCAAATGACAAACAATCACAAGTTATTACTTCCATCCATGGTAAAGTCGACCATCGATGCTCGAACTCGAAACTTGTGTTACCCAGCGCTAGAGCACTAGCCACTCGGCCATCGCCCCTTCCCCCCAAAAAAGGGGCTTTTCATCGGGTTCAAGAAAGAGAGAAGGAAGCTGAAAATTCAAGGTAACAACCTTTAGGCTATTTATTCAAATACGTGATGCTAAATAATGATAATCTAGATACGTGTGGTAAATAATGAGATCTAGGGGACGCTGATTCTGCTGTATATCTGTAATTCCAGTGATAAAGAGCTTATTTTAAAATGTTCAGTATTTAAAAGCAATAGCAACCATACTTATTTTCTTCTTTCAAATACGTTTTTTTGCAATAATTTCTCATTCTAACGACATGTTTCCGTGTGTCAATATAGTACGAATATTTAGGACAGAATTCTTTTCAAATCCTTAGAAATCCTTTGGAAATTTCAGCCAAGCTGTAAAATGTTAATACCACTGTTGTTTATGCAATTTTACACGAGGCTTACAAAAAGCTTCGCAAGTCACAAAAACTGTAAATATGGCGAAATCCATTCAGGCAAATCGTGGTTGAGATGGGTTCTTCACCCTCACACATGCAAATCCAGATTTGACTGAAAGCGCAACTCTAAAAAAGAGGAGAAAGTCCTGCAGAACTCTTCCCATTCAGAATGATAACTAAGAAAGATTTCTTCCTTTCCATTCAAGTTAATAAGAGTTCTCTGGCAGGTTAACAATCTTGGGAAAACTCCACGGAAATGAACAATGGATCTTGCAGAGAGGGAAAATGTCTTGAGGAATTTCTTTCCTCAAGTGCTCCCGCCATTGACTGCTTATGCCATCTGTTGTATCCAGAGAAGGGGAAGTGCCTTTTCGTTCAGAGACAATATGCGAAATGCTGAAGTAAAGTGGTTATTATGTTGAAGACGTCAACTTTTACCGTTGGGCAAGGTCGTCTGAGTTGAGGGTTTATAAAAGGGGTGCTTTTCTTTATCTCTCCTTCTTCTTTTTCTTTATTTTTCTTTTTTAGGTTTTTATTGGGTGAGGAGTTCTTGTCCCCCCAATTTACGCGCTACGGTGAGCACTGTAATTGAAACGATCGATTTTCACCACAATGATGGAAGACATAAACGATTACGATGCTTTGTCAATATCGATTGGGGAGGGGGGTGAAAGAAGAGCAGTGCTTGTCGTGCAATATTGCTAAAAGTGTGCAGAAATATATGCATAACGAAATTTCATTCACTGAATTTATCGCGCAGTAACGGTATTTTGGAAACTATAAGATCAGATCAAGGACAATAGGCATGTAAACAATCAGGAGCGACAGAAAAGCCTCAGCACATTTCATACATTTGTATAAATATAACAAAGATATTATCAAAGTAATATAATATGATAAAGTAAATAAATAATTTAATGCGTGATATTACAATAATTTAATGCGTGTTTTAGAACTGTTTTTGTAAAAATTAACCACACAAGTAATTAGTAAACGGTTGCTATTTATTAATGTTTATTATTCTTTAAAACTTGTGTTCACGTATATAAATTCGCCTGGCTCATTTCATTGCCCAGTGGTATTGGAGCGGTTAGCGAATCGGAGGTTCAAATTCGCTGGAGGTTCGGTTTGTCGCTCTACGGTCATCTTGTGCACAAGGGGGCTAAACAGGCCGGGACCTACAGCTTTAAGTGGATTCCGAGCCACTACAAACATCCATGCCATCGCCAGGATTCGAACCTTGAACCTATGGTACCAAAGGCCAGGGCGCTAGCCAAATGGCCATCAGGCTGCGATTCGCTGGAGGACACTGTTGCAACTACAACTTTCAGAAATAAAAATATTCGATGGAGAGTTTGACAGTATATAATCTACCTCGCATCAGATGTCAGACTGCCTTGTGGGAGTTTCTCAGGTGTTCTCTTACACGACACGCAATTGGATGAAAGTTTTTTTTTAAACGACTTCCATAGCTTACATTTACAAAAATTATGAAAACAAAAAGGAAAAAAACTGATAAAAAACACAAAAGAAATTATTTGTAACATCGTTAAGTCAGTTTTATCAAAGAAAACATACCCTCAATATATTATAAAGCATGTTATTCCATATAAACTTGGATTCAAGTCAAAGACTCCTCTAGTGACGTATATATATATATTGAAATACATTTTAATACATTGTCTACAGACAACCAGAGTTATTTTGTTGAGTGCAATTTTAAAATGGGACTTTACTTTTTTTTGCATTACCATTAAATGTGAAATGAATCTATGAAGGTGCCAGTGACTTTTGTCTCGATAGTAACAGAGATGACAGTATAATAGTAAAAAAATAAACACTTAAAATGGCATACTTTATCTAAGCCAGTTGGTTATTATTATAAGTTCTTATATACTAGCAACTACATACTACAAGAAATCTACCAATAAACTAAAAAAAAATAATATATAAGAGAACAAGATATTTTTTCTAATATTTAAATGTTTCCTCCTTTTTGAAACTAGACAAACATCCTGTTTCTTTTCTCATTTTTTTTTCCCCATTTTGCATCATAATTTGAAAGTTATCCACAAAAAATTACCTATTATATGACTCACTTTTTAATTTTTAAAAAATATTTTATTCAACGATTTCTAATGTATTACAAACTTTTAATCACGATATGTATGCAAGTTTTATCTGTTTACTCCTTTCTCTAATGTAACAGTTTCAACTTTGATGACTATACAAACATTAGGCATTTGCTAATGTTTGTTTCGAGAATTCATTGCATATCGTGTAGAATTGATACATAAATAAAACATGTGAGATTATTGATTTTTTATTGCAACAAAAAAGTATCCCAATCTATTTGGATCAAAATATAATCGCTAACAAAGATTTCTTAAAACGAATATTAAAAATCCATCAATAAGATTAATTTGATTAATAACTTTCTCGTTCAGTGGTAACAAAAATTAAATATCAAATTAAATAAAATTAATTCTAAAATCAATCAAATTAATTTTATTAAAATATTTATTTTCTTTTTGTTGTTTACATATAAATGAATGAAATATATAAATAGGATGGAAAATGTTCACATTTTGAGGTTTTGTGTGTATGCGTGCTTCTGGCCAATGTTGAACATACCAATAGTGAATAATTTGCAAATCTGTATATTCTTGACTTAAGTAAACATGCACCAAAAATTATTTATAAATAGCTATCAGTGAAAACAACAATTTAAAATAATTTACCATTTTAATATGCTATGACATTTTAAAGTTTTTTTTTGAAGGGTTATCTGAATAGTACGTTGGATTTCGAAATCCAAGACTACCGTTTCGTATTTAAACTTAAAACTTAATGGATACTCTAAATCTGAAAACCGAAATCAGCTGAACTGCAAGAAACGAATGGAGATCTCAAGCATTCTCATAAATCACTTCGAATACCTTTGTTCCAAACTGTAGGCAAGAAACTGATAAGCTAGAAGAAAAAAATGAGAATGCAAGATTCTCAGAGGTTATCTGTAAGACATTCACTTCAAACTTAAATTCTTTTGGAGAAAGGGTCAGCGCTATTTTGTATATAATGCATTGCATTTCAAATTTTCATATTTAATAGGCATCTACTTCAAACTTAGATCTCTTTGAAGAAGGGACCAACACTGTAGGTAGAGCATTAGATTTTTAAATCCATGACTACCGTTTCATGTTTAAACTTAAAACTTAATGGATACCAAAAATCTGAAAGCCAGAATCAGCTGGGCTTCAAGAAACGAAAAGGATATCACAAGCGTTCTCATAAATCAGTTTAAATACCTAAGTCCAAACTGTAAGCCAGAAACAAATGGGCTAGAAGAAAAAAGAATGAGAATGCAACATTCTCAGAGGTCATCTCTAAGACATTCACTTCAAACTTAAATTCCTTTGGAGAAGGGGTCAGCTCTATTTTGTATATAATGCATTGCATTTCAAATTTTCGTATTTAATAGGCATTTACTTCAAACTTAAATCCCTTTTGAGAAGCTACCAACACTATTTGTAGATAGGAGGTTGGATTTCACAATCCAAGGCTACTGCTTCATATTTAATATTCAAACTTAATGGATACCAAAAAAAGAAAAATGGTAGCCCTACTTTGTATATAGTGTGTTGAATTCCAAATTTCAAGACGATCGCTTCAAATTAAAGAATACCATAAATTTATAAGCCAGAATAAACAAGTAAAAGGCAAGTTTCTCAAAAATCATTTTCAAAATGTTTGTTTCAAAATTAAAGCTCTGTGGAGTAGGGGTAGCGCCATTTTATACACAGTTCGCTGGATATGAAAATCCTACATACCAAATTGAAGGTGGAATTCCTACTTCTTCGCCGAGGAGTAACGCCAATCTAGAAGCAAAACGCAGGAGAATACATATCAGCTACATATCTCTTATTTTAATGGAGAACGATTTCCCGCAATTTTTATTTGCTAACAAAGTATGACATTTGCCTTTGGAAAGTAGATGGTAATTATTTTGTAACAGCTCTATTTTTGAATAAACTATGAGTAGCACGTTACTACTCGGCCACGAGTCTGGCAAAGACATGAAATTCATGCTCGAAATTTTCTTTTTATAAATGTTTCTCTGTATTTGTCAAAAACTAAGCAACATCACAGCAATACATTTTCTAAACGTATAAATACATATTGGCTGAAACGTACCAATTCCCTATTAAACGATTTACACCGGAAAATGCGAGCGTAAGTTTAATTTACGATGTCTTTCATCCGCCTTCGATTCACGATTAAAGCTCAGCACCACCACCCTCCTCCACCCCCACCTTTTCCATTCCAAATGAAGACCTCCACGACACGGAAGTTACTTTATTGGGAACTACTGCCAGAAACTTGGTATGTTTGCGCTCGCCAGCTTTTATTTATAATTCCACATTATCCTAATAAATGACTTTTCATCTTTTCGGACGAGCGAATCTTTTCACGCCCTTTGTCGTTTTCCACAGCTCAAATTTGTTTCTTCCTTTTAATGTTCGCCCATGAGCCATTAATCTCGTCTGCAAAGTGTCCGTTGCCACACTTTGGTAAACAATCATGGGCAGTCACTCCCTCCGGTGGCTTGCCTTTTGCTGTCTTTCAGGGGCCGCCTTCACTTCATTTCGGCGGGAGACAAATGGTGTCGTTTCCGCCGCACAACAAAGGAGTCATTCACCAGTCGCCCACCAAAGAATGTCCGGACTCTTTAACATTCATGTTATGGCAGGCAGAAAAGTCTTCCTTCGCTCTCGCTGCAGGCATTTTAGCAAGCGATTGACAGCATTCTGTCGTTTAAATGATAAGTAGGAATTAATTATTCCTTGCTAATATGTTGTCAAAGATTGGAAGTAACTAAATACCTTGAAATTATATGATTTAATGGCTAAAATACTAAGCTGGTTACTGGCTCGTTAACAGATCGTTTTTATTTTTCAAATGCATTTTTTTTAATGCTCATAGCTAATATGCTGTTAAAAATTTGAAGTAATTATTAAATACATCGAAATGAAATCATTTAATAGCCAAGACATCAGAATATCTATTAGCCCTTTATCGAGTTTTTTTCAAATACAATTTTTTTTTCTTAAAGTCGAAAATATGCATAGTTAGAATTATGATCAATAAATTCTGATCCTGAAGAGAAAAAGTTTTTTTTCGCTTTTTGAAGACAATTCAGAAAGTCACTGACAGCCTTCTGTCGTTTTAATGATAAGTGGGAATTCATTTTTCTTTGCTAATATGTTGTCAAAGGTTTGAAGTAACTAAATACCTTGAAATTAAATGATTTAATGGCAAAAATACTAAGATATTTACTGACTCGTTCAAAGATCATTTTATTTTTTATTTTTCTAATACAGTTTTGTTTCAAAACCATTTTTTTTTCTAAAGTCGAAACTAGCATCAATAGAATTATGATCAATAAAATCGCTAGATAGTGGCATTTTAGCAAGCATTGACAGCCTTCTGTCGTTTAAATGATAAGTAGGAATTAATTATTCCTCGCTAATATGTTGTCAAAGATTTGAAGTAGCTAAATACCTTGAAATTAAATGTTTTAATCTCTAAAACACTAGGATATTTACTGGCTCGTTAAAATATCATTTTAATTTTTTAAATATAGTTTTGTTTCAACACAATTTTTTTTTCTAAAGTCGAAACTAGCATCAATAGAATTATGATCAATAAAATCGCTAGATAGAGGCATTTTAGCAAGCATTGACAGCCTTCTGTCGTTTAAATGATAAGTAGGAATTAATTATTCCTCGCTAATATGTTGTCAAAGATTTGAAGTAGCTAAATACCTTGAAATTAAATGTTTTAATCTCTAAAACACTAGGATATTTACTGGCTCGTTAAAATATCATTTTAATTTTTTAAATATAGTTTTGTTTCAACACAATTTTTTTTTCCTTAAAATTCAAACTAGCGTCAATAGAATTGTGGTGAATAAATTGTTATCCTACAGATAGAAAAATATTTTTCCTTTACTAAAAATAATTGAGTGAGCGATTTTAAGTTTATATGATAAGTAGTTTATTAGTTTATTCTTATATGATAAGTAGTTTAGTAGTTTATTAGTTTAAATGATAAGTAGGAATTAATTATTCTCTGCTAATATGTTGTTAAAGATTTGAAGTAACTACATACCTCGAAATTAAACGATTTAATGGCTAAAATACTAGGATATTTACTGGTTCGTTAAAAGATCATTTTTATTTTTCAAATATGGTTTTGTTTCAAAACAATATTTTTTCCTAAAATTGAAACTTGTCAATAGAATTATGAACAATAAATTGTTTATAGAAAAATATTTTTCGGCTTTCTAAGGATAATTTAGCAAGCGATTGACAGCATTCTGTCGTTTTAAATGATAAATAGGAATTAATTACTCCTTGCTGATATGTTATTAAAGATTTGAAGTAACTAAATACCATGAAATTAAATGATTTAATGACTAAAATGCTAAGATATTTGCTGGATCGTTAAAAGATCATTTTATTTTTCAAATACAGTTTCGTGTCAAAACAATATTTTTTTTTCCCTAAAAAAATTTAAACTGTGCATCGTTAGAATTATGATCAATAAATTGCTATCCTGCAGATAGAAAATAAAATTATCACATGCTAAATATAATTTAGTGAGTGATTAATAATGTTTCATCGTTTAAATAGTTTTGTTGCTTGTTGTTTCTTATCCCACTTGGCTGACCAAGCCCACGAGCCCATAAGTATTCATGGTTGAAGGGGAAGGAAGCAGCTTCTGTTGTGATGGAGCACCCGTAGGTAGAAGTCTGACTTTGGCTCCGTGACGCTCTTACAGTCATAGGAGTCCGGGACCTACGGCTTAAAGTGGATTCCGAACCCCTACAAACATCCATGGCACCGCCGGGATTCGAACCCGAAACCTGTGGCACCGAGCGCCAGAGCGCTAGACACTCGGTCATTCAGGTTCCAAATTTGTGAATGCCAACGGCACGCGGTGTTCCCAGGTGGTCACCCACCCAAGTACTGACCGCGCCCAATGATGCTTGACTTCGGTGATCTAACGAGAACCGGTATATTCACCATGGTATGGCCGTTGGCCGTTTAAATAGTAGGTGAGATTTAAATGTTCATTGTTAATATAATATTAAAGATTTGAAGTAACTGTTAATTACCTTGAAAATAAATCATTTAACAGACAAAATACCCAAACACATACAAGTCCCTTTAATTTTTTTTCAAGTACAGTTTTATTTCATAACAATTTGTTTTTCTTAATGTAAAAAATATGTCTCCTTAGAATTATGATCAATAAATTTTTATACTGTAGAAAAAAAAAAAAATTTTTTTCTCGTTTGTTAAAGACAATTTATCAAGTGATTGGTAGTGTTCCATCGCTTAAATAGTAGGTACGAATTAAATATTCATTAGTAATATGTTGTTACAAATTGAAGTAACTATTAAATATCTTGATATTAAACAATTTAATAGCCAAAATACCAGGATACCTATTAGACTTTCAAAAGATTTTTTTTTTTTCAAATGCAATTTTATTTCATAAAATTTTTTTTTCTTAAATTCAAAATTATGCATCGTTAAAATTATGATCGATAAATTTTTATCCTTCAGAGAGAAAGTAAAAGAGAAAAAAAAAATGTCTCGCTTTTTAAAGAAAATTTGCAAGTTATTGGTAGTGTTCCGTCTTTTAAACAGTAGGTAGATTTAGAATAACTGTTAAATACCTTAAAGTTAAATCACTTAATATGCAAATATACCAGAATACTTATTTGACCTTTAAAAGATCGATATTTTTTTTTCATAAAATTTTTTATCTAAAGTTGAAAATATGCACCATCAGAATTATAATCAATATGTTTATCCTGCAGAGGGAAAAATAATTTTCTCGTTTTTTTAAAGAGAATTTAGCAAGCGATTGATAGTGTTCCGTCATTTAAATAGTAGGTAGGAATTAAATGTTCATTGTTAACATGTTGTTAAAGTTTCGAAGTATAATAAGTGATTGGTTAATATTCCATCGTTTCTGAAATCTGTTTAACTGCCAGCAATTCTGAATCTGATTTTTCCTGCATGTTAGTGTGAACGTTACCTTTAAATAGTAAGTAGAAATTAAATGTTCATTGCTGATATATTGTTAAAGATTTGATGTAAAGTAAGCCATTGGTTAATATTCTGTCATTTCTGAAAGCTACTTAACTGCCAGCAATTGTGAATCTGATTTTTCCTGCATGTTAGTGTGAACGTTACCTTTAAAATATTAAAATTGTACTTTTTAACTTTTTGAAAAAATTTTTTAATTTCGGTGGTCTGGCTAAAGAACACATCCATGTTAATCCACAGACGTTCGAGTTTGTTCTCTTGCAAAGTGACAGCTCGAAAACATGCGTTTCATTCAAAAAGTGGAAACTTAGAATATTTAGAAAACCAGAAAGAACCAGAATTCCGGAATATTTATTAGTAATATAAAAGATAATTTTTTTTTCAAATACAATTTTATTTTACAACAATTTTGTTTCTTAATGTCGCAAATATGAATCGTTAGTATTTTGAACAATAAAGTTTTTATCCTGCAGATAGAAAATATTTTCTCGTTTTTTAAAAACAATTTACCAAGCGATTGGTAATGTCCCGTCGTTTAAATAGCAGGTAGGAATTAAATGTTCTTTGCTAATATGTTGTTAAACATTTGAGGTAAAGTAAGCGATTGGTAAAGTTCCATCGTTTCTGAAAGCTACTTAACTGCCAGCAAATTGTGAATCTGATTTTTCCTGCATGTTAGTGTGAACGTTACCTTTAAATAGTAAGTAGAAATTAAATGTTCATTGCTGATATATTGTTAAAGATTTGAGGTAAAGTAAGCCATTGGTATATTCTGTCATTTCTGAAAGCAGTTTAAATGTCAGCAAATGTAAAACTGATTTTTCCTGCATGTTAGTGTGAACGTTACCTTTAAATAGTAGGTAAGAATTAAATGTTCAATGCTAATATGTTGTTAAAGATTTGAAGCAAAGTAAGCGATTGATAATGTTTTGTCATTTCTGAAAGCAGCTTAAATGTCAGGAAATGCAAAACTGATTTTTCCTGCATGTTAGTGTGAACGCTACCTTTAAATAGTAGGCCGAAATTAAATGTTCATTGCTAATATATTGTTAAAGATTTGAGGTAAAGTAACTTGAGTTTCTGATAGCAGCTAAACTGCCAGCAAATTTGAATCTGATTTGTCCTGCATGTTAGTGTGAATGCTACCTTTAAATATTAAAATTTTAATTTAAAAAAAACAAAAACTTTTAACTTTAAAAAAAAATTTAATTGTCGGTGGTCTAGTTAAAGAGTACATCCATGTTAATCCACGGCCGTTCGAGGATGTTCTCTCGCAAAGTGACAGCTCGAAAACGTGCGTTTCATTCCAAAAAGGGGGAAACTTTTCCCAAAAGCTCAATTAAAATGACCACGGTCATTAAACTCGGTTACTTTTCTCTCCCAAATTGTGTCTCGACATTGCGCACCAAGGATAAAAGGAAGAGCTGCAAGTTAAATTTGGAAGAAAAGACCACCGTCTGCGGCTTCAAGTGTTTCTTAAGAGAATGGTAATGGGGAAGAAGGTTAGCACTAAAGTCTTATGGATTTGGGGAAATGTTATTTAAAGCGTAATAAATCCGCATTATACAGGCAGCGAGGTTTGAAAACCATTCCTGTGCTCTTCCCAATTAGAGGAAGAAAATGCCCGTGGTTGGGTGAATCATGCCAGGAAAAGACACACAGGAGAAAAGCCGGTTGTAGGCCTGTAATTTCAACTCACATTGAATAATGAAGAAAAATGCGTATAATTTTGAAGAAATGTATATTATGGCGTTAGATGTGACAGTAGCCTATAAAATTCTACATCTGCTTTGTCTTTGCTTATTAACTGTTCGTCATAATGTTTAAAACATAAATAAAAATTTTAAAAATCTGACAGAAATATTACAAGATACACTATTTTTTTTTTCCATTCATAACCCACTTACTTAGGGCTACTACTACTACACCACACCACATCATTGTGTCTAGAGTTCAGTTGCTCTTTTACAGTTTGGGAATTACACTGAAGTGACAAAAGTCATGGGATACCTCTTAATATCGTGTCGGCCCTCCTTTCGCCCGGCGAAGTGCAGCAACTCGACGTGGCATGGACTCAACAAGTCGTTGGAAGTCTTCTGCAGGAATATTGAGCCATGCTGTCTCGATAGACGTCCATAATTGTGAAAGCGTTGATGGTGCAGGATTTTGGACACGAACAGACCTCTCGATGATGTCCCATAAATGCTCGATGGGATTCATGTCGGGCGATCTAGGTGGCCAGATCATTCGTTGGAATTGCCCAGAATGTTCTTCAAACCAATCGCGAACAGTTGTGGCCCGGTGACATGGCGCAATGTCATCCATAAAAATTCCATCGTTGTTTGGGTACATGAAGTCCATGAATGGCTGCAAGTGATCTCCAAGTAGCTGAACATAAGCATTTCCAGTCAATGTTCGGTCCAGTCGCACCAGAGGACCAAGTCCATGCCATGAAAAACAGCCCCACACCATTACGGAGCCACCACCAGCTTGAACAGTGCCTTGCTGACATTTGGGTCCATGGGTTCGTGGGGTCTGCGCCACACTCGAACCCTACCATCAGCTCTTACCAACTGAAATCGTGACTCATCGGACCAGGCCACGGTTTTCCATTCATCTAGGGACCAACCGATATGCTCACGTGCCCACGAGAGTCGCTGCAAGCGATGTCGTTCTGTCAGTAAAGGCACTCGAGTCGGTCTTCTGTTGGAATAGCCCAAGAAAGCCAAATTTCTCCGCACAGTTCTAACAGACAAGTCCCTTGTACGTCCCACGTTGATTTCTGCGGTTATTTGACGCAGTGTTGCTTGTCTGTTAGAATTTACGACTCTTTGCAGACGTCGCCGGTCTCGGTCGTTAAGTGCAGGCGGTCGACCACTGCGCTGTCCATGGTGGGATGTTATGCCTGAAATTTCATACTCTCGGCACACTCTTGACACAGTGGATCTGGGAATGTTGAATTCCCTAACGATTTCCGAAATGGCATGACCCATGCGTCTAGCTCCAACTAACATTCCGCGTTCAAAGTCTGTTAATTCCGTCGTGCGGTCATCATCACGTCAAAACCTCTTCACATGAATAACTTGAACAGAAATGAAAGCTCTGCGAAAGCACTTCGCATTTATACCTGCTCTACGCGATGCTACTGCCATCTGAAAATTTGCATATTGCTATCCCATGACTTTTGTCACTTCAGTGTATGTGGGCTGATTGGGCTCTGTGACGCTCTACGGTCAGAGACAAGAAACTACAGCTTAAAGTGAATTCCGAACCACTGCAAACGTCCCCGTCTGATTTCGAACCCGAAACCGGTACCGAGATCCCTCATGTTACATGCAAATGCAGGACATTTACCTTCAAAATCCTCCCTTTATAGTTTCAACAGTAGGCTGTTCGTGGCAGACATAAGCAAAACATCTAGTATACTTATGTACTAAAAAAAGAAAGGTATTTATGAGACAACGTTATGTTAAATTACATATTTAACATAAAGAAATCACTATATTACAAATAATTAATTAATGAATTAAATGGCATATTATTAAAATATTTTTTATTAAATAATTTAATGTTATTCATTTTCTTGTTCTTCTCCTCCTCATAGGCACAACAGTCCCTTGCTCAACAGCCCAACGCTCAACAGTCATATTAGACCAGGACCTATGGATTAAAGTGGATTCCGAACAACTACAAACATCCATACTATCACCGGGACTCGAACTCAAAACCTGTGGCACTTCGAGAAAGAGAGCTAGTCACTCGGTCATCAGTCCCAAATTGCCGCAATTAGCTGTAGCTTTCTCTCTCTCTCTCAACTTATGTTTCAGTGGATATGATAAAGAAAATACAAGTAAAAACCTCTATGTTCCAATCCATAATTCGAAATTACCTGTAGATAACAGCTTTTGCAGCTTTTACAGAAATAGATAATGTCCGAATAGTTTTTCTAAATTTTTTATTTTCTCTATGATTTCACCGCCCCCTTATTTTTGTGAATTGTTTCTTAAATACATCAGATGCTGCTATCTCCAATCTTGAACGTTCCACTGACCTATGGGGAAGGGAAGTATCGGTCCTTCTCGGAACCAGTAGAATGACGTTGCCAAGTGAAATTGTCAAACACACTCATAAATGAAATATAAACCAAATAATAATCAACTTAAAGTCGCCTTTATTTTGTATGGTTTTCGTGGTGCAGAAAGGAATATTCCGTTTTCAGCGAAAACTATTTTTTCGTATAAAATCTTCAGATGAAAAATGAAAAACTTTTAACGAAATCCACTGACACGAGATTCTTCAAACGCAATTTTACAATGATTTTCATTTTATTTCCAGTTTTATGAATTTGGTGTTGGAATTTTCTTTTAACCTTGAATGCTTTCCTGTTATTGCATTTTGTAAATCTTAAGTAATTTCTGTGACCTCCTGTATAATATACAAAGAATAAAAAATGTTTAATTGAAGTATAGTTTTCGTGGTGCAGAAAGGAATATTCCGTTTCCAGCGAAAACTATTTTTTCGTATAAAATCTTCAGATGAAAAGTGAAAAACTTTTAACGAAATCCACTGACACGAGATTCTTCAAACGCAATTTTACAATGATTTTCATTTTATTTCCAGTTTTAGGAATTTGGTGTTGGAATTTTCTTTTAACCTTGAATGCTTTCCTGTTATTGCATTTTGTAAATCTTAAGTAATTTCTGTGACCTCCTGTATAATATACAAGAATAAAAAATGTTTAATTGAAGTAGTTTTCGTGGTGCAGAAAGGAATATTCCGTTTCCAGCGAAAACTATTTTTTCGTATAAAATCTTCAGATGAAAAGTGAAAAACTTTTAACGAAATCCACTGAAACGTCCAAAAAACGTCAAACGCAATTTTACAACGATTTTCATTTTATTTCCAGTTTTAGGAATTTGGTGTTGGAATTTTCTTTTAACCTTGAATGCTTTCCTGTTATTGCATTTTGAAAATCTTAAGTAATTTCTGTGACATCCTGTAATAATATACAAGAATAAAAAGGTTTAATTGAAGTAATATTTTGTACACCGAGTAATATAAAATACAAACCCAACAAGCAAAACATAAAAGGGATGGGCACCATTGGGAAATTCCTTCTGATTAGATTCGAAGAGGTAGAGATGACAGAAAAAAATTATTGTTTATTTTGCTTGGAAATATTCTTGAATTAAAATGTTATTATAAAACAATACTTCGATAATTTTTTTATGTAATCATGATGTAATTTAATTCATTTGAATTAAAAATTTAAAAAAGAAAGAATTTTATGTATCTGTATACCTCTTCATTACTGTAGAAAAAAAACCTCAAAATAAATTCTTTGAAAAATAATGATAAATATGCTAATAACAATAAAAACTTCTTATTTTTAATCTTGAATTAAAATGTTATTATAAAACAGTACTCGATAATTTTTTTATGTAATCATGATGTAATTTAATTCATTTCAATTAACAATTTAAAAATGAAAGAATTTTGTGTATCTGTATACCTCTTCACTACTGTAGAAAAAAACCTCAAAATAAATTCTTTGAAAAATAATGATAAATATGCTAATAACATTAAAAACTTCTTATTTTTAATTACACATTCAATTTCACAAAAATTTTAATGAATTAAATGATTAATAAATCTTTCAAAGAATTTCTGTCATGAAAAATTATAAAGGATTACTTTATTTATTTCCAGCACAAAAAACTTGAAATAAATAGTTAATCGTTTCAAGTCACGGGAAAATTCCCTGCATGTAAATAATTCGATTTTTTTTCCATACATTTTGGGTTTATTTTTAAGTAGTGTTCTATGTTTACAACAAGAACAGTACAAAGACACGCGATGAAGAGAGGTCATGGGCCTCCAATAGGACATTTGAAGGTTAAAAGGTCAGCTGCAGCTGATTTGCGTGAGAGAAAACTCCTAATAGACAACCTCCCTATTGGTGAGACACATATTGCATACAGTGCCATAAATTTGAATTTCCTTTTTCCAATTATTGTTAAGGAGAGCGAAATAATTCATAAGTAGAACACTCTTGCATGATTTGCACGTTTTGCTGTAGATTTGTCCTTTTAATTTTCAAATTATTAAAACTAAACAAAATTATTTAAATTTATTTATTCATAAATGTGATTTTAAATTTATGATGTATATCATAATAATTGGCTCAACAACCCGCAATGAGTCAAGGCTTTCTGCCTACTGGAATATTTCAAAACACGAGAATTTTTCTTTTTAAGGGTAGGCTTGTTAGCCCTACCCTCAAACCCAAAGTTTGTCGCTGTTTGTCATATTAGACCGGGACCCACAGTTTAAAGTGGATTTCGTACCATTAGAAACATTCATGCACAGCCGGGACTTGAACCCGAAACCTGTGATACCGAGCGCCAGTCACTCGGCCTTTGAGCCACACACACACACACATATATATACATACACTCAAGAGCCAAAACATTATGACCACCCCTACATTTTGCAATGAACTCGCCTGGATGACGTAGAAGGCACGTGATCAGGTGGAAGTGGTATTTAACTGGTATTAAGTAGCGGTATTAATCCATGCCAAGGCGGGTTGAAGATGGGTTGCGCGCCAAGGTGGGCCAACTCGTTATTGACAGGTGGTCATAATGTTTTGGCACTTGAGTGTATATATATATATATATATATATATATATATATGGGAGCTTGATGGCCGAGTGACTGGCGTAGGTCCTGGTCCAACCAACCAGGGTGTTGGACGTAGGACTAACAAACCTACCCCGTAAAAAGTAAAAAATTATCATGTTTCGATATTTGGCAGAAGGCCCTGGCCCACTATGAGCTATCGAATGCTGATGATGATTATATTTATCATAAATTTAAAGATACATTTATAAATAAATTATATATATATATAAATATATATTATTTTGGTACAAACTTTTAAAAAGGTCAAAATTAATTAAAATAAAAATAAAAATTTTTTATAGAGAACATTTTTTAACGGGGATTGGGCTTCAGAAATAAAATTATTAAAAGTACGTTCCGAACAACGCATTTCTTGTTGATATCAAGCTTTTATGTAAGGCACTTACGCCTTACACCACAGAAAGTGTTAATAAACACAGTTTGAGAAACGCTGTAATTGTTATCTTGTTATATGTGTATTACTATAGAAAAATATTGTAATTCAAATATTCTGCTCCTGTTGTTGAACCATTGGATTGATTAGATAAAAATTAAGGTAGACGGCAGCTATACATATCATCTTGAGAAAAAATTGCGTTTGTTTCATATAAAATAAAATAATAAAATTGAAATATATTTGTAATTTTAGCATTGTTAAATAAAATGAACAATATCATGTACATATCTGAAATTTCTAACATAAAGTTAAAATAGAAATTAAGCTATATGTTTAATAAATGATGTATAGTGTAACATTCCAAAAACAAAAATTAATTACATTTTTTTAAAACAATTTAAATAATATATTGATATTATTAACAATTTAAGTATTATTCATATATCGTGTAAGTATAACATATCTTTGTAAACTTTGTAATAATATTTATTATTTGCTTATTTAATTAAAAGAAATAAAGTATGTTTATCTTATAATTGCTTATATATATATATATATATATATATATATATAGAGAGAGAGAGAGAGAGAGAGAGAGAGAGAGAGATTGATATACATTACGCATGTAGCAAATATTTTGCTATACACAAGAATGCGATTTCTAGAATATAATATTTTAATTCATAAAAATGAATAATGAAGTAATAAAAATGTTAGTTATCACAACTTAAATATAGTGAGCCACCCTCCTATTGTCATTCTTATTAATGCTGCATCTGCTACGTAAATGTCACATTGGCGGCGGATGGAAGCAATATGTTAGAAATAATATATTTATCGTAATAATTACATATTAATATTATTTGTAATATTATCAAAGAGAAAGTTGCCGTGTTTTTCTGTCTGTTGCAAATATAATTTCTTACAAGGATGAATGCTTTTTATTTATTCAAAGAATTCTATACAGTTTGAATTATAGATTGTCTTGTGAAATAAATATTTTAAAATTGGGAAATTATTATAACAGCATTATAAATAATGTAAATTTACTTTATAAATGTTAAATATGTCTGAAATATACCAGGTAAAAATAATTATAGTTAATAGAACATCGAATTTAAATGCGCTACATATAAAAGATATGTTAGTTAAAATGTTGCATCGTAATGTTGCAATAAAATATTTAGTATAGCATTCAATAGTTTATTCAATTACTAATGAATTGCATAATTCATCATTAGCATTATTTCTTATTTTCGTTACTTATTTTATATTTCATTTGCTGAGCAAAATAATTTTATATTAAAATGAGAATTTCTTTTCGGAGAAATGTTGAATATTTAAAAGCTTTATATAAGTTTTATGGTTTTACTAAAACATCTTTTGATATATACTGTAGGGCGAATTTTTAATAATTAATATGTATAATATTATAATATATTAATATGTATAAACTCATTTAGAACAAACGCACAAACTATAAATATCGTCTCAGAAAAATGGCATTGCTTATTTATTGGTCTATAAATAATACTAATGAGGTTATAAAATTAAACGTGATGATTCAACGGTTACATGGCAAACTCTGAAGGATGATATAGCTTACTAAAACACGGTAATGCATGGTCGGAAGTGACGTGTGGAGGTTCGAACACAAAAATTAGATATAAAAAGAAAAGGTATCTGGTGAATGACTGGTCAAGAAAGGTGACCGGTACTGTCACTGTACAAACTTAGAGGCGTGGTACAACCTACAAAAGCAAACCATACATTTTATTAATTTGTATAATGTCAATTAGAACAAACGCACAAATTATAAATATCATCTCAGAAAAGTGATAATGCTTATTTATTGGTTTATAAATAATATTAATAAGGTTGTAAAATTAAATAAAACGACTTAACAGTTACATAGCAGACTTTAAAGGATGGTATACCTTACTAAAACACAGGAATGCATGGTCGGAAGTGGCGTGTTGAGGTCGAACACAAAAATAAGATATGAACAGAAAAGGCATCTGGTAAAGTGGCTGGTCAAGAAAGGTAACCGGTACTGTCTTTGGACAAACTTAGAATTTTGGTACAGCTTACAAAAGCAAAGTATACATTTTTTGTATATTAATGTATAGTCGGAAGTGACACGTTGGGGCACGAACACAAAAAGTGAGTAAAAAAAAGTTGTTTATTACATCATTGCAAAGTGCTTCTTTGATTCAATGTGTACAATAAATGCTTATAATTACCAGGCTTGTAAGTGTCGAAGGAGTAATTGGCAAAGAGTACCAAAGATGGCAGCAGTTATCTCACACTTACTGCCATTACGGATAGTCGAGCAAAGAGATTCTCAACTGAGTCAACTGGAGTCATGTAAATGATAACACAATTGCAAACGCAGAGTAAGAATAAAATAAAGTGTGCATCGGGGTTACCAGCCATATGATATGAAATTCGTCAGGTGGCGGGTATCATTTTGCAAATTGTACCTGGCTGTTGATAGAAATGTGTTTCAAAATATTTACGTTCTTCAACATGCTATTTCCGACCCTACATTCCCATACAAAAATGTGCGTTTTAGTAAGCTGTACCACCTCTCAAAATTTGTTCATTGAAGTTTGTCAAAACCACCATGCATATTATTCGCTGTGTATAATTTTGTTTTTATATCTTAAAACAGGAAAAACAATAACGTTCCACTAAAATAGTTTTTTTTATAAAACGTTTGGAACGCACTATGGAATAAATTAAACTATGTATTTATTCTAGCAGTTTCGGTTTACTTTTATAATGAAATATATAAAAAAATTTCAATTAAATACCCTAAGTAGCGACTGCAGCTACCAGGCAAATTAGCTTAAATTTGGATCATATGTCAGAGTCCGTTGCAACCAGTATTTTTAGAAACAGTAGGAGACTCGGCGGCAGTTGTAACAACTTGTGGAGACATCTTCCATTGGAGATTATTTTGTCTGGTAGCAATTTACCGGGTTTCTCCCCATGTGACACGCAATCTAAATATCTTCATGGATGAAACTGGCCATCACCCATCACTGACAATGTCAATCTTTAACAGCCAATTGACATATAATTGGCGCACTTATACGAAGGGAAAAGAATATTCATTTGAGATAATTAGTATTTGTTGAAGATGAATATCTCCTAATGCTTTCATACTGAGGGGAAAAAAAGAACTAGGAAGAAAAGCAATGTAGTTTAGACCATGTTAATCTTTAACAGATTGACCAAGATGAATATCTTCTAAAGCTTTCATACTGAGGAAAAAAAGAATTTGGAAGAAAAGCAATGTAGTTTAGACCATGTTAATCTTTAACAGCCAATTGACCAATATGAATATCTCCTAAAGCTTTCATACAGTTATAAAAAAGAATTTGGAAGAAAAGCAATGTAGCTTTAAGCAATTTAGTTTAGACCATGTTAATCTTTAACAGCCAATTGACCAAGATGAATATCTTCTAAAGCTTTCATACTGAGGAAAAAAAGAATTTGGATGAAAAGCAATGTAGTTTAGACCATGTTAATCTTTAACAGCCAATTGACCAATATGAATATCTCCTAAAGCTTTCATACAGTTATAAAAAAGAATTTGGAAGAAAAGCAATGCAGCTTTAAGCAATTTAGTTTAGACCATGTTAATCTTTAACAGCCAATTGACCAAGATGAATATCTTCTAAAGCTTTCATACTGAGGAAAAAAAGAATTTGGAAGAAAAGCAATGCAGTTTAGACTATGTTAGTCTTTAACAGCCAATTGACCAATATGAATATCTCCTAAAGCTTTCATACAGTTATAAAAAAGAATTTGGAAGAAAAGCAATCTAGCTTTAAGCAATTTAGTTTAGACCATGTTAATTTTTAACAGACAACTGGCCATGTTAATTTTTAACAGACAAAATGATGCACTGATATGGAGCATATAGCCTATCTATATGTAAGGTTGAAAAATGAATATTCATTTAAGGTATTTAGTATTTGTTGAAGATTAATAACATCTAACGCTTTCGTACTGAGGAAAGAAATACGCTTTGGAAGAAAAGCAATGCAGTAAAGGTCAGGTTAACCTTTAATAGTTAGCTGATATATAAGTGATGCACTTATGCCGAGCATAAACCCCACCGAAGTGTAGTGCAGGAAAAAGAATATTCATTTGAAATAATTAGTAACGTGTAAGATGAATATCTCCTAACCCTTTCGTAATGAGGGGGAAAAAAATTTGGCAGAAAAGCAATGTAGTTTAGCCCATGTTAATCTTCAACAGCCAACTGAGATATAAGTATAAGTGACGCACTGATACGAAGCACAAGCTCTTCTGATGTGTAGAAAAAAGAATATTCATTTGAGGTAATTAGTATTTGTAGTAAATGAAATCTCCTAATGCTTTCGTACAGAGGAAGAAAAAGAATTTGGAAGTGACGCACTTATACGGAGAATATATTCTATCGATGTGCAAGGTTGAAAAATGAATATTCATTTGAGATAGTTAGTCTTTGTTCAAGATGAATATCTTCTAACGCTTTCGTACAAAGGGATAAAAAAACAATTTTAATCTTTAATAGTTAGCTGATATATAAGTGACGCACTTATGCTGAGCATAAGCCTCACCGATGTGTTAGGTAGGAAAAAAAATATTCATTTGAGGTGATTAGTATTTGTAGAAAATGAATATCGCACTAATGCTTTCGTATTGAGGGGAAAAAAAGAATTTGAAAGAAAAGCAATGTAGTTTAATTTAAGATGAAATAAAGAACGAAATAAAAAAAAATAGGGAAAATACATTCGAAAAATAATCACGTACATGATATTTTCAGAATCTTCCAAAATCAATTCTATTGATAAAAGCTTGTTATTTGATGCTCTCAAAAGCAAGAAAGCAAAAAAAATTAGAATCATGCGATTCATATAAACTTCGTTTAAAAAAATCGGAAGAGATAATTTAAGATTCGAAAATATTTCCTCTTTTAAGTGCCTTATTTCCTACTTTTTTACAGTGAAGCAGCAGAATTAATTTAAAAAGAAAAAAAAAATATCAAGAAAAGATTTGGAATTTTCTACTCAAACAACAATTTATAAAAATCGTTCCTGATCAAGTGTTAAAGTAGATACGAAATTTCTTAAAAGAAAAGAAAACAAAGAAAGAAAAAGAACAATACTTTTCTAAAAAGGACTTAAAGAAAGAAAAAAAAAATGGAATAAATATAAACAATTGATTTCTACTTACTCTCTTGAATATTCGGTCTTCTTTTGTACGGAATATCTGAAAATAAAAAAAATGGAAGAGAATAAATATTAATAAAAACATGACGAAATATACATTAACGAAACATTTTTATACATTTTTTATTATTACTTAAAGAAACAGTTACCGAATAAGATTTTAAGCTTTTTTTGTCCAATATGTATTTATATATACACTTAATAAGACGGTAAAACTTCCACGACATTCAACAATGAATTTATTGGCGTGGAAAAAAATAAGACACTTTGCTTCTCTGTCTCTCTCGAAGACGCAGCAGAAGAAAAGAGAAATTCGTTTATTGTCTTCTCGAAGTAATTCTAGACAGAATCGACTTTCTGCATTGATTTCGAGAGCAGTTTTTAAATTGCACTCGAAAGCAAAGAAGAAGCACTTATTATGCACGTTTTCTGAGCACTTAGTAACAATTCCACGTGTCGCCATGGTTACTTAATTGCATATAACTCCCTGGGAAATGTGAGATGAAGGCACAGTCGCGTGAAAATCAGCAGAATAATACATAATGTTTCTTGAAATACGTTTTTGGAACAACAAAAGATTCGAATAAGTATTGGAACATTCCAAGAAAAAGAATCTTTATCTCATGCACTTGTTCAATGCGTTGTGTAAAGGAAGATTAGTAAAAGTATTTTTTTATAATTCCAACCACAATTTATCTTAAAGATTATATTTGGTATATCAAAACATCGTTAGACTTATTGTTTTTAGTTTAATAGTAACATAGTAAAAACTTTATGTAGTCATAGAAAGATTTAAAAGTTTTGTATTTATAATTTCATGAATGAATTGCTCTTCGAAATATCATTTTACTTAATAATATTATCTGAAAGACTAAAAACGATACTTTTTAGTCTTTTGATATGACAAACATAGACTTATTTTTTTAGTTGAATTGTGTCACAGTAAAAACTTCCTGTATTCAAAGAAAGCTTTAACAGTTTTTTATTGATAAGTCCATGAATAAATTGTTCTTTTAAGAAGATTTTACTTACTAATAATATCTGAAAGATTAAAGAAGTTTTTGATATACAGAATATAGACATATTTATTTAATTTAATAATATTATAGTAAAAACTTTATGTAGTCATAGGAAGCTTTAAAAGTTTTGTATTTGTAATTTCATGAATGAATTGCTCTTTTAAGTACCATTTTACTTACTATTATTATCTAAAAGACTAAAAAAGCTTTGATATGCTAAATATAGACTGTATTTTTTAGTTGAATACTGTCACATTAAAAACTTCATGTTTCATGCCGTAAAAAGTTTTTAAAGTTTTGTATTTATAATTCCATGAATAAATTGTTCTTTTACGTACTATTTTACTTACTAAAAATATCTTAAAGAGTAAAAAAGCTTTGGTATGCTAAATATAGACTGTATTTTTAGTTGAATACTGTCACATTAAAAACTTCATGTTTCATGCCGTAAAAGTTTTTAAAGTTTTGTATTTATAATTCCATGAATAAATTGTTCTTTTACGTACCATTTTACTTACTAAAAATATCTTAAAGAGTAAAAAAGCTTTGATATGCTAAATATAGACTGTATTTTTTAGTTGAATACTGTCACATTAAAAACTTCATGTTTCATGCCGTAAAAAGTTTTTAAAGTTTTGTATTTATAATTCCATGAATAAATTGTTCTTTTACGTACCATTTTACTTACTAAAAATATCTTAAAGAGTAAAAAAGTTTTGATATGCCGAATATATTTTTTAGTTGAATAAACATTTTATACACTCATAAAAAGCTTTAAAAACTTTGCATTTGAATTCCATGAATAAATTTCGCAGACAGTAAATAATTGCTTTTTTTAAGTACCATTTTATTTACTAATACTACCTTAAAAACTAAAATGTTTTGATATGCCAAATATAGACTAAATGTTTTCAGTTGAATTGGGCCATAGTAAAAACTTCCTGAAGTCAAAAAAAGCTTTAAAAGTTTTGTATTTATAATATTATGAATGAATTGCTCTTTTAAGTATCATTGCTAAAACTGTTTTGATATGCCGATTATAGACTGTATTTATTAGTTGATTAAAAATTGTATACACTCATAAATAGCTTTGAAAATTTTGTATTTGTAATTCCATGAATAAATTGCACTGACAGAAAATAATTGTTCATTTAAGTACCCTTTTACTTAATAATACTATCTTAAAGTGTAACGAAATTTTGATATGCCGAATATATATGTATATATATATATATATATATATAAGTAGGATTTGTTTGCCATGTAGTGGCAGTATTGGACGAACTCTGGCCCTGGAAGAAGGGAAGAAACCCCGTAGTTGCGCGCGAAAGAGAAACGCGGAGAGATGGCGAAAATGCAACGCGCTGCGTAAAGCAGCGCGAGAAAATGGTTGTGAATGATGAATTGTAATGTAAATATTGGATGTAACGGGATATCTCTGGATTAAAATATGTGTTGTTGAGAGAAAGCCAACGTTTCTTTATTTTCGCTTTGAAATACACCCCTAGATTGCCTCCCTCTGGCGTTAAAAATTTACTAGACTGGTAGAGAAATCTACATATATATATGTATATATTAATTGTGTCATATGAAAACTTTATGTAGTCACAGAAACCTTTAAAATTATTGTATTTATAATTCCATGAATCAATTGCTCTTTTAAGTACCATTTTATTTACTAATATTATCTTAAAGATTGAAAAGGCTTTAAAATGCGAATTGTAATTTTTAGTTGAATAATGTCATAATAAAAATATCAACATAAAAAGCTTTACAAATTTTATATTTGACGTTCCATGAATAAATTGCACAGACAGTAAATAATTACTCTTTTAAATACCCTTTTACTTACTAATGTTATGTTAAAGACTAGCAAATTTTTGATATTCCGAATATAGACTGCGTTTTTTAAGTTTAATAGTGTCATAGTAAAAACTTTATGTAGTCATAGGAAGCTTTAAAAGTTTTGTATTTATAATTCCATGAATAATTGCTCTTTTAAGTACCATTTTACTTACTAATATTATCTGAAAGATTAAAAAAGTTTTGTTATGCCAAATATAAACTGCATTTTTTGTTAAATAATGTCATAATAAAAAATTTCTGTAGTCATAAAAAGCTTTAAAAATTTTGTATTTGAATAAATTGTACTGACAGTGAATAATTGCTCTTTTAATTCATTTTACTTACTAATATTATCTGAATGACTAAAAACGTCTGGATATGCCGAATATTGTACTTTTTTTTTGTTAAATAATGCCAAAATAAAAATTTTATGTAGTCACAGAAAGCTTTAAAAATTTTTGTTTTTAAGTTCATGAATAAATTCCTCTTTTAAGTACCATTGTATTTAATAATAATATCTTACTAAAAACGTTTTTATATACCAAATATAGACATATGTTAGATGAATAATGTGATAATAAAAATGTTTTAATCATAAAAATCATTTGTGTTGTTCCATGAATAAATTGCACTGACAGTAAATAATTGTTTTTTAAGTACCATTTTACTTACTAATATTAGTAGTAGTAGTAATAGTAGTAGTGCTACATGGATAACGCTGAATTTGCTGCATTGCACCTCAACTGTTCTAGAACCAAATTAGGACAAGAACGTAATAACAAAATCATCTAAATTTACCGTAAATAGTAACATAAAAAGTAGCAAAACAATTTCATACATTGTAATATACAGTGCAACAGCAAAATCGCATAAATTTGCCATACATTGTAACATAAAATGTACCAATAAAATTGCATACATTTGTCATACAATGTAATGTATTATCATACATTTGACATACAGTAATGTAACAACAAAGTTGCAATATTTATATGAGAAATGCTAGAATGTTTAATTAGAGATCAATCAACATATAAAGTTTTTTTTCCCATATAAACTCACGAACCTCCTGATCCAATGACATGGATCTCCAAAAGATCCGTGGATCTTTCATTTAGAATCGATGTCTTAAATGAACTGATTTAAATTAACATAATAGCAGAAAACAGATTTGTAATATACAATAACACGTATATGGGACATTATAACATACAATGGTTGAAATAAAATTGCATACATTTGCCCTACACTGTAACAACAAAATTGCATATATTCGTATCAGAAATGTTACAAGGTTTATTTAGAGGTTAATCGGAATATAATGTTTTTTTCCCCATCTAAACTTACGAACATTTTGCACCAGTGACATGGCCTTCCAAAAGATTCATGGATCTTCCACTTAGAATCGATGTTCTAAATAAAATGGTTTAAATTAAAATAATACCAGAATGTGATTTTTATAAAATTATTCTATAAGGAATCTTTAATTTGCATATGTATCTGCAATGCAATGTTACAATGTTTATTTAGAGGTTATTCAGAATATAATGTTTTTTTCCCCATCTAAACTTACGAACATTTTGCAGCAGTGACATAGTCTTCCAAAAGATGCATGGATCTTTCACTTAGAATCGATTTTCTAAATAAAATGGTTTAAATTAAAATAATACCAGAATGTGATTTTTATAAAATTACGCTATAAGGAATCTTTAATTTACATATGTATCTGCAATGCAATGTTACAATGTTTATTTAGAGGTTAATCAAAATATAATGTTTTTTTCCCATCTAAACTTACGAACATTTTGCACCAGTGACATGGCCTTTCAAAAGATCCATGGATCTTTCACTTAGAATCGATGTTCTAACTAAAATGGTTTAAATTAAAATAATACCAGAATGTGATTTTTATAAAATTATTCTATAAGGAATCTTTAATTTGCATATGTATCTGCAATGCAATGTTACAATGTTTATTTAGAGGTTAATCAGAATATAATGTTTTTTTCCCCATCTAAACTTACGAACATTTTGCACCAGTGACATGGCCTTCCAAAAGATTCATGGATCTTCCACTTAGAATCGATGTTCTAAATAAAATGGTTTAAATTAAAATAATACCAGAATGTGATTTTATAAAATTATTCTATAAGGAATCTTTAATTTGCATATGTATCTGCAATGCAATGTTACAATGTTTATTTAGAGGTTAATCAGAATATAATGTTTTTTTCCCCATCTAAACTTACGAACATTTTGCACCAGTGACATGGCCTTCCAAAAGATTCATGGATCTTCCACTTAGAATCGATGTTCTAAATAAAATGGTTTAAATTAAAATAATACCAGAATGTGATTTTTATAAAATTATTCTATAAGGAATCTTTAATTTGCATATGTATCTGCAATGCAATGTTACAATGTTTATTTAGAGGTTAATCAGAATATAATGTTTTTTTCCCCATCTAAACTTACGAACATTTTGCACCAGTGACATGGCCTTCCAAAAGATTCATGGATCTTCCACTTAGAATCGATGTTCTAAATAAAATGGTTTAAATTAAAATAATACCAGAATGTGATTTTTATAAAATTATTCTATAAGGAATCTTTAATTTGCATATGTATCTGCAATGCAATGTTACAATGTTTATTTAGAGGTTAATCAGAATATAATGTTTTTTTCCCCATCTAAACTTACGAACATTTTGCACCAGTGACATGGCCTTCCAAAAGATTCATGGATCTTCCACTTAGAATCGATGTTCTAAATAAAATGGTTTAAATTAAAATAATACCAGAATGTGATTTTTATAAAATTATTCTATAAGGAATCTTTAATTTGCATATGTATCTGCAATGCAATGTTACAATGTTTATTTAGAGGTTATTCAGAATATAATGTTTTTTTCCCCATCTAAACTTACGAACATTTTGCAGCAGTGACATAGTCTTCCAAAAGATGCATGGATCTTTCACTTAGAATCGATTTTCTAAATAAAATGGTTTAAATTAAAATAATACCAGAATGTGATTTTTATAAAATTACTCTATAAGGAATCTTTAATTTACATATGTATCTGCAATGCAATGTTACAATGTTTATTTAGAGGTTAATCAAAATATAATGTTTTTTCCCATCTAAACTTACGAACATTTTGCACCAGTGACATGGCCTTTCAAAAGATCCATGGATATTTCACTTAGAATCGATGTTCTAAATAAAATGGTTTAAATTAAAATAATACCAGAATGTGATTTTTATAAAATTACTCTATAAGGAATCTTTAATTTGCATATGTATCTGCAATGCAATGTTACAATGTTTATTTAGAGGTTAATCAGAATATAATGTTTTTTTCCCCATCTAAACTTACGAACATTTTGTACCAGTGACATAGCCTTCCAAAAGATCCATGGATATTTCACTTAGAATCGATGTTCTAAATAAAATGGTTTAAATTAAAATAATACCAGAATGTGATTTTTATAAAATTATTCTATAAGGAATCTTTAATTTACATATGTATCTGCAATGCAATGTTACAATGTTTATTTAGAGGTTAATCAAAATATAATGTTTTTTTCCCATCTAAACTTACGAACATTTTGCACCAGTGACATGGCCTTTCAAAAGATCCATGGATCTTTCACTTAGAATCGATGTTCTAACTAAAATGGTTTAAATTAAAATAATACCAGAATGTGATTTTTATAAAATTATTCTATAAGGAATCTTTAATTTGCATATGTATCTGCAATGCAATGTTACAATGTTTATTTAGAGGTTAATCAGAATATAATGTTTTTTCCCCATCTAAACTTACGAACATTTTGCACCAGTGACATAGCCTTCCAAAAGATCCATGGATCTTTCACTTAGAATCGATATTCTAACTAAAATGGTTTAAATTAAAATAATATCAGAATGTGATTTTTATAAAATTATTCTATAAGGAATCTTTAATTTGCATATGTATCTGCAATGCAATGTTACAATGTTTATTTAGAGGTTAATCAGAATATAATGTTTTTTTCCCCATCTAAACTTACGAACATTTTGCACCAGTGACATAGCCTTCCAAAAGATCCATGGATCTTTCACTTAGAATCGATATTCTAACTAAAATGGTTTAAATTAAAATAATACCAGAATGTGATTTTTATAAAATTACTCTATAAGGAATCTTTAATTTGCATATGTATCTGTGCAAATATTTTACAAAAGCAATTTTTAAAAAAATTACAAAGTAATAATGCAAGATATTAAATTAAATATATTAAAAACGATTGATGATACAATTGCATAAGCAGTTATGATTAATCATAATACATTGAATAGCTTTATTAAATTTCTTATTTTTTACCATTATTATGTTTAATTCAGCTTTTATTAAAATAATTTTATTTTTAAGGAAAATGATCCATCTTATATCTTTCGAATATTAAGTAATCATTTCAATGCATTATTTTATTTTTGATCATTGCACAATTGCATATCAAATCAATTCAGACAAATTTAATCTTAATTTTGAACAATAGAAATTCATTTAATAATCCGAAATCTTAATTTCAATTGCCCTTTTTTTAATCATTTTAATATCCAATAAAAAAGGCAGATATTTCGCTTCGTTGAACTCCAATAACTTATCATATTACAATTGCTATTTTAACATCACATGTAACGGAATCAAGAATATGCATTATTAAAATGAAAAGATGAAAAATCTCAAAAAAGGGGGAAATGGATGTATTAATAAAAAGTAATTCTCAATTCCTTTCTCAGTTACTTTATTCCTTAGGAGAATGGATTTGGGTAAAAATAATAATAATGGAATCTATTCTTTATTTCTCTATTCTTCTAAAAAAATGATAAAATACCGCTGTGTCCAAAAAGTAAGACCCATTTTCAATTTAAAATTCCCAGGGCGTATGAAATTTCAATTTTTTCTTTTTTAGGTTGATGGTACTGCCCTTGACATATGTGTGAAATTTGGCGTCAAAATATTCATTAGTGTTTGAGTTATGCTTGGATTAAGGCGCTAAAACTGATTCCGGCGAAATTTGAAATGTCTCAATTCATTGAGCAAAGAACTTGCATTAAATGTTGTTTAATGAAACGTATAAAATGTTGCAGAAGGCATTCGGTGAGCATTCCTATAACGGAAAGAAATGTTTAGAAATGGTAAAAAACAGTAAAAAGAAGGCGCAGAACGCGTTCAAGACGAAGGGCCCGACCATCAACCTCAACCGACGAAGCTGATGTCCAAAAAAAAAAACCGTCGATTTACAATTAGAGACCTTCCTGATGATGTTGGAATTCCAAAAGGATCGGCCAATTCTATTTTGGACCTCAAACGCGTCAAATCTCGATTGGTACCGAAAACACTGAATGCGCCAGCTCACGCTGCATCGATTCTTCGTGAATTTTCTCCAAAAATGAAACCCATATCGTTCCACAACCCCCGTATTTACACCATGTGACTTCTGGCTATTCTCTAATCTCAAAAGACCACTCCGGGGATATCTTTTGAGTCGATTGAAAAGATTCAACGTGAATCACCGCGCGTTTTGAAGGCTTGCCTATGACTTTTTAGCATGCATTGAGGATTGGAAAAAAAAAAGTTGCCACAAGAGCATTGTGTCCGGAGGGGATTACTTTGAAGGCGATGAAATAAATTTAGAAGAATAACTAAAGAGTTTTTTTTTTAAATTATTGGTCTTACTTTTTGGGCACGGTAGTGCAACGCAATCTGCACTCCACTCCAGCTGAGAAACGTTTAATTTATAGTCTCTCATCCTGAGACGAAATATATTTAGCGCATTAGTTGGACTACAGATTCTCACCAGGACAGGAAGCACATTTCGCGCCTGCTGCGCGTAGATGAGTATCGGATTAGAAGTGGAATCCTTCTACTAATGAATAATTATCTGTCTTTAAATGTGTTAAATATCGTATGTCTCTAATTGTATGTGTGAGTGGTATTTGTGCGCATAGAGATGAAGCTGTACCTCAACCCAACCACACCCAATTACAATCTGGCTGCACAACCTGCACACTACAATATTTACATACGATATATTTTTAAAAATTTAAGCATAACTATTTATTATCTAATAAAATATTTAAAAAATTATTAAATATTCAAATTTGTGAATAATAACATTAATATTTCATTTTTTAATTATTTTTCATATATTTTTCTACAACTAAAATATATTTTCCTAATTCTGATATGCAAAACTAATTTAAAAGTTAAAAAAGTTTTCTTCAAGAAACATTTCAAAATAATATTCTTTTAGTTATGATAAGTATTATTCTTTTCAAGATGAAATATCTTTAAAATTTATGAATTGAAAAATTACAATATAGTAAAGTATTTCTGTAATAAAATAAATTCAATAGTTTGTAATAAAATAAAATAAATTTCTTCATCGCTTTCTATTTAAATCAAATCAATCTATGAAAACAGAATAAAGTTTTTGTGTAAATAAAAATAATATTTATTGGATTGCTTGAAAATCTGGTGTCAAAAAAAAAAAAAAAAAGTGTTAAAGAAATATATGTTGTTGTTGTTGTTGTTTCTTATCCCACTTGGCTGGCCAAGCCCACCAGCCCATACGTGCTCATGATTGAAGGGGAAGGAAGCAGCTTCTGTTGTGATGGAGCACCCGTAGGTAAAAGTCTGACTTTTGCTCCGTGAAGCTCTTACAGTCATAGGAGACCGGGACCTACGGCTTAAAGTGGATTCCGAACCACTACAAACATCCATGGCACCGCCGGGATTCGAACCCGAAACCTGTGGCACCGATGTATGAAATGTATGTATGAAAGATATAAATGATTTTAAAAATTGGTAATATCTATGACGAGATATTGCATGGTTTTGATGAAATTTAACTAAGAAAATATTCAAAAAAGTAGTTTAATATAATAAGTTAAAACAAAAGATTTATCATGCAAGGCAATAAATAGCCTAATACACCTTTATTAAATAGTGCTTTGGCTTTATGGTCTTTTAAATTAATAAAAATATGAAATATCTTACAACAGAAACAATTAAAAGATAAGCCAAAATCTAGAAAAAAATTCGCCTTGTTTTGTTAAATGTCAAAATAAAATAAATTTATAATGCATGAAACAATTTGGTTTTAATTATAAATCTGTTTATATCAACCACTTAAATAAAAAAAATAAACATTATTTATAACAGAGCATTACTGATAAATGCATTAAATAAACTTTTATCTAACAAATATCTCGTTAAAATTTTATCTCAAATTTCATTTCAATTTTTTTAATTGGAAAAATAGCGTTTCTCGTATGAATTTATAATTGTTATCAAAAGATAGACAATAATAATAATACAAAAATAAATAATTAATTATGTTATGGCAAAGTTAAAAAAACGTGAATGCGTAATGCGTCCCCCTTCTTGAAGTATCTTCAGTTCAAATTTTGATGAGTCGTTATTTAGTCGATGAGTATTTCTTTTTTTACAGCATTTTATAAGTGGAACTTTAATTATAATCACATTGTATTATTATATAGTGACGGCCGAGTAACTACCAATCGGTGCCACAGGCTTCAAGGCCTGGCGATTCCATGGATGCTTGTAGTGGTTCGGAATCCAGTTTAAACCGTAGGTCCCAGGTCTAATATGACTGTTGGGCGTATGGCTGACAACCTTACCTTAAACAAGTAATATAAAAAAAAAAGTTTTTTGAAGTCAATTCTTTCTTTCTTTTCACTATATTGCAGAAAGTCCTTTATAAATAATTTTCATTCATTTTTTTAAGTTTATCTGGTGCCATCTATTGGTAGATATATGCAACTTAAATCTGAAAAAAACTAGAATTAATGAATTAAATTTAATTACTGAATTAATATTTGAAAAAACTGTTTTAACATCAAGTGTCATCCACTACAAGTTCAAAAAAATATATTTGAACTTGAGTGGATGAATGAAAAGTGTTTTATTAACGATTGAAAATTTGAACAAGATATATATACGGAGAGTGTGAACTAATAGAAGGAATTGAAAAAATAAATATTATCATGTTTCGACCCATCACAAAGCTGTTGTGCCATTGAAGAAGTTATATGTATATATATATATATATATTAAACTTTTAGTATTAAATAGAATTTAAAAGCCACAATTTAAATGTACCGATATGGTTTAAACATAATTAAATTCCCTTTCATATCAATTTTACCTTTGCAAAAGTATTTTCAGAAAAAAAAATAAGACAAAAAAACCGAAAACAAATACTGCGCTCTGTTTCTAATGATACATTTTTTTCTGCTCGAGATTTCACTTCCGAAGAGACATGCCGGACAAATCGACTGCATTGACAATCAGGAAGATCTGGAAAAGTGAATCCCTTTATCATTAAAAAGAAAACTTCTGTTCTTTTTATTCAACCCGGGACGGTCATTAATATCAGCAATGAAAATAAACGAGAGCAGACTCATTACGGAATGCAGTCGAAAACCCCCAACGACGATTGTATCTCGGCCGGGAATAATTTAATTTTTGCTTCAAATTCAGTTTGGATCATTTAATTTCATTTCTTGGTCATAAAATGTCCAATTATTTTTCCCAACTATGAAGAAGAAGATAAATGTTTCCTTTCGGAAAATTTTAAGAATGGATTATTCGATGTTGACTTAGACGGTGGGTAAAAAAAAAAGAATATTAATGAATCATCAAAATATGAATTTAATGCTACTGTCGCCCAACTCGCCGCCTACTGGTAACCAGTAAAATTGAAATTCAGAAGGATTCAGGTTTGTATCGCTGGTGTAATCCATTACAGTCACTCTTTCAAAAACTAAATGTCTCTCGGAAAACTCAAGAATGGATTATTTGATGTTGACTTAGACTGTGGGCAAAATAAAGTATATTAATAAATGATCAAAATATGAATTTAATGCTGTTGTCGTCCAACTCGCCGCCTACTGGTAACCAGTAAAATTGAAATTCAGAAGGATTCAGGTTTGTATCGCTGGTGTCATCCATTGCAGTCACTCGTTTCAAAAACTAAATGTCTCTCGGAAAACTCAAGAATGAATTATTTGATGTTGACTTACACTGTGGGCAAAATAAAGTATATTAATGAATGATCAAAATATGAATTTAATGCTGTTGTCGTCCAACTCGCCGCCTACTGGTAACCAGTAAAATTGAAATTCAGAAGGATTCAGGTTTGTATCGCTGGTGTCATCCATTGCAGTCACTCGTTTCAAAACTAAATGTCTCTCAGAAAACTCAAGAATGGATTATTTGATGTTGACTTAGACTGCGGGCAAAATGAAGTATATTAATGAATGATCAAAATATGAATTTAATGCTTCTGTCGTCCAACTCGCAGCCTATTGGTAACCAGTAAAATTGAAATCCAGAAGGATTCAGGTTTGTATCGCTGGTGTCATCCATTGCAGTCACTCGTTTCAAAAACTAAATGTCTCTCGGAAAACTCAAGAATGGATTATTTGATGTTGACTTACACTGTGGGCAAAATAAAGTATATTAATGAATGATCAAAATATGAATTTAATGCTGTTGTCGTCCAACTCGCCGCCTACTGGTAACCAGTAAAATTGAAATTCAGAAGGATTCAGGTTTGTATCGCTGGTGTCATCCATTGCAGTCACTCGTTTCAAAAACTAAATGTCTCTCAGAAAACTCAAGAATGGATTATTTGATGTTGACTTAGACTGCGGGCAAAATGAAGTATATTAATGAATGATCAAAATATGAATTTAATGCTACTGTCGTCCAACTCGCAGCCTATTGGTAACCAGTAAAATTGAAATCCAGAAGGATTCAGGTTTGTATCGCTGGTGTCATCCATTGCAGTCACTCGTTTCAAAAACTAAATGTCTCTCGGAAAACTCAAGAATGGATTATTTGATGTTGACTTAGACTGCGGGCAAAATAAAAGTATATTAATGAATGATCAAAATATGAATTTAATGCTACTGTCGTCCAACTCGCAGCCTATTGGTAACCAGTAAAATTGAAATCCAGAAGGATTCAGGTTTGTATCGCTGGTGTCATCCATTGCAGTCACTCGTTTCAAAAACTAAATGTCTCTCGGAAAACTCAAGAATGGATTATTTGATGTTGACTTAGACTGCGGGCAAAATAAAGTATATTAATGAATGATCAAAATATGAATTTAGTGCTACTGTCGTCCAACTCGCAGCCTATTGGTAACCAGTAAAATTGAAATCCAGAAGGATTCAGGTTTGTATCGCTGGTGTCATCCATTGCAGTCACTCGTTTCAAAAACTAAATGTCTCTCGGAAAACTCAAGAATGGATTATTTGATATTGACTTAGACTACGGGCAAAATAAAGTATATTAATGAATGATCAAAATATGAATTTAATGCTACTGTCGTCCAACTCGCAGCCTATTGGTAACCACTAAAATTGAAATCCAGAAGGATTCAGGTTTGTATCGCTGGTGTCATCCATTGCAGTCACTCGTTTCAAAAACTAAATGTCTCTCAGAAAACTCAAGAATGGATTATTTGATGTTGACTTAGACTGCGGGCAAAATAAAGTATATTAATGAATGATCAAAATATGAATTTAATGCTACTGTCGTCCAACTCGCCGCCTACTGGTAACCAGTAAAATTGAAATTCAGAAGGATTCAGGTTTGTATCGCTGGTGTAATCCATTACAGTCACTCTTTCAAAAACTAAATGTCTCTCGGAAAACTCAAGAATGGATTATTTGATGTTGACTTAGACTGTGGGCAAAATAAAGTATATTAATAAATGATCAAAATATGAATTTAATGCTGTTGTCGTCCAACTCGCCGCCTACTGGTAACCAGTAAAATTGAAATTCAGAAGGATTCAGGTTTGTATCGCTGGTGTCATCCATTGCAGTCACTCGTTTCAAAAACTAAATGTCTCTCGGAAAACTCAAGAATGAATTATTTGATGTTGACTTACACTGTGGGCAAAATAAAGTATATTAATGAATGATCAAAATATGAATTTAATGCTGTTGTCGTCCAACTCGCCGCCTACTGGTAACCAGTAAAATTGAAATTCAGAAGGATTCAGGTTTGTATCGCTGGTGTCATCCATTGCAGTCACTCGTTTCAAAAACTAAATATCTCTCAGAAAACTCAAGAATGGATTATTTGATATTGACTTAGACTGCGGGCAAAATAAAGTATATTAATGAATGATCAAAATATGAATTTAATGCTACTGTCGTCCAACTCGCAGCCTATTGGTAACCAGTAAAATTGAAATCAGAAGGATTCAGGTTTGTATCGCTGGTGTCATCCATTGCAGTCACTCGTTTCAAAAACTAAATGTCTCTCGGAAAACTCAAGAATGGATTATTTGATGTTGACTTAGACTGCGGGCAAAATAAAGTATATTAATGAATGATCAAAATATGAATTTAGTGCTACTGTCGTCCAACTCGCAGCCTATTGGTAACCAGTAAAATTGAAATCCAGAAGGATTCAGGTTTGTATCGCTGGTGTCATCCATTGCAGTCACTCGTTTCAAAAACTAAATGTCTCTCGGAAAACTCAAGAATGGATTATTTGATATTGACTTAGACTACGGGCAAAATAAAGTATATTAATGAATGATCAAAATATGAATTTAATGCTACTGTCGTCCAATTCGCAGCCTATTGGTAACCACTAAAATTGAAATCCAGAAGGATTCAGGTTTGTATCGCTGGTGTCATCCATTGCAGTCACTCGTTTCAAAAACTAAATGTCTCTCAGAAAACTCAAGAATGGATTATTTGATGTTGACTTAGACTGCGGGCAAAATGAAGTATATTAATGAATGATCAAAATATGAATTTAATGCTACTGTCGTCCAACTCGCAGCCTATTGGTAACCAGTAAAATTGAAATCCAGAAGGATTCAGGTTTGTATCGCTGGTGTCATCCATTGCAGTCACTCGTTTCAAAAACTAAATGTCTCTCGGAAAACTCAAGAATGGATTATTTGATGTTGACTTAGACTGCGGGCAAAATAAAGTATATTAATGAATGATCAAAATATGAATATAATGCTACTGTCGTCCATCTCGCAGTCTATTGGTAACGAGCAAACTTGATGACGATTGTATATCGGTTTCAAGGATTCAATATTCTAGAAGGATTCAAGGATTTAATATTCTAGAAGGATTCAAGGATTCAATATTCTAGAAGGATTCAAGGATTCAATATTTTAGAAGGATTCAAGGATTCAATATTCTAGAAGGATTCAAGGATTAAATATTCTAGAATTCAAGGATTGTACCGCTGGTGTCACCCATTGCAGTTACTTCTTTTAGAAATCACAAGAATTGATTATTCGATGTTGACTTAGACCAGCGGTAGCCAAGCCAAATGATATTGCAGGCCTCTTTGGAATTGCATCATAGCTCGCGAGCTGCATATAAAATTATATAACCCAACATTAGATTTAGACCCACTATAGACATTTTTTGGAGTGAAAAATTGAAGCATAATGAGTTATTTTTGTGTTTATTATCATTCTTACATGCAAATGTAGATAATAGAATAATAATGATAATAAACGCACATTGTAAAGAAATATATAAATATAAGCGAAATAAAAAAATGAAATCATTAAAATCATTAATTAAAGTTAGTCTCCCCTCCTCAAGAAAAATGAGAAAAGGTAATCAGGCCACAAAAATATAATGAAAATAAATATTCAATAGAAATATACTATTTAAAACTTTAATATTTTCGTTTTTAATTGTACCATACGGTAACATTTTAATTGCATTGCATTATAACTCAATAGGCATTTATTTTATATCACTTCATTTTAGAAATAACGTAATTAGCCATCGGATACTAAAATCCCGTGTCGTAGAAAGCCAGCCAATTGAAAGGCTGAATGAGCAAAAGATCAGTCTTCCGATTGGCTAGCGTCCTAAAGCGTACAATTTTAGTTACATGTGGAGCAGAGCTGTGCTGTATTAAGGAATATGAATGTTTCTTTTAGTATTCAGAAATTAATAGATTTTATTTAATACTTTAAGAATTAATTTAATAACGCTTTCAGTGACGGAATTAGGCTTAGGCCCGCGAGGTCCGGGCCTAGTTCGGCAAACGTTTGGGGCGCCAAAATTTTCGAGGAGGCAAAAATTTAAAATCATTTTTGTTTTTTATCAACTGTAAGAAAAATTTTAATGCTTCTTTTCTTGCTTTGATAACCTCAAGATGTCAATATTTAAAGGGTAGAATTATTTTTTTTAAATAATTAATCGTCTAAGTGGTAAAATTTAAAATATCTAACAAATAGGTACTAAAAATATTTTCGTTAAATATAGCATTTATCTATTGACGTTAGATGTTTCATAAATTTTTCTTAAAAAATCTAAATGTTGCGTTTATTTGCTCATTATTATAACACAAAATATTAATTCGCCATATTTAATTATACTTTTGTCAAGTTATTCAAAAACTTTATTTCTTTTTTAATCTCGCATAAAAATTTTATAGTTTTACGTAATGTGAGGCGTTTTTCAAATATTACCATGCAATTATTATCCATTTAGAAAGGTCGTACTAGAACTTGGAAAATCACAAAAATAGGCCTCGGAACACAAATTAAATGAGTCAATTTATCTGATTAATAAAATAAATTCATAACTATTTTTAATAACATTGCAAAGAATGACAAAAAGTTATTCTAAAGCAATGAATCATATAACAAAAGGACATAAATTTTTGTATTTAATCAAAGTGTCGATAAAAGCTGAAAAGTATTTCATTTATTTTGTTAATATCTTTTGTCTAAGCATCAATTTCAATAGCTATATTTAATTAATGCCTAAATACAATACCTAAATTCAGTTCAAATCCATTATTACTATTCGTATTATTATTATTATATATAAGGGCGTCAAATTAACTTGGGCCTAGGGCGGCATTGAACTTAAATCTGTTACTGAACGCTCTGAATTATTAATCTTATATTTTCTCTATAAAATTTAATTTTAGTAAACAACAATCTTCTTCAAATTTATTATTAAAGTATTTAATCTATCAGATGAATTTAAAAAAAAACGATCATAAAAAGTCAACACAAAATATGTTGTTAAAAAATTTATATTTTGGACTAAAAAGAAGCAAAAGAAATATAATATGTCTTAAATAAATCAAAACAAAACTTACTGTAAAGCTATATAATTATTTATAATCAAATCTCGCTTAAAAATTTCCATAAACTTAATTTTTCAAAAACGTATAAGTGTTTTAAAATAGTTAATTATACACATTAAATATTTCTACTAATAAAAAAAGTTCGAGATGTAAAAAGTACATGCATAATTATTGAGAAATTGAGCACAGAAAATTCACTTTTTCTGTATCAGTGATGTTCACATATTATTTCAAGCAAAACTGCCTTCAAATAAAAAAAAATTAATTCAAAATTAAAACACTATGAAGTATTTCGCCATGGAGTCAAAAGTCTTTTATCATTTTTAAATGAACGAATCCATTAATTTGGGAAAAAAAAGGATAATAATTAAATTTAATCACCATAAATCATTATTTATTCAAATAGTACATTAATATTTTTAAAAACTGTTGATGGTAAAATAAATATTAATTTGTTGCGGGAATAAAAAAAAAAAGTGCATATTATTTTTCTTGAAACATAATTCTGTTTACAACAAAATACTTTTAAAAATTGGATTTTTTTTCTTCTAAATTTTGTACAGCAGTTATTAGAATAGTGTATAGAATCTTGATGGAATGAAAAGTATGAGCTAGATTTTTTTTGAATGTCGATAGAAGATTGTAATATTCAATTACGAAAGCTTAAATACCATAATTAAGTGAAATAAACAAAATAAATAACCTTACTGCAAAATAAAACAAGTATTAAATAAATTTGGAATTCAGCAATTATTACGCGAAAAGTTCACAAGTAAGCTAAAGCCGGTTGATAGCGTTGAGTTTATTAACTCGGAAATCTATCAATAAGCTAGAAGCAGTGACAAGACGTGCAGAATTATAAATAATACAAGGCTAGAGAGAGCGATAAATCTGTAAGCCTGTGTGTTTTTCTGATGAGAATAGGAGGAGTTGATTTTGTCTCAGTTTGGAAATATGTATAATGTTATAGCAACACAACAGGTAGAGGTATTTCTGAGCAGCGGAGCTGAGTGCGAAACCCTACAAGCGAATCCTAATACAAAGATCTTGCGTGTATATTATAACTAATATATATGCTATATATAATAAAGAGGATTTCAACTTTGGTAAAATTTGTGATGACAGCGTGCAGTCTCGACTTGATATATATATACATATATCATCATCAGTGGCATAACACTCTCATGGTGTGTCAAGGCCATCTACCTATTGAAATATTTCTAGACAGAAGATGTTTTTCTTTTTACGGTGTGGGGTTGTCAGCCCGACGCCAGACGCCCTACAATCATGTTATGCCAGGACCAACTGGTTAAAATGGATTCAGAATCACTGACATGACATGACACCACAGGACATGACCCATCACACCACAGGGACTCAAATTCGAAACCTATGGCACCGAGCGTCAGAGAGCTCGTTACTCGGCCATCAGGCCCCATATATATTACATATATATTGTGTCTCTTCTGACCATACATTCCTATAAAAATAGTGCATACTTTGCTTTTGTGAGCTGTACCACATCTTTAAGTTTTCCCAAGGCGATTGGACCGGTCATGGACCAAACTCAGAGACATGGCACAGCTTACAAACGCAAAGTATACATGTTTTTATAGGAATGTATGGCTGAAAGTTATATTGGGGCACAAAGACAAAAAAAATGAGTCAGAAGAAAAACTGTTTATTTACAAGATCATTGACAAGTATTTTTTTTGATTCAATGTTTACAATAAATGCTCAAAATTGGGACCATCAACAGCAATACATGATTAGTAACTTCGAAGGAGGGATTGTTCAACAGTTCCAGGCATTTTGTTCATGCTTAACAGCTGCAATCCGTAGTAGAGCAACGATGTCCTCAATTGAGTCAACTGAAGTACACAATAAGAATAAATTAGAGAGTGTACATCAGGGTTGCCAGCCTGAGGATTTAAAGCTGATAACAGGTGATGCATTCGAATTCTTGTGTATGTGATATACATACATGTATATTAATAAGTTACTGTATGGACAGCATAAATCCCGAAGAGCCAATTAGCTAGAGCTCTGCCTTTTGGTGCGATAGTCTTCAAGTTCAGGTTCGAATCCTGGCGGTGACATGGATGTTTTTTAGTGGTTCGTAATCCACTTTGATCAATTGGTCTCTGCCTCATTAACCTAAAATATGCACACAATGACCGTAGAGTGACAAACCAAACTGAACTAAACCGAAGAGAGATTGAAAGTTTGATTTCTCCATACGTTATCCCTAGGTGTCGTCCAAAATGGTCTTGGCACTGTGTGGATGCAGAGTAACAAGTCCCTTGTATTCCACCTGGTTAACGCTTAATTTGCTATATATCTTTGTTCTAGTGGTAAATGACCCAATGTCAAAGTACACCGCATTCGAAAACATGCAGATTATTTCAAATTAACAAATAAAAAAATATTCCATGGACAAATTTCTGGTGTTATTTAAGATAATTTTGTCTTTCACTCCGTTTCCGAAAGAGCACGGAACGAAAACTCTTTTCATAAGCCGTTTTTCCAGACATCGGAATATTATTTCCCAGCACACAAGCGACCTCCCGTTTTATTTCCTGGCCGTCCATAAACCCTCATCAGTCGCCGTTCGGTGCCTTGGAAGGAAATGAAAAGATCGCCCGATACGAGAAGCAAAACTTATTGTTATTCTTAAATGCGATTCGAATTGTTACCTCTTCGCTCAATGGATCACGTTTATTTCTCCCGCAAGAGAGAGAGGGGGGAAGTATTGGGAAGGGAAAGGAAAAAATGAAATAAAGCTGAAAATAGGACTCAGAAATTTCTAGGATGTGCTACGTATGAGGTAAGAGAGCTGAACACGTCAAGGATTGTTAGTTTTCATCCATCATTGAGTTTGAGATAAAGGCCATTATTATTGTTTTCCTTCATTCAAACACTTATTGTGTTTTATTTCTAACTTATGGACTTTTTTAGTACACCTGTGGGTCAAATGCTTAACTTACGTACGTCACGAATTGCAGTGATGAAAGCAGGATTATGCCTTCATGAAAGGGCCTTTAAGGGCGCATTTGTGTGCTGTCTGAGAGCAAAGCAGTAAAACTTCCATCAGACATCTTAAATATCGAGGTAGCTTTAAGCATATTGTCATAATCATCATCCAGTCTCCTCATTTCTTAAAGCAGTGACTACTATTACTATTACTACATCATACCACATCACTGCGCCAAGGGCAGAATTGTCCCTTTACAGTTTGGGAATGATGTAGGTGAGAGGAAGTCTGTTTGGGTTCTACGGTCATATGAGACTGGGAACTACGGCTTAAAATGGATTCCGATCCGAATGGATTAAAATGGCTTTCATCACTGCGGCGTTAAACATATGTACTAAAAAAAATCCATACGTTAGAATTTTTTTTCAAATGCAGCTGGCATGCACTTTGTTTTGTCTTTGTTGCCTTACGGCAAGCGCCGCACTGACGTTACACACTTAGCACTACCCAGGAGGTGCGTGTAGCTTGAAGATAAGCTATGGATGCAGAGTAACACTACTCCCCCCCAACCTTCTACGATCAAGTTAGACCGGGACCTACGGCTTCAAGTGGATTCCGAACCACTACAAACATCCATGGCACCGCCGGAATTTGAACCCGAAAGCTGTTTTACGGAGTGCCAAAGCGTTAGCCACTCGGCCATCAGGCCTCTTAAAGCAGTGAGTGCAAAGTTCACGGCCAGCAGATAGACCTCGTTCACGCTAACCGAGCATGTTAACAAAGAGTGTATTGTACCACAGTTTTGAACATATTACCAAACAGTTTTCTCATATTTTGTGAACTTGAAAATATATTTCTATATTTCACATGATATTTTCTCTCTGCCATGGAGTTAATATTATTGACTACGATAGGTCTGTTGTATTATAGAAGATACGTATTAATTTTTTTGTGTACATTGATACCTGGGTATCCGGTATCCCTATGTGAATACATTTTTCTCAAAGATGGATAATTAAATACACTTTCTAAAAGAAAGTGACGGGACACCCCTCGAAAAGTAGAAAAGTCGACAATACAGCTGACGCATGCGCAATAATAGTTATCACGTGCCAGCCATATCCTATAAATACTCTGTGGAGTCGACTAGAGTTGTTTTTTGTCAAGATGCCACCACGGGAAGAGTTGTCTGAGTTCAAGAAAAGTGTGTTGGTTGGATTGCATCTTGACAAGGTGTCAATTAGGGAGATATCCCGTCTGCGTAACTGCTCAAAATCAACTGTAGCACGTGTTGTGTGTCGCTACAAGACTGAGGGACACTGTCAGAACAAACCCCGAAGTAGACGACCTACAGTTCTCACCAGCAGGGACCGGCGGGTGCTCGGCAGGGAGATTCGAAATAACCGTCAAACATCCAGGGATAGCATTGCTAATGAGTTTAGACAAGCCACATGCGTGGCCGTTTCGACCAAGACTCTTCGTATCGAGGCCCATAAGTTAGGTTACGCTGGACGTTCGGCGGCCCATAAGCCTTTGATTACGAAAACCAACAAGAAAGAGCGTCTTAGATGGGCCAAAGACCACCATACTTGGACTCCGGATGACTGGAAATGCGTCCTTTGGAGTGACGAGTCACGATTTACCCTTTTCCGTTCCGATGGACGTGTTTGGGTATGGCGTTTACCAGGAGAACACCTTTTGCTCGAGTGTGTCGTCCCAACTGTAAAGTTTGGTGGAGGAGGATTGATGGTATGGGCCTGTTTCTCCTGGTATGGGGCTGGCCCACTGGTGAAGGTTGATGGTGCGATGAATGACGATAGATACTGTGATATTCTCGACAATCATATCCTTTCTACCTTGTGGGCAATGCACGGTATGGATGATTGCTGGTATCAAGACGACAACGCAACATGCCAACAAGGAGGACTCTTGATTGGTATGTGAACAACAACGTTAAACGCATGGAGTGGCCGGCGCAGAGCCCTGATCTTAACCCAATTGAACATCTCTGGGACGAATTGGACCGTCGGTTGAGGGCCTGCACCCCACTCCCCAAAAGCAAGCCTGAACTATGGAACTTCCTGTTAAATATTTGGAAGGAAATTCCTCTTGCCACTATGGCTAATTTAGTGGAAAGCATGCCCAGAAGGTTTGCAGCTGTGATCGCAGCCAAAGGATTTTTCTATTAATTTTAATAAATGTGGGTTTTTGTCGTTATAGTGTCGTGTCCCGTCACTTTCTTCCACATAGTGTATAATAATTTCATATAATTTTCATATAATAATGAGATACAAGAAAAATGATGATAAATAATAATGAATACAAATGTCATAAGCACTATTTGTTATTTAAGTTCATCAATATGATTTTCTCTCAAAGTTTTTTATACTATCGGTCTAAACATAGAGAAATCGGGGTAATGATTATTACAACTACGGTGTTCTCCATTAATTAATACTATTATAGCTATGATATTCTATTAATTCAATTTGTCGTTTAGTATTTGGTTCAATTTTTGTAAACCAATTCTTCAATTTTTGTTTCAAAGCATTAATTAAAGATTTTTGCAAATTATTTTTTGAATATTCCTTTTCCATACAATATCATACTGCATTTCATTCAATATCATCATACATTTCATTCAATATAATCATTCATTTCATTCAATATCATTCATTTCATCCTTTAATTCAATATCCTCATACATTTCATTCAATACCATCATTCATTATTCTCTAGTATATTCGAAACTGCAAGATAACTGTGATATTTTTGTAACATCGGTGTTCCTCATGTAACGCTGATGTATCCCATGAATAGTCCACCGACGGGTGATGGGAAGGGTGCAGTCCTTTCCTGGATGACTTTTATTCGTAACTAACACTATTTGTGTGATGTTTAGGAGAAAAACTGGTAAATTCCCGCCCTGCATCCCGATGAGAGACGCGTTTTTACATTACCAAATGTAACTCGAATATCTTCGTTTCTTTAAACAGCGACTATAATAACACCATCAGTGGATTCGAAACTATGATCCCCTGCATGCAGTTGCGAACGTAGCCATTGGACCACGAATATAACTTTGTCTCCAGGTTAGCAGCCTGACGGCCAATTGGCTAGTGCTCTTACCGTTGGTACTATAGGCTTCAGGTTCGAATTCTGCCGGTGGCATGGATGCTTGTTAGTGGTTCGGGATCTAGGTTAAACTGTAGGTCCTGGTCTAATTAGCCTAAAATGTGCACAAAATAACCGTAGGGCGATAAACCAAACCAAGCCTTGTCTCCATGTGAAGTTAAATATAATGTAACAAACGGATGTACATGAATCCCCGCTTTAAATAAATAACGCCACGAAACAAAAATCACAGAAAAATGTTTTGTGATTAGGTAGGGTAAAGTAATTTAAAAACTTCCTCTGTACATCAGTTAAAATTCCATAAATAAAAACAAAAATTAAGTTAAAAAAATAACACACCTTATTCCAATTGCATTCGAAAAACATCCCATCTGTTTGGAAACAGGTGCAATTACTTCGACCCAAATTAAACTACGATTACATGCAGATTTTCATTCAATTAGGTATACGAGAAACGCCAGTTGAAAAGTAAACTAATAAATTGGTAAACTTCAGTGTCCTTACGTTGTACTTGAGGATGGAAGGCACACACCACTGAAAAGTCACCACTTGGGATGTTGTTCAAAAGTGTGTTAGCAAATTTTAAGAACATTTTAGCAGTCCGTCCTGATCAGTGGCGAATCTGTTACATGTAAAACATTCTACTGGCAAACTACCTCCTGTTATAATGTTCTACAACACTCACTTAGAGAAAAGATGTTTCTAAACATGCCAGTAGTTGGAAGATCTGAAATTTCATTATTTTTTTTTTCTTTATGGACAGGTGTGATTTGATGAATGAGGTGAGGTTTCAAACAGATGAAGTTTGAAACTCCAAACAAGCAAATCCAAACTAATAGTTTCCATATTTAAGCCAGATATGCACATATTAAATCTGCAAACAAAGTTTTTTACAGGACTCAAACAGAACAATGCATACCCTTTCAGATATTAATTCTAGGTGTGTTCATTTCAAAATGAAAGTATACAGTGTAATAGGTTTTTTCTTAGTTTTTAACACTTAATCTGCTGTCTTTCTGTCGTTTTAGCAGCGAATGACTTCATATGATTAGTACTGTGTTTTTATTGTTGTTTCTTATCTCAGTAGGTCTACAGTAACATCTAGACCAACCAAGTCCATGAACCAAGTCTAGAGGTTAAATTAAATATAATGTAACAAACCGACGTACATGAATCCCAGCTTTAAATGAATAACGCCACGTAACAAAAATCACAGAAAAGCGTTTTGTGATTAGGTAGCGTAAAGTAATTTAAAAACTTCCTCTGTAGATCAGTTAAAGTTCCGCAAATAAAAACAAAAGTTAAAAAATAACAAACCCGATTCCAATTCCATTTGGAAAAACATCCCATCTGTCTGGAAACAGGTGCAATTACTTCGGGCCGAAATTAAACTACGATTACATGCAGATTTTCATTCAATTAGGTATACGACAAACGCCAGTTGAAAATGGGGTTCAACCCTTTTTACTTTATCAGAAATAAATTACTTTTCTCTCTCTCTCTCTCTCTTGGCATGTAGTATCTAGAGAGTAAGCAACGAGTCGAGGGTTAGGCAGTGGAAGAAAGAAAAAAATTAAAATGGAAGAAGAAGAAAAAAAATGGGACGGAAGCAACAAAGCATGGAATTAAATTTCGCGCGTCACTAATCCTCGAATGTCAGAACGGCAGGCGGCTCATTTCGTGTCACTTCAGATAGATGAATATGAAATCCATAACTGTTCCTTCGTTGCATAAAAAGGGAGGTAATAAATAGGAGTTGCGATCTCTCAAGATGCTCTACCTGAAAGAATTCGATATCGGAAATGTGTCGGCGCGAAAAAGACCATTTTGAAAGGATTAATGATCGCCTTGCTAAATGTATCTTCCTTCCTTACATGTATCTTCCGTCTTCCTTTTTTTCTCAAATGAAGTTGTAAAGAATTTGTAAAATACTTAAGTGTTCTTGTCCGGCAGGATATGCCAGAAGGATAGTAAATTGAGTTGCATTTTCAACTGGTAAACCAAGGTTAACATACGCGATTGAAGAGTCGTTGCTCAGTGGAGCAGCAGGATACATGATGTTCTTGGTTCGAATCAGCTGGGGACATTGTTGTAGTCACTGCTTTAACAAACGAAGAGACTCGATTCTGATTGTGAAAATATGCGTAAAAAGCATTGCGCATCGATTGTCGGCTACCTAGTGTGAGTTTTCTGGGTTTTTCTCATATATGGCATGCAAATGCGATGTAGCAAACCCCAATAGTCCTTCCGGAAAGCACTATCCTCCTCTCATCATCAGTCAGGATTTTCTTTTGATACATCTACAATGCTCATCGATATTTAAAAAAAAAATGTCAAAGTTAGTTTGCAGGTTCGAAAATACTAGTGCCAGTCATCCCATTTACAGCCTTCAGAACGGTAAAATTCGATCATTATTGTGACAATGAAAATAAAAGCAAATCGCATCGATAGTCAGGCTCCCTTGTGTGAATTTTCCGGGTTTTTGTCTCATATGATATACAAGTACGAGACACAGCAAACCCTAAATGTCTTCCCTGAAGCACTCCCCCCCCATCCTCTTCATCATCTATCGATAGGCTGTTTGTGTAATACGTAAGTGTTACATGATAAAAAACACAAGTGGTGACATAAAAGAGTAAGTAACATAAGTGTTACACGATAAAAAAAACATAAGTGATTTACATAAGTGACCAATGTTACAAAAAAAAATGTCGAATTTAGTTTGCAGGTTCGAATACACTAGCGCCATCCATTCCAATTACAACTATTAGAAACGATGAAATTCGATTATTGTGACAATAATATTGTATAGAAGCACATCGCTTCGATAGTCAGCCTCCTTGGAGAAAGTTTTCGGCCCTTCATCCATATGATATGCAAATATAAGGCAGCAAACCCTAATATTAGTTCTCCCAGAAGGCAATGTCCTCTCATCATCATCTGTCGGCAGGCTGATATATGAGGCCCATAGATGTTGCAAAAAAATGTCTCGGTTAATTTGTAGTTTCAAATATACGAGCCATTCGTTCCAGTTACTACTTTCAGAAAGGAGATAATTCGATAATTAGTGTGACATTGATTATAAAAACATATCGTATTGATAGCCAAGCTCCCTGGAGGGAGATTATCGGCCCTTATCCCATATAAGATGCAAATGCGAGGCAGCAAATTCTGAAAGATATCCCGAAAGTCTGTGTTGTCCCCTCATCAGTTCCATCGGTAAGTTGTTCGTGGGATACATAAGTGGTACATGAGGTCCACCGATGTTATAAAAAATATCGCAATTAGTTTGCAGTTTTGAAAACACAGCTTCGCCTTTCGTTCCAATTACAACTTTCAGAAACGAGGAAATTCGATTATTATTGTGAAAATGAGTATAAAACTATATTGACGAAAATAAGATAGAAATGTTCGCCAAGGCTACCAAAGTTGTTTAGTTGTTGTTGGTTCAAAATAAATCAGGAGGGATTTTTTACAACATTTACAAATTAATCTCACACATGCAAATCTCTCAATATAGGTAGTTACCCTGAAGTTTTTTCTCTCGCAAATGCAGGTAGTTATCCTTAAAATGTCTACCAGAAACAATGCTCCCCTATCCGTAACTCTCGTTGGAAGCTTGTTCTGGGCATACATAAGCGGAACAGGAGACCAACTGAAGCTCAACAAAGAAAGGCTAGATTTCTAAAATGAGGAAGGTAAATTCGAATCCTTAACAGTGAAGCCAAAACAAATGCTTCTGAATCTATGCTAGGGAACGGTATGACAAATTGTCAAGCTTTAATGTCTTTCCGTTGCACTTGAGAATGGAAAAATACAAACCTCTGAAATGTCAATATTTGGGATGTTGTTCAAAAGCATGTTAGCAAAATTTAAGAATATTTTAGCCATCTGTCCTGATCAATGGCGAATCTGTTACATGTAAAATCATTCTACTAGCAAACGAGCTCTAGTTATAATATCCATCAAACTACAACTCTTATTTGCAGAGAAAAGATGTTTAATGCTAGTAGATAGAAGATAGAAAATTTCATTAATTTTGTTTCTTCCTTTATGGACCGATGTGATTTGATGAATAAGGCATTGAGGTTTCGAATAGAGGAAGCTTGAAACGTCAAACAGCCAAAAACAAACTAATAGTTCCCGTATTTACGCCAGGTATGCACATTAACATGTTAAATCTGCAAACTGGAAAATTCTTTTACTGGGCTCAAGTAGGAGGAGAATGCATACTTTTTCAGATGTCAACCACGGGTGTGTGCATTACAAAATGCAGGTGCAGTATAATATGCCTTTTCTTAGTAGTAGGTAACACTGAATTTACTGTCGTTTTGTCGTTTTAGTAGTGAATGATTTCATATGAGTATCGCTGTAAATATGAAAAGTGAGAATATTTAGATATTTTAGCTGCACTGTTTTGATATTCATTTTATATAGTGGTAGCACACTTTGAAAGCAAACTTTGAAGGGTGATGCAGTTTACTAAAACATGCACATGAAATTTTTTTGTATAGGAATGTATGGTCGGAAGGACGCGCTGAAAAATGAATATTCTTTTAAAGGAATTTCTCGAAATAATCACACACAATGCCCAACTGAGCCCGTCATGTGATTAGCTTTTCTCTGGTTAGCAAACGTGATGCACTTTATATTATTATTACTCTGTATTTCTTTTACGACACTTTGACTCAGTTGAAGAGCTTGTTTGGTTTGGTTTGTCGCTCTACGGTCATCTTCTGTCTCACGAGGGCTTAACAGACCGGGACCTACAGTTTAACGTGGATTCGAACCACCAGCAAACATCCCTGCCACCACCAGGATTCGACTATCGTTGCTGCATCATTAAGCATGTATTATAATGGGGATTGGCGATGACAATTTTGAGCATTTATTGTAAGCATTGAATCAAAGACGCACTTTGCAATGATGTTGTAAATAAAATGCGTTTCTTTTCATGTCTCATCTTTTTTGTGTTCGTGCATTAACACATCACTTCCGACCATAATTTCCTATGCAAAGTTTGTCCTATGACTGTTAAATAACACCTGAAGATTTAAAATAGCAATATTTTAAGTAATTTTCAAAACTTAACAAAATGTGGCAATGGAAAAAAACCCTTTAGTTTCATCTTGCTACTAGCGTATATGACCCGAGGTTACAGCGCTTCATTGAAATGATATATTGGTAAATTTAATTAAAAATACATCAGCGAATAAATTCAGGTAAAATTTTCTGAAAAATAGGCAGCGAGTAATGATATTAAATTCAAAAATTCATCATTCTAGAAGATCGAGAGCCTTAATATAATCCTTTTCTAAATTACACCGTGGCTTGTTGATATTTTAATATTATCTTTGAAAGTAATCTTAATACAGAAAGAAAATCAAAATATAAAATATCTCAAAATGCATGGAATTAAAATGAATAAAAAATTAATTCAAGAACAAAATAAATTTCACCAGAGTGGCAACAACATATATATATATTTTTTTTTATGGAAAACAAATATAATGTAGGAAATCAGCATTTGAATTCCTTAAATTTCCATGCATATAAATTGATTTACATAAATCATTAATACAGAAAAATATTATTATTATTAATTTTAATCTTAACAATGCAAAATCTCATTGCAAATTACGATTGAATTTTTTAATTGAAAAAATAGCATTTCTTAAATTGATCTTAAATTGGTTATCAAAAACTGGCAATAAAAATAGATTAGAAAAATTTAATTTATTTTCGAAAACTAAACTATATATGTATAACTAATATATATCATCATCATCATCATCGCAACAGCACCATGGTGGGACAGAGCCGTTTGCCTACTGGCAGATTCCGAAACATGAGATGTTTTTCTTTTTACGGGGTAGGATTGTCAGGCATTCACCCAACACTCTACAGTCATATTAGACTGGGACTTAAAGTGGATTCCGAACCAATGCAAACATCCATAGCACAGCCGGGACTCGAACCCGACACCTGTGACACAGAAATGTGATACAAATTAATCTTTTATTTTGTAATAGCAAAATATTTGATACGAACATATGTGATATTTATAGAAAAAGAATGTAAATATAAAACGTTACCATTGAGTTTTCTAACACACACACACACACACAAAAAATTCTTAATGCCATGCACAACAATATTTATATATTTTAAATGTTAAAAATAGAGAGTTTTTGCATACCGTATTTTTGACGTCCGTTAGCTTTTTCTCCCTAGCGCGCTTGCTCATAGGAAATTGCGCATGTGTATCTGTAATAATGTTTCCTATGAGCATGCGCGCTAGGGAGAAGAAAATAACGGACCTCCAAAATACGGTATGCAAAAACTCTCTAATAAATGCTAGAATACGTCTTTTGATCTCCTGTTGTTAAGAAGTTTAAATCTTAAAAATTTCTAATCTAATTTGCTATTAAAAATTGTTATATTGTTAAATAAATACAAAATCAATTATTTTAATCAAATAATTTTGAATATAATATCTTTATTGTAATTTTTTTTTTTAAAAATGTGATATATTATGAAAAAATTCTATTTGTTCCTTAAACTCTAAAAATTAATTCATTTTCCGAGTAAAATTATTTATATTTATATTTATTTGTTTGTTTGTTTATTTATTTTTTGTAAGCATAAAAAAATAATAATAAACGTGGCATAATATTTAATTGGAACTTTCCAAAATAAAATTTTGCAATAGGAAATGTTAAGATTTTTTTTTTTTTTCCTTTACATCACATAAATAAGTAATGCATTCAGTAAAAAAAAATGCATCTCTAAGTAACGTATTTTTAAAGTGCAGAAACAAATTACATGCACTAAAAATTGTTGTTTCATATAGGGAAAGATTTTTCTATGGTTATGTTTAGTTTCTAGGTAAGAAAGAACTTTACTTTGTTTTAAGATTAAAGAATTTCCATTTTAATTAAGAAAAATAAGCATACATTTTCATTAAATGAGTGTAAAACCATAAAACTGAGTTTTGGGGTCTGAATGACCGAGTGGCCAGCTCTCTGGCTCTCGGTACCACAGGTTTCGGGTTCAAGTCCCGGAGGTGCCATGGATGTTTGTAGTGGTTCGGAATCCACTTTAAACTGTAGGTCCCGGTCTGTTAAGCCCTCGTGAGACAGAAGATGACCGTAGAGCGACAAACCAAACCAAACCTAAAGTCTTGTTATAGAAGCTTCTTCTATCAGCACAAAATATATCATATTTAAAACTTCAAAGATATATGAGTTGCCAACTATAACAACAAATATATAAATGTGAATTGACCTTAAACATGTAGTTTGGGATTATATCGTGAATGAAAAAATAATCCTTTCTGGGTAAGAAAAATGGAAAAATAACAACTTTTGTTATTTCTCGTTTCTCAAACGCATTAGCATATTTATAGTAGTAGGGTTCGATCTATCTACTCGATGGTTTTAGTGATTCATTGTTGAATACATTACTCAATGAAAGAATGACGCTTCTTTTTTTTATAAACAATTGTTTATAATAATTTCGTGTTGTTTATTTTTTATTAATATTGTTAGATGAAACCCAATCACAAACACGCAAATTTATTGTTTTATAAAGAGAATTTCCTTTAAAAATTTTTTTCAATTTTCGGTGGCTATTGTTGGTTTCTAGGTAAGAAAGCATTTTGCTTTGTTATAAAAGAATTTAAATTTTAATTAAGAAAAAATAAGTATATATTAACATTAAATGGAATCAAAACCATAAAATTGAGTTTTGTTAAAGACAGTTTCTTCTATCCACATGAAATACTACAGGATTACATGAATTTAAGCTTCAAGAATATGCGAGATGTCAACTGTAACTAAAAATATATAAATGTGAATTGACCTTAAATATGTAATTAGTGATTATGTCGTGAATGCAAAAATAATCCTTTCTGGATAAAGACAATGTAAAAATAACAACTTTTGTTATTTTTTCATTTTCCAAATACATTACATGTTTGTAGTAGTAAGGTTCGATATATCTACTCGTTGGTTTTAGTTATTCAGTGTAGAATGCATTACTCAATGAAAGGAAGACATTTTTTTTTTTTTTTTTTTTTTTTTTTTTGTGAACAATTGATAATTTCGTATTGTTTACTTTTAATGATTACTGTTACATAAAACACAATTACATAAATGAAAATGTGTTTTCAGTGGTTATTGCTGGTTTCTAGGTAAGAAAGTATTTTGCATTGTTTTAAGGTTTCCATTTCAATTAAGGAAAATAAGCATATATTTACATTAAATGGAAGCAAAACCATAAAAGTGAGTTATGTTAAAGAAGCTTCCTTCTATCCACACGAAATTTATCAGGAAAATATGAATTTAAAACTTCAAGGATATGTGAGATGTCAACAACAAATATATAAATATGAATTGACCTTAAACATGTAGTTTGGGATTACGTCGTGAATGCAAAAATAATATATCAATCCCTTTTGGAAGAGGAAAATGGGAAAATAACAACTTGTGTTATTTTTCGTTTCGCAAACGCATTAGTAGGAAAGTTCGATCTGTCTATTTTTTGGTTTTAGCTATTCACTGTTGAATAAATAGCTCATTGAAAGAAAGACACTTCTTTTTTTTTTTGATGGTCAGTTGTTTATGATGATTTCGTATTGTTTATTTTTGATGATTATTGTTAGATGAAACGGGCCTGAATGGCCGAGTGGCTAGCGCTCTGGCGCTCGGTACTACAGGTTTCGGGTTCGAGTCCCGGCGGTGCCATGGTTGTTTGTAGTGGTTCGGAATCCACTTTAAAAAGTAGGTCCCGGTCCTAATAGGATCGTAGAGCGTTGCGGGGCCATTGTTACTCTGCGTCCGGGGCTTATCTTCAAGTTACACGCGCCCCCTGGGTAATGTGAAGTGAGTACGTCTCTGCAGCATTTACCTTAAGGTATCCAAAGACCAAGCTGTCTGTGTTTGCCAGCTGCATTAGAAAGAAAAAAAAATTGTTAGATGAAACACAATCGCATACACACAGATTTGTTGTTTTGTACAGAGAACGATTTGTCAGTGGTTATTGGTTAATTTCTAGGTAAAAAAGCACTTTGCTTTGTCTTAAGATTAAAGAATTTAATTAAGGAAAATAAGCATTCATTTACATTAAAAATGGAAGCAAAACCATGAAATTGAATTTTGTCATATAGGCTTCTTTCTTTTCGCACAAAATGTATCAGGATTATATGGATTTAAAACTTCAAGGATATAATAGTTGTTTACTATAAGAACAAATGTACCTGGTGTCTTAGGGCGGGACGGTTTAAAACCTGACTATAAGAACAAATGTAATAAATAACAACTTTTGTTATTTTTCGTTTCTCAAATGCATTAGCCTGCTTATAGTAGTAAGGTTCGATCTGTCTACTCTTTGGTGTAAGCAATTCACTGTTGATTACATTGCTGAATGGCAACTAGAGTACCAATTACGGAGTATCAATGGGGATAAACCCCTTAACCTAATGATCTTAATATATATATATATATATTTACAATTAATCAGAGGCTGCTTAAAATGTTAGTAAATGACAACAAATAATGTTTCTAAAAAAAAAAAAAAAAAAAAAATTTTAAAAATTCTAAAAATAAATAAAAGTAAGATAAAAGAAATAAAAGCTTAAAAATTAAAAATTAAAAACAATTTAAGTTAAAAAAACCGGTACAATTAGAGACCAGTTGTAGATGACATAATTTTTTTTTTTATAAATTAAGATTCTAATTGCTGACAGTGTGGGCCGTAATGATGAATCTGCAAAGTAAATGATTATTACCCCCCAAAAAAAAAAAAAAGGGCAAGTCTCACTACCAAAGTTCTGGTATTTTATTTTATTTATTTATTTATTATTTTTCATTTTGATGATATTTAGAGATATATACTTTTTATTTTCTAGAGGAGAAAAAGGGGGTAAAAAAAGAAATAAAATATAACTGTAATTACTAATGTGTAGAAAAGAATTAAGGTGCACATCGTAGCTGAATAGCGAAAGGAGTTGGGCTTTTGATGCAGTTTCAAATTATTCTATCCCACCCTCTGTTTATTGACCTTTATTCCCTCCCCGTTCTCGACCCAGCCCGATGACGTCAGATTTCCTTGAATTTTTCATGCCATAGTCCATAGGTCTGGTTCCCAAAGCGGGTTATAGTAGCCTCGGGAGAATTAGGGGTTGCGTTTAATAAAAATAAGGGGATAAAGGAACAAAAGAACAATTGTGTTCTCTGCATAATACACATATAGTGTAAAACGGATGTTATTCTTTATTAATAAGGAAAAAAATGTAAGTTACCATCGCGAAACAGCGACTCACGGGAATATAAGAATATTGCTGACAAAAACAAATCCAAGGATTGATTCTTGGATATCAATGAACCAACTCCTTAATAATACTGTAGTCTATCAAATGCCAATCACTTTGATTCAAGGTCATCCGTAATGGTATGGCTGATTCAGCGTTGCAGATTGCAGCAGATTGAGGTACCGATGGCGCATTAAGGAAATTCTTAAATGTTACACCCACATTCAAAAACACCATCAGATAAGATATCGGTAAAAATATGCAACCTCCTTCTCGAGTTTAATGGAAAGATTTCCCGGCGTGCAGATTTATCATTCCTATTTCCGACAAAGGCAAGATTCATTTGTCCGATTGTAAATGGAGTCTTAAATATTACATACACATTTAAAAACACTATCGGATAAGGTACCGGTGAAATTTACATTCTCCTTCTCGAGTTTAAAGGAAAGATTTTTCGGCGTACAGATTTATCATTCCTTTTCCGACAAAGGCAAGATTCATTTGTCTGATTGTTAACCAAGTCTTAAATATTAAACCCACATTTAAAAACGCAATCACATAAGGTAGTGTGGAAATTTGCATCCTCCTTCTCGAGTTTAATGGAAAAATTTCCTGTCGACAGGAAAGAACAAAAACAAGATTTATTTGTCTGGTTATAAACCAAGTCTCCTATTTGATAAAAAATATGGCCCTATCTGTCCAGCTGCTGTACTCTGATCTTGTAGTAGTAATGAAAAATAACGTTAATCAAAATAAAGAAACGAAAATGGAAAAAGTAAAACAAATGGACGAATAATACATTCTTTGTTTTTGCATGAAATTCCCCCCAAAAAACTATTATTTTCTGCGATTGAACCATTAACTTTCCATTTGTAGGGCACATGCAAAACGAAAGTTATACGTTAATTTTCTTCTCTGCTGATCAATTGCTTCGGTTTTAATTAAAACATGATTAATTTCGATTCTAAACATCTCGCTGGGGCAAAATGGTTCGGCTCTGGAGAGAAAAACGGAATCAGAAATGCTCATCCCTAATGAAAACGCGTGTAAGAATCAGAAGCGAATGTATTGATTCCTGCAGTTAAGCTATTACGCTGGGCGAACTTCCCCGAGTAATTTCAGGAAATTAAGGCTTTTTCCCCCAAACGTCATTTGTAATGATATTAAAAATTCAAAGGTAAAGAAAAAAAAATTAAATTATTCCCTTGAAGCACTCGCATTTAACTTTTCGATTCAACAATGGTTTCTTTCTTTCTTTTTCTTTTTTTTTTTTTTAAATGCTTCAATCAATAAATGTTGTTTGGGCTTCATTACCAATAACCAGAGGAACAGAAATTAAATTTTTTTTAAAGTGTTTCTCTGTTTCTTAAACCTTGTTTTTTATTATTAACATATTTTTATTCTTTCTTTTTATAAAGTATTCTGATTTAGAAACATTACAAAATCCTGTTTTGTATCAACCTGTGAACAACATGCACAGGCACCGTGCAGGAGATCTTGGGTTTGTATCCGCATAGCTAACAGAGGCATACATAGCTAGTATACTTAATAGAGGTACATCTGAATTAGTATAGTTACTGACCTAATATAAGCAGAAGAGTTATATATACACTAGTATAACCAACAGAGTTATGGTGGAGCCAGTATAGCTAGCAGAGGTAAGCATGAATCAGTGTAGCTAACAGATGTATACTTGAAAAAAAAGAATAAAATGAATTATAGCTAACAAAAGTATATCTAAACTAGTATAGATAATAGAGATACATCTCAACTGGCATAGATAAAAGAGGTACACCTCAACTAGCATGGATAATAGAAGTACATCTGAATAACTATAGCTAACAGACCTATCATAAATAGAAGAGTTGTATATAAACTAGTATAATTAGCAAAGTTACGCATGAACAAAATAGTTAGCATGAATCAGGATAGCTAGCAGAAGTACATCTGAGGTATAAATGAAAAAGAATAACATTAAAATAATAAAGTATAGCTAACAAAGGTATGCATGACCTAGTACAGCTAGAAGAGCTATATATGACTAGCAGAGGTAATGCATGAGTTAATATATAGTAAATAGCAGAGGTATTAGAGGTATACTACATGACCTAATATAACTAGAAGAGCTGTAAATAAAATAGTAACAGCACTGGTATGCATGAACTAGTATGATAAGCAGACATATATATAGCTGAGTACATAGAATATATTGATAAATACATATTGATTCCTGCAGTTAAGCTATTACGTAGGACGAGTAATTTCAGGAAATTAAGGCTTCTTCCCCCAATTCATTTGTAATGATATTAAAAATTCAAAGATAAAGAGAAAAAAAAATTAAATTATTCCTTTGAAGCACTCGCATTTAACTTTTCGATTCAACAACGGTTTCTTTCTTTTTTTTTTTTTTTTTTTAAATGCTTCAATCAATAAATGTTATTTGGGCTTCATTACTAATAACCAGAGAGGAACACAATTTGTTTTTTTTTTTAAAGTTTTTCTCTGGTTTTTTTTTTTTTAAATCTTGCTTTTGGTTAGTAACATTTTTCTATAAAGTATTTTAAATTAGAAACAATACAAATTACTTTTTGTGTATCATCTCATGAACAACATGCATAAATAGCATGCTGGAGGGCTTGGGTTTGTATCCGCATAGCTAACAGAGGCACGCATGAACCAATGAAACTAGCGGAAGTATGCTAGAACAAATACACCTAGCTGAAGTATATATGAATTAGTATAGATACAGACCTAGCATAAACAGAAGAGTTATATAAACTAGTATAACCAACACAGGTATGGACGAAACAGTATAGCTAGCAGATGTAAGAATAAATCAGCATAGCTAGCAGATGTAGTAATAAATTTTAATAGCTAACAGAGGTATGTATGAAAAAGAATAAAATGAATTATAGCTAGCAAAAGTGTATGTGAACTAGTGTAGATAATAGAAGTACATCTGAACTAGTATAGATAATAGAGATACATCTGAACTAATAAAGCTAACAGACCTAGTATAAGTAGAAATTTATAAATTAGTAAAACTAGCAGTGATATACACAAGCCAGTAAAGCTAGCAAAGGTTTACCTGTATAAGTATAGCTAGCAGAAGCATACACGAAAAAAAAATTAAATGAATTATAGCTAACAGATAATAGAGGTACATCTGAACTAGTATAGTTAACAGACCTAGTATAAATAGAAGATCTGTATGTAAACTAGTATAACTAGCAGAGGCATACATGAACCAATACAGCTAGCAGAGGTATGCATGAATCAGTACAGTTAGCAGAGTATATCTTAAAAAGAATAAATGTGCAAGTATAGCTAACAAAGGTATATATGACCTAGTATAGTTATAAGAACTGTATATAACTAATAGAGGTACGCATGAGCCAGTATCGATAGCAGATGTAACAGGCCTAATATAGCTGGAAGAGCTTTAAATAAATTAGAACTGGCAGAGGTATGCATGAACTAGTATAATTAGCAGAGGTATGAATGAACTATCATAACTAACCGAGGAATGACCTGCTAGTTATAATCATTCATATATATTTCTCCGGCAGTCATATATATGAATGATTATAATTAGCAAGCATATACATGAATGAGTACAACTATAGTACGGAATTTACTTGAATTTAACTAGCAGAGTTATGTATAAACCCTTTGAACTCTTTAATTTCAGAAAGAGTAGACTCGGTGGAAATTTTGGTGTTTATATTGTGAACATAAATTTATTATGCCATCAAATGCTACTATCGCCCTTCTTTAACAGTCCACTGACTTGTAAGGTGGGTGGGGAATATCGCGCCCTTGCAAACCAGCAGACTAGGCAATGCATAGCGTTGCCAAGTAAAATAGACAAACCCACTTATAATGAACATGTATACAAACTAAAAATAAATATAAACCAAATAATAACTGACTTGCAGCCGACTTTATTTTTAATAGTTTTTGCGGTGTAAAAGGAATATCCCCTTTCTGCAAGAATGTCTTTTTCGCAAAAAAATCTTGAGATGAAAAGTGAAAAACTTTTAACAAAATCCACTGACACAAGATTCGTCAAAAGCAATTTCGCCTCCGAACATTACCATACGTGTCTTTCACTGAGAGGTTCGAAGTTTCGAACGAGCAAACTTTCTCAAAGCTCTTAGCGAAGTAAGATAGGTTACGTGCCAACCATCATAGTCTTCCCCCAGAGGAATCTAACGTCGTCGCCGATACAAATTCAATAAAGATTAAACTCCCCCAAGGTCAATACGCTTGCAACAGAATGTGCTTAGAGCTCACATTCTGTAAATAATAAAACACTTATTTTCCAGAGAGCAGAGCTGATGAAATATGGATGATCTCATTTCGTGTGTCTCAGGTAGGGGATGTCGGTACATTTTTCAGAGGAGCATTCATGCTTGAAAAGTGGATTTTTCAACAGTTTGTTATTTTCGGGAATTGATGCTTAAGTGCCTTGAACAATCTCGTTATTGGGATGGAAGAAGAAGATTCTGGATAAAAAAAATGTAAAAAAAAGGTATTTACGATAACAACAGACACGCCTTTCTGAATTTTTTTATTATATAATACATTAATAGGTATTAATAATAGAACGAGGTTCATAATGATCCATGATCCATATCCATAATGATAGTAATGATCCATATACTATCCAAAACATCTTCCGATGTTGTAAAACATCTTCCATATTACAAAAAGGGTTAGTTAAGGGGTGATCAACCCAAACGATCTTGCGGGCCACTTTGGAAATGCATCATAACGGCGCGAGCTTCATGTAAAATTATATTTGACCCTATTAGATTTAGACCCATTATAGACATTTTTTTGCAGTGAAAAATTGAAACTTAATGAGTTATTATCATTTTATTTACTTTTATTCTTACATGTAAGCATAGATAATATAATAATAATGATACTAAACGCACATTGTAGAGAAATCTATAAAACTAAAAATGAAATATATAAATATAAACGAAATTAAAAAAATGAAATCATTAAAAATTTTTTATTTTACTAGTGCGATATTTGTTTCTCCACTTTTTCACTTAGCTTTTGCAAATCGATCTCAATTTGGGTATTTGCACATCGTAATGGGTGTTGCAGGTTAGCGTCCGTTATGTTTGAGCGTGTTTTGTATTTGGGCAACTTAATTTTAGAAAAAAACTATTTGCAGATGCAGGGCTAACAATTAAATTAAGTCTGGTTCTCTGCTATCAACAATCAACTATGCTATATTAGATGTTTCAAGATGCGCGCATCATAAGTTCTCATAATCTTATTTAATTATTCATAACTGTAAATTCATAAATAAACAGGCAATATCTGTCATATATTCGCAAGTTAATAATAACTGCGAAATTATAAGAAAAAAAATACTTTGATTTTAAAATAACAATTTTAAAATCAAAGTATTTTTTTCTTATAATTTCGACAGTTAATTTTTGAATATATGGACGTACACATAATATATTTTTTAATACACTGGTTTTCACTATTTTGGCCATTATAAAATAAATATATTTTGTAAAAGTATGATACATTTCACAAATCGGAAAAATATTCAAGGTGGACCACGGGTTGGCCACAGCTGGGTTAGATAAAAGAATATAATATATATATATATATATATATATTTATATATAACCTTTCTTCTATATGATATTTAAAATTTTTAAATAATGCCAAAATAAAAATTATTATTACATTATAAAATTGTCAGTTGATATTCTAGCGAGAATTCAAATATTCGGCCAATTGGCTAGCGCTCTGCCTTTTGGTACAAAGACTTTAGATTGAAATCCTGGCTTGGCATGGATGTTTGTTAGTGGTTCGAAATCCACGTTAAACTGTTGACCCAGTCTAATCAGCTTATAATGTGCAAAAAATAACCGTAGAGAGAAAAACCAAAGCAAATATTCAATAATTCCTTCATAATAAAATATAATTTATTGTCTATAAAAAATATGCATAAATAATAATCTGATTATTGTGAAAAATATTGGCAAAAATGTATCTAGAATGTCCAGAATGTTTTCCTAAAAAAAATATCTTAACATAATAATATATATATAATGTCACAAAAATATAAATTAAATATATATATATATATATATATATATAACATTAGAAATCCAAGGACAAAAAGATTATTGTTCGTCAATTTTTTATTTGAAATTAATAATGCACAATTGTACATAATGTCATAAATTGTCCAGAAAAATATTAACATATCAAAATAATAATAGTAATTTCAAAGTGCAATCATAAAATTATTAATTGATTTTTGAGAGTCAATTTAATTATTCCAGAATCCTTTCATAATAGGAAATATTGGATTTTTTCTAGGCAAAAAAAATACGATAACATCATTATGTTTCTGTAAAAACATTAATCGATATTCATAGAGAAAGATATGCAACGTCCAAAATATCTTCCGATTAAAAAATTAAGAAATCATTACAGATGGTCGTTACGAAATCGAACAAAAAGAATTTTTTTCTATTTTTTATTTATAAACAATAACATGCATTTGTACATAATCCACTAGACTGTACAGAGACGCAATCATTTCAAAATAATCATCAAAATAATAATAACATATTCATAAAACTATTAATTTATTTTTAAGTATCAATTCAATTATTCGATAATTATTTCACAGAAAGATATTTTTGATTGATTTTTGACAAAAAAAAAAAAAAAAAAAAAAAAAAAAAAAAAATTGTAGGAGAAAAATTTTTTCTATTATATTTCATCCTATTTAAATATATTGTGAAAAGCATTTAATGATATTGTTACACAATGATCTAAAATTTCATTGTCAAGAAAATATTTTTTTTTCTTCTATTTATTATTTTAGAATAATATGGATTTGTATATAAAATACTAGATCCACATTATATTGTAAAAATAAATAACAGTTTCAAAAGCAAGAATATAATCATGATATTATCAATTGATTTACCTGAGTCAATTCAAATATTTGATAGTCCTTTCGTAAAAAAAACAGTTTTGATAATAAGAAAAATTACAAGATCACTTTTCTGAATAGTGTGAAATGAAAAAGATGACTTAAAATATATGTCGTGGCTATAAATATACCAGAATACATTTCTTTATTTTCTATTGGGAAATATTGATGAATATTTGTTTAGAACTTACTATTTGTTTTTACTTGTTCCCTCAATGAATTAGGCAATTTTAAAAAGATCATTAAAAAAAAATAATTGAAGTTTCTTCTAAAGTGATCCTTTAAATCTTTGATCAATCCTTTGAAGTCAAGTCAACGAATAATATATGCCGCTTATACATACCATTACTTGGACTTAAACTTTTGTTAAGCGCCTAAAAACTCACTATGCTACTTTTCTTGCACCATTATAACTATGTGAAAATAAAAAGAGGAAATGAGTAGAAAAAAAACCAAGTTAATCTTGATGGATTCGACGGCAAATAAGTTCGTCGACCCTGCTCAAAATTCTCCAGAACCACCATAACAGCAGATAATTAAAATCATTTCAAAAAGCAAGAGGAGATTAGCCCTTCATTTCGAAGAATCAATTCAATAATGGTTTCAAAAAGACACATTTTATTTAAAGAGAAGAGAAACAAAATACATAAAAATAATCTCGAATGTTTTAATGATGTATGCATACGATAAGAGTTGAATATATTTCAAATAGATTATATTCCAAACAAAGAAATTTTTTAATAAATATAATCATAATTTCGATAATTTTTTAAAGGGATTTTCGATTTTTTGATGAATTGAAAATAATGATTTTTCACCAAAATTAATTTTCTTATTTCTTATTATTAATTTTCAACAAGCACTATTATTAGCGACTTAAATAATACTTAATGATTACAATGAATTTCCATTGGATAATTTTGAAATATACTTGTCCAATTAATTAACTAGGATACGTTTCAGCAAAATACATATCAATATCTATTGATGGCTAACTTTCACAATGATGGCTTTGTAAACTTTCACAATGATAGCTTTGTAAACTTTCACAATTCAAATTGACCATATTTCAACATGGTCAGACTAACTTATATATGGCTGCAAGCCAAAAAATACTTTTCTTTTCCATGAAATATATAAAAAAAACATTATAATTTTTTTTAAAAATAACAAAATTTAGAGAAATTTTAGTAACATTAAAATTAAATATTTTATGTTGAGTGTTAATATAAAAAGAAGTATACATATTTTTTCCTGAAAATTTCTAGGTTTCGCATCATCAGGCGGGTTAGGAAGAGAGAACACTGCCTTTCGGAAAAATTTTCACGAGTAATTTGCCAGCTTATGTGACGTATGTGAGAAAGCAAGAAAACTCCCACCAGGCCGCCTAACTATCGATGCAAGGCACTTTTTCACACTTTCATAATCCCCACTGAGTCATCTCATTTTTGAAAATATTGATTGCAATGGATACCTCCAACGGATAAGAACCTTAATCCTTCCGGGAAGACTTTAATGGTCTGCACCATTTTTGCGTATCTACCATTGCGAGTCTTTTAACTTATGCAATCGTTTTCTCATGAAAATATGCTTGTTTTTAGTTGTGGATGGCGTATTCGAACCTACCTCTGCACACCAATTTTGCACATTAGCTCTCGATCAAGAATCGGACAAAATAAATATTAGGATATTCAATATAATATTCTGTAATATAATTTTTTTATTAGAAGATTTTTTTGAACACAAATAGAGACTAAAAATCATGTATTCGGACAAAACTAAAGAGAGCGAAAAAGTCCCAATATCATTTATACTACACGTTCTTGTTTTTTGAATGCCGGACATTTTGACATTCGTCATAATAATGGCAGAGATGTAGCTTATTAAACATTACCCATAAATGCAGGCTGCTATACTGCCCCTCACCACAATTTAGAACGAATATCTGAAAAGTTTGCATTCTTCTCTTTGAGTCCAACGAAAGCCATTTTTTTCAGCAAGACAGGTTTTAGTGTCTATTCCAGGTATATAAAAGGAAGTTTTCTGCTTGGTTTCACTTGGCTAAAGCAAAAACCAGAAGCACTTTTCTATAACTATATTTAATATTTCGATAATTTTTTTTTCTCTTCTTAATGGACTTTAACAGACTCTTGCAAAGATCGGCTAAACCAGGCACTCCCAAAGGAATTATACTGTAGACAAACGGACCGGAAAAGGCGAGCATTACTCGGGATACCGCAAGGACAATTTTTTTTCTGAAAACTCTGGATCAATCAGGTAGACTTTCCTTGGAGAGGAATTGAGAAGAGACAAATGTCAACTAGTCGTTCTTTCAAAGCAGGTTATATGGAGGATTAACGGCGGGATTGTTTTTGTATATATAGAGAGACTCCAAGACCAAATTGTCGGTGGCATGGATGTATGTTAGTTTCATCGTTTCATTTAATCCACGTTAAACAGTAGCTCCCGGTCTAATTAGCCTAAAGTGTGCACAAATGACAGCAGAGCTCCAAACTAAACCAAGACTAAAGAGTTAGATTGAGATTAGAGCGAGAGTAGAAAGATACAGTCCAGAGTTGCTGAGAGTGTACATAATACTTAAGACAACTTGTTTAACAGGATTTTGTAGATGTATTCATTGTGTTTATTCTTGTGCATATTATGCACAAAGTGTTCAAAACAAGTTTTATGGAGAATTAATGGCAAGATTTGTTTTCGTATATATATATATATATATAGATTCCAAGACCAAAGAGTTAGATTAAGATTAGAGCGATAGGTGCGCAGAAGATCTACCTCCCCGTGGTGCACCTGGTAACACTTTTTAGTGGCTAAAAGATCTGCAACTTGGCATTATTGTTAGATTAATGAACTCTGTTTCAGCATGTTTTGTTGTTGTTGTATGTTTTTTTCATTGTTATTTTTTTGCTGTAACTGTTCATAATCTGCCATTGGGAAAAAAAAAAAAAAAAACCGAATAGAGCGATATTTAGAGAGATAGAGTCAACAGTCCAGAGTTGCTGAGAGGGTACCTAACCTTCAAGACAACTTGTTTAACAGGACTTCGCAATTGTATTTCGTGTGGTGATTCTTATACATAACAAGAACAAAGTGTTTTGTACTGTATTTCCAAAACTCAATACATTTAGTGACAACAAAAACTTTCATTTAATCATTTTAAACAAAGAAATCCTTTTCCACCAACAAAACAACTAACTTCAATGGACCAAGACAACTACCCTCTTAACCCTAATCGTTATTACACTGAATTATTTATATAAATTACGAGCCTTAAAGTAGGATATTCAACAGCCAGCAATATCATTCCCACATGTCCTACTTCGAAACAACGCCTCCCTTTCAAAGCAGAGCGTACGGTCGGAATTACTCCGGTCCGAGTTCTCCGAGGCGCCAATTAAGAGTAATTCGATTGAATCTCGCGGATTCCTTGAGGAGGGTGGGCTTCAATGAGCGTGAACAAAAGGAGAGGGGAAACGTTTTCTTTTCCCTCACTCCTTTTGTTGGCGCCCTTTCTCCACAATGGGGAAGGGGAACGCGCGGTAATGAATTTCTCTAACGAGGAAGGAAGACCCCGATCCTAGTGTATTTAGTAAACAAATACCTCTTTAGACTCTGAATGCAGTAAAAGTTTTCATCGTTGCCTATTATTGATCCCGGAGAAATAATTTAAGAACATCATTACGGAATTATTTATGCAGTTGTTCCTCGTTAATCCCTGGTATACGGAGCTTCATACGAACTACGTAAAGCCTGCACAGACCAAAATCCCATTTGATCATGTATCCGTTTTAATTTTAAAAACACTGAATATAATTTCTTGGATTTTTTTTTCTGTATTTGGTGAAAGACTAAAACCTGTATATATAAACTCATGTTTGTGAAAATTGCAACACCATGAAGGAATCGTCAAAATTGAATGAAATTTAATACACAGTTGAGTGGTAGAGGTACAAATAAATGATTAAATGCTCAAAGCAAACAAACAATAACAAGAGATCGGAATCAGTATTTTGTGTAGCCATCACGCGCCGCAATAAGTGCTGCTACACGACGTGGCATGGAGTCAAACAAATTTTGAATGTCTGCCTGAAGAAGAGCATTCCATATTGTTTGTATGCGCACCCAAAGTTCGTCTGCAGAAGCAACAGGACGAGGATCACGAGCGAGACGCCGACCAACGAAATCCCACACATGTTCAATCGGTGACATATCCGGGAAATACGCAGGCCAAGGAAGAAGCTGTACCTGCCGCGTTGCAAAGAAGGATTGAACAGTCCTAGCGATAGGAGGGCGGGCATGGTCCTGTTGAAATACAGAGCCTGGCAAGCTTTGAAGGAAGGGAACAGCTTGGGGCTGTAGAGCTTCACTGATGTACCGGTTGCTGTTCAGGTTGCCCACAATTCTTAGCAATTGAGATCGTCCATGATATGCTATGGCACCCCAGACCATAACTCCGGGTTTTCGTCCACTGTGGCGTTCGATAATGCACTCCGGAAGGTGGCGTTCACCGGCATAGCGTCTGACAAGAATGCGGTCATCATGGTACCACAAATTAAAGCGGGATTCATCAGAAAACACGACATGCTGCCAATCAGCACGCCAGTCTCTATGCTGAGCGGCCCATTGTAGCTGCAGGCAGCGATGGTTTAGCGTGAGAGGGATCCTGTATAAAGGAGTCCTTGCGCGCAGTCCAAGCTGCAGCAGACGTCTACGAATTGATGAAGCACACAATGAAACGCCTGTAGCTATTGACCACTGCGCTGCCAATTGTCTAGAGGAAGCTGTACGGTTCGTCAACGCCATGCGGACCAGGTGTCTATCATCGCGAGCTGACGTCCCATTTCGGGGTTCACTCCCGGATTTCCGAGTTGTCCGACACTCGTCCATCCACTGCTTCCAAAGACGCATCACTCTGCTGCTGTTACGCTGCACACGTGCGGCTACTGCACAATAAGACAATCCAGCTTCCCGAAGGCCTATTATTCTCCCCCGTTCAAACTCTGTAAGTTGTTCAAATCTCGCTCTCTTTCGTCGAAGAGGCATAAGTGACGATTGAGCTAACGTTTACCACTAGCAGATAACCACCGATAACCATACACGCCTCGCTATAGCCGTCTATTTATTCCGATCCATCCGCCGTTCAGAGGGCGCTGCTCAGCATACGCATACTCTACGGATTTGAAATTCTAATCATTTGCATATCATGCGCTAATTTGCATTTCCTGAAAATTTCAGCTCACTCGCGTAAGTCCTTCATGGTGTTGCAATTTTCACAAACATGAGTATATATTATTTACCATTTCGATATTTTATTTTAATAATTTATGTTAAAATTGTCTCAAAATGCCTTCATATACGAATAACATACTTAATGCCAGACTCGCAGCTCATTGACAAAGTGAGCCCCTGGTGAGCATTAGGATGACGAATCAATCCACTGGCGGCTTGTTGTAGACGCTATTTCAAAAAACGAGGAGAATCGATGACGTCTATGATGTTCAGCGTATTGCCGCTTTTGTTGGACTACCAGATGGAAGATTTCCGGGTTGTTTCTATGTGATATGCAAATGCTATGTTATACATACATAGTTCTCCCTGAACATATATAATTTCTTCGATTTTTTTCCTAATATTTTTTGAAAGACTAAAAACCTGGACTTATTTCATTTATGATTTCAGTATTTTATTTTGTTAATTTATCTTAAAATTGTCGCAAATTGTCTTCTCTTCCGAATAACATACTTAAAAGGCCCGACTCTTGCTGAGTGTCAATGCGCGCCGTTGGTGAGCATTAGGGCGGAGATTCAATCAGCTGGCGGCTTTATTGTAGACACTGTTTTAAAAAGCGAAGAGACGCGATGGTGTTTGTGATGTTCCATGATTTATTTTCCATGCGATATGCAAATGCTTTGTTATGCATAATTCCCCCTGAGCATATATAATTTCTTGGATTTTTTTCCAGTATTTGGTGATAGACTAAAACCAGAATATATTTTATTTACGATTTCAATATTTTATTTTATCAATTTATGTTAAAATTGTCGTAAAATGTCGAGAATAACATACATAAAAATGCTCGACTCGCGGCTCAGTGGCAATGCGCGCCTCTGGTGAGCATTAGGGTGGAGATTCAATCCTGTCGGCTTATTGTAGACACTTTTTCAAAAAGCGAAGAGACTCGATGGCGTTTGTGATGTTCAGCATCTTGCCCCGTTAGTCGATCTATCTGATGGGAGTTCAAGCTTTCTCACATACGATATGCATCGATTTCAGATACTATACGGGGTTATTTCCCCTAAAAGTCCTCCCGGAAGGCACTGCCCTTCTTCTTCAGGGATACAGAGCCTTTTACCTATGGGTGCTCCATCGAAACAGAAGCTGCCCCCTACCCTTTCTACTTAAAAGAGAATACACTGGTTCATGGACTTGGTTTAGATACTAGATACTAATGACGACAAAGTGCGATAAGAAACAATAACGAAAACGCAGTTTTACTCAAATGAAATCAATCATAGCTAAAACGATATAAAGACAGCAGATTCAGCATTACCCACTAAGATAAAGCCTATTGCACTGCACCTACATTTTGCAGTGAATACACCCATTATTGGCATCTGAATGTGATGTTCTGATTTGTCATCTGATTTGTGATGGTCAACATCTTTCCTCGTTAATCGGACTATCTTGTAGGAGTTTACCGGGTATTCATCTATAAGATGCTAGTGTTCTACATAGAAAATGCTATATAACTATACGTAAATGATTGCTATATGTAATTCCACTAAAAGTCCTCCCGGTAGGCACTGCCCACCTTCTTCAGCGTCACGGAGCAAAGTCAGATTTCTATCTGCGGGTGCTCCATTACAACAGAAACAACCTTCCATTCCCTTCTTTCCAAGAGTCCACACGGGTTCTTGGACTTAATCTAGATGTTACTCTCTACCAAGTATGATAAGAAAAAAAAAGAACTTAAAAATAAGCTTGTATAATTTAATGTCAAATATATAATAAAATGACTATGATCGAAGCCTATTTAAAGCCTAAGTTATTTGCTTTAAAGGGAGAAATATCATTCTAAAAGCATCTTTTCAGTAACGTATGCTGCTAGCTGGCAAGAAAACTCAAGTAAAATCCGAAACGAAGAAACTCTGTAGAAATTTGTCAACGTATATATGCGTCTTGATACAATACCCAGTCTCCTGTTGGTGTCCATACACGCAAATGTGGACTATGAAGTCCTAGAAGTTTTATCAAAATATAATGTTCTTCCTACATCATCTGTGTATGGTACACAGGGCAAACACGAGACCTGTCGATATAATCTTACAGTGGAGAAAAAGTAACTATTTTTTTTACAGAAGAAAGAAAATTTTTGAGCAAAACAAAAGTTTTGATTTTACTCTCGTTCTATGGATTAATCGAAAAACCCAAAGAAAAATGTTCTTTCATGCAACAAATAGAACGGTTTAATGTGTTATTTGAAAACATTCTTAAAGCTGACGTGAACGCAGACTTCAAAGGATGTCGCTAAAGAAAGAAAAGCTGCGGCGCGCCTTTGGCAAAATCCATTAGGTGATTGGACAGAAAAGACAGATCCAATCCTGCTTCTATACCCACACCCAAAGAAAAGGTAAACGACAAAGCTCTGAATACCTTTGAATTGGATGGCCACAAAAGCAAAAGAAATAACTCAGGCATTGATACACCCTTTGCCTTTCTCCAAACCAGTAGTAGAGGATTAAAAGCGATTCTATTTTTCAATGTGCTGAAAGTCTGTTCAATAGAGAAATTGTTTTTTGCAACTATGACGAATAGCAACTTAAGCGAAAAAATAAAACCTTTTGCATGTTACATATAACCAAGAAATTTAAATACATCTGTTTGGGAAATATATTCTTTGATATAATTCTTCTGACAGTGAGTGACTGAAAATGTCTGTGGAAATGCAATAGACGTACCAATTTCGGAGGAATAAATAAATGTGAAAACCTTAAAAACCTTAAAATAATTACAAAAACGTCTACGTCATGATTAATATTCAAAATTGAAATATTATGAATTTTTTAACTGCTGCTTGGTTTTTAAAAATCATAAAAAAGAAAATAAAAAAAAATAGTTCTAGTTAATTCAGGATTCGATCCTGAAGCCTGTGTTATCAAAGGCCAGAGAGCTATTCAGTTGGCAATCAGACACATTTGCGGCTATATGGAAATGGATTTCCAAAATTCGAAATAATGTAGATTTTGGAACTTCAATGGGATTTCGATCAGCAGATGAAATTAGAAAAATAGTTATAACTGGTAATAATTAGGATAATCTAAAAATGGAAAAAATAAAAATAAATGACAGATATGATGAAACATTGATTTTGATAGAAGACTTCGCAATATTGAGCTACAACACAACTTACAGCTGCGTTCGCCAGTAATTCCCGTTTAAATATTATTACTACTATTATTATGACAGAGAGAGAGTAATGTTTAACTATCATTCAGAGATAATAAACAGAAAAAGTGATAATAAATAGAAAAAATGTACTTCTTTCAAAAGTGTTTACAAATTTAAAGTATAAAGTTATTGAAAAATGTATACATTTTTAATGTTAAATAAAATTATAAAATAATATCTCTTTAAATTTTTGTATAAAAAAATTACTAATTAGTGTTTTTAGGTAAATTTAATTTTATACTTTGTGTCTGGAACGGTATGCTAGTTAACTCAATGGATCTCGGAATAAAACAGCAGTTCCGAATCAAAAGCTTAAGTAACCAAAGCAACGATAAACATTAAATTTTGTTGGCAGAAATATTCTTCCATTGCATTCAGAGATTTGGTTTGGTTTGTCTCTCTACGGTCATTTTTTTTTTCACACTTTAAGATTACGTATACAATTATACCGAAACCTACAGTTTAACTTGGATTTCGGACCACTAATAAACATCCAGGTCACAGCCAGGATTCGAACCTGAAGCATGTGGCACAAAAGATCAGAGTTCTAGCCAATTGGCATCAGAAAGCACATAATTGTTGAAGTTAAGAGGGATATCAAAGTATTTGGAAAAGTATTTTTCATGAACAATGTACGATTCTGCAGAGTCATCTGGCAGTATGACAAGTAACTACAATAACTCTGGCTAATTATGTCAAGTGATTATAATAATTCTGGATAATTATACCAAGTGGCTAATCATAGCTAATTATGCTTTGGATTCGGAGATGAGTGTGAATTCCGCAAATGTCACTACTTTCCAAATTGTAGATTGGTTTGGTTTGATTTGCCGCTCTGCTGTCATCTTGTGCACACTAAGGCTAAACAGACCGGAACCTACAGTTTGAAGTGGATTACAAACCACGAACGAACATCCATGCCACCGCCAGGATTCGAACCTGAAGCCTGGGATACCAAAGGCCAGAGCTAGCCGCTTGGCCATCAGGCCGCTTCCAAATTGTGGAAGCACAAAATAAATGCAGCACTGCAGACCTTTTGTGGTAAATTCTTGGTAATTCTGAATCAACTACGCTCTAGTGACGAATAACTTCAGGTCAACCTGCCTAATATTTGAAAAGAAAACATATTATTTTAGTTGAAGACTTTAGAGATTAGAATTCTTAAAATTCCAAGGCTACAGCTACATAGAAGAAAGGCCTTTAACTCCAAGTTACTACACCCATATAATTTTATCCAGAATATTATTTTGCTTAAGGCTTTTTAAATATCTAGCATATTGAAACTGCACCCGTTTCTTTACGAACCCGTTGCACCCGTTAGTAACGAAGAATATATTTGAATTCTGCAATGCTGAAGGAGCGAAGATTTCGTCTTTCTTTGAAAAGAGCGGCTGCTTTTTCAACCAATTTGCCTTCTAGCACTGGAGTTATAATTTGATTCGGTGCAGTTGCAAAGCAGTCAATGCGCTTCAAAGGACCGGTAGAATTTTGCATCCCTAGAGGATCAAAAGCAAAACGGATTTAAGAAAATGAAAAAAAATTAAAGACAGATGTTTTGAATAGGAATGCTTCTACTAATGGTGCTTTTGAAAGGATAACTATCATAACATTGAAACGCGCATGTCAATCGCCGGAAATAGTTAAAGATTTTCATGCCTTTCAAATGGTTCTCAATGAATATAAACTAGATATGGATTATGTTGAGATTTCAAAAACCAATTTGAAATGGATTCTATTTTAGTTGCCGACTGAATGACTCTTATTTTAATTGATCTTGTATTTCGAAGATGTTGCTTAATTGGCATTGAATGGACAATTTATCGATTTTCTACCATGCAGTTCACGAATGTTGGACAGTTTATCAGTTAAAATTCTTTCGGAAGTAAATATCTTAATTCCATCGGTAGTTATTTGATTGTTTGTGTCATATCATATGTTAAGAAACCGATATACAAATAAAATCAGTAATGAAGGGCATATGGATACTATTGGCCATACTATATACTATACAATTGTCAAACTATACTATACAAATCATCGATTCTCTACCAGGCAGTTTACGAATGTTGGACAATTTATCAGTTAAAGGCCTTCCAGAAGCAATATCTTCCCTTCATAGACCGTTAATTGATTGTTCGTATCATATTATATACCACTGATATACAAATAAAATCAGTAGTGTCATACATATACTATTGATCATAGTATAGTATTTGTCATTCAGTAATATACAATTCATCGATTTTCTGAAATGCAGCTCACGAATGTTGGACAATTTATCAGTTAAAGCCTTCCGAAAGAAATATCTTCCCTTCATCGCCCACCCTCAATTGATTGTCATATGTTCATATCATATGTTATAACACTGACATACAAATAAAATCAGTACTGAATATCATACTAATACTATTGTTATGGAATTCAAATAATTGAGTAGTTAATTATAGTAATACATTTCTGTAACGATTTTCTGCGAGGACTTTAGAGGTAATTGCATTTGAGCGTCGCATGATAGAAAACTCGGAAAATTCCCGCCAGATATACTGGCTGATAGTGCGACGCTCTTGTACTAGATATATGATTGCTTCGGCAATCGCCTCATTTCTGAAACTAACGAGGCGAAAGTACTAACATCAGTATATTTAAACAGTCGTTTTAAAAACCAATTTGAAATAGACTCTACTTCCCTATTGAATAAGTCTAATTTAAATTGGACTTGTATTTAGAAGATGTTGCTGAATTGGCACTCGATGAACAACTTATCGATTTTCTACCATACAAATCACGAATATTGGACAATTTATCAGTTAAAGTCCTTGCGGAAGTAATATTTTCCCTTCATCGACCATTAATTGATTATTCGTGTCATATCATATGATGTACCACTGATATACAAAATCAGTACTTAGTGTCCTACAGATACGATTGGTTCGCAAATAAAATGTCATGAATAGTTGATCATATTAATGGATTACAGCGAGGATTTTCAAGGGTAATTGCTCAGCATTTGAGTATCACATGTAAGAAAACTCAAAAAATTCCCACCAGATATACTGGCTGCTAGAGCGACACTCTTATACTAAACATATAATTGCTTCGAGAATCGCCTCGTTTCTGAAAGTATTAGAATTAGTAGTGGATTTAAACCGTCTTTTTTTTTTAACTGTGTATTATTTTAAATATTTATATAGGAAATGTTTTACTTTAGAAAAAGATCTTGTCATCAAGTCAGACATTTGTCAACCAACGATTATTGTGTGGTTCTTATGAACTAAACAGAACACATCCTAATTTACTCTTCACTATATTTAACTCAAAATTTAATCCTAACTTGTCTTGATTTAGAATGAAATTATTTTTATCAAATATGTAGATTTATAGTGAATAATTTTTATTCTATATATTTAATCATTTATCACTGACAATAATAATTGCATGCAATAATACAATTTGTTTATAAATTCTAATAAAAATTATTCTATTAGACTTTTAATTCAAATCTGTGGCTTAAATATTCAGTCTCAGTACAAAAGACTGATATTCATATATGCACTTAACAGCATTGATTCGCAATATTTTGCAATCAATTTTAAAGGTCTATTATATTTTCTATTCAATATTTAATGGAATGAGTACAAAAGCAAAGTATAGAAGTTGTTATTTACATTAACGTTTGAAAATACCTGAATAACAATGCCCATTCTATTTGGAAGTTGCTAAACTGTAGACTTGCTCGCTCCAAGCAATGAATTGCTTCGCAGAAGTATTTGTTTATTAGATATATTGCAACGGACGCTTCATTTATAAAGTTTTCATGAAATCATTATAAAAAATACATAAATTTGTACATAAAAAAGAAAACCACACATTATTCTTGGATTTTCCTAGATAATTTAAATTAGTGGTTCTTAATTACACGTAATTTTTAATTTTACGACAATTGAATAGCATGCCAATGCTAACATTGATATTTATTTAATCTTGAATAAAATTGTTGTTATTTATGTTAATTTATTATTAATAAATCCCTGTTAATTTTATTATTAAGCATAGTTACAACTGATGGCCGAGTAACTACAGACAGTGATACAGGTTGCAGGTTCGAATCTTGGACATGGTATGCATGTGTGTAGTGGTTCGGAACCCACTTTAAACCGTAGGTCCTGCTCTAATCTGACGGTTAGACGCAGGGTTGTAAACCTACCCAGTGAAAAGAAAAAACAAAGTCCTGTTTTGGAATCCGCCAGTAGACGGATAGCCATAGTTCAACATCGACTATAGTGTCGGGGAGTCAGCTAATTACAACTAACGTTATACTAATTCAATACAAACATTCTCATGAAAAGTGCTATATTTAATTAGAGATAAGTAAGAAAAAATAATGATAAATTTTGTTTCAAATAATTGATCAAGTTCATGAATCCTAAAGAGGACATGACCTTGAAAACCATGATTCGAGTCTTAAGAAAAGATACATACACAGGGATAACCCTCCTCGACATGTATCGCTGCCTGATGGCCAATTGACTAGCGATTTGGCCTTAGATACCACAGGCTTCAAATTCAAACCCTGGTGGTGGCATATTTGTGAGTGGCTCAGAATACACGCTAAACAGTAGCTCCGGTCTAATTAGCTTAAAGTGTGCAAAAAACGACCGTAGAGAGACAAACCAAACCTAACTGCTTAATTATTCATCGATTTTAGTATTAAGAGGCTTTAAATTATTTTACATCATCCCATATATATATATGGAAGAATCTGCATTAAAATCCGCACGAGATTATTGCAGAGTTCACCCTTCGGTGCATTAAAGCTGCTATATCAGGCTTAGAAAAAATAACTAAATAAAGCCAAGAAAATTTTTTATTAAGAAAGAAGAATTCTAAGCTATTAGCGTACTTAGAAACCTTGTAACAATGATGGGCAAAATGTTAATGAAATATATATATGTATATATAATAAAGTTTGGGAGACAATCGGAGATGACTTAAAAAAATTTAGTGGAAAAACTCGCAAAGAGACTGTTGCGAATTTTAGATTAATCCTAGCGGAACATCTACCCAAAATAGGGATTGCAAACTCTGATGTATGTGCTTTATATAAGACAGGGAAAATGAATAAGGCCCATCTACTTGTTTGCTCGGAATTGAATTCAGAACAACATAATAGTTATGTGTGTACTCTTTACTGTAGTGCCACAGAAAAATAAGTCCTGATCACACGGGCCTTTATTACGGTACTTCCAGCTTTTAATTTTTTATCTTTAGAAGATTGAACTTGTGTTTTTAATGCCTTTTGACCGTTTTCGTTAAGAATGTCTGGTCTTATCTCTTTGTAATTTTTGTGTTTATACGTTCTTTTATTAATTCTTACTATTAGTTCACACTCTCCCTGTATATAACTTGTTCTAATTTTCAATCCTTAATAAAATACTTTTTATTCATCCACTCGAGTTTAAATACATTTTTTTTTTTTTGAACTTGTAGTGGATGGACACTTGATGTTAATGCAGTTTTTTAAAATATTAATTCATTCATTAATTAAATGTAATTAATTAATTTTAGATTTTTTTAGATTTAAGTTGCATGTATCTAATAATAGATGGCGCCCGTTGTAAGAGGAAAATTTCAACTTTATTTATAACGGACTTTTCTGCAATATAGTGAAAAAAAAGTAGGAATTGACTTAATTTTTTTTTAAAATAATACTTGTTGTTTATATGGTACCTACAAGAGCACCTTAGCCGCATCGGGATCGCTGACACGCCAACCTGCAAACTTTGCTCCGACTTTAACGGCACTACAGACCACCTCCCATCCTGCAGTGCACTTTGCGATGTCCACCACGACAGAAACTACGAGGTGATGCAAATCATTACTTTATGACACGGCGGTGCCTGAAGTGAGGTGAAGTGTTTCTATGGTAAATGGCCAAATTTGTGTGGATTGAATTCCAATAATACCATAGGTGGTTGTTGTTGTATCCCTCATGGAAGCAGGGGTGCAACTTCTGTTCTGATGGAGCACCCGTAGTTAGAAGTCTCACTTCTGCTCCGTGACGTTCTTACAGTCATAGGAGACCGGGGCCTACGTTTTAAAGTGGATTCCGAGCCACTACAAACATCCATGGCACCGCCGAGACTCAAACCCTCGAACCTGAAGCCTGTGTACCTAGCACAAGAGTGCTAGCCACTCAGGCCCTAATATATATATACACATTTACTTTTTACAACAACCCGAAACCTGTGGTACGAGCGCTAGACACTCGACCATTCAGACCCTAATACCATAGGTAACAACAAAATATAATAAGTATTTCACAGACAACTTTCAATTACATTCTTTCGTGCGGACAATGGACAACACACAGTCACCGCATCTCGTCTCTAAAGCGAGGTCCCTGTAAGCACAGAGATCATTTTAATTAAATCTCCCAAACAACGATCCCATCGAAATAGAATTCATTCACTCTAAGTACCTCGAAAAACATAATTGAATTTCAAACACGCGAAGTTAATATTGGCATAAACATTTTACAGCTCCGAATTCCAACACTTTTAACGAGACCCCCTCCCCACCTTTCCTCCCTCCCCGCACCCGGGGGTGGGCCGCGCCCTGGCGGAACGAGAAAAGGTGCTATCGAATGAAATAAACGCACGCCCACAAAACTCTCCCCTTATCTGTGATCGTGTAATGACGGGTTTGGATGCTGCAAATGATGATGTGGATGAAGGACACGTCAATCGATGACGACGTCCTTCCGTCCTTCGGTCCGTGACGTCATAAAACTTCATTTGCGCTCTTAATTAAACGTTATTATAGTGAGACGGAGATAAAACAGTTCGTTACAGTAATGAGTCTTTCGACGTTTTTCAAAAAGTCCGATTCAAAATGGTACAATGCCTTCTCACGGTCTTTATCATTAAAAAAAATCATGATAATAGCCTCAGCCACAATTTCATTTTGCGGCAATCTTCTGTTTATCTCAGCCTACCCCAAACTTATTCCGTCCAAAATGCTCCTTAAAAATCTTAACGGGACACTTTGGTTTTTGTAACAGGAAGTGGATTTGGATTTTCAATGATAAATAAAGTAAATAATTATAAAAATCACAAAAAAAACATATTTTTAAAAATTAATTCCTAAAGCCCAGTTATAAAAAAACCATCACAAAATTCAGACAAAAAAAATCAATAACAATTTTTATCACTTGGATATTTTGTGTTCTTTTAATCACAAATGCCTTTCATGTAAGACAAATATTATTAGAAAGCTGAAATCTTGGATATATTTCAAGTTCTTTTCAAAACATTAAAGATCATACATAGCCCATATCATGGATGAGTGGTAACTTGCGCTTCTGGTAAGCATTTAGTTTGAAATTCAATCCACTGGCGACAATGTTGTAGAAACTGTTTTTAAAAAAAGTAGGACAGTCGATGGCGTTTGTGATGTTCAGCATCTTGCCCCGTTAGTTAGACTACGTGATGGGAGTTTTCCGGGTTTTCTCCCATACGAGTGCAAATACTGATTGTTTCTCAAAAAACGCCCTCCCGGAAGGTGCTGTCTTCCTTCTTCAATGACTCGGACGAAAGTCAGACTTCTACCTACGGGTGCTCCATCACAACAGAAGCTGCCTTTCCGTCCATTCATAAGCAGGGGTGTGGACTGTCCGTCCCGCGCTGAAGGACACTGAGGTTTAAATCATGCATAAATGAATGAAGCTTTTCTGTGTATGCATGTAACTTTCATAATTTATTTCACTTTGTTATCAAGCATATATAAATATTGAACACATAATATGAAACATTAATGGATATTAACTGTTGTAAAAATATTAATTTAATATAAGAATCATTCGAAGAGCTGTAGAATCATTTTAAGAAGACATTTTTGAGAAATACAATAATTTAACAATCCTGGAATCATCTATATTTTAACTTTATTGTAGCAAAATACGAAATAATTTGCTCAAAGACGCAGCAAACAGGGCAGCTTCTGTTGTGATAAAACACCTGTAAGTAGAAGGCTGACTTGGCTTCGAGTCGCTGAAGAAGGAGGACTGTGTCTTCTGGGGGGGATTTTTATGGCGAACTACTCCATATTTGCGTATCGTATAGGAGAAAAATCGGAGAAGTCTCACCAGGCAGTCTGACTCACCAGGCAAGATAATTAATGTCATAAAAGCCATCGAGTCTCCTCGTTTTTTAAAACATTGTCTACAACAAAGACGCCAGCGGATTCTAACTCAGCCCTAATGCTCACCAGAGGCGTACGTTGCCACTGAGCTGCGAGTCGGTCATGATAATAACATGAAGAAATATTTTCGATGGTCGAGCAACGAGGTCCTCAGTTGAGTTATTTGGAGTCTCGTAAAAAAAAAACATATACAAACGCAGATTAAGAATAAAATAGAGTGCACATCGAAATTGCAAATCATAGGACTCGAAACTCGTCTCGTGACGGGATTCATTTGGTGCATTAGGCCAGGCTCATGCGAGAAATACGTTTGAAAAGTGTCCACTCCTTAGCGCACCACTTCCGACCATACACTCTTACACAAATATAAGTGTTTTAATAAGCTGTAAATTGGTGCGATGCTTACCCAAATTACTATATGTACACATACATAGCTGGGTTCTTCACAAGTCTGTCCATTTTCTTTCAATGTCTTCGTAACTCGACACCAACATATTATTTTTCAGAACTATGCAATCCACACATCAAAATCTCAGTATTTAAAATCATATAAGCTGATTATTTAAAGTCATACAATATCACAACCTCTTCCTTTAAATACTTGTTGATCTTCTATGAAATACCAGTATTCCACGAAACGTAATTTGAAAACGCAGTTATCCACCGTTTTTAATCTTGGATTGCTAATTGCTTTAAAATGAGATTTGTTAGGCTCCACGCAATGCAAATTGCCATGACTGACCATTTTATAGAGTGCATATTAGGTTCAATTAGCATAATCACTGTCTTGAACCCATGCATTTGTTGATTAGTAAATGGAATTTCAAATTTAACAAAATTATTAGGTGTGTGAACTTTAATAGAATTATTGAATATACTGGTTATTACTCTTTAACATGGGAGAACTGGCATTTAATAATTAATATTACAGGCAATTAAATACTTGTTATTCTCTGTTGAACTTAAAACTTCGTTCTTCAACCAAAAAGATAATATTTTACTATTTCGAATGTAAATTGGCATGTTGCTCCAGTTAATAACTTGCCTTTAGACATTTTAATTAGCCTTTAGACATGCAACTGTTATTAAATTATTCCTATACATTTGGCCTTTTTGATAGCTCCTTTTACTTATATAAAGGTTTTATTGGGCAACAGTTAGGACGGCAATTTTTAAATTTGTCGTTTGGTAGTTTGTTGCTCTACTGCCACTTTGTGCACACTTTGGGTTAATTAGACCGGGAAAAGACACAATTGATCGATACAATCCTGTCTACACAACTCACTCGCTTGAAATTGCGGTGGCGTAATGTGGGCGTCTGTGTACAGCTGGTGTTTCTGTGGTTGCAACCTAGTTAAAGCTGCATCCGCTACAACTCTGTCGTTCCAGAGGCGAATGACCTCTATTCAAAATGCCTGACATTTGAAAGCAATTATAAGATAAAAAATAATGTCCTTTGCATGAAGGAAAAGCAAACTAAGGATAAGAATAAATAAGGTTGTTTATTTTAAAAATAATAATTTAATGAATTACTCCAACGTTCCTCCTCTGAAGGAAACTCGTATTTTTACTGTCAGTATTCACGTAAATAATGCCTTCTGGAATTTAAGTAGATTTAAAATTCTGATGATTACTATTGATTATTGATGTCAGCGCATTAAAACATTTTGTGAATTCTACGAACAGTTTACTAAATAAATTGTCTATAACATTTAGCTACATATTAGATATCTAAGTTAGCCATTTAGCTACAGTTAGCCTACTGGTTAGCTACAGGGTGTTGAAAAAATGGAAGTTTGATCATAACCACCCTTTACTTCTGTTAGACAATAGATTGAGTGTGGTTTGACGGTCATCTTGTGAGCACGAGGGTTAAACAGACCAGGAGTTACAGTTTAAAGCGGATTCCGAACCATGACAAACATCCATGCCACCGTCAAGATTGACAATAGATTGAGAGAACGAACTACGCATATTCCATCTCTAACGTAACGGTTTAAGAGCAGGTGCTTCTGTAGTTGCAACGTAGTTAAAGCTGCATTTGCTACAATTCTATCCTTTCAGAGGCGAATGACCTCTATTCATAATGGCGACATTCGGAAACAATTACAATATAAAAATAATAACCTTTGCATAAAGAAAAAGCAAATATTGTTTAAACAATAAATTAGGTTGTTTATTTTAAAAATAATAATTTAATGAACTACTTGAACGCAACTCCCCTGAAGAAAATTCGAATTTTTACTGTCAGCATTCACGTAAATAATGCCTTCTGGAATTGAAGTAGATTTAAAATTCTGAAGATTACGCTAATGTCAGAGCATTAAAACATTTTGTGAATTCCGCGAACGTTTCACTTTTTAATGACTTATAATTAGTGAACGTTTTACTAGTAAATAACCTATGACTTAACATTTAACTACAGGTTAGATATGTAGGTTAGCTATTTAGCTACAGTTAGCCTACTGGTCAGCTGCAGGATGCTGTAAAAATGGAAGTTTAATTATAACCACACTTTACTTCTGTTCAACAATAGGTTGACAGTATAAATCACGAATATCCCATCTCTTGAAGATACCTTTTTGATTTTTTTTTGTTCTAATGCAGCTGGCAAACAGACAGCTTGATCTTGGATGCCTTAAGGCAAGCGCTGCACAAATGTGCTCACTTTGCATTACCCAGGGGGCGCGTGTAACTGAAGATAAGCCACGGACGCGGAGTAACAATGCCCCCGTAACGCTCTACGATCCTATTAGGACCGGGACCTACGATTTAAAGTGGATTCCGAACCACTACAAACATCCATGGCACCGCCGGGAATCGAATCCGAAACCTGTGGTACCGAGCGTCAGAGCACTAGCCACTCGGCCATTCAGGCCCCACCTTTTTGAAATTGCTTGAGCGTAATGTGGACGCGATGTACTATAAGGGATGGTGCGTCTGTGGTTGCAACCTAGTTAAAGCTGCATCTGCTACAACTACCGTTTCAGAGGCGAATGACCTCTAAATAAAATGCATGACTCCGAAAATAATTACAATATAAAAATAATGCCCTTTACAAACATTGTTTAAAAATTAAATTAGACTGCTTATTTTAAAAATAATAATTTAACGAACTACTCAAACACTCCTGTTCTGAAGGAAACTCGCATTTTTACTGTCAGCTTTCACGTAAATAATGTTTTCTGGTATTTAAGTAGATTTAAAATGCTGAGGATTACGCTAATGTCAGCGCATTAAAGCATTTTGTGAATTCTGCGGACGTTTTACTAAGTAAATGACCTATAACATTTTGTGTTTGAGCATAAATTACTGTGATTAGGTTACTTTTCTTTGTTAACATCCCAATGGAGTATCTCAAAACACGAGTAAATCAATTACTCTTGTTAATGTCTGAAATTACTCGGCAATATAAAGTATGTAAAAATTATTCAACACTTATGAGTTCAACACTTATGATTTAAGTTGCATATATCTACTAATAGATGGCACCAAATAAACTTAAAAACATGAAAAAACATATAAATTTAATATAACTAATTAAATTTATTCGGACATTTTGTTTTTCGCTCCTAAATAAATGCACTTCAATCTTTAATTGTATTAAGTGTATCGTAATTCAGTAGAGATAATGCTGAACTGTGTTTATTTTTAAATATACTCTGTGTCAATTAGCAGTAAATCGGCTCATTGCTTACTAAGTAAATAATACCTTATTGCTTGCAAGTATTTTTTTAACGAAGTTAATGATTCTTTTTTCAAAGATTTGCGTTAATTCAAATAAAGCCACATAGTGTCGAATGATCGCCTAGTGATAAGGTTCAGAGTCAGCGTGCAGAACGGCGACGTCCATTGCAGCCACTGTTTTAAGAAACCAGGGGACTCGATAGCGATTATGACATAGCGTTTAAGGCTACTTGATATTCGGATTATCTGTTTGGAGTTTTCAGGGTTTCCTCCCAATAAAAAAGCAAATACACTACAAATGCTTTTAAAAATACTTCCGGAAATGTTAACCTCACAGCATCCGGGGGTGAGCTATTTGTGTGTGTCTAATCCTAAAGGCTCATTGCCACCGAGGCGTGAAGCGTTGAAGATTCAAGCGACAGGCAAGAACATTTTTTCGACCCCTTCACAGCGAAACATCAACCCTTCTCCGAAAGCTTTACAGTCATATTAGACCGGTACCTACGGTTTAAAGTGGATTCCGAACCACTACAAACGTCCATGACACCGCCGGGACTCGAACCCTTGACCTTGAAACAAGACCCTTGACCTTGAATCTTGAACCTTGAACCTCGACTTGTGGCACCGAGTGGTAGTCACTCGTCCATCAAACCCCCACTCTCGCTCTAATCTTAATCTAACTCTTTGGTCTTAAGGCTCGTTCCCACCGAGGCGTGAAGCGTTGAAGATTCACGCGGCAGGCAAGAAAATTTTTTCGACCCCTTCATAGCGAAACGTCAGAAATAGCATTACGCCTAGTGAAAGCCTAGTTACGTCAGTATAGCATTACGCCTGAAAGTTGGTCAACTCGAAGCGGTGGATTTCAAAACGAATTCAGGCGAACGTGATGAGGCTCGTGATTGGTCAACGCTTTACTCTTAAACGCCTCACGCCTCGGTGGGAACGAGCCTTAAGTATCTAGTAGTACGGATGGACATCGCGTAAGTATTTTACTCATGGAAGGAGGGAAAGGAAAAGGGGGGAGCAGCTTCGGCTGTAATTGAGCCCCCGTAGGTAGAAGTCTGACTTGAAGCAGTTATGGGTCTGGTATAAGCCGGGACGTCACAGTAATCAGTTATTTTAATCATTCTTTTCTTTAGATATTAAATCCTTTTTTACATGGCGCCTGCAATTATCTGTAATTTAATGCGTTAGACTTTTGTATTGAAGTTCAATTTGAACACCGAGCACTTGTTATTTTCGGAATCTGGGCATTATGACCTGAGAGCATTAGCTTCTATGTAGAACCCAGGAAGCATTACGCAGGGCCTGCTATGTTGTATCCGCATTTTGCCATCACAGTTTTGAACAAATCCCAGAAATTGATTCATATAATTTAACTCTAAACTTCTGTTTTTATCTAACCCATTCGAGCGGCGTTCTGGCATAAGAATTTATCATGAAAACCCTGGTAAATACACGAGTTTTTGGCTAGGCTTTACTTGAATAGAATTCGTGGGCACCCAAACAATTATACACTAGGCCGCTTTGCTGCGTTAGAAGCCCTTATAAACACCATTGATCAACGTCTATGCTGATGTGGAACGTAAATTTACAGACCTGCAAATAGGCCATTTATAGGCACGTAAATTTATAGACCGTAAATTAACTGTAGCTCTAGTCCCAATTTAGTAATAATATGTCCTATAACAACTATGATTTAAGCATCGAAAATTTTTTTAATTTAAAAGAATGAAGTGGTTTGATGTGTATATTGAATAATATAGTATTAAATATATAAGTCAATGAAAAGATAATAAATAAATGATATTTTTAAAATTTTATTATGTTGTGTGATCAATATACCTCTAGTACTTGAATTGAGTAATTTTTGGAGTTAAGTAAGATATTAAAAAATTTGGAAAAGTATTTTTCATGAACAGTGTACAATTCTGCAGAGTCATCTGGCAGTATGTTAATGTCAAGAGCTAACTATGTCAAGTAATTATAATAACTCTGCCTAATTATGTCAAGTAATAATAATAACTCTGGCTAATTATGTAAAGTACCTATACTTTGAAGATGTAGGGTATATGCTTTGTATAGGATGTATGCTGTTAATGCATATAACTGCATGTCTGTAAGACATTTAAAGCAGGGAGATTCAGACAATGATAAGCCTCATCATATGTAAATTACATTTACTTATATCATGCTAGATGTAACTTAAATGAAATACTTCCCGATTTTGTTAAAATTAAATCATGCATAGGGCTCGACTCTAGTTCATTGAAAACGTTTTACTGGGAAAATATGTTATTCAATATTTTCTAATTAATTACAATTAAGTAGGATTTTTTTCTTTTAATAACCTGCTAATTTGAACGTAGAATGTCTACCTACGTTAATTTATTATTAATTTTTTTTAATCCTAACACAGGTCTGAATTTTGTAAGCTGTCTAGACATCAGTAAATGATTCTTTCAAAGAATTCGTTACATATTTTACGGAAATGCCAAAAAACACTTTCTACTTTGAAATCGCTCTCAACAAAATAGCTAGTGGTTGTTCCTAGGTAACTTGTTAGAATAGGGTCTTCAAACTTTTAGTCTAATGGCCACAAGGTTTGGAGACCCTCCTCTAAGTCCAAGGGCCAAGGCCTAACTAGTTCATTAGCTAGCTCGTTTCTGTTTGGTTTAAATTGTTGCTTTACGATTATTTTGTGCAAACTTTAGGCTAATTAGAGCGGGACCTATAGTTTAACGTAGATTCCGAATCACTAACAAACATCTATGTCACCGCCAGGATTCGAACCTGTGGTGCCAAGCCTGTGGCCTGTGTAACCCTGTGGTACGAAAGGCCACAACGCTAGTCAATTGGCCATCAGGCCGCATTAGCTCGTTCCAAATACTGGTAAGTGTCAAGAGCATGTCATTGTGGCAGAGATGCCATCTTGCACTACAGTAGTAACGAGCCATTTCTGGAAAGCTGGGGAAATTATTCAAAAAAGTCAATTATACTTAGTTAGTCGAAGTATACAACGTAATTTTGCAGTGAATAACAAAGCTAAAGCAATTTACATTGTAAATTTTACAATGTAACCAAAATGAACTGTGGTAAGGCGGATAGATGGTACTCGAGGGCAGGTATCGGCCCACGGGCCGTAGTTTGTGGGCTCCTGTGATAGAACACGTTTTGTCCTTTATTTACATATTTTGTTGTTGTCACAGAACATCACTAAAACTCGTATTTCACTTACATTTTAAACATTCATCGATGGGTGATAAGTGGTGGACTTTTAAGCATAACTACCCTGCATTTGAGTGTCAATTGGGAGAAAACCAGAAAATTTCCATCAGACAGTCTGAATATCGCAATTAGACGCATTACATACCCTGCTCTTAGCTTGGCGTTAATATGAAAATATTCTACTTTATCTTCACAAAACAAAATCCTCCTATCTGGGGCCTTGCTGCAAAGACAAGCAGAAACAAAATCAAAGTTATCCAAAATAAAATTCTTAGAATAATTACGGGAGCTCCCTGGTTCATTAGAAATGGCGTGCTGCATCATGGCCTTCAAATAGAATCAATAGACGATCCTATTGTACGAAGCTATCAAGAAAATTATTTTCAAATATCAAGAAACATGAAAATAAATTAATTAAAGCCCAACTATTCTTCGCCAAGAACGAAGGTACCTCAAGCCAGCCTAAATTCTTTTATGGCCCATGTGTAATATTGCTCTCCCGTTCTAGAAAATCATCCATAGTCCTCTCCTCTGCCTTGGCAGTGAGTATTGCGGATTATGTTAAAAATAAATCCAATTTGTTAAAACATCAATCTTTAACCCACATTATCAAACTTCATTTCCGCTCTTCAGTTTCAAATGTTGCTTCGTATGGTTTCTCTTTTTTTAAGCATTTTATTTTTGTATTTAAATATCTATATTTTCTAATTATTACCATAATATCTGTACTTATAAAAACGCAAATACATACTAGACATATATATGTTTCTTTATGCATTTTTATATTTCTTATATTTGTCACCTAGTATTTAATTACCCTCCCCCTTAACTTTTTTTTTCTACTATTAACCGTTTGGTTTAATTTTTTTTTTTTTTTTTACAAATTCTGTGATACTTTGTTTCTATTATATTTTAATTCTGAGCAGGTACTCGATTTTCCTATCCAATCTAGTACATACTCTGCCACAGTCACCATCAAATCACTTCGCTTCTGAAAAAGAGATTGCAGAGGATGCTGCCAAAGGATTCGAACCTGACTCCTTCGGATCTATGATTCTACATATTTACAAAACTTTCACATGCATAAGAATTAAAAATTAATGAGTAAAATCCATCTTGAAATCGAATAACATGTTAAAACACTGATAACAGCAATGCAACTTCAAATAACAAATTTTATATTATTTTTTTATATGTCTATATAAATGAAAATATATGAGACTGTAGGTTGTGGGTAAGGAGTAGAATGATTGGGAGATGCCCCCCTCCCTCTATCCCCGGGAGTGGAGGAAAATTCGTTCTAAATTACGTTTTCATCGTATTACTATGCTTGCAATTCCTACAACAAGCGTAGGCGTCCTTCCGAATATCCCTCGGGGTTCTTAGACGCCGCAGTGATCTCCCCAAATGGGGTGGGAAAAGAGAGAGGGGGTCGCCTGATATAGCAGCAAATGTTTTTTCGAATTTTGTATCGCTTAAAGCTATTCCAAAAACAATGAGGTTTGAAGAGGAACTATTATTGAAAGAATTTCAATAAATGTACCACCCGTCATACACATATAACCAGGATACGTGGTATAAAAATAATTCTTTCTATACAGATTTGTAATACATTCTTTGTATTTGATAATGCAACATGATGAATAAAAATTTTATATTTGACGTATGAATCAATGTACTGATTTAGCAAATAAGTAATAGAAGGATTGTAAAAAAAATACTGATGTGATAATTAATTTCGATAAAAACTCAAATAGAAGAAAAAATCTAATGTAACTGAGTGAATACAAGGTAATGTAATTTTTTTAATTGTAAATTTTTAAAATTTACACAATGCAGTATTTTTTTCCCTTTTTTTAAAACCTTTTTAAGCAGCTATTAAATGAATTGAAACATTGTATTATTTCGCAAATTAATACAAAATGTCAGCTATAAATGAATAAGACAATATATATATATATATATATAATTATAATTATAAATGAGTATTACCATAACAAAAAAAGAAAAGAAAAAAGTAAAAGATTGGAATCAATACTGGCAAATCAAAAGTGTCGCCAACCAATCAGCAAAATTTCAAAATATCCCTTTTGATGGAGCATTTTATAAAAGTAACTACCAATAAATAACAGTCATATAGTAAAAAAGAATTATTCGACTGTGCAGAAAAAGTTTAATAGTAATTTGAAAATGTTATACTATATATTCGAATAATGTTTATGCTAGCAATAGTGTTGCTTGACTGCAGACAATAATATATTTTTACTTAAATACATTTTACTAGGAAAAAAATTCGAAAGTCCGGCTCTTGTTTACTAAACCTGTAAAATAGGTCTATCGAAAAATAATTCGATAGACCTATTCAACAGGTTTAGTAAACAAGAGCCGGAGTTTTTGACCTGAGGTCATTCGCCACTAGAACACAATTATGTAGCTGATTCAACGTGATCTAGAATCAAACTTAGGGGGAAAGACTTGCTACACTAAACCCTCATTTTGCTATCACAATCTTGAAAGAACTCCTTTCCCTTACCAAGGGTGCTATTTACACGCTCCTCCCCGTTCCTCCATTTATTATGCATTTCCTCTACATTAGAATAACAGAAATTTTGAACATTAAAAAGCTAATTTAAGTGAACACAAAATTTCTAGAATATACAGCCCTATATAATAACATTAAGAATATACAACCCTATATAATAACATTAAATCCATATATATACATATATGTGTGTTTGTGTGAATGTAAAAATTACGCTCGACGGACTGTGTCTATGGTGGAAAAGGGCAAATTCCATGCAGTCGTTAGCAAGTCTCTTTAAAGTGAGAGCTTTGTGTATCCACCAATTCAAACACATTATAGAAAATAGATTTGTTTTTAACAGACTCCTTTCTCCAATCCAATATTGATTATTCGTCAATTACGTTTTGTACATGGACAATTTGGAATATTAGGACAAGTGATCAACGTTACAGTAAAAAACAATACACTAGTTGATCATTTACCTAGAAACATTAAACACGACCAATGAATCTACATTCGTATGAAAAGGGAGAAAAAATCCATCTATCAAGTTATTTAACAGGTTTAGTGAGCAAGAGAGATATTAAAGTATGTCTGAGATGTCCATTATCAAATCCACTTTATCAGATGACATCAAGGTCAAAGAACTTTCCTTCAAAGAAGATATGATTGCTGATCAAGTTCTAATCGATAAATTGAGTGAGGATATCTTTGTAGAAGAAAGTTGTCTTGGCCGGAAGCACACGCTACTCTGGAATGACGATAAATATTAGAGAATAGCTGCTGGCCTAATGAATGTACCTCACTGCCTGTTGTTGAATGAACATGCTAGAGAGTTATCTATCTTGGTCTGTTTCGGAATTCACTTTAATTTTAGTTAACAATATTGTTTATTCCCCCCCCCTTTTTTTTTACACAATGTTGTAAGTACTACAGTCACTTGTATTCATTTTTATAGTTCTTATGATTATTTACACGGGGCCTGAATGGCCGAGTGGCTAGCGCTTTGGCGCTCGATATCACAGGTTTCGGGTTCGAATCCCGGCGGTGCCATGGGTGTTTGAAGTGGTTCGGAATCCACTTTAAACTGTAGGTCCCGGTCCTAATAGGATCGTAGAGCGTGGCGGGGGCATTGTTACTCCGCGTCCGTATCTTCAAGTTACACACGCCCTCCGGGTAATGCAAAGTGAGTAACGTCTGTGCAGTGCTTGCCTTAAGGCATCCAAGACCAAGCTGTCTAAGTGTTTGCCAACTGCATTGGAACAAAAAAAAATGATTATTTACACATAATAATTCAAAGATACTTTATGATATTTGTATAGTAAAATGTAAACTTTATACAACATTACTTTCATATTTTCTTCTGTACATATATTGCAAAAGTTATTGGAAATTTTTAATTTTGAAAACGGGTAACGAACCAAAAGTTAAAAAGCCTCTGCTCTAGAACGAGCAAAATTTATTAACTATTTTTTATTTTCCATGCATTCTTTTTTTGCCATTACAATGAAGGGTTCGAATTTCGTGGTTCAAAACATTTTTAAATGAATAAAGTCAATTGAAAATAAATTAATTATGCTTAAAAATAAATCAGCTATAATATAACAGTTTTACTGTATAAAAGTTTATCAGTAAAGTAGAGTAAAAGAGTTATTATCAGAAGTCTTAACTATTTGGAATAAAAAACAATTAACAAAAAAAATGTGATAGAATCATTTGTATATTTACTTACTTAAAGACTTGTACGTTTTATCCTAATTGTATTAAATAATGGAATACATGGTTAAATACAGAATAATTCAAATTCATTACTGAATATCTACCAATACAAATGCTTAAGTTGTTTATCTTGTATGAAATTATTATTTGATAGAAAAATATTAAAATTGTTATTTTCATTGAAAGTCACAAATACAACTAATACCATTATAATTTGTTAATCATGTTGGTTTGGTTCGTTGCTATACGGTCATTTTTTTGGCACACTTTAGGCCAATTGGACCGAACATATAGTTTAATGTGGATTCCGAGTTACGAACAAACATCCATGCCGCCATCAGGATTCGAACCTGAAGCACCAGAGATTGAGTTTGAAGAGAACAAAAAAAAAGAAGAAAAAAAAAAAAAAAAAAGAAGTTAGTGAGGCATTGACTTAATTGAAGTAAAGTATTGACTTCAGGCATTACTTTAAGAGTGATGAAGAAACAAACAAACAGTGCGGCGGAATGAAGAAATTAGTAGAACAGAAAGTGATAGTATTGCAGCCCTCGACAACACATCCAGAGACCACAGCCCTATACTAGAAATACACCTAATCAAACCCAAAGTGAAGTGACTAAAATTGCATTGAAAAAAATTAAATCTTCGTCATACATTACAGATAAATGCCATTTTAAAGCACTAAATTATCAATTGAAATGGATTGTGATCGGAAATGAACATTGCAAACCTAAAGGCACTTTTAGGTGATATTGATATTTAGGTTTATTGAATAGAAAAAACCAAAGATGATTGAAGGGTCCCCATTCAAAAAATTTACCACGGGCCTGAGATGACATAGTTACTCCCCTGATAGTAATACTTTGAAAATGGTTTTAAGACTTTGAAATGCTTATTGTGAATATATAGATAAATTTGAAATTTTTTTAAATAAATGAGATGGTCAAAAATTACTTTTCATTTTCTTTTGATTTTCATTTAATACATTAATAGAAGCCTTAGTTAAAAATAAACAATCGCCAACTACAGCGTGTTGAAGCGTTCTTTATTCTGATGAAATTGATTTATCAATATAAACAGGAAGTGACGAGGTGTGTAGATAAATCAGCATACAATGTACGAAACAGCTCCGCCCAGCTCTAATAAGAAGTTTAACTTCAAAAATCAACATTCGAGACACTAGAGTATTTAATGTAATCTCTTATTAACCGACCTGCTTTTATATTTTACAATGTTATCTCATCCATATGAGCTAATAGGGCAACAAATTTTAAAATATAAATAGCTAATTAAAAAAAATAGAGTTAATTAAAACATAATAATTATAAATTATATCGACATTTTTTTCTCGTTAGATTGAGATGAGCATTTAACTTCATGAGCAAAGTGAGAGCGACAATCAATTACTCTTTTAAAATCAGTCGTGAAACGCCACGGCAAATCGCCACAGAGAATCTCTCTAAAGACTTATTAATCCCAGCAAATGCAGCCAGCTTTAAAGTTTGATTGGAGTTGTACGTGTTTCGTTTGAGACGAAATAAATTACAGCCGGTGGACATGAATCCAGGAGGTGCGCGACGCTGTCACAGACGCAGTCGCCAATCATCATTCAAATGACTTCGCTGCCAGGGCCATAAATCGCTTTAGCAACTGGAATGAAATGGACCTTGCACATCGAAGGCGTACGTGGGAAAGCACTTCCCAATGACTCTCTCCAAGTATCTAATTTTGTTTCAAATAAACTGTGCTTATACGCATGACTGATTAATTGACTGTTTATATGAGTTCTGAAGATAGTAAAATCTTCATTATACCACGATACGCGCGTGTTTGTTGATTTTTGAAACTTTGACTTTTTTTGTGGTTTTTTCACCTTGCTGCAAGTATTTTCAGTGTTTATTTCAGTATGATAGCTACTGGATGCATTTTTGAGCTAGTTTTATGTGCATGATTGTAGTTCTATGAATCTAAATCCGAAAATAAACTCTGTTGTCCAAATTAAACAAATAAGTTTATCTTGCACTTGTCATAAATCGTTTTTTTTTCCCATTTGACCAAGTGGTTAATTCAGTTTTAGATAAACTGGGTTTATACGTATGACTGATTAATTGACTTTTTATATGAGTTCTGGAGATAGAAAAGTCTTTATTATTATACTCCGACACACGAACGTTATAAGTCACAGGTTTTTATTCTTTTTTATTTTTAGGACTTTGACTTTTTCTGCGTTTTTGACACTGATGCGCGTTATTTACAGTTTTTTCTTTTGTTGTGATACGCATTGGATACATTTTTGAACGAGTTTTATGTGCATGAATGCAATTCTACGAATCTAAATACTTAAATAAACTATGTTTCTAAAAGAAATCAATCTGATCCTCTTGTATCTATTAAGATGAGGAAAACGGCATCTTAAGAATGCAAGCTTAGCATTTTCAACGATTTCGACAGCAGAAGGAAAATGGGTGATTGTGTAAATAAATTAAAGTTTCCAGAATCCAGAGTACTGTAACGTTTCGGCCTATGCTTGCCATTGTCTGTGCGACCTTCACTGTTCGACACAATTACAGATGAAATGTGAACTACACCATGAGTTGTTGCATTGTGATTGGTAATATACAATGGGCTGAGAAAGTGTCTACTGGAATTAGAAGTGAGGAAAGCTGACTCCCCCTCCCCTCTAGACGGATTTTCTTAAAAGTATATTTGTGAAGAAGAAAAGGGGAGTTCTGTGACGAGTCGACCATAAGTGTTATTTTTCATTTTTCTGAAAGTGATTGAACAGGCCTGAGTTGCCTCCTGCTTAGAAAGTGAACATCTTGTAGGAATATCATGGCGTGTGATAATTAAGGTCTGCGGCAGACCTGGTCGTCATAGACTTGAGAATTCTGAAAATCTCCGACCTTGGAGTGAACTGCACTTGCGAATCAAATTCAATTCTTTATTTTTCATTTTTTGTAAATTATAAATTATAATAAATAGAGTTCTGCATGTGTGTGCATATATATATATGTGTGTGTGTGTGTGTGTGTGTGTAGGATTTGTTTGTCTGCCAATCAGCAGACGGCGCACGTTACGTGTCGATGACACAGACCTTTTACTATGTGATGGGGAGTATTAAACTTTGAACTCTGATCCCAGGAGAAGAGGGACACATCCCTGTAGATGAAGAAAGAGGAGGAGGAACGCTGGCCGACAACGTGAGAGGAGGCGAGACTGGGGCAGGCTGCGTCCAGCAGCGAGAGAAGATGTTTGTAACTAATTAATAAATTTGTAATAAATTAATAACCAATGTAAAAAAGTGTGTTTCATTAAATGACTGTTGTTATAAGAAACACCCTGTTTCTTCATTTTGATTGATTTGATTTTTTCATCATGATTTCTTCAAATCAAACTCCAGCCGTTATATATTTGTTAGACTGGGAGAGATGTCTACACACACACATATAATGATTGTAAATAAAAATTAAAGTGTTCCCATTAACCTGAAAGTAGCACTCTTCTTGAAGGCTTTATAGGTCTAGTATAGGCCGAGATGTTACAACATGGAAGTTTTCGGTTTGGCATAATTTATCAATTTAGATCCAAGTATCCTTCGTTCGAAAATCACAGTACTATCCTCCAACCCACGCTGACCTTGTTATTAATTTAATATTAGGGAAAACATTCATGTATTTAAAGTAAGCGGAATTTTATATGTCTTTTCTTATTCAATAAATTTAAAACGGGAGCGAAAGAAAATTTTTGAAATTGCTTTTTATGTATCTCTTTTGGGTGGAAAAATGTACATTGATTGGGCCGAATATAAGAAATAATACGTTCAAAGACTAAATTATTATTTATTATTTTTCATTTTGAAGAAGTGAATTTCTATGAAGTATTTCATAAGCTTTAAAGTAACTCCCACATAGTCAAAATTCCTAATGCTACTTACTAATAAATAAATCGAATTCGCCAAGACATAACGTTATTAAACTCTCAGCCTTTGGATTGAAATTTCAGTCGAAAAGTAACTCAGATATAGAAATTTAATTACGGAACCAACTATACTTACTTATACTAAAATTTCAAAGTCATGAAAGTCGCAGAGCCCTCTTTCACTTTAACATAATTCTAGGCTTTTAACATTTCTGAAATCCAGCTACATCCTCCGCCTTAATTCGATTTTCCAGCGCCTTCTGCAAGTTAATACCGGAATATCCAGAGTTCTGAAATCCGTTTTCCAGAACAAAGAGTTTCAAAATAATGCTACACTGCTTCTTCAAAAAATTCAATTACCAAGCCTAAATAATAGAGATGCCGAGTGCACTTGTGTAACAAAATGATTCAACGAATTACTCTTGCAATGTAAAAAAATGCGTCGCATTCAAGAAAGTTTAATGGAAGTTAAAAAGTGTTCATATTTGAACAAATCTTGTGGCGCTTGGTGTTCACATTTCCTTTAAAATAAGTCACTGAATCATTTGACTGCAGATCTAAAAAAGTCAGAAGAGTTTTAATTGCCAAATAAAAAGTTAAAGAATTGTATTTAATATACCCTTCAAGGCATTATGTTTATGTTTACAGGTTTTATCCCCAATGGTGGGTCTCACGTCTTATTTATATATGCTATGAACAGTCCACCAACAGAGAATGATGGAAAGACTTTTAAATGTAAATGCACCTCATTTATATACGGTTGTTCACTTTTTCTTCACAATTAGTCACTGAATCATTTACCAACATATCTCAAGAAAAGCATGATTTTATTTACCCTAGAATACAAAATGCCATATATTATAAGTAATTTATCCTATAAGGGGATATATTTATGTTTACAGGGTGAATTACTGTAAATATAAACATATCGGCTTACAGGGTAAATTGTTTTTGATGCGATATGTTTATGTTTACAAGCATTTTCCTTAAAGGTGGGTCATGCTCTATTTATATATGCCATGAACCAATATAAAATGCTGGAAAGACTTTTAAATGTAGATAGATCTCATTTGTGTGCGTTTGTTTACTTTTTCTTCACAGTTTGTCACTGAATCATTTGACAGCGGATCTAAAAACGCAAAAAGAGTTTTAATTATCAGAAAAAAAGTTAAAAAACAGTATTTAATTTACCCTTCAAGGCGATATGTTTATATTCACAGGTTTTTCCCCAATGGTGGGCCTCATGCTATATTTATATATGCCGTGAACAGTCCACCAACAGGGATTGTTGGAAAGGCTAAATGTAAATGCGCCTCGTCTGTGTGCGTTTGTTCCCTTTTTCTTCACAATTAGAATCATTTAACATCAGATCTGAAGGAACATGAAGATTTTACTTATCCTAGGGAGATATATATATCGCCAAATATTATAAGTAACTTATACTTCAAAGTACAATATATTTTTATGTTTATGTTATCAGGCTTTTCCCTTAATATCCCTTTTGTGTATACAACGAACAGCCGACTAACATTAAATGTTGGAAAGACTTTTAAATGCAAATACATCTCATTTGTATGCGTTTGTTTACTTTTTCTTCACAATTAGTCATTGAATCCATTAACACCAAATCTGAAGAAATATGAAGATTTTTATTTACCACAGGAAGAGATACAGAATGCAAATATAATAAGTAATTTATCATTTAAGGCGATATGTTTATGTTTACCGGTTTATTCCACAATGTTCCATTTATGTAAACCACGTACAGTCGACTAACAGGAATGGTTGAAAAGACCTTTAAATGTAAATGCACCTCATTTGTATGCATTTGTTCATTTTTCTTCACAATAAGTCACTGAATCCTTTTACACCAGATCTGAAGAAACATAATTTATTTACCCTAAGCATAAATACAGAACGACAAATAGTATAAGTAATTTATCTTTTAAGGGAATGTGGCTATGTTTACATGCTTTTTTCTCCATGATGAACTTAAGTATACCACCACGAACAGCCGACTAACTGGGAACGTTGGAAAGACATTGCCTTCAGGGAAGAAATTTTATCATTTTGAAGGGAATTGTACCTCATTTGCTTATGTTTGTTCATTTTTCTTCCCAGTAATACATATCATGTGACACCAGATCTAAAGAAGTGTGAAGAGTTTCCTTATCCAAGAAAAAGATGCAAAATGGTTAATATTAGTAAAATACCCTTTATGGTGGTTTGTATATATTTATAGATTTTTTTTCAATCAGAGGACCTTGTGTTTTATTTATATACACTTCAAACAAGGAATGTTAGAAACATATTGAGTTTAAGGAGGACTTTTTTTTTACTTAAGTGTACCTCACTGTGTATCAAATGACCCCCACCAGGCAATCTGACTGTCATTAGCAGGCATTTATACATGCTGCTGAAATCCTCATGGAGTGTCACTGATGATCCAAGGCGAATTTGAACCTCAGCCCTCTTATATTCTAGCTATGTACTTTACTACCAGCTCACGAGTTGGGCTGTCAATAGGTTTGAAGTTAGAATTGAAATTTATGCCATCAAAAGTTTTACATGTTGTATTTTAAAATATGTATTGCTGGTGTTGGTTTTTTAGACGCAATATTATGTTGGTGATGATATGCTAACAAATAATCAGACAAAGTGCAATGGACATTTTAAGTGGTGTAACTTCTCTATCTATAACAAACTCTATTTACAAAAAAGTGAAAATTAAATATAATTTGATTCACACGTGCAGTTCTGTTCATGGGCGAATATTTTTAGAGTTCTCAAGTCTATGACGAATATATTTCACCAGATCTGCGGCAAACCTTAATTATCACACTTCGTGATACACGAAACCACAAGGGGCTCATTTTGAAAACACGTGGAAACTCCAGCCTGTTCAGTCACAAAAAGACAACAATTCTTATCGACTCGTCGCAGAAATCCTCTCTTCTCTCGAAAAAAACCCCTTTTAAGAAAATCCATAAAGAGTTAGCTTCTCTCACTTCTCTTTGGAGTCGACATTTCGTCAGCCTATGCTCTATCACCAATTCCAATGCAGTAACTTATCACGTAATCCATATCGAATTTGTAATTGTTTCGACCTGTGAAGGTCGAACAGACAATCAATAGTTACTGCACTTGTAGTAATCAGACCTAATTTCATGAGGTCTCATTATCTATGACACTGATTATCTGCTATCAGATTTGAGTGACAGGTTGTTCTCATTAGTACAAAACACTAATGGCATGTAACATAAATATCCATAATACTACTTGTCTACTGTCAAATGTGAGTAATAGGTTGTTATTATGCACTTGTTAAAGAATATACATTCCTCTCTCCCGGGGTGGGGGCTAAATAGCCGAGTGGCTAGCGCTCTGGCGTACCACAGGTTTCAGGTTCGAGACCCGGCGGTGCCATGAGTATTTGTAGTGGTTCGAAATCCATTTTAAACTGTAGTTCCCGGTCTGTTTAGCCTAAAGTGTGCACAAGATGACCGTAGAGCGACAAACCAAACCAATCTCTCCTGGGAACGAAATGCTACAACTTTTCAATTGGGAAAAATGTTACAGTGGTATTTTATTCAACATTTATATGTTGAATCAAACATTTGCATGTTTATTCAACATCTGGGAGACAAGTTGCTGAAAAGGATAGAATAAAAACATAATTTATACAAACGGAGGAAACATAAAACAAATGCAAGGGGCATCATCACCTCCACTTTACGAACGTCTGCATTTATTTTCATTTATAATCTGATTGGTGTGATTTCAACAAACACGTCACGTCCACTCAACACAATTTACATAATAAAGGAATTGTTTCATGCTAATTTGTAATGAACGAAAAAAAAAAGTTACAGTCAAAATATTCTAAAAGTTAATTAATTGTTTATTTAATGTGATTTAACTTCGATGTGTTGGAAATACATCACCTTTCAAAATATCTGTCCCCTCTTTCACAAATTTAGGATCACTGATTTAATGTATTTTGATGGTGTTTTGTGTTGGTGTTCCTTTTAAAAATGCTGTCAATGAAAATTTTTATAGAAACGCATAAAAGATTAAAACAATAAAAGAAATTTCCATTTCATTTTGAAAATAATTAGTTTATGTTATGCAATGAAATATTCAATAATATAATTTTGAAATCAAATCAAATTAAAAATAAAATCTGTCCTGAGATATACTTGAGAGATTTTTTTGAGATACATACAATTTAATTCTAATGGCCTAAATCATCATTAGTTTCAAAATATGTTGAAATTTGGAAGGAAACACTGATTTTAATGTTTTTATTAATTTTCATGAATTTTAGCATTTCTAGCAGAACAGTTATTTTTACAGAAATATTTTTAACTTTTATTTTATTTATTTTTTTTGCAGGTGTACATAAGTCATGATTAGTAACACGTTTGATAACATGCTCTAAATCATCATTTTTAAAATTTGTAAAATATATGTTTTAATATATTTAACATTACAACCATTCTTACTCCTACATACTGGCAGGAGCACCCCGTGTTCAGGAGAAATAATCAGTTGGCCTCGAGACTTTCACCCGAGTGGAAGTTTGGCGGAATCTGCGCTCTCGCTGAGAAACATTTAGTTTATAGTCTCTCATCCCGAGAAGGAATATATTTATAGCAACCCTGCGTGATTGAAGAGTTTTTACAATCATAAATTAGATCAAATGGATTATTTTCAGAGAGGATAGAATGGCTTAATGAATTTTGTCTTTGGTTTTAGTACTATAAAATCTTGGTTCGGAACTCAACAAGGGGACTTTGAACTAAAATTTTCAAATCTATACAGAGATTGAACGAGATAAATCCATACTCCAGAAAATCCTTCAGTTGAGCTATCAAATGGTGGAAAAAGAGGCTATAAAGAGATTTGTTTTGTCGCTCTACGGTCATCTTGTGCACACTTTAGGCTAAATAGAACGAGACCTACAGTCTGGCGTGGATTCCGAACCACTAACAAACATCCATGCCACAGCCAGGATTCGAACCTGAAGCCTTCGGTGCTAACCGCCGGAGTGCCAGCCAGTTGGCTATCAGGCCACTAATTTGAGTGATAGGTTGCTATAATGTATTAGTGGCTTTCTTCTTGAAGCCGTTATAGGTGTAGCATAGGCAGAGACGAGGTGCCATTAAGATAGATGCCAAGCGCAATTAATATGGATGCTTATTCGAAATTAAGTGGTACAATAGGGCTGTCAAAAACAGTTAATCACACGGGATGCATCCTATTAACATTGACTTTGCTAAATATTTGCTGTTGAAATGATAAATAAACTCGAATCAAAATCGCTGGTATTGGTTAAAAAGAATTTAATATTTTTTTGAATTTTTTTCCCCACAAGAACTGTTAATCACCACGACATAATTTTAATATCAAAAAAAGTTGAAATAACTATGAATTAATGTGTTATACTGAATAAATGTATTTTGAAGTGTTGTGGGTTGGAGCAATTGGCTTGTAACTGGATGTGGTTGGGTTGAGATACTTGAGGTACACGCTGGAGAACTCACATCTTTATTTGCACATGCACAAACATCATACACGTACAATTAAAGACAGATAATAAATACATTTAAAGACAAATAATTATAGGTTCCTGAAAGGATTCCACTTCTAAGCCGAAAACCCGATACTCAGGTAAGCGCAAGGTGCACGAAATATACTTTCTCTCCTGGTGAAAGTCTGTAGGCCAACTGTTACGCAAGGTTGCGCTAAATATATTTGCTCTCGGGATGAGAGACAAATAAACTAAATGTTTCTCAGCAGGAGTGCAAGTCGTGCTGTACTTCCTCTCGGGTGAGAGTCTCGTGGCCTGCTGACCGTTTCTGTAAAAGCCACAGGGGACGTGTTTGCAGTGCGTACTAGGAAGCGTGGTTAAAGAGTGAATATTGATAATTTTCACAAAAATGGTTAGAACACTACCAAATGTAGACTTCAACACTTCAAATTTTTTTTTCTTCTCGAACTGTAAAGGGGCAACTCAGCTATAGGCACAGTGATGTGGTGTAGTAATAGTAGTTGTGCGTAGGAGGAAGCACGGTTACAATTTTAATAAATGAAAATGCAAATAATTATAACATGAAAATAAAAACTTTATTTACAAAAATTCCAAAAATTGCATTAGTCATAAACTTCAGAATAAATGGATTATTTGTAAATGTAGTTTATAAATGCGTTAATGTGATATTTACAGTAATCCTAACTTGTTTTCTTACATGAGAATAATTTAATTCAGTCGATAATAGTTTGAAAAAGAGTTGAAAGTATGGTTATAGTTTAAATTATTTTTAAAATTCCAAAAACCTGCATTTTTAAAAGAGCATGATTAATAATGGAATTTATATGCGTTATAAGTCTCTATATGGGAGTTTATATATATATATATTATATATATGCTTATAACAAGTCTTAAAATAATTCAAAAAATCAATAATATAATAAAATTAAGGCACTAATCTCTTCAGGAGAATTATTCGAAATTAAATTTAATATTTCGTAAATTACTTGTCGAATAACGCAAGATTTATTAAAAATGTACAAATAATATGTCTCATAAAAATTGTACATTATTTACATTTTTACAAATGTGTGATCCATTATTTACATTTTTACGTTAAAAAAACGTTATTTACATTTTTACAATACTTTTATGAATGGTTAAATTCTGTTTAACTAGTATTTTAAAATATTTAAATCTCTTATTAACATAATCTTAAGTTCTTAATTTTAAAAATATCTGTAGTTTTGATATTTATGTATGCTTATATATATATATTGATATGCTATATATGTATATTTTTGATATCTTTATTTTTAACAATGGTGTATCAAATTAACTAAATAATATGTGTAAAAACAGGCGGAAATTAAATAAATAGGAATAATCTTCTAAAATGTACTTATATTTTAAATTTTAAGCATATTTAATAATTTATTTTAAATTTTACTTTTTATCTGTTTGAAATATAAAACGAATTAACTGTCTTAATTGGATTACAAAGGAAATATAACAGAGCTGTAGAAATTACAAATTATTTGAATTATTCAGACTTAACTATTATATAATATCAGAATAAAAGAATATAAATCCAAAAAATGAATCATAAACTCATATAGTGCGATAGTGATGCTATCTATGTTGTTGACCATATCTCTTAATTTCATTATTTCGATTTATAGATAAAAATTAACTACCAATATCAAGATGTTATCAGTTGCATTGTGCTTTTTCCACCTGGTTTCAGATACAAAAAGGAGGTTATTGTGATACCAGTATGATAATGGTTAAATATTATGGCTAGATCAGATAATAAGTATAAGTTATGTGCTTGTATTAGTTAATAATAGTCCAGTAATAAAATTTTTCAGTCTTGTTTTAATCTGGAAAACTATATGACCAGTGTTACACATATCTCGATTCTTTTCATCATAAGACAATTTTTCATATGTATAATAGATTTTTTCAAGTTGTATAATAGATTTTTTTGGGGGGTTGGGGGGCACAGATTTTGATAAAACATTGAAACATAAAAAACTAATCTGATTCTAATTTAATATATATATATATATATATATATAAATTTAAATAAGTAGATGAAAGCATTTAAATAAAGCTCTAATTTGGGTGCAATTTGGTTATATTATTTGGTCAATTTATTTTTGTCTTATTAAAAAAAAATAAGTGACTCATTTCTGTTACCTACTAAGACAATAGTCACCAGCGAATATTTGTTATATATTATTCATTACATGGCTGTTTTATATCATTTATTACATATTCGCTTTATATTATTTATTACATATGAAATTGTCCAACCCTTTTCCATTTTAATATTGCTCTAAACCAGGGGTGACCAACCCAAATGATCTTGCGGGCTACTTTGGAGATGCATCATAACTCCGCAGGCAGCATATAAAATCATATATTCCCATATTAAATTTAGAGCCACTATAGACATATTTTTGAAGTGATAAATTGAAACATAACGAGTGTGTTATTATTGTGCTTACTATTATTCTTACATGTTAACATAGATAAAATAATAATGATACTAAACGCACATTGTAAAGAAATATATAACACTAAAAATGAAATATAAAAAATGTATAAATGTAAACGAAATAAAAATAAAATGAAAAGATTAAAAAATATTTAATAACAATGCGATATATATTTTCCATTCTTTCACTTTGCTTTTGCAAAGTGAATGCGCTTAGTTAGCTTTTGCAATGTGCGCGCGCCTCATGTGTTCGCAGAATATAATTTAATTATTCATAACTGTAAATTCATAAATAAACTGGCAATATCTGTCATATATTTGCAAGAATATTATTTTCAAATCAAAGTATTTTTTTTGCATGATTTCGACAGTTCATTTTTGAATATATGGATGCACAAGTAATATATTTTTAATACATTTGTTTTCACTACTTTGGCCATAAATTAAATATATTTTGTAGAAGTGTGGTAAAACTCACGGGCCGGAATGTTAAGGAACCCAAACGCAGGTTGGTCATCCCTGGTCTAAACCCTGTAATTGTGTCTCTTGCTACATTAACATGTGACAACCTAACCGGATCAACATACGTTTATATGCAAACCTTCTTACTAAAGATGTTAAAAGCCATTATATTTATTAGCAACTTGGCTAATTTGCTTATGCTTGATAACTACAAAAAGTACGTCATTATATTTATTAGCAACTTGGCTAATTTGCTTATGCTTGATAACTACAAAAAGTACGTCATTATATTTATTAGCAACTTGGCTAATTTGCTTATGCTTGATAACTACTAAAAGTACGTCATTATATTTATTAGCAACTTGGCTAAGTTGCTTATGCTTGATAACTACAAAAAGTGCGTAAGGCATTCATTATATTCCCATCCATCAAATTCTTTTTCACTTTTTATTATATTATATCATTTATTGTTCATATAACATAGGTGACAATAAACAAATTTCTAGAAGGACAAAAACCTCTACAAGTCTGTCCATTCCTGCATTGGACACACTTGTATTGAAATTGCATTCATTTAACGTCGGTCACCGATAAAAAAAAACACTGCAAAATGAGCTCTACCTTAAAAAAGACAAAATAGTCATTTACCACTATTCACCTTTTTTTCACCTTCACCTTTTTAAGCACTCCCTGTTAAACATACGTTTCTTTGCGAATTTTCTTACTAATAAATGTTAAAAACCATTACATTTATTAACAACTGGGTTAATTTTCTTTTGCTTTATAATTACAAAAATTCAACGTAAGGCATTCGTTGTAGTGTCACCCATCAAATACTTTTTCACTTTTTATTATATTATATTATATTATTTATTGTTCTTATAAAATAGTTAACAATAAACAAATTTCTAGAAGAACCAAAGTCTGTCCATTCGAGCATTTCCTAATTGGTTCAATATATGCTTGTGTGCAACGTTCTTACTAATGAATGATAAAAAACAGTATATTTATTAAAAAACTGCGCTAATTTTCTTTTGCTCGATAACTACAAAAATTCAACGCAAAATTCTATTATGGTATAGTATATTATTTATTGTTTATATAAAATAGTTAACAAACAAATTTTTGTGAAGACCAAAGTCTCTACAAGTCCGTCCATTCCTACATTGGACAAAACTTGTATTGAAATTGCATTCATTTACGTCGACCATCGATAAAAAAAAACACTGCAAAATGAGCGCTACCTTTAAAAAAAGACAACTCGTCATTTTCCACGACAGTTTCAGCCTTTTAAGCACTTCCCCCCTTAAGGAACTCCGAAAGCCTCTTGTTTACCCACTTATAGCTTACCTCACGGCAGCGGCGGAATTTTTCCTTCGAACAAAAGTACAAAATAAAAGAATAAACGAGGACACGAAAGCTAGAAAGAAAGAAAAACAGAAAAAAGAGAAGCAAAGTGAATAAAAAAGAAGAAAGAAAGAAAGAAAAAGACAGGGGGATTCGCAAATTCCCCGCCTACAAATCTCGTCTCTTTGTGAAACAAATTTCCGTCGACAGGGTCGTTCCCCCCACCCACCCCTTTTCTAAAACTCCCATCCCCATAAAAGTCACGTACGCCGCAGCCGTAGCGGGGCCGGTCGCATATGAATGGGCCCCCGATCAATGATTGAAGGGGGGTACGGGGCCGGGGGGCACCCTGGAAAAGGCAGAGAGGGCAGCGGGGCTTTTCAGATAGATTTAAGCGCTCCCGTAAATAGGCACATTCCATGGGAAAAGGGTGATTTGTTCAGACTTTAATTAACGCCCGTGAAATTACGGCGCGGGCACCAACTATGCGGGGGCGTAGGAGGGGTCCGCAGACGATTCATATTGTGGCGTCCCCCAGTTTGATTCGGAACAGGTGTAGCAACGCGCCAATCCCTTTGCGTGATAGATGTTCGCACGCCCCGATAACAATTAGATGTTCTACATCGCGTGACACTCTTAGCCCTACTGGACACTTCAAGACTGGCTCTCTCATCACAGGACCTCGTTTGGGAATGTCCACTTCCTGTGTTAATGGGTCTTGGTTCTCGTTTCGTACTAATCAGCATCAGAATGCTTTGCCTTTGTCAATGATACGAAAAAAATAATAACTTGATCACAATTCATTGCTGATGTCAAAAGCATTCTTGAAAAAAAGCATTCTTGATTCCAGTTTTATTTCTATTTCATGATTCGTTTGGGAAAGTCCACTTCCTTTGTCAATGTGTCTTGGTTCTCGTTTCATGCTAATCATCATAAGAATGCTTTGCCTTTGTTAATAATATAATAAACATTTAAAAAAATAATAACACGTTAACAATTCATTGCTGATGTCAAAAGACGGAAAAAGGACTGTCACCATTGATTCCACATTCCATTTCCATTTGATGATTCGTATGGGAATGTCCACTTCCTGTGTTAATGTTCTTAGTTCTCGTTTCATATTAATCATCATCAGAATGCTTTGCCTTTGTCAATGGTATATAAAAAAAATAACACGCTCACAATTGTCAAGCTGATATCAAAAGAACAAAAATTGGTCTGCCACGCTCGATTCCACTTTTATTTCCATTTTATGATACGTTTGGGAATGTCCACTTAATTTGTCAATGGGTCTTAGCTCTCGTTTCATGCTAATCATCATAAGAATGTTTTGCCTTTGTTAATAATATAATAAAAATTTTAAAAAATAAGAAATAACGCGTGCACAATTCATTGTTTTGTAGAAAGACCAAAAAGGTCTGTCACACCTGATTCCACTTTTATTTCCATTTCATGATTCGTTTAAGAATATTCATTTCCTGTGTTAATGGGTCTTAGTTCTCGTTTTATAGTAATCATCATCAGAATGATTTTTGTTAATAATATAATAACATTTAAAAAATATACCATGCGCACATTTCATTGCTGTTGTTGAAAGACCATATAGGTCAGTGAGTCTTATTCCAATTTTTATTTCAATTTCATAATTCGTTTGGGTATGTCCACTTGTTGTGTTATTAGGTCTTAATTATCGTTTCATACTAATCATCCATCAGAATGCTTTACCTTTGATATAATAAAAAATTTTTTAAGAAATAAATATCATCCGCACAATTCATCGCTGATGTGGAAAGACCAAAAAGGTCTGTCACTCCTAATTCCAGTTTTATTTTCATTTCATGATTCGTTTGAGAATGTCCACTTCTTGTGTTAATGGGTGTTAGTTTTCGTTTCATACTAATAATCCTCAGAATGCTTTGCTTTTGTCAATGATTTAATAAATTGTTTTAACGAAATAATAAAGTCAGCACAATTCATTGCTGATATAGAAAGACTAAAAATGTTTGTCATTCCTGATTTCACTTTTTCTTTCCTTTTAATGATTCGTTTGGGAATGTCCACTTTCTGTGTTAATGGGTCTTAGTTCCCGTTTCATACTAATCATTATTCGAATCATTTGCCTTTGCCAATGATATAATAAACATTTGAAAAATAACGACACCAGCACAATTTATTGCTGATATCAAAAGCCAAAAAAATCTAATACTCCTGATTCCAGTTTTATTTCTATTTCATGATTCGTTTGGAAATGTTCGCATTCTGTGGTACTAGGACTCATTTCTCATTTCTTGCAAATTATTATTAGAATGCTTTGTCTTTTTTAGGTATAAATAAATTTTAAAATATAACAGTCCACTGTTGATAAAGTCTAACAGAATTTGCTATTTCTGATTCCACTTCCATTCTTAGTTTACGGCTGGTTTGGAAATGGACACTTTCGTGAGTTAAGTTATATTCCCACCAGATACTAGGACCGTTTATTGCTAAACATCGTCCAATCATCAGAAGGAGTTGGCAAGAGAATTGACTTCTGGTTGTCAGACGTTGTTCGATGAAGGATCTTAGTATCTGATGAGAATCCATATTAAAGCTGGTTTTCCACCGACAATAACTATATCAAGACTTAGAACACCAGATAATCGAAATTATTATTCAAATTCATTCTCTCCTGTTTCTTAGGAGGCCTTATGGCCCATGGGTTAGCGCTCTGGCCTTTCGTACCATAGACGTCAGATTCAAATCCTGGATGTGGCATTGGTGTTTTTTAGTGGTTAAGAATCCACCGTAGATGTAGATGCCGGTCTAAATAGCCTAAAGTGTGTAAAAATATTACCGTAGAGCGATAAACAAAACCAAAAACCCAAACCTGTTTCTTAGTTGCTTTAAGCCTTTCCCACTTTTTTATTGCTAGTTGCACGTCTGCAAGAAGTCGGAAAGATGATCCCTTCGACCAATGGGAAACACGGATTTGGTCAGGAAATTTAATATTTCAATCTGAATTAATCAGATTCCATTACATTGACAAACAAAAAAAAATTATTGTTGCAAATTGAATGTGAAAAACGAACCCCTTTACGGACAAGCTGTCAGTTACCTTTCAAAAGATCGGAAATCCTTTGATATGTGACCAAAAACTGTCACAACACAAAACAGAATTTTTTTTTCTCGAAAGTTGGTAAACGTTTTTGCATGTGTTGCATTTTCTGCCATAGCTAATATAAATCTCTTTGGAGTATGTTCGTGAGCAGTAGTTAAGGCTCGTTCCCGACGAGGCGGGAGGCGGCAATGGGAAGAAAAATTTTTCGACCTGTTCACAGAGAAACCTCAGAAATAGCATTATACGCCTAGCGAAAATTGGTCAATTTGAAGCGGTGGATTTCAAACCGGTTTCAGGTGAACGCGGTGAGGCTAGTGATTGGTCAACGCTTCACGCTTCACGCCTTGGTGGGAACGAGCCTTTAAGGCTCACGCTTTCAAATACAGACGCAATCGAGGCAGCTTGGCAAAGCAGCTCTTTAGGCAGCACGTTCGACTTTTCGAATTAAAAAAAGTCTGGTTCGAAACACGGCAAGTAAAACCACAACACAAGATCCAATTTATACGACAAGGATGGTAACGATAAATTCATAAACTAGAAAGTCCTGCGTCAAGATTTGACGAAATTGATCTGCCTCTTGGATACATATGTTCCAAATTAAAAGCAGTGGCAAAATATGAGTGCAATGCAGCAAATAGGAAATAAATGGCGTAGCCTGGATGACACTGAATCTGCTGCATATCTCTGTCACTTAAGTGACGAACGACCTCAGTTCAAAGCATCCAACATTCATAAAAAAACAGTAGCGCATCTACTTTGAATACGAAATCGATTCAAAGAACCTGTTTGCTTTTAAAATGTTTTACATTTTTATGTTCGCTTCACCTCTATTATTATTATAAAAAAAAAACGAAAGCCATTATAAAAGGAGTTTTATAACTGTTATTTTAAATAACGTCACTTTTTACTATGCATAACTAACAAAAAAAAATAAAATAACTTCTTTATTGTTATTTCAAAAGAAACATGATGGGACAATAAGCACTTAAAAAAAGCTAGAATAAATTCTTTTCCCGCAGAATAGACTACGCAGTGAAATAAACTGCCGCCGAATTACTACACGCGGTGAAAGAAAATGCATGACTTTCATGGACCATTTTTCTTTTCCATTCAATCTTTATTTTTTTTTTGCTTTTTATTCTTCTGTTTTTGTTGAAGAAAGGCACACGAAGGGGGCAAAGTGCAGGGTCAGGCGCAGAAATAATAATAAAAAAAACCGTCCTTCAATAAATATTCAGATAACTTATTTCTGTTTAAAAGCACGGCGAAGGTATTCAATCGAACGTTCGAACAGCGTTAATCTTTGAGCGAGATATAAACTTAACGACGCCATTAAGCATTGCTATTTTGCCTCTTAACGACGAGCGTAGGTTAAGTCGTTTCATTGCTTGCAAAAAGCTGGCGTTCACCAGGTGAAAAAAACGCCGTAACTTCGTCTTTATGGCCCTCGGGTCGCCTCTTTACACTACTGTTTGCCGAGAACATGCGTTACCGAAATCTGCTTTACATGCATAGATATACAGTCGCTGCTACTTGTCACGTTAGGAGGGTGAAAAAGGGGGAGGAGGACCCTTGGAATTGCAACGATTTTCGAATATTTATTTGTTGTTTTGATGGGGATTTTTTTTTTTTAATTGTTAAGGTGTCCGTGTAAGGATCGCCAATTATGGCCTATCAGAATTCATAAATGATTTTATGGGTTACACATGGAAATGTATATAAAGACATGAAGAGGTGACCGATATATGCAGATATTCAATGTGATGTGTGTAAGGAAATAGCATGTGTAAGTGCTGAAACATATGGAGGATATGAAAAATAGATAAGGGTGAAACACAAATGAATTATAAATTAAAAAATATTCTAATCAAGAAATTGAATAACAAAAAAAAATATTCTAATCTATCTCCCTCGTGCATATATATGTTCCAAATTAAAAGAAATGGCAAAATATGTTTACAATGCAGCAAATGGGAAATAAATAGCGTAGCCTGGATAACACTGAATTTGCTGCATATCTCTGTCACTTCAGTGATTAATGACCTCAGTTCTAAGCGTCCAACATTCATAAACAACAGTAGCGCATCTACTTTGAATACGAAATAGATACAAAAAACCTGTATACTTCTAGATGGTTTTACATTTTTATTTTCACTTGACCCTTATTATTATTTAAAAAAAAAAGGAAAGCTATTAAAAAGGAAGTTTTATAACTGGTATTTTAAATAACGTCTCTTTCTACTATGTAAAGCTAAAAAGAAAATCCTTTATTGTTATTTAAAAAGAAACATGATCGGACAATATGCACTTAAAAAAAGCTAGAATAAATTCTTTTCCCGCAGAATAGACTACGCAGTGAAATAAACTGCCGCCGAATTACTACACGCGGTGAAAGAAAATGCATGACTTTCATGGACCATTTTTCTTTTCCATTCAATCTTTCTTTTTTGCTTTTTACACTTCTGTTTTTTTCAAAGAAAGGCGCACGTAAGGGCACAGTGAAGGGTCAGGCGCAAAAATAATAATAATAAAAAAAACGACCTTCATTAAATATTCAGAAAACTTATTTCTGTTTAAAAAGCACGGCGAAGGTATTCAATCGAACGTTCGAACAGCGTTAATCTTTGAGCGAGATATAAACTTAACGACGCCATTAAGCATTTCTATTTTGCCTCTTAACGACGAGCGTAGGTTAAGTCGTTTCATTGCTTGCAAAAAGCTGGCGTTCACCAGGTGAAAAAAACGCCATAACTTCGTCTTTATGGCCCTCGGGTCGCCTCTTTACACTGACATGCGGATTTAATAAAAACGCCATTTATGGCCCCTCGAGGTCGCCTCTTTACACTACGGTTTGCCGAGAACATGCGTTACCGAAATCTGCTTTACATGCATAGATATACAGTCGCTGCTACTTGTCACGTTAGGAGGGTGAAAAAAGGGGGAGGAGGACCCTTGGAATTGCAACGATTTTCGAATATTTATTTGTTGTTTTGATGGGGATTCTTTTTTTAAATTGATAAGGTGGCCGTGTAAGGATCGCCAATTATGGCCTATCATAATTCATGAATGATTTTATGAGTTACACATGGAAATGTATATAAAAACATGAAGGGGTGACTGAGATATGTGGACATTCAATGTGATGTGTGTAAAGAAATAGCACGAGTAAGTGTTAAAACGTCAGAAGGACTTGAACAACAGGTAAGGAAAAAATACAAATGAAGTCAAAAATAAAAAAAAAATTTTAAGATTAAACTTGGAGTCCGAAAGAGGTTATCAAGTATAATTCAAAATTACTGTTGGTGGTTTACTTAAACACACCAATCCATCTATGCCATCAAGTTTGGTATGCATGGATTGCCATATATGAGCAAAACTTTCACGCATTTACCCAGCTTGTTATAGCAGTAACTGATAATTTAGTCACTAAATCTTCATAAGATTCAATGACTCTTTATAGATCATGCTCATTCGAAAAAAAATATATTCATACAAAATCAAGTGATCAGAGTAGCCAAGGATCAGGTTTATTTTGTCCGATCCATGATATTGTATGCTAATGTACCCCAGTTCAAGTCCTGTTACTGTAAATATTGTATTACTGCTGGTGGCTTTTTCGAGCCATAGATTTATGTACTACCAATATAGTACATATATACATATACATCAATCGCTATTTTATCTCTTAACAACGGGCGTAAGATGTCGTTTCATTGTTTGCAAGAAGCTGGCGATCCACCAGGTGAAAAAAACGCCATAACTTCGTCTTTATGGCCCTCGATTCGCCTTTTTTCACCACATTTTGCCTAGGACATGCGTTACTGAAATCTGCTTTACATGCATAGATATACAGTCGCTGTTACTTGTCACTTAAGAGGGTGAAAAAAGGGGCAGGAGGACCCTTGGAATTGCAACGATTTTCGAATATTTATTTGTTGTTTTGATGGGGATTTTTTTTTTTAAATTGTTAAGGTGTCCGTGTAAGGATCGCCAATTATGGCCTATCAGAATTCATAAATGATTTTATGGGTTACACATGGAAATGTATATAAAGACATGAAGAGGTGACCGAGATATGCAGATATTCAATGTGATGTGTGTAAGGAAATAGCATGTGTAAGTGCTGAAACGTAAGGAGGATATGAAAAATAGATAAGGGTGAAACACAAATGAATTATAAATTAAAAAATATTCTAATCAAGAAATTGAATAACAAAAAAAAAATATTCTAATCTATCTCCCTCGTGCATATATATGTTCCAAATTAAAAGAAATGGCAAAATATGTTTACAATGCAGCAAATGGGAAATAAATAGCGTAGCCTGGATAACACTGAATCTGCTGCATATCTCTGTCACTTAAGTGATTAATGACCTCAGTTCTAAGCGTCCAACATTCATAAACAACAGTAGCGCATCTACTTTGAATACGAAATAGATACAAAAAACCTGTATACTTCTAGATGGTTTTACATTTTTATTTTCACTTGACCCTTATTATTATTTAAAAAAAAAAGGAAAGCTATTAAAAAGGAAGTTTTATAACTGGTATTTTAAATAACGTCTTTTTCTACTATGTAAAGCTAAAAAGAAAATCCTTTATTGTTATTTAAAAAGAAACATGATCGGACAATATGCACTTAAAAAAAGCTAGAATAAATTCTTTTCCCGCAGAATAGACTACGCAGTGAAATAAACTGCCACCGAATTACTACACGCGGTGAAAGAAAATGCATGACTTTCATGGACCATTTTTCTTTTCCATTCAATCTTTATTTTTTTTTTGCTTTTTATTCTTCTGTTTTTGTTGAAGAAAGGCACACGAAGGGGGCAAAGTGCAGGGTCAGGCGCAGAAATAATAATAAAAAAAACCGTCCTTCAATAAATATTCAGATAACTTATTTCTGTTTAAAAGCACGGCGAAGGTATTCAATCGAACGTTCGAACAGCGTTAATCTTTGAGCGAGATATAAACTTAACGACGCCATTAAGCATTGCTATTTTGCCTCTTAACGACGAGCGTAGGTTAAGTCGTTTCATTGCTTGCAAAAAGCTGGCGTTCACCAGGTGAAAAAAACGCCGTAACTTCGTCTTTATGGCCCTCGGGTCGCCTCTTTACACTACGGTTTGCCGAGAACATGCGTTACCGAAATCTGCTTTACATGCATAGATATACAGTCGCTGCTACTTGTCACGTTAGGAGGGTGAAAAGGGGGGAGGAGGACCCTTGGAATTGCAACGATTTTCGAATATTTATTTGTTGTTTTGATGGAGCATTTCTTTTTTAAATTGATAAGGTGGCCGTGTAAGGATCACCTATTATGTCCTAGCATAATTCATGAATGATTTTATGGGTTACACATAGAAATATATATAAAATCATGAAGAGGTGACCGAGATATTCAATGTGATGTGTGTAAGTGCTAAAACATAAGATGGACATGAACAACAGGTAAGGGAGAAATACAAATGAAATAAAAAATAAAAAACTTTTTAAAGATTAAACTTGGTGTCAGAAAGAGGTTACCATGCGTAATTCAAAATTACTGTTGGTGATTTGCTTAAACACACCAATCCATATATGCCACCGTGCTTGACATGTATGCATTGGCGTAAATAAGCAAAACTTCCAGGCATGTACCCAACACGTTCATCATGGTACAGCAATTACTGAGCATTTGGCTACTAAATATTCATGTGATTCAATAACACTTTTATAAATCATGTTCATTCAAAAAAAGAATAAATCTATTCACGCAAAAGTTGGTGATCAGAGTACTCAAAGAACAGGTCTATTTTGTCCGATCCATGATATTTTATGCTAATGTACGCAAATTCATGTGCTGTTACTGTAAATATTGTATTACTGTTGGTGGCTCTTCCGGGCAACTTTTATAGAAATTTAACTTTACCGGTTACCCATATCTTCTTTAAGTGTTAGCGCACACACAAATATATATATATATATATATACATAGATTTCTGTACTATCAATATAGTAATGTGTATATATATATATATATATATATATATTGCTATTTTGCCTCTTAACGACGTGCATAGGTTAAGTCGTTTCATTGTTCGGATGCAATGCAGCAAATAGGAAAAAATGGCGTAGCCTGCATAACACTGAATCAATTGCCGATCTCTGTCACTTAAGTGACGAACGACCTTAGTTCAAAGTATGCGACATTCATAAACAACAGTAGCGCATCTACTTTGAATACGAAACCGATTCAAAGAACCTGTATGCTTTTAAAATGTTTTACATTTTTATGTTCACTTCACCTCTATTATTACTAAAAAAAAAGAAAACCGAAAGCCATTAAAAAGTAAGTTTTATAACTGTTATTTTAAATACTGTCTCTTTCTACTATGCATAACTAAGAAAAAAAAAACTCTTTATTGTTATTTAGAAAGAAACATGATCGGACAATATGCACTTAAAAAAAGCTAGAATAAATTCTTTTCTCGCAGAATAGACTACGCAGTGAAATAAACTGCCGCCGAATTACTACACGCGGTGAAAGAAAATGCATGATTTTCATGGACCATTTTTCTTTTCCATTCAATCTTTATTTTTTTGCTTTTTCTGTTCTGTTTTCGTCGAAGAAAAGCGCACGAAAGCGGCAAAGTGAAGGGTCAGGCGCAAAAATAATAATAAAAAAACGACCTTCATTAAATATTCAGAAAACTTATTTCTGTTTAAAAAGCACGGCGAGGGTATTCAATCGAACGTTCGAACAGCGTTAATCTTTGAGCGAGATATAAACTTAACGACGACATTAAGCATTGCTATTTTGCCTCTAAATGACGTGCGTAGGTTAAGCCGTTTCATTGCTTGCAAAAAGCTGGCGTTCACCAGGTGAAAAAAACGCCATAACTTCGTCTTTATGGCCCACGGGTCGCCTCTTTACACCACAGTTTGCAGAGGACAGGCGTTACCGAAATCTGCTTTACATGCATAGATATACAGTCGCTGTTACTTGTCACGCTAAGAGGGTGAAAAAAGGGGCAGGAGGACCCTTGAAATTGCAACGATTTTCGAATATTTATTTGTTGTTTTGATGGTGATTTTTTTTAAATTGATAAGGTGGCCGTGTAAGGATCGCCAATTATGGCCTATCATAATTTATGAATGATTTTATGGGATACACATGGAAATATATAAACTCATGTTTGTGAAAATTACAACACCATGAAGAAATTACGCGAGTGAGCTGAAATTTTTAGGAAATGCAAATTAGCGCATAATATGCAAATGATTAGAATTTCAAATCCGTAGCGCATGCGTATGCTGAGCAGCCCCGTCTGAACGGCGGATGGATCCGAATAAATAGACGGCTTTAGCGAGGCGTGTGTGGTCATCGGAGGTTATCTGCTAGTGGTAAACGTTAGCTCAATCGTTACTTATGCCTCTTCGACGAAAGAGAGCGAGATTTGAACAACTTACAGAGTTTGAACGGGGGAGAATCATCGGCCTTCGTGAAGCTGGATTGTCTTATCGTGCAGTAGCCGCTCGTGTGCAGCGTAACAGCAGCACAGTGATGCGTCTTTGGAAGCAGTGGACGGACGAGTGTCAGATAACTCGGAAATCTGGGAGTGGACCCCGAAATGTGACGTCAGCTCACGATGATAGACACCTGGTCCACATGGCACTGACGGACCGTACAGCTTCCTCTAGATAATGTTCAGCTCAGTGGTCAATAGCTACAGGTGTTTTATTGTGTGCTTCCCCAATTCGTAGACGTCTGCTGCAGCGTGGACTGCGCGCAAGGACTCCTTTATACAGGATCCCTCTCACGCTAAACCATCGCCGACTGCGGCTGCAATGGGCCGCTCAGCATAGAGACTGGCGTGCTGATTAGTAGCCTGTCGTGTTTTCTGACGAATCCCGCTTTAATTTGTGGTAACCATAATGGCCGCATTCGTGTCAGACGCTATGCCGGTGAACGCCACCTTCCGCAGTGCATTATCGAACGCCACAGTGGACGAACACCCGGAGTTATGGTCTGGGGTGCCATAGCATATCATCAACGATCTCAATTGCTAAGAATTGTGGGCAATCTGAACAGCAACGGGTACATCAGTGAAGTTCTACAGCTCCAAGCTGTTAACTTCCTTAAAAGCTTGCCAGGCGCTGTATTTCAACAGGACAATGCCCGCCCTCATATCGCTACGACTGTTCAATTCTTCTTTGCAATGCGGCAGGTACAGCTTCTTCCTTGGCCTGCGTATTCCCCGAATATGTCGCCGATTGAACATGTGTGGGATTTCGTTGGTCGGCGTCTCGCTTGTGATCATCGTCCTGTTGCTTCTGCAGACGAACTTTGGGTGCGCATACAAGCAATATGGAATGCTCTTTCTCAGGCAGATATTCAAAATTTGTTTGACTCCATGCCACGTCGTGTAGCAGCACTTATTGGGGCGCGTGGTGGCTACACAAAATACTGATTCCTATCTCTTGTTATTGTTTGTTCGCTTTGAACATTTAATCATTTATTTGTACCACTACACTCAAATGTGTATTAAATTACATTCAATTATGACGATTCCTTCATGGTGTTGCAATTTTCACAAACATGAGTTTATATAAAGAAATGAAGAGGTGACCGAGATAAGCAGATATTCAATGCGATGTGTGTTAGTGCAGAAACACAAGGTGGATATGTACAACAGGTCAAGGAGAAATACAAATGAAGTCAAAAATAAAAAAAATGTTTTTAAGTTTAAACTTGGAGTCCGACAGAGGTCACCAAGTATATTTCAAAATTGCTGTTGGTGGTTTGCTTAAACACACCATTCCATTCATGTCAGCAACTTTGGCATGTATGCATTGGCGTAAATAAGCAAAACTGTCAGGCATGTACCCAACATGTTCATCATGGTACAGCAATAACTGGAACATTTGGCTATTAAATTTCATGTGATTCAATGCCACTTTTATAGATCATACTCATTCGAAAAAAGGAATAAATCTATTCATACAAAATTAAGGAACAGCACACATTCATGAACGATTTTATGGTTACACATGGAAATATTTATAAAGACATGTAAAGCTGACCGAAATAAGCAGATATTCAATGTAATGTGTGTAATGAAATAGCACATGTAAGTGGTAAACGTGAGGATGATATGAACAACAGGTAAGGGTGAAACACAAATGAAGTGTTAATTAAAAAATATTCTAATGAAGAAAATAAATAATATTGAAAAATATTCTAATAATATGAAATATATGATACGAAACATGAATACTAATGAAAACTATTCTAATCCGTCTCCCTCTTGGATATATCTGTTCCAAATTAAAAGAAGTGGCAAAATATGAGTGAAATGCAGCAAATAGTAAATAAATGGCGTAGACTGGATAACACTGAATAGGCTACATATCTCTATCACTTAAGTGACGAACAACCTCAGTTCAAAGCGTCCAACATTTATAAGCCACAGTAGCGCATCTACTTTGAATACGAAATCGATTCAAAGAACCGGTATGCTTTTAAAATGTTGTATATTTTTATGTTCGCTTTACCTCTATTATTATTAGAAAAAACCGAAAGCCATTAAAAAGGAAGTTTTATAACTGTTATTTTAAATAACGTCTCTTTCTACAATGTAAACTAAAAAAAAAATATATTTATTGTTATTTAAAAATAAACATGATCGGACAATATGCACTTAAAAAAACTAGAATAAACTCTTTTCTCACAGAACAGACTACGCAGTGAAATAAACTGCCCCCGAATTACTACACGCGGTGAAAGAAAATGCATGACTTTCATGGACCATTTTTCTTTCCATTCAATCTTTATTTTTTGCTTTTTATTCTTCTGTTTTTGTCGAAGAAAGGCACACGAAGGGGGCAAAGTGAAGGGTCAGACGCAAAAATAATAAAAAAAACGACCTTCATTAAATATTCAGAAAACTTATTTCTGTTTAAAAAGCACGGCGAAGGTATTCAATCGAACGTTCGAACAGCGTTAATCTTTGAGCGAGATATAAACTTAACGACGCCATTAAGCATTGCTATTTTGCCTCTTAACGACGAGCGCAGGTTAAGTCGTTTCATTGCTTGCAAAAAGCTGGCGTTCACCAGGTGAAAAAAACGCCATAACTTCGTCATTATGGCCCTCGGGTCGCCTCTTTACACCACAGTTTGCCGAGGACATGCGCTACCGAAATCTGCTTTACATGCATAGATATACAGTCGCTGTTACTTGTCACATTAAGAGGGTGAAAAAAGGGGTGGAGGACCCTTGGAATTGCAACGATTTTCGAATATTTATTTGTTGTTTTGATGGGGATTTTTTTTTAAAAATTGATAAGGTGGCCGTGTAAGGATCGCCAATTACGGCCTATCATAATTCATGAATGATTTTTTGGGTTACACATGGAAATATATATATAAAGACATGAAGAGGTGACTGAGATATGTGATGTGTCATTCAATGTGATGTGTGTAAGTGCTAAAACTTAAGAAGGACTCGACAACAGGTAAGGGAGAAATTCAAATGAAGTCAAAAATAAAAAATATATTTTAAAAATTAAGCCTGGAGTCCGAAAGAAGTCACCAAGTATAATTCAAAATTACTGTTGGTGGTTTGCTTAAACACACCAATCCATCCATGCCATCAAGTTTGGTATGGAGGGATTGGCATATATGAGCCAAACTTTCACTCATTTACCCAGCTGTTACAGCAGTAACTGATAATTTAGCCACTAAATCTTCATGAGATTCAATGACACTTTTATAGACCATGCTCATTCGAAAAAAGATGAAATCTATTCATACAAAATCTAGTGATCAAAGTAACCAAGAAACAGGTTTATTTTGTCCGATTCATGATATTTTATGCTCATGTACGCAAATTCATGTGCTGTTACTGTAAATATTGTATTACTGTTGGTGCTTTTTCGGGAGATAAATTTCTGTACTACCAATATAGTACATATATACATATACATATATCGCTATTTTGCCTCTTAAAGACGAGAGTAGGTTAAGTCGTTTCATTGCTTGCAAAAAAGCTGACGTTCACTACGTGAAAAAAACGTCATAGCTTCGTCTTTCGGGTCGGATTTTTCTTCTCGGGTCGGCTCTTTACACTAGAGTTTGCCAAGGACATGCATTACGGAAATCTGCTTTACATACATAGATATACAGTCGCTGCTACTTGTCACGTTAAGAGTGTAGAAAAAGGGGCAACGATTTTCGAATATTTATTTGTTGTTTTGATTTTAATTGATAAGGTGACCGTGTAAGGATCGCCAATTATGGCCTATCATAATTCATAAAGGATTTTATGGGTTACACATGGAAATATATATAAAGACACGAAGAAGTGACCGAAATATGCAGATATTCAATGTGATGTATGTATGGAAATAGCGGTTAAACGTAAGAAGGACATGAATAACAGGTAAGGGAGAAATACGAATGAAATCAAAAATAGAACATATTTTAAAGATTAAACTTGGAGTCCGAAAGAGGTTACCAAGTATAATTCAAAATTACTGTTGGTGATTTGCTTAAATACGCCAATCCATTCAAGTTACCAAATTTGGCATGCATGGATTGACGTATATAAGCAAAACTTTCAGGCATGTACCCATCATGTTCAGTACATTACAATAATAAATGACAATTTGGCCACTAGACTTCATGAGATTCAATGAAACTTTTGCAGTAATGCATAAGATTCTCATTCAGAAAAAGTTCATTACTTGCAAAAAACTGGCGTTCACCTGCTTGAAAAATCAAAATCAGCCCTTGAAATTGCAACGATTTTTTGAATATTTATTTGTTCTTTTGATGGGGATTTTTTAAATTGATAGGGTGGCCGTGTAAGGATCGCTAATTATGACATATCATAATTCATGAATGATTTTATGGGCTACAAATGGAAATATACAAAAAGACATCAAGAGGTCAAAGAAGTATGCAGATAATTAATATGATGTTTGTAAGGAAATAACACGTTTAAGTGCTAAATGTAAGGAGGATATGAACAACAGATAAGGGTGAAACACAAATGAAGTGTAAATTAAAAAATATTCTAATGAAGAAAATAAATAATAATGAAAAATATTCTAATGAAGAAAATAAATAATAATGACAAATATTCTAATGAAGAAAATAAATAATAATGAAAAATATTCTAATGAAGAAAAAAATATTCTAATGAAGAAAATAAATAATAATGACAAATATTCTAATGAAGAAAATAAATAATAATGAAAAATATTCTAATGAAGAAAATAAATAATAATGAAAAATATTCTAATGAAGAAAATAAATAATAATGAAAAATATTCTAATGAAAATAAATAATAATGAAAATATTCTAATGAAGAAAATAAATAATAATGACAAATATTCTAATGAAGAAAATAAATAATAATGACAAATATTCTAATGAAGAAAATAAATAATAATGACAAATATTCTAATGAAGAAAATAAATAATAATGAAAAATATTCTAATGAAGAAAATAAATAATTATGAAAAATATTCTAATGCTATGAAATATATGATACGAAATATGTATACTAATGAAAAATATTCTAGTCTATCACCTTCTTGGATATATCTTTTCCAAATTAAAAGAAGTGGCAGAATATGGGTTCAATGCAGCAAATAGGAAATAAATTTCGTATTCTGGATAACACTGAAACTACTACATATCTCTGCCACTTAAGTGACGACTGACATCAATTCAAAGCGTCCGACATTCGTAAACAGCAGCAGGGCATCTACTTTGAATACGAAATCGATTCAAAGAACCTGTATGCTTTTAAAATGTTTTACAATTTTATGTTCACTTCACCTCTATTATTATTTTTTTAAAAAATGAAAGCCATTAAAAAGGAAGTTTTATAACTGTTATTTTAAATAACGTCTCTTGCTACCATGCATAACTAAGAAAAAAAATATAATAAATTCTTTATTGTTATTTAAAAAGAAACATGATGGGACAATATGCACTGAAAAAAAAGCTAGAAAAATTCTTTCCTGCAGAATAGACTACGCAGTGAAATAAACTGCCGCCGAATTACTACACGCGGTGAAAGAAAATGCATGACTTTCTTGGACCATTTTTCTTTTCCATTCAATCTTTATTTTTTTTTTTTCTTTTGTTTTTGTCAAAGAAAGGCACACGAAGGGGGCAAAGTGAAGGGTCAGGCGCAAAAATAATAATAAAAAACCGACCTTCATTAAAAATTCAGAAAAATTATTTCTGTTTAAAAAGCACGGCGAAGGTATTCAATCGAACGTTCGAACAGCGTTAATCTTTGAGCGAGATATAAACTTAACGACGCCATTAAGCATTCCTATTTTGCCTCTTAACGACAAGCGTTGGTTAAGTCGTTTCATTGCTTGCAAAAAGCAGGCATTCACCAGGTGACAAAAAACGCCATTACTTGGTCTTTATGGCCCTCGGGTCGCCTCTTTACACCACAGTTTGCCGAGGACATGCGTTACCAATATCTGCTTTACATGCATAGATATACAGTCGCTGTTACTTGTCACGTTAAAAAGGTGGAAAAAAGGGGCAGGAGGACCCTTGGAATTGCAACCATTTTCGAATATTTATTTGTTGTTGTGATGGGGTATTTTTTTTAAATTGATAAGGTGGCCGTGTAAGGATCGCCAATTATAGCCTATCATAATTCAGGAATGATTTTATGGGTTACACATGGAAATATATGTAAAGATAAGAAGAGGTGACTGAGATATGCAGATATCCAATATGATGTACGTAAGGAAACAACACGTGTAAGTGTTAAAACGTAATAAAAGGAAATGAAGACATACATATGAATTAAAAATATTTGAATGATCAAAGTTTTTTTAAATAGAATCACAAAGAGCTGTCACCAACATTAACTCAAGATTGCTGTAGGTAATTTGCCTATATACGCCAATCCATCCATGTTATCAAGTTTGGCACACATGGATTGGCGTATATAAGCAAAACTTTCAGGTATGTATCCAGCATGTTACAGTAACAACTGACAATTGGGCCACTAGATACTCATGAAATTCAATGACACTTTTATAGATCATGTTCATTCAAAAAACGTTCATTGCTTGCAAAAAGTTGGCTTTCACCAATTGAAAAAAAAATGTCATAACTTGTGTCTTTATGGCACTCGGGTCGCCTCTTTACACTACAGTTTGCCGAGGACATGCGTTACCGAAATCTACAGTACATGCATAGATATACAGTCGCTGTTACTTGTCACGTTAAGAGGGTGAAAAAAAGGGGCAGGAGGACCCTTGGAATTGCAACGATTTTCGAATATTTATTTGTTGTTTTGATGGGATATATATATTTTTTAAATTGATAAGGTGGCCGTGTAAGGATCGCCAATTATGGCCTATCATAATCCATGAATGATTTTATGGGTTAACATGGAAATATATGTAAAGACATGAAGAGGTGACTGAGATATGCAGATATTCAATGTGATGCGTGTAAGGAAATAGCACGTGTAGATGCTAAAATGCAAGGAGAATATGAACAACAGATCAAGGAGAAACAAAAATGAAGTCAACATTAAAAAATATTTTAATGATAATTTTTTTTTTAAATAGGAGTCCAAAAGAGCGGTCTCCAACAGTAATTCAAGATTGCTGCTCGTGGTTTGCTTATATAAGCTGTAGCATTTTTTTTCACGGGAAGAGTTTTCTCATTTGTATCCCAATAGAGAGGAATGTATGTTATTTGAAAATTATATAATAAACCCATGACTCAAATTTGACAGCAAGCGAGCTTTATTAGGGATAGTTATATTATATGCAATTAGGTTTGGTTTAATGAGAACAACCTATCACTCAAATTTGATAGCAGTTATTCGATATCATGTATAATGAGGCTTAGGAAATTAGCGAATGTCTGTGGGAGCTTCACAGGTTGAAACAACTACAGATTGAATATGAAATATACCACGAGTTGTTCCATCGTGAATGGTGATAGGTCTTATTCATTATAAAATGTAAATTGCCTTATGGGAAAAGGTCATTTCTTCATCGGGACAATGACTATCAACACATCCTACCGTAACCGACAATCAAAGCACTATGGGGTTGCGCATTCAAAATTGTAGAGTCGAAACGTAAGTTTAATGATTCAATGGGCAAGTACAGAATCTTCCAAATCTCTTTTAATCCTGTAACGAATGACAGAACGGCAACTTTCGAAACTATAACATGATATTCGTTTTGCCCAAAAAAGTTTTAAATTCATCAATGCTTTACAGCTACTTAAACGACTAGAATAAAATAAAATATTTTTGTGTCAGCTCATTCATATTAGTGAATAATCACCAGGTTATTCATGGTAATTTTATTTAAAATTGAAAATCTCTAACCGACAAATGAATGCATAGATTTGAAAGCCGCGATTGTGGTAATTGCGCCTAATTGATTCTCTTTAAGCGGTGTCAGTCATAGCAATTTGCATTGTGTGGAAACTAACAAATCGCATTCTAAAACAATCAGTAATCCCAGAATAAATAGAAACCAAACTGCGTTCCATGGAATAGTGGTTTTTCTTAGAAGATCGATAAATGTCCTGCAAGAAAGTAAAAATATATTTAACAATTTTGTATTATTTTAAATATTGCACTTTTTTTTTAAATTTGAATTGCATTCTGTTTTGAAAAAATAGAGCACTGATGTTTGGTACGATTTCCTAGTCCTTTCTGTATCACAAAGTTAGCAGAAGTAGAGCTTTATACAAATATAAATGAAAGGAAAATTTGCATTTAATTGTGAAAAATTGCAATTTTTATATTATATTATATACAAATTGCTAAACTGGAAAATTAAATAAAAAACTAAACTGAAAATTTAAACTGCTTCAATGCTGTAGCGAATATAACTATTACTAGCTATCAACACCAGATATAGTCATGATCAGCATAAGGTACCAGCTGTATATATCTTGGGTCAGAAAGCAAGTAATTTGGCTTGTAGCTCTAAGATCATTTTTTTTTTGCACACTTTAGGCTAATTAGACCGGGACCTACAGTTTAGCTTGGAGTCAGAACCACTAACAAACATTCATGCCACCACCAGAATTTGAACCTGAAGCCTGCGGTATCAAAAGCCAGAGCGCTAGCCAATTGGCCATCAGGCCGCTAAAAAACATGTATTGTTTGTCTTCGCAATGGTTTCAATTGATGAAAACAGAAAGAACTTTCTTGTCAACCCAATAGTATATTTCAATCATTGTACCTGACATTAAAGAAATTTGTAATTAGTACTTGGATGTGTCCTAATTTCTATACTCCCAATCATAATTCAGCTAAGAGAATCAAGTAAGGTGCTTTGACATATAAAAAATATACTGAAATATCAATTTAATTTTAATGAATTTTGGGACGCCCTTTATAACTAAATTTTAGAATAAATATTTATTTTGTTTTCCATTCATAAACGTGTTGTGACTAATCATCAGTATCAAGCAGCGTGTGATAGACACCCCACAGAGGAAAAAGGCGCAGCTTCTGTTGTGAGGGAGCACCCGTAGGTAGAAGTCCCTCTTGACTCTGAGTCGCTGAAGAAGGAAGACTGTGCCCTCCGGAAGGACTTTTAGGGACAAATAGGGACTTTTAGGAGCATTTGAATATCGTATAGAAAAATTCCCTGAAGGATTTAGGGGAATTATCCAACACTGTATTTGCGTACCGTATGGGAGAAAAACCGGAAATTCCCCTCCACGTAGTCTGAAAACGAGGCAAGAAGCTGATTATCACAAACGGTCTCGAGACTCCTAGTTTTTGAAACAATGTCAACAACAATGCCGCCAGTGGATTGAACCTGTCATAATGCTCACCAGCGTCACACGTTGCCACTGAGCCACGAGTCAGCCATTCTTAAATTTGGTACGTATATATTTGGTTATCGAAACTAAAAAATCTAAAACAATCTTTCAATTAAAAAATGCAAATTTTACCATTAAATTTTAATGTGTGAGCCATTTCACGACAGAATAGTTATATGAAAATCTAATATCACCATCATTATCATTATTATCATCTTCATCATCAACACAACAACCCCATGGTGGGTCAAGGCTGTCTGCCTACTGTCACATTGGTGTCAAAGACAAGAGAGGTGTTAGGGTTAGGGTTAGAGTTGTCAGCCCTACAACAAAAGCTCTATAGTTATATTAGGCCGAGGCCTACGGTTTAAAGAGGATTAGGAACCACTATAAATATCCATACAAAAGACTAATACAAAATATATAAATCCCAATTTCTTATAGCTAAGGAGTATTTAAATCTTAAAAACTTTTTTTTTCTGACTAGCAAAATCTTTTCTTTTTTCCTTGAACTGTATTCATACCTAAACAAACTATTAAATAACTTAAAGTACAAATAATATTTAAACTCTAATGACATTAAACAATTAATGTCATTTTAAATTTAACCTCTTCTGTTACTTGGAGTGAAAATAAAACTATTCTTATCGACAAAATACATCTTTTAAAACTGGAATGTTGACATAAGTTTATCTTTTCAAAATCAAAAATAAATTCATCTCGAAACATAAGGATTTTTCAAGAGGCATTTAAATTAAAAGAATGAAAATAACTTAGCCATTAGACGAATGTCAGATGATGTAATGATTGGAATTAAGTTAAAAAAAAAAAAAAAAAAAAGTGGACCCGCTCAATAAATAAATAAGCAACACAGAAATCTGCTTCCTCCCCTCCACCCCTTTCCCTTAAAGACGTCCGGGGAAAATAAATGAAATTAATTGTTTAATCTTGTGAAGTTTGAGCTCCAAGAGCGGGAAGAAAAAAAAATCTACATAATGAAAAGTGATTTTGTTTGCGTGCGATTAATGGACCGTAATTAATTTGTTCGAACATCAGCTACGGTTGCGGGCAAAGTTCTTCTAGCTGGCTCTTTCAGAAAGAAAGTGAAAATCGAATCTTAGCCATCGGCAAAACTAAAAGCAGATCGTAACTGTTCATAAGTCACAGGAAAAATCTAAGTTAGGACTTCTTTCCAATAACATTCTCTTTCATTTTTATTGAGAATTCCGCCAGAGTGTTTAACTTACCAAATGTTTATGAATAGCGATATCGATTAGTGTGGAAGATCTCTTACCATTGGTTTTTCTATTTATTATTATTATTTATTTATTTTTATGAATTCGAACACACATCAACTATAAAAAAAACAGATTGAAAAGATGAATATCCTTTCCATTCGAGTTGAGAAATATGTTTAGAGAAGTGTTTAAAAGGTAGGTTTCGTAAATAAATAAATAAAAAATAATGAATTATTATGATGGAAACATTCTATTTCATTTTTATTGAGAATTACGCCAGAGTGTTTAACTTAACAAATGTTTACGAATAGCGATATCGATTAGTGTGTGACACCTCTTATCACTGTTGTTTTTTCGAGCACACATCAAATATAAGAAAAACAGAATGAAATCATTCCCATTCAAGTTGAAAAATATATTTAGAGAAGTGTTTAAAGGTAAAAAAAAAAAAAAAAAATGTTTAGTAAATAAATAAATAAAAAGTAACTTATTATTATGAAAACATTCTCTTTCGTTTTTATACAGAATTACGCCAGAGCGTTTAACTTACAAAATGTTTATAAATAGCGATATTGATTAGTATGTGAGATCTCTTACCACTCTTTTTTTTTTTTTTATAAATGCGAACACACTTCAATCTGTTTTCCTTATTTTTGATAAGATGAATATAATTTACATTTCAATTGAAAAATAATGTTTACAGAAATATTTAAAACATAAGTTTCATTAAATAAATAAATGAAATGCTTCTCAATAAAAATTAAATTCCTAAAAGAAAATTTATGCAGGTGTTGGTATTTTCGTCACAGGAAAAATCTAAGTCAGGACTTCTTTCCAATAGCATTCTCTTTCATTTTTATTGAGAACTACGCCAGAGTGTTTAACTTACCAAATGTTTATGAATAGCGATATCGATTAGTGTAGAAGATCTCTTAACACTGTTTTTTATTTATTTATTATTATTATTTATTTTTTATGAATTCGAATACACATCAAATATAAGAAAAACAGATTGAAAAGATAAGTATCATTTCCGTTTCAGTTGAAAAGTATGTTTAGAGAAGTATTTAAAAGATAAGTTTCGTAAAATATATAAATAAACAAAATGATTATGAATAAAAATTAAAATTTCAAAAGAAACTGTGGTTGTTCCTAAAGAATAGGTGTTTTATTTTCGTTACAGGAAAAATCTAAGTCAGGACTTCTTTCCAATAACAATCTCTTTCCTTTTTAGTGTGAATTACGTCAGAGTGTTTAACTTACCAAATGTTTATGAATAGCGATATCGATTAGTGAGGAAGATCTCTTACCGCTGCTGTATTTTCTTTTTATGAATTCGAACACACATCAAATATAAGAAAAACAGACTGGAAAGATTGTCATTTCCATTTCAGTTGAAAAATTGGTTTAGAGAAGTATTTAAAAAATAAGTTTCGTAAAATAAATAAATTAATTAAAATGTAAAAAATGCTTCTCAATAAAAATAAAACTTCTATTTTATGTTTGAAATGTAATGTTTTTCTATCCCACTTGACAGACAGTAACAGCTAGATCAAGGCCAAGTCCAAGATCCTGTGTGGTCCCATGGAAGGAGGGACCCTCAGGTAGAAGTCTGACTTGGTTCCGTGCCGCCGAAGAAAGAGGGCAGTACCTTCCGGGAGGACTTTTAGGGAAAACTATTTACATTCGCCTATCGTATGGGAGAAAACCCAGAAAATTGGCTCTAGGTAGTGTGACTAGGGATTGCAATACTGGTATACCGGGTTACCAAAATACTGTATTTTGAGCCATTTGTACAATTTTGTAATACCGGTATTCACTAGTTTAAATACCGGTTTTTTCAGTATTTACTAGAAATTCAGAATTCTTATCTGTGAAAACAAGGTTGTAGTTGTGAAGAAAGTGTGTAATATTTCGATATTTTTAAATTGGTGAGTTTGTTATTCGCATTGTATTTGTATATCATATTTTAGAATTCAAAATATTTTTTCAGATTTATTATATATATATATATACTCATAAATAATACCTCATAATAATGAATAAGAATAACTTTAAAGAACATAAAAAATCAGTTGATAATACTTCGGTTTGGTTTCATTATTTATATGATGAAAAGAATATGGTGGCCCAATGTAAAAAATGTTCAAGAATTATTAAAGTAAATGAAGTACAATCGGACTCCCTACACATTTAAAAACGAAACATGACACAAATTTGTTAAGAAGGAAAGAATCTAATTGCGATGAATATACAAACTTAAGCTCAGTTCTAAGCCCAAGCTATCAGGGATTTTAGATAATTTGGATGAAATTATAAGTAAAATGGCAGCACCAATGACATTTCTACTACCGGTATTAAAACCGGTATCCCGGTATTAAGATAAAAAAAATACCGTATACCGGTATTAAACTTTTGGTCCGATATTGCAATCCCTAAGTGTGACTAATGAGGCAAGATGCTGAACATCACAGACACCATCGGATCTCTTTTTTTCTCATAGCGTCTGAAACAAAACCGCCAGCGGATTGAACCTCCGCTCTAATGCTCACCAGCAGCGCGCGTTGCCATTAGGCCATGAGTCGGGTTTCAATTTTATGTAGGTGTTGTTATTTTCGAATGCTGAACAAACTTAAGTCTTTTGTCTTTACAACGACAGATATGTAGCTGGTTCAGGGTTGCGAGGGATTTTACTCGGCATATATGTTTTGCTAATACTATTTTAAACGATCTGCCCACCACAAAGATATATTACATGAAGGGTTTATATTACAAAAAAATGTTTAGTAAATAAATAAATAAAAAGTAACTTATTATTATGAAAACATTCTCTTTCATTTTTATTGAGAATTACGCCAGAGCGTTTAACTTACAAAATGTTTAAAAATAGCGATAATTTTGTTAAAAAAATGTTCCCGAAGAAAAAACTTTCTGATCTACGAATTTATTGTATCTTTCGTCAGATCAGACCAGTGGATATTAATCAAGAGTTGAAGACAGGAACATAACGTCCAATTTACCAGCTTTCAATAAGCCTAATTATACGAAGTAAAAGTCTTCATGTTACCTCTCTGGCACTCGGTACCATAGGTTTCGTATTCCCGTCGGTGCCATTAATGTTTGTATTGAATGAATCCACTTTAAACCGTAAGTACCTGATCTAACATGACTGCAAAGTGTTGGGCATAGGGATGACAACCCTACCAAATAAAAAGATAACATCTCCTTGCCTAGAAATTTACCAGTGGACAGATGGCCAAAGACACACCATGGGGCTGTTGCGCCATTGAAGAAGAATTTTTATACTAGTGCTCTTGCACTTGATGGTCACAGGTTTCGAGTTCGAGACCTGGCGGTGCCATCGATGGTTCTGGTGATTCGGAATCACCTTTAAACCGTAGGGTCTTGATCTCATGACTGAAGAGGGTTGAGCGTAAGGGCTGACAACCCTACCCCGTAAAAAGGAAGCATCTCCTCTCTCGAAATCTGCCAGGGCATACGGCCTGGGCCGGCCATGCGGCTATGGCCCCAATGAAGAAGAAGAGTCTTTATGAAGCGAGAATTCTTTTGAATCAGAAGTATTCATTTAATGAGCTAAAAATTAATTTAAACATCAAAGCATGTTTTTACCAAGGAAAATTTCCACAGAAAGAAGCATTCTTAATTAGCTCAAGATAATAACCAAAGCAAAATATTATATATCGTTATTTATGATATTAAATTTATGTTAAAAACTGGAGTAAAATAGTTGTAATAAAAATTTGGAAAGTAACTAATGAATAAATTTCTTTACACGTTGATTTCTGAATTAAAATGGCATTTGATGTCAGCATGAAACATAATAATAAACGAGAAATATATATTAATTAAATTTGTTTAAAATATTCAAGCAATCAGCTGAAAAAGAAAATACTTTGATGTTTTCTGTGAAATAAAAATTTAAAAAAAAACTTTTCCTTTAAATATGCAAAGATATTCTTAGAAAATGGCATAATTAATTTGTTGAAAATGTTTCGCTCTGCTTGCTAATGAGACAACATTTTTTAAAAAAAATTATTATTGCATTTTCGCAGAAAAAATATATTAGATATATTTTTAAGAATCTTTCAGTATAGTATTATTAATTTCAGCTATTGCCATCAGAAAATGCAGATATTTGTTTTATTTTCCAATTAAATTTATTTCAAATATATTTAATTTGAAATAAGTATTAATAAACTTTAAAAAAATTTAATATGTTTTTTTAAGCTTATTTGCATTTATTTATTTGCATTCGTGCTAAGCATTATTCTAAGAAACAGATATACTCAAATAGCCAACTTGCGATCTATGTGTGAAGCTAATATATGAATATCCACTGACTGTGTGCATTGCAGTCAATGTTTTCGAAAAGGAGGAGATTCAATAGCACCTTATGTAAATATTTTTAATCGACAATCAGTCTATCTGGTGGGATTTTTTCTATTTTTTTTTACATATATCACGCAAATGTGCGGTAATTAGACTTAATATACTACGAGAAGGTTAGGATCTTCCATAATCACAATATAGTTAACTATTAGTTATATATATAAGTTAGCTATTCGTTATATATATATATATATAAAAGTTAGCTATTTGTTATTTACATAAAGTGACACATAAGAACTATCAATGTGGGAAAAATACACCTTGTTTATCCTTAAGCATCATCTTAACGAGATTTTTTCAATTTAATTTATGAAAGCGCTATGTAAATATTAAGGTTAAAATGAAGGTAATTAAAATGCCATTAGATGCGATTAGTCAATTTCATGAAAATGCAATTACAAAATAATAATAATAATAATAATAATAATTTCTTAGTGAAAAATGATGCCTTCTGTTTTCAGGGTAAAAAATTCAATTATTTTTTAAAGTTATTCTTTCGCCCGATGTGCAATATTGCTGTTCCCTTTAGGCAGTTAAAAAATATTTAGGGGTTGATTTGACAGTCTTGAAATATAAATAAAAATATCAAGGTGGCACCAATACGTTGATGTTTTAAAAATCAGGATTTTTAAGTATTTACATTTTTAACTGTGCTTCATCCTACACACCATCCCCTCTGGCGTTCACGAGAAATGGTCAGTAGGTCTCGAGACTCACGTCCATCAGGATCTGAGCTCCCGCTAAAAAATTTTAAGTTTACAATCACCATTCCGAAAGAAAATATGTTTAGCGCATTAATGGGCCTACATCCTACAGAAGTTCAGTAAGATTTGATTATGTTGCACACATGGAGTACGTTCTCAAAGATTGGATGTAATCAAAGTCTTCATTTCAAACGATTAGTCATAGATTGGAAAAGAGCTTTATCACTCTGAAATCAATATTTAAAACAAACACGCAGAGTTCATTGGATTTATTGATTATAGACTAAGCATCACTTTTTTATTAACTATTAAACCAATTGCGGTTATAATTTATTGATCTAACCATGCTTCCTCCTACACACTGGCAAGGATGCTTTCCTGAGGCATGCGGGAGAAATGGTCAGAAGACCTCTTTTTATTTGAAACAGTTGAAATATAAATATTAAAAAAATCATGGTGGCATCAATACTTGGGTGTTTTAGAAATCAGGATTTTTGATATATGTACATTTGTAACCGTGCTTCCTCTTGCACACTGTTAAGAGTGCTGGGCGGTCAGGAGAAATGGTCAGTCGGCCTCGTGACTCTGACCCGAGATGAACTAGAGCGCAATCTACACTCCTACTGAGAAATGTTTCATTTATAGTCAGTTTCTAATCCCCAGAGAAAATATATTTAGCACATCCCGGCGCATTAGTTAGACTAAAGACTCTCACCCGGAGAGGAAGTATATTTCGCGGGCCATGGTCATAGCCGAGATTCTGGATTTCAGCTTAGAAGAGGAGTCCTTCCGTGGTTCTATAATTATCTGTCTTTTTATATGTTAAACATTATAGGTCTCTAATTGTATGCGTGTAAATACAGCTGTGAGTTCTCCAATTTGTGCCTCAAGTATCTTAACCCAATTACCCCCAGTTACAATATGGTTGCCCAACCTGCACACTACACATCTAGAAAAAGGGAATATTTTACAATTACATACTATTAAACATATTCCGTTTTACGCTTTTAAGTATTATACATTAATAATCTCTTTCTCATTTTTCATGATGTAAAATTTGTATTTATCAAAATAAATTCTATGTTATTTTATAATAATTTTTAATTTATCTCAGGTGATTTAATTCTTATTTATAAAAAATACGTGGAACACATCTATGCTCAACAATCTTAAAACCACTGTTATATATATAATGCTAAATTAAATCTACTCGAAATCAAAGCATACAATAACTGCTTACCATTTTTTTTTTATAAATTTTACTAGATTATTAAGATTTTATATATATAAAAAATTAGTAACACATTATTGGCAAAACAAAAAAATATTTATCACTCTATCGGACTACAAATGAGTTGCCTCCAAAATTTAATTTCTTGGGCAATTTAATTTTTTGTAGATGCACGAAGTTGAAATGAATTTTATTTATTCTATAAACTCAAGTATCATGTGTTCATTTACATTTTTGAGACACCAAAACAAGCTTTAATACGGAAAAAAGAAAAGAATTCATGTTGTTTTTTTTTTTATATTTTTTTTATTTTTTTTATTTTTTGTGTAGAACAATATTGAGTCTAAAGAATAAATAAAATTCATTTCAAATATCATTTGTTTATTTACATTTTTGAAATACTAAAGCAAAGCTTTAATATGAATCGAACACATCTATGTATCCCACAATGTTAAAACCACTGCTATATGTGAATGCTAAATTAAATCAACTTAAATCAAAACAAATAATAACTGCCTACCATTTTTTCTTTAAATTCATTAGATTCTTAAGATTTTATATATAAAAAACTTACGATATAAAAACACGTTATTGATGAATATAACGTGTTTTTATATGTTATACAATATAAAAACACGTTATTCACGAAACAAAAAAATATTTATCACACAATCGGACACCAAATGAGTTGCATCCAAAATTTAATTTCTTCGGCAATAAAAAAGTGCGATTAAATATATGAGGTCCCGGAAAGGGAAGAAAAATCGCCGGAATAAAAAGAAAATATTAAATTTAAGCCATTTTTTTTTTCTTCTCGCGCGAGATGAAAAGGATGTAATTTATTTAGAAATATGCTTCCATCCTAGGGAATTCAGCATTATGAAGCGAAGGAGAGAGGAACATTAACTATAATTAAATTATCGCAATTTTGAGATGTAGTTATTAACTTTTTGTAACATTTATGGCATATGCAATCGAATATTACAACACGCTGGTCTAGCTTTTGAAAAGGATATTTCGCACATTGAAGTTCTACTCCCGTTTCCATCGTATTTGGCCATTATTAATTGCCCAGTGTCCAATTACATGCTACTTGAAACACCAAAGCTGTGAAGTGTATGAAAATGAACCCACTTTTTTAGTAGATGAACAAAGTTGAGTCTATAGAATAAATGAAGTTCATTTCTAATATCATGTCTTCATTTCCTTTTTTTAAATATCAAAGCGAAGCTTTGATTTGTAAAAAAGGAAAGAATTCATTGGATTTTTGTAGTTGAACAAAGTTGACCCTATTGAATAAATAAAATTCATTTACATTTACATTTTAGAAATACCGAAACAAAGCTTTAATATGGAAAAGGAAATATTTTTTTTTTTGTCTATTTTTTTTTTTAAATTTATTTATTTGTTTATTTATTTATTTTTTTTTTTGCAAACAAACAACGTTTGTGTCTATTTAATAAATAAAATTCATTTCAAGTATCATGTGTTTATTTACATTTTTGAAACACCGTAGCAAAGCTTTAATATGGAAAAAAGGAAAGAATTCAGTTGCTTTTATTTTTGTTGATGAAAAAAAGTTCAGTCTGTAGAATAAATAAAATTTTTTTAAATTGTTCATTTATATTTTTGAATCACCAAACCAAAGATTGAATATGGAAAAACGAAAGAATTATAGTAATTTGATTTTCTTGTAGATGAATAAAGTTGAGCGTATAGAATAAATAAAATTCATTTCAAGTACGTTCATTTACATTTTTGAAATACTAAAGCAAAGCTTTAATATGAATGGAGCACATCTATGTTCCATAATGATAAAACCATTGTTGTATATGAATGTTGAATTAAATCAACTTGAAATCAAAACAAATAATAACAGCTTACCATTTTTTTTTATAAATTTGACTAGATTCTGAAGATTTTATATATCAAAAACTTAGTAACACATTATTGGCAAAACAAAAAAATATTTATCACTCCATCGGACACCAAATGAGTTGCATCCAAAATTTAATTTCTTGGGCAATAAAAAAGTGCGATTAAATATATGAGGTCCCGGAAAGGGAAGAAAAATCGCCGGAATAAAAAGAAAATATTAAATTTACGCCATTTTTTTTCCTCGCGCGAGATGAGAAGGATGTAATTTATTTAGAAATATGCTTCCATCCTAGAGGATGCAGCATTATGAAGCGAAGGAGAGAGGAACATTATCTATAATTAAATTATCGCAATTTTGAGATGTAGTTATTAACTTTTTGTAACATTTATGGGATGTGCAATCGAATATTACAACACGTTGGGCTCGCTTTTGAAAAGGATATTTCGCACATTGAAGCTCTACTCCCTTTCCATCGTGTTTGGCTATTATTAATTGCCGAGTGTCCAATTACATGCTACTTGAAACACCAAAGCTGTGAAGTGTATGAAAATGAACTCACTTGTTTTTTGTAGATGAACAAAGTTGAGTCTATAGAATAAATGGAATTCCTTTCAAGTATCATGTGTTCATTTACATTTTTGAAACACTAAAGTTAAGCTTCAATATGATAAAACGGAATGAATTCATTGGATTTTTTTATAGATGAACTAAGTAGAGTCTGAAGAATAAATAAAATTCATTTCAAGCATAATTTACATATTTGAAAGATCAAATCAAAGCTTCAATATTAAAAAAAGACTGAATTCATTCATTCTTGTAGATGCGTCTAAAGAATAAATAAAATTAATTCCAAGTATAAAGTGTTCATTTACATCTTTGAAATACCAAAGCAAAGTTTCAATATGAAAAAAAGGAATTAATTCATTTAATTTTTTTTTGTAGATGAGCAAAGTTGAGTCTATAGAATAAATGGAATTCATAAGTATCATGAGTTCTTTTACATTTTTGAAACACCAAAGTAAAGCTTTAATATGAAAAAAAGGAAAGAATTCATTGGATTTTTGTACATGAGCAAAGTTGAATCTATACAATAAATAAAATTCATTTCAAATATAATGTGTTCATATACATTTTTGAAACACCGAAGCAAAGCTTTAATATGGAGAAAAGGTAATAATCAGTTTTTTTTTCTTTTTGTAGAACAAAGTTGAGTCTAAAGAATAAATAAAATTCAAGTATCATGTGTTTATTTAGATTTTTTAAACACCGAAACAAAGCTTTAATATGGAAAAAAGGAAATAATTCAGCTCGGTTTTTTTTTTTTTTTTTTTTTTTTTTAGATGAACAAAGTTGAGTTTTTTGAATAAATAAAATTTCTTTCAAGTATCATATGTTCATTTACATTTTAGAAATACCAAAACGAAGCTTTAATATGGTAAAGGAAATAATTCATTTTTTTCTGTAGATGAAAAAAAATTGAGTCTATTGAATAAAAAAAAAACAAATCAAGTATTATGTGTTTATTTACATTTTTGAAATACCGCAACAACTCTTTAATATGGAAAAAAAGGAAAGAATCGATTTGTTTATTTGTAGATTAATATTCAGGATTTGTAGAAAACATTCATTTTTGATAGATTAAGTTAAATTTTTGAAATACGAAGCCATGCTATTTAATGCGAAACCCAAAAAGAATCCATTAATTTCATTTATTTTGCAGATGAATAAAAAACAGAGCATATAGATGAAATAGTATTTCATTCATGATGCCATTGATTACATTTTAAAGTACCTAAGCTACTCTGTTTGAGGTAAAATAAAATATATATATATATATATAAGAGTTTACGTATTTTTTTCTAAATGAAAAAAACAGAGTTTAAAGAAGAAATAATGTTTATATTCAAACAAAAACTGCATAACATTATAAAATAGATGAACAGTTTTTCACAACAGATTTATAAAGCACATCATTTTATTTTCTAGCTGATACGATTTAAATAAAAAACGGCTGTTTCTTGTTGATTCGGGCTTTGATTTTTAAAAATTTAGGCTTGAAAACAGCAAATAAGCAATTCCCAAAATAGGCACAAAAACAAATTACAAAAAAATTATCTTCTTAATGCATGATAATGCAACAATTTTTGAATAATAAGAATTTAATAATAATTTAATAATATGAATAATAATAATATTTTTTTAATAAGAAGAAGTGCACCAAAATTTTAAAAAGTTGTATCTACTACTATGCATGTACTACTAGATGTATGTCTCTGCATACGATTTTCGACAAGAGATTTATTGAATCACATTTAAACTTATATCCAATAGGCAGAGTTGCAAATTCAAGCATTGCAAAAGATTAGTGAACCAAAGCTGGATAGAGTGCACCAAAATTTAACAAAGATGTCTCTGCATACGATTTTCGACAAGAGATTTATTGAATCACATTTAAACTTATATCCAATAGGCAGAGTTGCAAATTCAAGCATTGCAAAAGATGAGTGAACCAAAGCTGGATAGAGTGCACCAAAATTTAACAAAGATGTCTCTGCATACGATTTTTGACAAGAGATTTCTTGAATCACATTTAAACTTATATCCAATAGGCAGAGTTGCGAATTCAATCATTGCTAAAGATGAGTGAACCAAAGCTGGATAGAGTGCACCAAAATTTAACAAAGATGTCTCTGCATACGATTTTCGACAAGAGATTTATTGGATCACATTTAAACTTATATCCAATAGGCAGAGTTGCAAATTCAAGCATTGCAAAAGATGAGTGAACCAAAGCTGGATAGAGTGCACCAAAATTTAACAAAGATGTCTCTGCATACGATTTTCGACAAGAGATTTATTGGATCACATTTAAACTTATATCCAATAGGCAGAGTTGCAAATTCAAGCATTGCAAAAGATTAGTGAACCAAAGCTGGATAGAGTGCACCAAAATTTAACAAAGATGTCTCTGCATACGATTTTTGACTAGAGACTTATTGGATCACATTTAAACTTATATCGAAGATGCAAGTTCAAACATGGTAAAAGACGAATGTACCAAAGCTTTATAGACTGCACCAAAACTTAAAAAAAGATGTGTCTGCATACGACTTTCTGACATGAAACTTATTGGATCACATTCAAACTTATATCTATCAGACAAAAAGCCAAGTTAAAACATCGTAAGAGAAAGAGTACCAAAGCTTGATAGAGTGCACTAAAACTTATAAAAGATGTCTCTGCATATGATTTTTGACATGAGACTTTTTGAATCACATTCAAACTTATATCTAAGAGACAAAAATCAAAGTTAAAATATTAAACCAAAATTATAACCAAAGCGATGAGTGCACCAAAACTTAAAAAAAGATGATTGTCTCAAATAAGTGCACAAAAAATTAAAAAAAAAAAATATTGCACTACAAAAATTTGAAAAGAAGATTATGAGAAAATAACTAAAATTTGTACTCAAGATGCAAAAATCCATACATTAAAAACTTGCGAAAGATTATAGCATCAAAGCCGTAAAAATAGATTAATTGGTAAATTTACAAACAAGCCGTTACCGTAAAAACCACATTTGAATATCAAAGGAGAGATATATTTATATAGAAGTAGGAAATGGAATTATCTGTTTCGGAGTACCTATGGGGTAAATATACTCCGAAAACCACCACATAATCATTAATATAGTTAAATTTACATTATTGAAATTACAACGAGAATTTAGATAAAAGAAAATTTACGCCATTAAGATAAAGAATAAAAAAAAGAAGAAAGTTAAGTTAAGTTACTCAGGTACAATGAAGAGTCCGTAAAATGTTTCCCCGCGGACGATCAGTGAATTAATGAAAAATAAAAATTAATTAAATTCAGAATTTAAAATAAATACATTAGAAATGAAAACATTAATTTCTTAAGAATTTTAGATATCATTTGGAAAACAAGTAATATAAAAAAAAAAAAAAAAAAAAAATTAAGTTAATTCCAACTTTTTTTTCACTATATTGCAGTAAGTCCTTTATAAATAATTTTCATTCTTTTTTTAAATTTTATCTGGCACCATCTATTGGTAGATATATGCAACTTAAATCTAAAAAAAAAACTAAAATTAAGTCATTAAATTTAATTACTGAATTAATGTTTGAAAAAACTATATTAACATCCAGTGTCATCCACTACAAGTTCAAAAAATGTATTTGAACTTGAGTGGATGAATAAAAAGTATTTTAATAACGATTGAAAATTTGAACAAGATATATATAGGGAGAGTGTGAGCTAATAGAAGGAATTGAATAATAACAGCTTACTATTTTTTTTATAAATTTCACTAGATTCTGAAGATTTTATATAAAAAAAATTAGTAACATATTATTGTTAAAACAAAAAAATATTTATCACTCCATCGGACACCAAATGAGTTGCATCCAAAATTTAATTTCTTGGGCAATAAATAAGTGCGATTAAATATATGAGGTCCCGGAAAGGGAAGAAAAATCGCCGGAATAAAAATAAAATATTAAATTTAAAAAAGAACTAAAAAAGAAGAACTAGAAAGAAAAAACTAAAATTAATTAATTAAATTTAATTAGTGAATTAATATTTGAAAAAACTGTATTAACATCCAGTGTCATCCACTACAAGTTCAAAAAAATGTATTTGAACTTGAGTGGATGAATAAAAAGTATATATACGGAGGGTGTGAACTAATAGTAGGAATTGGAAAATTAAAGGTAATTGAGCCTATGTGAATATATAGAAGTGAAGTCTTACGATGTTAAACATAATGAGTCATTGTGAAAATGAGCAATGTAAACCAATTCTTGACTTGAGTCGCTGTCGCCCGCGATGCCGGTACAAAATATGATGCACCCCTATGATGCTTTTCTACCACCCCTTCCCCCTCGCCGTTTCCCCACTTGCAAGCAGTTTACTGCACCCGATAACGGTATCTGGTAAAAAGGAGCTTAAGAAGAAAATGTTCCTCGAGGGCCGGAGCTCTATTTTCACGCCGATAGCTATGCCGCAGCAGTTAAATGCACTATCCACTTGAACAGTTTGACTCGAATATCGCGAAATAGATATATTTCTTCACGGCTTCCTATTTTTCTTGATGCCTTCTATATTTCTCGCCCAAGTATAATATCACGCGGTCGGAATGAAATATGGGCTGACACGGGAGAGGAATAAAAACCTCAGTTATGATTGATTCGGCCGCCTTACCCGCGCCTTTACAAAAATGTTACCATTTATTTAAATGCCCAGACAGGAAGGCCCCCCTCCGTTGGAATCAATTGTGTCCACCTTGGACTCGCACGCACACAACATTTTTTAATAGGTAAATCGAAACTCTAGAAAAATGATACTAGTATTAATAAAACACTCATAAAAATTTAATTTTTTTCTTGAAAACATTACACTTAGAATATGTACTGCTTATCCCCCTTGTATCCTGCTTATGTATTTCATGAGTGTGCGTTGAAAGATGGACATTGCCTTCAGAGATTTGGTTTGTTTTGTTGCTATGGTAATTTTTTGTACACTTATGCTAATTAGACCAGGACTTACAATTTAACATGGATTCCGAACCACTAACAAACATCCATGACACAGGCAGAATTCGAACCTAAAGCCTGTGATACCAAAAGCCAGATCACTAGCCAATTGGCCATCAGGCTGCCTGACTTCAGAGAAGATATTTACGTGCTACGGCCTCGCATTTGCATGTCAAAGGAAAGAAATACGAGTAGCTTCGTATACTTGTAATAATATACAGCACTTGCAATAATATAATATGTATAATATAATAATATAGAAGCGAAATGCTTCTGTATATTATTACAAGTGCCCTGGTGTCTTCTCATTTCTGAAAACAGTTATTGCAACAAATGCCACCAACGGATTGGAACAGACCCCTCATGCAAGCTGTCTGCACCCCTCACCACTAGGCTAATGAATTGGATCTTCTTGGTGTCCATTCTTCGTCAGTGTTTAAATATTTGTTTAGATGAAAATTGTTGCTATATTTATACATATTGTTAAATATCTGTGACTATAAGTATTAAGAAGTACTTTATATAAATATTAAATAACATTCAAGATTATGAGGATTTCTAATAGAAGTTTTCTAAACACTTTCTATTAAGAAATTTTATTTGAAATTTTCTGATCATATAAGGTGTTCTATTTTTAACAACTCTGCAAATTTAAAGTTTTTATTTTATTTTATTTATTTATTTTTTAAAGTTTACTTTGGAAGAAAATTTTTAATGCCCTGCTATTCCCTATCACTTTTGGATGAAACATTCTTTTTTTAATGGATGCATATATTAGGTTTGCCCATAAGGAAATAGAAATTCTGCAAAATTCTAAACGATGGAGTTTTTTCCATTTTTGACCACCTTTATTATACACAATCAAATAAACAGCGAGTTAAGGGATAAACACAGGAAAAAGTCAATCAAATGAAAGACAACTGCTTAATTGTTTCGATATTTCGTGCCACTGCCTTATAACGTAGCTGTAATGTTGCTAGTAGTATTATGATTGTCTAAGTCAGAGGTCTCCAAACTACGGCCGGCGACAGCGAATAGCTTATTGTTGCTGTAATAAGTTGGATAAAAAAACACAGAATGATAATTTGGTTTTATTGACATGCTAGGCGAATCTTAATGACAAGCATAATACGCAGAAACTTAACTTAAGCATAACAAATAATTGAAATGAATATCACTAACAATATAAACTAGTGAACATCCCGTGGTTACCCTCGGTAGTCATGTTGGGGTAAAGAGTATCGCATATGTTTGTATATTGATGTTTGGAATGTATATATCCTGAATCAAACATTTTTTTTTTTTATCCTGGAAATCCCTCTGGGACGGAAAAGCTAAATTAACGCGAATGAAACCGCGGGGTATCCACTTCCAAAAAAAAAAAAAAAAAAATACTAATGATATTTATGTAATTGTGATTTTTCATTGACAATAGTTTGTAGTTAGCAAGCATATGTTCTCTCAAAAATTATAGATAACGGCAGAAAAATTAAAACGGTTTTGGTCCTTGGTACTTATTGGAGTAAACAGTATGGACCTAAGGCTGGAAAGTTTGGAGACCCCTGGCCTAAGTAATTGGCATAAGAATATATATTTAAAAAAAAAAAACCCTTTTATTATTGCAATGTAAATCTGGAAAATGCATTATGGAAAGCGATAGCTATTATAGCAATGCGTTCTGGAAAAATGCACCAAAAGAAGAACTTCATACTCCTATAATATTTTTAAAACATGAACACGTTAAGCCTAATAAGTTAATGGTCTAATGAAGGTGCAATAGTATTTTACAAACTTGTCATAACAGAACTAGTGAAACAGAAAAATATCAAATAGCAAATATATACATATTTAGATTTGTTTGTAAGTTCAATATATCAAAAAATGTCAGAAATAAAGAAAGGTTGTAATTTTTTTCCCAAAAGTTCAGAAATCCAATACGCTGTCCTCAGGCCTATATTGAATTTTTGTAAACATCCTAAAATTTTTTTTGCATTTCCTTTATTGAACAAAAAAAAAAAAATAAAATAAATAAAATAAAATAAAATAAAATAAAAATGCTGAAACCTGCTCGGCAAATTGCAACTTATCGTGTGTGAACATTCGAGAACGGATGAATAAACTCAGGAATATAACAGTGTTTAATAATGCACGAGATATATGAAGCAATTGATGGAATACTACAAGAAGGGCCAAATTCAAATAGCCACATGAATATAAAAATGTTGAATAGATCAAGAACTTCATGAAGAATGAATTGTTCAAGAATCTCTAAAAGAATATTCATAAGTAAGGTAAATGTAGTTGTAAATGAAGAATGAAGTATTTCCAATTCTACAAGAAACATTGTCACATTCAATAGCCAAAAGAATATATATAAGTTTGAAAATTCTAGGCATAAATGAAGAAATAAGTATTCTAAATACAATAAGATGCACTATACAACTCAATAGGCACCGGAAAATGGCAAAAGCGATAAATGTGAAACTTCAAAAAGAAGGAATTGATTAACGCACTACGAGTACTTATAGCTATTGGAAATACAAATGTTTAAAATCCCAAGCCAAAACATGAAAAGTGATCAAAACCATACTACAAAACACTTCAATGAAAAGCCAAATTCTCCAGAAAATTGCTAAGATTAACGTTATTCATGAATCATTTCAAGAATTAAGGGCCCAAAGTACCATTTTCCGCCCAAATTTGTAATGGATTTATTTATTTGCTTGGCCCTCATTTTCGGATAACGTCATGAATCCCTAACCAGGACAACATCATGTTTACACATGATAATAAAACCTACGTATATATAGCCTTAGCAGTTTTCATAATGAATTTTTTAAAGTGTACAAATAATTCCACATCCAGATATCTTATAAACAAGATAAATATTAAACTGCAAATTTCCAACTTATTTATTAAAACTCCTCAGGACACACAAAACGCCTTTAACGAAATACAAATTCTTTAACTTTTAAAAAACACAATATTTAATATTTCAACATCATTCATTTCAGAACAATCAAGATAATAAGGTTTTTATGGGAAAAAAGTTTTTTTTTTTCTTTTCTCTAACCCAAAATATATCTAACGACGGAAAAAAAAAAAATAAAATTACCAAAATTCAGAAATAAAATATATTCTCCAGAAATTATTATTCTCCCATCTCCGATTCATTCCAAAATCTTCGACGCGAAATCTCCCCTCCCTCCCCCGCTAGACACTGCCTAACGTTCTAATAAAAGTTAATTTAAATGCAAGAATCTCAGAATCTCATTACACATGGCGGACATGATGCGCCAAAGAGTCCTTATCGCATTTTTCAGTTTCCTATCAGGCAGGTTTTCCGATTTTCGGACAGCGTGCCATATTAATAAAATTTTGATATATTTGACAGGTGAAACGCATTAAGTTCCCGGATTGGAAGCAGGAAGGCCGTGGGGAAGAGAAATAAGTTTTACATAATATATTTTCTGGATTCATAGTTTATTTTGTTTCTATTTTTGTTTCGTCGACTCGGTAATCGATTAGATGTCAAATCTAAAGATAAATTTAAATCCCTCACTGCTGCGAAGCCTGCAGTTTTCCATAACTGAAACTGATTTGCCGTAACGATACTAAATTTAAAATTTGTTTTTTTTTTGTGATACATTCGTTCAATTTCATTAAAGTATTAACTAAAACTCTCTCTTGACTTATTTCTATCATGTCAATGCTATTGCTATTCTTTATTTTGTATTTTATTAATCGGTACGAAGTTACTTCGCATTATTATCTATCACTATTGCAAAGGCTAAAGTTTCCTAACTTAAACTTATTGCCGTAACTCAGTTTAAATTATGGAAGAATGCTAAATTTTCTCAACAATCCTTAATTTGAAATTTGTTTTTGTGATAAAATTTTAATGAAATTGCACAAATGTAACTAACACTCGCTCTTGACTTATTTCTATCAATCCATTGCTATAGCTGTTCGTCATTTTATAGTCTACTAATTGAGGCAGGGTGGCCTGGTGGATAGGGCATTATAGTCTCTAACATTTGCGAAGACTACAATTTTCTTAACTTAAACCGATTGCCATAACGATCGTAAATTAAAAATTTGCTTTTGTGATACATTCATACAATTTCATTAAAATATTAACTGAGACTCGCTCTTATAATTGCGCTTATCGCTTTTGCTATTCGTCACTTTTTATAAATTGGGGCGGAGTAGCCTTGGTGGATAGGACGTTGTAGTCCCTCACTGTTGTGAAGCCTAGAGTTTTCATAACTTAAAAAACTGATTGCCTTAATGATGCTCAATTTAAAATTTGCTTTTTGGATAAAATTTTAATGAAATTGAACAAATGTAACTGACTCTTGACTTATTTCTATCACGTCAATGCTATTGTTATTCATAATTTTATATTTTTTTTTAATTGGGACGGAACGGCCTAGTGGATATTCCATTATAATCTCTCACTGTCCCGAAGCCTAGAGTTTTCATAACTTGAACTGATTGCTGTAACGATGCTAAATTTAAAATTTATTCTTGTGATACATTCGGACAATTTCATTCAAGTATTAGCTAAGACTCGCTCTTGACTTGTTTCTATCACGCCAATGCTATTGCTGTTTGCCATTTTATATTTTCTTGATTGGGATGGAGTAGCCTGGACGATAGGCCCTTATAATCTCTCATTGTTGCGAAGCCTAAAGTTTTCATTACTTGAACTAATTGCCATAACGATGCTAAACTTAAAATTTGTTTTAGTGATACATTTGTTCAACTTCATTAAAATATTAGCTAAGACATTCTCTTGACATTTTTCCATCACATAATTGATATTGTTGTCGTCATTTTATATTTTATAAGTGGAGATAGAGTGAACTGATGGATAGAGCATTGGGTTATCTGTTCGAAATTAGATAATGAAGCAGAAGCTTCCGTATTCGGTTATGAGTACAATCAATCCGTACATTTATAATGTTTATATGTGTTTCGAAACGGAACGGAGGAAGCATATTCAAATCTAATTCAACCTATTCTGCTTATATGTAGTATAATAAGTAAATATAAAAAAATTTCAATATTTTCCTACTATTTTCTATTTCTTTCTGTAACAAAACATTACAAAAAAATGCTATAACAATATTCATTCCAGATACTGTATGATTGAAAAGCAGTAATAAAATACTCAAAGAATTTAAATAAACAAGAAAAATAGTTGTCTTTAAATGATCGAAAAATGTTAAAAAGCATTCAAATTAATGTAACTGTTAAAATCAAACATAATGCTAACACAAAAAACACTATGGAATAAAGACAACAGAAAAAGAAACTTCTATCACAAAATATAAGCTGTCCCACCATTAGTCGCGATTCCCAGATATACTACTGTGCCTAAAAAGTAAGACCAATTTTTTTTTTTCAAAAACTTTATTTATACTTCCAAATTTATTTCATCGCCTTCAGAGTAATCCCCTCCGGACACAATGCACTAATGTCAACTTTTTTTCCAATCCTCAATGCATGCTAAAAAGTCATCGGCAGGGATGGCGTACAAAGTGCTAGCCGATTCACGTTGAATCTCTTCAATTGACCCAAATCGGTTTCTCCGGAGCTGTCTTTTGAGTTTAGGGAATAGCCAGATGTCGCACGGTGTGAATGCGGTGATTGTGGAACGATATAGGTTTCATTTACAGAAATAAAAATCATTCGATAAAAGAATTGTTTGACAAAAAACAGACACATCCTATAAATAAAAATAATAACAAAAATAAATAATAATAATAGAAACAAAAAAATGGCATATGCCACAACAAAACCGGACATACTATATCGACACAAAAGTCACAACCTCTGAATTATAACATAGAGAAAATATCCATAGTTTTCATAAGAAAAATAACCATTCAGACCATAACCATAAAATAACATGTTTCTATTTCTTTCGTAATAAATAAATTATTATGATACTCTTCATATCACTAATGATTAAAGAGGGAAAATTAATACTCCTCGAGTTAATATTTGATGCAAAAATAAACAAGTTAAAGAACTGAAAAAAATGAATTAGGATGGTAAACATTTACAGAGAATGTGTTTATAAAATAGCCTTACGTGAAACATTAAGTGAACGTTTCCTAAAAGTTTTCTGACAACAGAATAACATACTAACAAAATGCTGGCACCAATTTCTTTTGCTTGAAGTCGGCCTATAAAAGCCGTCCACTGTTTTGTGGAACGGTTGACAATATTTCAAGCCAAAAGGCCCGTTCGAGCCAATTATCATCCTCCTGGCACGAAGATACGAGGTCTTACACAAAATTAGCTTGTTACTACAAGCCGTCTTTCCCGGAAGGCGCCATATGTTTTGTATGCGTCTTTCTCTCGGTTATTTTTATTGAGCAGCCCTTTTTTGATTTTGTTCCTTCCCTGCTAATGTCCCCGGGGTGCCCAGTTACGTGGCACCACGTCATCCTTAAGTAAGGGAACGGGGCACTATTTTATTTTATTTCTGGAGTTAATACACTAGTAACAAGTAAATTATCGTACAAAGAAAGGGGAAAAAGAAGAAGGACCAAATAGCCGCCCGAGAATGAGAATTTGGTGGGGTGTTGTTTGGGTTTCCGAATTTTAGAAACATGCCAGTGGCTTGGCTAAATATTCAGATGAATCTAAACATCTTTTGAGGTGCAAGAATGAATTAATTCTCTATTAAATGGTTATGTTCATTCACTGTAATTGTTGTATATTAATTTGACATGTGCTGTACAAATATATATAAGTGCAAAACTTCATTTTGAGAACATAAACATTGTTGATGTTGTTATTTTTTTAATACTGTACGCTCTGATCCAAATCGTTTATCACTTGGAAGGAAAATTTAGCATGCTCGACTAGTGGCTCAGTGGTAACTTGCGTCGCTGGTGAGCATTAGGCCTACTATTACACCACACCACATCATTGTGCCTAGAGCCGAGTTGCCTCTATATTGTTTGGAAATGATGTGGGTGAGAATAAGTCTGTCTGGGCTCTGTGACGCCATACGGTCATATGAGACCGAGGCCGCTCTACGGTCATATGATGCTGATTTCGAAACCTCCACAAACATCCATGGTACCGCCGGGATTCAAACCGAAACCTGTGGTACCGAGCACCATAGCGCTAGCCACTCGAACATAGGACCCCACTAATTTAAAATATGAAAATTCTTTCGAGGACATAAATTTTTGACAAAAACTGACACCTCGTATGACAAAAATAAAAAACGACGTATGATGAGATCGGCCGACAGAAATTCACAACAAAAGACCCTGAATTATAATATGGACTGAAAATATTTATAGTATGGTAATAAAAATAAAAATTGCAATATGTTTTTAATTTTTTCTACTAAATAAATTAATTTCATATAGGACACATTAATGCTTAAATAAGAGAAAATAATACTCCTCATGTTAAAAACATAATTCAGTTAAAGCATTAAAAAAAATGAATTAGGATGGTAAACATTTTCAAAGAATGTGTTTATAAAATAGCCTTTCGTGAAACATTAAGTGAACGTTTTCCTAAAAGTTTTCTGACAACGGAATAACATGCTAACAAAATGCCGGTACCGTCCAATTTCTTTTGCTTGATGTGGGCCTATAAAAGCCGTCGACTGTTTTGTGGAACGGTTGACAATATTTCAAGCCAAAAGACCCGTACAAGCCAATTATCATCCTCCTGGCAGGAAGATACGAGGTCTTGCCCGAAATTAGCTTGTTACTACAAGCAGTCTTTCCTGAAAGGCGCCATATGTTTTGTATGCGTCTCTCTCTCGGTTATTTTTATTGAGCAGCCCTTTTTTGATTTTGTTCCTTCCCTGCTAATGTCCCCGGGGTGCCCAGTTACGTGGCACCACGACATCCTTAAGTAAGGGAACAGGGCACTATTTTATTTTCGCAGCCTGGAGTTAATACACTAGTAACAAGTAAATTATCGTGCAAAGAAAGGGGAAAAAGAAGAAGGACCAAATAGCCGCCCGAGAATGAGAATTTGGTGGGGTGTTGTTTGGATTTCCAAATTTTGGAAACATGCCCAATTGCTTGGCTAAATATTTGGATGAATCTAAACATCTTTTGATGTGCGAGAATGAATTAATTCTCTATTAAATGGTTATGTTTATTTTTCGCAATTGTGGTTCATTAGTGGGGCTTTTGTTGCACAAAACAAAAAAATAAATGTGTATATATATATATATATATATATATATATAAAAGTGCAAAGCTTCAATTTAAAAACGTAAACATTGTTGATGTTGTTATTTTTTTAATATTTCATGCTCTGATCCTAGTATTGGTGTGTCACTATACGGTTATTTTGTCAAACTTAATGCTAATTAGACCGGGACTTACAGTTTAACGTTGATTCCAAACCACTATAAACATCCATGTCACCGAAGGGATTCAAACTCGAAACTTGTGGCAGAGAAACTTGTGGCAAACTTGAGAAAAACTAGAGCTATAGTCATTCGGCCTTGACGAACTTAAGTATTTGCATAGTAAAATATAATTTATTAAAAAAAACCGTTCACTGTAACTGGTCCTTAATACTTAGCAATTTAAAAAGTAAGAAAAATCTTTCGACAAAATGACTTTTTGACAAAAAAATGACACATCGTATGACAAAAAATAAAAAACGACATATGATGAGATTGGCCGACAGAAAAGCCACGACAAAAGTCTTTGAATTATAACATAGAGGAAAAAGATCTATAATTATGGCAAGAAAAATAATAATTTTAACATGGTTCTATTTTTTTAATAAATAAATTAATTTCATATAGTACTCACTATTTCAAGAAGTAAGAACATTATTTCCAGGACATAATTCTTTGACAAAAAAATTGGCACATGGTATGACAAAAATAAAAAACGACATATGATGAGACCGACCGACAAAAAAAACCACGACAAAAGTCCCTAAATTAGAAAACATGGAGGGAAAAAAATCTATAGTTATGGTAAGAAAAATAAAAATTGTAATATGCTTCTATTTTTTTTTTTTTCCTAATAAATAAATTCGTTTCATATAGTACTTACTAATGCTTAAAGAAGAGAAATTAATACTACTCATGTTAAAAAATAATCTAGTTAAAGCAACGACAAAAAAAATGAATTAACATGGTAAACATTTACAGAGAATATGTTTATAAAATAGCCTTACGTGAAGCATTAACGGAACGCTTTCCTAAAAGTTTTCTGACAACAGAATAACATGCTAACAAAATGCTGGCACCCTCCCCGTCCAATTTCTTTTGCTTGATGTCGGCCTATAAAAGCCGTCGACTGTCTTGTGGAACGGTTGACAATATTTCAAGCCAAAAGACCCGTACGAGCCAATTATCATCCTCCTGGCAGGAAGATACGAGGTCTTGCCCGAAATTAGCTTGTTACTACAAGCAGTCTTTCCCGAAAGGCGCCATATGTTTTGTATGCGCCTCTCTCTCGGTTATTTTTATTGAGCAGCCCTTTTTTGATTTTGTTCCTTCCCTGCTAATGTCCCCGGGGTGCCCAGTTACGTGGCACCACGTCATCCTTAAGTAAGGGAACGGGGCACTATTTTATTCCTGCAGCCAGGAGTTGATACACCAGTAACAAGTAAATTATCGTGCAAAGAAAGGGAACAAGAAGAGAATGAGAATTTGGTGGAGTGTTGTTTGGGTTTCCAAATATTGGAAACATGCCAGTGGCTGAGGTAAATATTTAGATGAATCTAAACATCTTTTGATGAGCAAGAATGAATTAATTCTCTATTAAATGATTACGTTTATTTGTCGCAATTGTTGTTCATTAGTGACCCTTTTGTTGCACAAAAAAAAAAAAAAAAAATGTATATTTACATAAAAGTGAAAAGCTTCATTTTGAAAACGTAAACATTGTTATTTTTTTAATACTTCAAGCTCTGATCCAAATCCTTACTTTTTAGGAGGCAAAAAAAGTTTTGTTTGGTTTGTCGCTCTACGGTCGTTTTGTGCACACTTTTGGCTAATTAGACCGTGATCGACAATTTAACGTGAATTCCGAACCATTAACATCCATGCCACCGTCATGATGTGAACCTAAAGACTGTGGTATCAAAGGCCAGAGCGCTAAATAATTGGCCATCATGCCACCTTTAACCACTAGGAAGAAAACTTTAGTATGCCCGTCTTATGGCTCAGAGGTAATTTGCGCCGCTGGTGGCTTTGCTGTAGACGTTTTTTAAAAAATCGAGGAGACTCGATGGCATTTGTGATGTTTAGCATCTTGCCTCATTAGTTGGACTACCAGGAGGGGGATTACCAGTTTTTCTCCCATACGATACGCAAATGCAGGGTAGGATAATTCCCGTAAGTCTTCCCTATGGATACTCCATCACAACAGAAGCTGCCTCTTTCCCTCCATCCCTGATGGCTTATTGGCTAGAACTCTGACCTTTGGTACCACATTTATTTATATACTTCAGGTTAGAGCCCTGGCTTGGATTGTATTTTCGCTCTACGGTCATTTTGTGTGCTCTTTGAGCTAATTAGACCGGAACCTGCAGTTTAACGTGGATTCCGAAGCACTAACAAGCACCCATACCACCGCCAGGATTCTAACCTGAAACTCGTGATATAAAAAGCCAGAGCGCTAGCCAGTTGTCCATCAGATCACTCAAGTCCTGGTAGTGGTATGGGTGCTTGTTAGTGGTTCAGAATCCACGTTAAACTGTAGGTTCTCGTCTAATTAGACAAAAGTGTGCAAAAAATGACAGTAAAGCGACAAACGAAACCAATCCATCCATGAGTAGACTATTCATGGTATATTCGTCCCGCACTGTAGAACACTGTGGTATAGGCACAATAAAAATTTAGTATTAAAAAATACACGAACCTGTTGCATCAACATTTCCGCTATCAGTATTTTAAAAGAACCTCTTCAGTCTTAGCTTCTGAAGGGAACCCTTTTACATCATCTCACCCTCTTTGAACTTAATGTATGGTCATTCTGACTTACTGATTTATCATCCGATCTCGGGAAGGGAAACTAAAGCTTTCGACTTGGATTAGCGTTTTAAGAATTGAATCCATAACTAATTTCGGTGGCCAAAGTGCAATCCACACGGCAATGGGGCCCCCATTTAAAATAAATTTATTAACTCGCACACACATAAACAAAGAGGCACAAATACTCACACATACAGAACTCTCTCACAAATGAATTGAATGCTTTCAATAAGCAAAATAAGAATCTCATACGGATTTTCTAGAAAGTATAAATAATATTATTTATTGAACAGCATAAATTTGATATTTATTAAATCTTAAAAATGTATACGAAGTGCGAATGTTTTTAAAAGTTTTTTAAGAAGCTATTCTAGAAGCTCTTCTCGGGAAGAGACACGAAAGTTTTCGACTTGGATTTGCTTTTAAACAATCGAATCCAACCCTTATTTTAGCAGAAAATGTGCATTCCACAGGACAATTAGGCCCAAAATTTAAAAAAAAAAAATTCTTAACACACACACTCTCGATTTCTCACACACACACACACACATATTAACAAAGGCACCCACTCACATATTACATGTCTCCCATAAACACACAGGAATTGAATGCTTTCAATAAGCAAAATAAGAATTTCATACGGATTTTCTAACGAAGTATACACAAAACAAGTAATGTAAAAAAAAAAAAAAATCAATTCAATTCCTACTTTTTTTTCACTATATTGCAGAAAAATCCCTTACAAATATAGCTGAAATTTTCCTCTTACATCTGGCTCCTTCTATTGGTAGATACATGCAACTTAAATGTAAAAAAACACTAAAATTCATTAATTAAGTTTAATGAATGAATTAATATTTGAAGAAACTGTATTAATATCAAGGGTCATCCACTACAAGTTAAAAAAAATGTATTTTAACTTGAGGAGAGGAATAAAAAATATTTTATTAACGATTGAAAATTTGAACAAGATATATATATAGGGAGAGTGTGAACTAATAGTGGGAATTGAATTATTTACTAAAAAGATATGTTTTATGATTTATTAAACCTTAAAAATGTACTTGAAATGCGAATGTTTTTGAGAGTTTTTGAAGAAGCTAGTGCAGAAGTTCTTCTCGGGAAGGGAAATGAATGTTTTGACTTGGATTTGCATTTTAAGAATTGAATCCAACCCTTATTTCGGCAGCCAATGCGAATCCACAGGGCAATCAGACTCAAAGTTTAAAAAATATATATATTAACTCTCTCTCTCACACACACACACACAGACAAAGGCACAAACACTCACACTTTAAAACTGTCTCACAAACACATGGGAATTGAATGCTTTCAAATAAGCAAAATATAAATCTCACAGGAATTTTCTAGGATGTATAAATCAAGTTATTTATTGAAAAGCATATATTGAGATTTATTAAACCTTAAAAATGTACATGAAATGCGAAAGTTTTTTATTTTTTATTTTTTTTTTAAGTAGCTAGTGTTGTGAATAAAGAAAGATGAAAAAAAGAGAAGTCTCAACTTATGCAGATCGCGCATGTGTGATTCAGTAGAAAGGATCAAAAGAGTAAATCTGATTAGCCAAGACATGCGAACGAGAGGGATGTCGGGTGAAGCCTTGCAAGAGAACGCACACGTTTCGTAGAAATGGAAGCTTACCTTTTTTTACCAGAATAACATCGGGAAAAATTCAATTACAGCAAAGGTGTTAACGGGCTTATGAACTTCTAAGGAAATTAATTTCACGCTTACGAATAAAATTTAAGAAATATTACAAAAAGGAACGAAGAGAGTTCGATCAATTCAAATATTAATTAAAAATGTATTTATTTCTGTTCAACGTGTGTTTCTTTCTGTTCATTGCAGTTAAAACCTGTTAATCGAATTTTAAATGCAATAGTCATATTTTAAATATTATTAATATAATAAGTAATATTTTAGAATTGAAGAGCTCTGCCGCTCGGGTTCGAGTCTAGGTGATGGCATGTATGATTATAGTGGTTCGGTTATCTATTTTAAAGAATGTAAATAATATAATGATAAATGCAATTTAAATGCAAGTGTTAACAATATAATGAGAAATGCAATTTAAAGAGGGAAAACAGTTTAATAAAAAATGCAATTTAAATAGTGTTAAAGGTATAATGAAAAATGCAATTTAAAAAGTGATAAGAGTATAATGAAAGATGCAATATAAAGAGTGTAAACAGTATAATGAAAAATTCAATTTAAAGGGGATAAACATTTTAATAAAAAATGCAGTTTAAAGAGGGTAAATGTGAAATAATGAGAAATGCAGTTAAAAAGTGTAATGAGAAATGCAATTTAAAAAGAGTTAACATTACAATGAATAATGCAATTTAAAAAGAGAATGAAACAATATAATAAAAATGCAATTTAAAGAAGGTAAAGAATTTAATGAAAAATGCAATTTAAAGAGGGTAAACAAGTATGATGAAAAATGCAATTTAAAGAGAGTAAACAGTATAATGAAAAATGGAAATTAAAGAAAGTAAACAGTATGAAAAATGCAATTTAAAGAGGATAAACAGTATAATGAAAATTGCAATTTAAAGATTGTAAACAATATAATGAACGTTCTGTCATTCGGTGCCGCACGTTTCGGTTTCGAGTCCCGACGGTACGATGGATGTTCGTAGTTCTTCAAAATCCACTTTAAACCATCGGTGTCGGTCTTAAGTGACTGCATAGCATTGGACGTAGGGTTGACAACCCTACCCCGTACAAAAGAAAACACACATGTTTTCTAATCTGACGGTAGGCGGACGACATTGGCTCACCATGGAATGCTGCGCCAGAATATTTTGGAATATGTACTTTTTTCTCAACCAAATTAAAAAAGACCTACTCGTTGCCTAACGATAAAGGTTTGAATTCCACTGGTGGCATCTGTTGCAGTCACTGACGTCAAAAATGAAATTACAATTGTGACTATGAGTGTAAAATGTCGGACCGTCAAACGGCTTGGTGGAATTTTTTTTTTTTTTTTTTTTTGCATACGATGAATTTTAGTGGCATTGTTAATTCTAAAAGATCTCCCGGAATGTAATACCCCCTTTCATTTCACGTCAGTGAGCTGTTCGTGGTACACAAAAATAGAATACAAGACCCACTGATGTACATCGACAAAACATTCACAATTTCTTCTCCCCTACAGTCAACATTTATTTGCCCTTAAATTCGGGATTCAGAAAAGTAGCATAAGAAATTTAATAAATAATAAATTATTAAAAAGAAATGCTCAGATAATATAATTAAAAAAAACTCTTTCTGAAGTGAGAATTCAAAAATTGTCATTAAATTTAGTTCAAGAAAAATATACACATGAATAATTAAAAAAAAAAAAAAAAATACATCTCCAGAACTGCAGATTTTTTTCTTCCTTTTTGCTATGTAAAAAATTTTTAAAAGAAATTCGCATATTTTAATAGGTGTTATTTTTTCTTATAAGTATTTTTTTCAATGAAATTATCTTCTTCATTATGTGAAGATTTCATAAATTATGTATTTTAAGAATAAAGATACGAATGTTATTTTTAAGTTTACTTAAAAATACTTTTAATACAATTTTTTAATTCTAATCTTCATAAAAAGTTTTACTTACACTTCTTTCTGAAAAGAGTTTGGATTTAGATAATAAGAGCACAAATTCAATAAAATATTTATTTCAAAATATTTTTAACAAAATATCGGAACATGCTACCCAAATAAAATATGCAACTGATTTTAGTGTAATATTAAAAAAAAAAAAAAAAAGTTTTAGCAGTGTAAAAAAAAAAAATTAAACTAAGAAATTTAAATGAATTTATAAAAAACGAAGAAAAATAAATGAATTTCAAAAATAAAAACTGATTTTTTTCGAGAAAAAAAAAAATTTTTAACAAATTGAAAATATATATTTTTTCTTAAAATTTAAGATAAAGAATTTCATTTTTGTCATTAAATACATCTTGTTAAAAATTAATTTTTTTTATCAAAGACCTTCGAAGCCATTTCGTTTTCTTCAAGTGAAAATAAATCTTTTTAAAAGTAATTTTCAAATTATTTTCGACTACAGAGAACATTGACTAGAGTTATTCGCCATTAGAACATGAGATATGCAGCGATTTCAACATTATTCATAGGGACTCGGTTACATTGCACCTACGTTTTGAAAGAACATCCTCCGGCTGTGGAATCTAGGGGTTAGCACTCTTCTCCTCTAAAGGCTCGTTCCCACCGAGGCACGAGGCGTTTAAGCGTGAAGCACTGACCAATCACTAGCCTCATCGCGTTCGCTTGAAACCGGTTTGAAATCCACCGCTTCGAGTTGACCAACTTTCAACTCGAAGCGGAACTTCACTATGCGTAATGCAATTTCTGATGTTTCGCTGTGAAGGGGTCGAAAAAATTTTCTTGCCTGCCGCGTGAATCTTCAACGCTTCACGCCTCGGTGGGAACAAGCTTTAACCCGATTGTAGAAAGTTTTGGTCTAAGGATTGATTGAGACAATTCCCGACAGAATTGCCTTAGGATCGACATCGAGAAACTTTAGTTGGCAAACAAGAGTGCTGAAAACCAGGCCATAATTTAAACGTAATAGTTTTTGTAAATTTTAAAATTTTAGAACACATCATCATTTAGAACATCCTTTTTTTATGTCCAGTTACACTGCATCCCCGTTTTGAAAGAACATCCCCTGGCGATGGCATTTGTTGCTGAACTCGCTTCCTATAAACCAATGGTAGGAAGTTTCGGTCTAAGGATTGATTGTGCCCATTCCAGACAAAAATGCCTTTGGAGCGACATAGAGAACCTTTAGTACACAAACAAAAGCGCTGACCACCGAGCCATAATTTAAATGTAATAGTTATTGTATTCTTAACTTTTAAAATTTATCTTTCCGAAAAATTAAATTATTCTGCAAAATATTAAATTGAATTTGTATTACAAAGTTATCTTGTTTCAGAAATATTATAGTTAAACAATAAATTAAATGAAATTTTTCACCACAAAAAAAAAAAATTTTAATTTATTGACAGAAAATATCACTTAAATTTTACAAAAAAAGCTAAAAAGGTTGTTCGAATAAAAATAAATACGTGTAAAAAGTATTCCATATATCTTCTTCTGACAATGAAAAAAAAAGTTAATAGTTATTAATAAAAATTTTTAAATTTATTAATTCATTCTCTTATGATAAAAATGTATGATAAATTATCAAATAAATAAATGGCGATAATATTTGATGACTTTTTCTATTATTTATTCACGATATTATTTTATTATTATTTGTTAAACTTTTGACAGTGAAAGAAAGATTTAAATAGATATCAATAAAGATTTGTTCAATTAATCAACTGATTCTTTTATAATAAAGATGTTTGAGAATTTATCAAATAAATAAATGGCGATACTATTTGATGACTTTTTCTATTATTTATTCATGATATTATTTTTGAGATGCTGAAACATTTTACTATTATATGGTTGATTCTGACAATCAGAGAAAGATTTTATTAAGTGTTAATAAAGATTTGTTAAATTAATCAACTCATTCTCTTATGATAAAAATTTTTGGAAAATTATCAGATAAATAAATGGATATATTTTTGTTTTATTTTATATTCACGATCGAGCATAATAATCGAACTCTTAACGGTAATCTGATAAATAAAACAAGAAATACCTGCCATACATTCGCAAGAATATTATTTTAAAATCAAAATTTTTCATCATCATTTCGACAGTTTATTTTTGAGTATATGGATACACACATAATGTATTTTTTACTACATTGGTTTTCACTACTTTGGCCAATATAGAATAAATATAATATGTAAAAATGTGATAAATCTCACGGACCGGAAAAATATTCAAGGCAGGCAACATGCGGCCCGCGATTGCGGTCTGGCTATCCCTGGTTTAAATAAATGTTGTTATCGTATCCATGGATTTAAAATATGATTAATAAAGTCACGATAGTCACGAAAGTCATTCACGATAGCGGCCGCTAGCAATGATGCCGCTTCACTATACAGGACTTTTCTTAAGTTGGCCTCGATTGGCACCATAGCATGGGGAGTGAGTGCTGGGCACTCTAGAATATGCTTAGGTGTCAGGAAAGCGTTGGGGCAATTTTTGCAAGGGCCTGGTCTTTCTGGGAGAATCTTCTTCCCTTGTAATGATTAGTTCTGAGTCTGCTAATAACTGATGTCAACTTCCTAGGACAGTTGAAGTCCGTGATTAGCGGCTTCTTAAAGTTATAAGTCGGCTTTTGGCGACTGCTTTAGCATCTTCAAGTGTGATGGTAGTCCTAGGTTGATCATTGTCCCTGGCTTCTTTGGCTAAAGAGGTTTAAATAATTCAATAACTTTTAAAAAATTATAGATTAATAATTGAGATGCTGAATCATCACAAATTTCGGAACATTGATTCCATTCAGCATATAATACATGTTAATTGGAATGATAAAAGTGTTAGAATTCAGATATTTGTAAATGAGCTTATTTATTTATATACTATAGTATATCGTATTTATTTGGTGTTTAATTCTTCATTGTAACGTCCAAACGAAGTAAAATTCTTTATTTCAGTTGCATCTCGGTTTGTTTAAACAAAGAAAAAAAGAAACACTTCACCCACATACAAAGTGAAAAGTTGGCTGTATTTTTTGCCCCTCCAGATCCATCAGATGGAAATGCACCGTCCTCCAGGGAGCAGCCTGGACCTTGGTCCCTGGTCGTGGGGGTTGTTTAAGAAAAAAAAGAACTCCACACATCCCATGCTTGCCTTCATTTATTCCTACTTTAGAGTGTTTACTCCAGAATTCCCAAGGGGTCTACTGGAAACAGTTTTCCAGTCTTTTTCCTAAGTTAGAGCGAAGAGAAAGAAAGTTTAAAAATTGCTTTTTCTCCCAGCGTCTTCTGACGGGAGAGAAAAAGTGCGGGAAAAGAAATGGAAAAATGATATATTCTTGTGTATCCAAGTTTGAAAGACGAAGAGGAACAGAAAGAAAAGAAGAAAAAAAAAGGGAGCTAAGAGCTTAAGTACTTGCTTATTTAAGGCTTCGGCACTCATAGAAAAAAAAAAAAGAGTCCACATTGCGGGTAGACGGTTGCTTTATAGTTGAAGAAAAACAATTTTTTTTTAGAATAGTATTGGTGAAGAATGTCGTGTGTGATGAAAAATTCATTCGATTGATATTTTTTTCTCTCTTTCGAATCAAATCGAAAGATGAAAGAATTACAGATTGGCCTTTTTCTGGAATTGTAACGGCAGTTTAGTTTAAATAATTTTTCTATTGTCAGAAGTCAACTTGTGGTAAATATTTCGACGTCTCAAAAATAGGATCGTTAATAAATAATAGAAAAAAAAAACTTATAAAATATTTTTGCCGTTTATTTATTTGATGATTTCTCAAAAGGTTTTATGATAAGAGAATGATTTGATTAATTGAAAATATCTTTATTAAGACCTATTAAAAATTTCTCTCATTGTGAGAAGTTAACATATGATATTAAAATATTTTGAAGACTCAAAAATTAGATCGTGAATAAATAATAGAAAAATATTTTCAAATATTGGCACCATTTATTCGATACTTTTTCAAACATCTTCATTGTAAAAGCATCAGTTGATTAATTAAATAAATATTTCTTAACACCTATTAAAAGTTTTCTTTCATTGTCAAAAGAAATTCAAATAATATGTATGGAAGACTTTCCAACTTGAATTTTATTTGCATTATTAATAACTCATTAATATAAGTTAATGAGTTATTTATATTATTAATTATCGCAGAATAATTAAATTATATTCTGCGTACTCATGATGCACGCTCATCTTGGAACATCTAATATAACAGGTTCTGTTTCACTCTTTAGTGACCTCAGACGCAGTACCATCCCCAGATATTTGGGAAATCTGTCACAAAAATTTGTTAGAGCTTTTGATTCAATTTACACCAGCGAATAGTTATTTTTTTTCGAAAATGAAATTGATTAAACACAAAACACGCTCTAACATAACGGACTGCAACACCCATTACTATGTGCAAATACCCAAATTGAGATCGATTTGTAAAAGCTACGTGAAAGAGTGGAGAAACGCATATCGCACTGGAAAATAAATATTTTTTAATCATTTCATTTTTTTTTATTTCTTTTCTATTTATATATTTTTTTTATACTTCCTTTTTAATGTTACATATTTCTTTACAATGTGCATTTAGTATCACTATTATTATATTATCTAGAAGCAATGTCATTAAAAATTGCAGTTTTTTCAGAAAAGCCAGAGAATTTTATTTAAAATAGTGCTATATTTTACAACCCAGAACCAGTTTGAGAGAATTCATGCCGTTTGCTATAAAAATAAAATGCAAATGTGTCTAATAATTCGATCAAACATTGTAGATAGATACACAATGACTTTTGAACAAGAACCTTACCTAAATTTGTTTTTAATATTATATTATACAAATTATTTAAACTATATCTGAATCAGAAAAAAATGGATAAAAATCCTTTTGCTTATTTAATGAGAAAATTAATGCATCAAAGTAAAAGCTTTTAGTGAAGACCTGGAATTAAGAAAAAGATCCATCGGAAGCTTTAAGTGATAAATGAATTGGGATTTGTATCTTTTTTTTGTGTAGAAATCTGATTAAATTCCTCACATTCAAGTTAGTGTTTCAAAGCCGCTGGAAAAGTCATTATCGATTATTAAGCTTAATAAATTTTCTTTATCGCGAAGAAAAGTGAAAATATTTTAATGCATTAGCAAGTAATGTCAAAAAGAAATTAGATGAATCTCTCAAAGGATAAGATTTAAAGTAATGTATAAGTAAGTAAAAAAGTTTGCATATCACTTGTGTGTTAAAGTAAAAATTAATCCCAATGCTGCATCAGTTTTATTGTAAGAGGTGTATTTTTAAAAATATTTCTTGATTTATTACTAAGTTATCTTATCGACTTACGAAAAAAGATAAGTTGATTTAATATTTGAATATTTAGATAATAAGATGATACGATTTAAAATGTTAACGGAGGACTAGGAATTGCATTTAAAATAGTAAATAAATATAATTAAATAGTAATGTTTACATAATTTAATATCCTGATAGACTTTTACATGTCGCAAATAAATAAAATCGTCATTTTAATAATTTCTTACTAGGTTTATTGCTCTTTCTTCTTTGTATATTTGCAGCAGGAATCAATACAATAAAAAGGCGAAAATAGGAAACAAATAGAAAAGAAATATTCGCGTATTGAATAAAATGTTGTATTTTCCATTCATTTAATGCTGGAATTGTAAATTTATTATTTTTATTTCTATTATATATATATTATATTCTAAAAGTAGAGTTTTGTACAAGAATGACATATATAACAAAAACATTTTAACTCTTATAATATGTATTTATTTCCAAAATAAGATAGCAAGAATTTTTGTAAGTTGTAATAAATTAAACAGTTTGTAAATGTTGTAATTAAATTTTTCTGTTTTTTATTAGAGGTTTTTTAATGCTCCGTTAAAATGTCTCTAAAGAAATATACCTTTCCCGCCTACTGTCCTCGATGACATTGCTCCTAGATAATAGGGATATTATCTAAAAACCTAGATAATATTATAATAGAAAAATAGAAAAAAACAGAATAATATAATAGAAAAAATACCCATCATCTATTAAGATCATGGCCTTTTTTTTAGGAGAATCGAAAAGAATTCTATTTTATATAATATTCATATAAAAATTTTTAATCGTTTTTTATACCATTAGAATAATATCGTAGAACAAAACATTTCTAATAACTTATTATTTATTTGCAAATTGTAAAAGTCTTTCAGCACATTAAATTATGGAAACATTACTATTTTAATTCATTTATTTACTATTTTAAATGCAATTGCTAGTCCTCCATTAACATCTTCAATTGTATCATCTTATTGAATTATCTAAATATTTAAATATTAAATCAACTTATCCTTTTTCGTAAGTCGCTAAAATAACTTATTAATAAATCAAGAAATATTTTTTTTAAAAATGCACCTCTTAAAATAAAACTGATGTAGCATTGGGATTAATTTTTACTTTAACACACAAGTGATATGCAAGCTTTTCTAACTTACTTATACATTACTTTAAATCTCATCCTTTGAGAGATTCATCTAATTTCTTTTGGACATAATTTGCTAATGCATTAAAATATTTTCACTTTTCTTCGCGATAAAGAAAAATTTATTAAGCTTAATGATCGAGAATGACTTTTCCAGCGGCTTTGAAACACTAACTTGAATGTGAGGAATTTAATCAGATTTCCACATAAAAAAAAAAGATACAAATCCCATTTCATTTATCACTTAAAGCTTTCGATGCTTCTTTTCTTAAATCAGGCTCTTCACTAAAAGCTTTTGCTTTGATGCATTAATTTTCTTATTAAATAAGCCCAAGGATTTTTATGCCTCTTTTCTGGTTCATATATAGTTTAAATAATTTGAATAACTCATATTAAAAATTAATTCAAATAAGGTTTTTGTCCAAAAAGTATCTAAAATGTTTGATCAAATTAATAAACCTATTTGCATTTTATTTTTATAGAAAACGGCATAAATTCTCAAATTGATTCTGGGAAACTAGATTATAGCACACATTTAGAAATAATGCTCAAACCTTTCTGAAAAGCATGCAGTTATTGATAAAATTGCTTCTAAATAATAGCTATATTATCTAGAACCATATATAATATAATAGAAAAATGGAAAAAAAAAAAAAATATTATAATAAAAAAATAAAAAAAAAGAATATTATTTTAGAAAAATAGATATAATATTCTATAAAATAGATATAATATCGTATGTAAAATATAATAATTTTTTGTGTTCTAATGCAGCTGGCAAATATTTAGGCAATTGTCTCTGATGCCTTAAGGCGAGCTGTGCGCCAACGATACTCACTTAGGTGTGTGTGTGTGAAGACAAGCTACGGACGCGGAGTAACAATACCGCCGCAATGCTCTACGATCATGTTAGACCGGGATCTACTATTTAATGTGGATTCCAAACCACTACAAACAACCAAGGCACCGCCGGGACTCTAACCCGAAACCTGTGATATCGAGCGCTACCCACTCGTCCATTCAGGCCCGTAAAATAGAATATTATAATAGGAGAAAACACCAATGATCTGTTAAGAGTCATTGATGACATTGCTTCTAGATAATCGGGAAATTATCTAGAAGCCTACATAATATCATAATAGAAAAATAGAATATTATAATAGAAAGAATATATATATTCTATAAAATAGATATAATATTCTATATAAAATAGAATATTATAAAAGAAAAAACACCCATGATCTATTAAGATCATAGATGTTTTTTAGGAGAATCGAAAAGGTGTCCTTACATTTCATATAACATTCATATAAGTAATATTAATCATTTTTTATAACACCAGAATTATACTGTAGAGCAAGGCAGTTCTAATAACTTATTTATTTGAAAATTGTAAAAGTCTTTCAGCACATTAAATTATGAAAACATTACTATCTTCATTACATTTATTTACTATTTTAAATGAAATTGCTTCCCCTCCATTATCATTTTAAACTGTATCATCTTATTATCTAAATAATTAAATATTTAATCAACTTATCTTTTTCACTAAGTCGCAACTTATTAATAAATCAAAAAACATTTTTAAAAATGCACCTCTTACAATAAAACTGATGTAGCATTGGGATTAATTTTTACTTTAACACACAAGTTATATGCAAACTATTTTACTTACTTATACATTACTTTAAATCTCCTCCTTTGAGAGATTCATCTAATTTCTTTTGGACATTACTTGCTAATGCATTAAAATATTTTCACTTTTCTTCGCGATAAAGAAAAAAATTATTAAGCTTAATGATTGAGAATGACTTTTCCAGCGGCTTTGAAACACTAACTTGAATGTGAGGAATTTAATCAGATTTCCACATCAAAAAATATACAAATCCCAATTCGTTTATCACATAAAGCTTTCGATGGTTCTTTTTCTTAATTCCAGGTCTTCACTAAAAGTTTTTACTTTGAAGCATTAATTTATTTTCTCATTAAATAAGCCAAATAAATTTTATTCCTTTTTTTTCTGGTGCAGTTTAAATAATTTGAATAATTTAAATAGTAAAAATAAATTTAGATAAGATTTCTGGTCCAAAAAATTATTGTACATCTATCTACAATTGTTGATCAAATTATTAGACATATTTGCATTTAATTTTTATAGAAAATGGCATAAATAATCAAACAGGTATTGAGGAAACTAAATTATACCATCATTTTAAAGATAATTCTCTGAACATTTCTGTAAAAAAAACTATAAGACGCCAATGATCTGACATTTTTCTTCTAGATAATAAGGCTATTATCCAGAAGACTAGATAATATCATAAAAGAAAAAACAGAATATTATAATAGAAAAAATAGATGCAGTGTTCTATAAAATAGATATAATATTCGATAAAAAATAGAATATTAAAATGGAAAAAGCACCCATAGTCTATTAAGATTATGTGTGTTTTTTTAAGAGAATAGAAAATGTGTGATTGACTTTATATAATATTCATAAAAGTCATTAATAATTTTTATACCATCAGAATAATATAGTAGAGCAAGACAGTTCAAATAACTTATTATTTATTTGAAATTTGTAAAAGGTTTTCACCGCATTAAATTATGAAAACATTACTATTTTAATTACATTTATTTACTATTTTAAATGCAATTGCTAGTCCTTAACATTATCATTTTAAATTGTATCATCTTATTGGACTATATAAATATCTAAATATTAAATCTACTTAACTTTTTTCAGTCAGTCGCTAAAATAAGTTATTAATAAATCAAGAAATATTTTTAAAAATGCACCTCTTACAATAAACCTGATGTAGCATTGGGATTTTTTTTTACTTTAACACGCAAGTGATAGGCAAGCTTTTTTACTTACTTATGCATTACTTTAAATCTCATCCTTTGAGAGATTCATCTAATTTCTTTTGAACATTATTTGCTAATGCATTAAAATATTTTCACTTTTCTTCGCGATAAAGAAAATTTTATAAAGCTTAATGATCGAGAATGACTTTTCCAGCGGCTCTGAAGCACTAACTTGAATGTGAGGAATTTAATCAGATTTCCACATAAAAAAAAAAGATAGAAATCCCAATTCATTTATCATTTAAAGCTTTCGATGGTTCTTTTTCTTAATTCGGGCTCTTCATTAAAAGCTTTTACTTTGATGCATTAATTTTCTCATTAAATAAGCAAAATGATTTTTATCCCTTTTATTTTCTGGTTCAGATATAGTTTAAATAATTTGAATAATTTATATTAAAAATAAATCCAGATAAGTTCCTTGTCCAAAAAATCCTTGTATATTTATTTATCTGCATTTTTTGATCAAATTATTAAACATATTTGCATTTTATTTTTATATAAAACGGCATAAATAATTAAACAGATACTGGGAAACTAAATTATACTCCCATTTTAAAAATAATTCTCTAGTTTTTCAGAAAAACCTACGTTCCTAGATGACATTGCTTCTACATAACTTGGATATTATCTAGAAGTCTACAATAATAGAGTTATTATATAGGGATATTACTTAGATAACAGGGATGCTATCTAGAAGCCTAGATATTATCATATTAAAACGAAATATTATAAATAAAAAATAGATATAATATTCTAGGTAAAATATAATATCATAATAGAAAAAACAACCATGATCTTAATAAATCATGGGTGTTTTTTTAAGAAAATCGAAAATGTGTGCTTGATTTTATATTCATAAAAATTTTATTAATAATTTTTTATACCATCAGAATAATATTGTAGAACAAGATAGTACTAATAACCTCTTATTTATTTGCAAATTCTAAAAGTCTTTCAATTCTTTTCTTGTCTTAATAAATTATGAAAAGATTACTATTTCAAATACATTTAGTTACTATTTTAAATGCATTCACCAGTTTTTAATTAACTTTTTAAATTGTATCATCTTGGTCAGAGACATTTTAACGCAGAATTAAAAATCTCTTTAATAAGAAACAAACAAATTTAAATACATCCTTTACAAACATTTTAATTTATAATGACTTACAAAATTCTTGATCTTTTATTTTGGAAATAAATACATATTAAAAGATCTAAAAATTTTCTTTGTTATATATGTCATTCTCGTATAAAACTGATCTTTCGGAACATGATCTAACACAGAAAAAAAAGAGATGAGTTTACAATTCAAGCATTAAATGAAATGACAATGAAATTTTCTTTCCTTTTCTGAATATATTTCCGCTTCTTTATTGAGTTGATACAAGATGCAAATATGCAAACAGAAAGAGCATTTTACTTAAACCTAGCAAAATAATGACAATTTGAAATGACAATTTTAATAACTTCTTATTTATTTGCAAAGTGTAAAAGTCTTTCAGTGCATGAAACATTACTATCTTAATTGCATTTATTTACTATTTTAAATGCAATTGCTTGTCTTCCATTATCATTTTAAATCGTATCATCTTATTATCTAAATATTCAAACATTGAATCAATTTATCTTTTTTCAAAAATCTCTAAGATAACTTATTAATAAATCAAGAAATATTTTTTTGCACTAAAAGATTTTACTTTGAAGCATTAATTTTCTGATTAAATAAGCAAAAGGATTTTTATCCCTTTTTTTTCTGGTTCAGATATAGTTTAAATAATTTGAATAATTTTTATTAAAAACAAATTTAGGTAAGGTTCTTGTTCAAAAGTCATTGTGTATGTATCTACAATGTTTGATCGAATTATTATGCACATTTGCATTTTATTTTTATAGAAAACTGTATAAATGTTTTCAAACAGGTTCCGGGAAACTAAATTGTAGCACCATTTTAAAGATAATTCTCTAACATTTCATGAAAAACTACAGCCTTTGCTGACATTTCTTCTAGATAATAAGGCTGTTATCTAGAAGACTAGATAATATCATAAAAGAAAAAACAGAATATTATAATAGAAAAAATAGATATAGTGTTCTATAAAATAGATATAATATTCGATAAAAAATAGAATATTAAAATAGAAAAAGCACCCATGGTCTATTAAGATCATGTGTAATTTTTTAAAAGAATCGAATATGTGTGATTGATTTTATATAATATTCATAAAAGTCTTAATAATAATTTTTATACCATCAGAATAATATAGTAGAGCAAGACAGTTCTAATAACTTATTATTTATTTGAAATTCGTAGAAGGTTTTCAGCGCATTAAATTATGAAAACATTACTATTTTAATTACATTTATTTACTATTTTAAATGCAATTGCTAGTCCTTCATTATCATTTTAAATTGTATCATCTTATTGGACTATCTAAATATTAAATCTACTTATCTTTTTTCAGTCAGTCGCTAAAATAAGTTATTAATAAATCAAGAAATATTTTTAAAAATGCACCTCTTACAATAAAACTGATGTAGCATTGGGATTAATTTTTACTTTAACAAGTGATATGCAAACTTTTTTACTTACTTATATATTACTTTAAATCTCATCCTTTGAGAGATTCATCTAATTTCTTTTTGACATTACTTGCTAATGCATTAAAATATTTTCACTTTTCTACGCGATAAAGAAAAATTTATTAAGCTTAATGATCGAGAATGACTTTTCCAGCGGCTTTGAAACACTAACTTGAATGTGAGGAATTTAATCAGATTTCTACACAAAAAAAAGATACAAATCCCAATTCATTTATCACTTAAAGCTTCCGATGGTTCTTTTTCTTAATTCCAGGTCTTCACTAAAAGCTTTTACTTTGATGCATTAATTTTCTCATTAAATAAGCAAAAGGATTTTTATCCCTTTCTTTCTGGTTCAGTTTAAATAATTTGAATAATTTATATTAAAATTAAATTAAAATAAGATTTCTGGTCCAAAAAATCATTGTGTATCTATCTATAATTGTTGATCCAATTATTAGACATATTTGCATTTTATTTTTATAGAAAATGGCATAAATACTCAAACAGATTGTAGGATACTAAATTATACCATCATTTTAAAGATAATTCTCAAGCTTTTCTGAAAACCCTGTAGTTCTTGATGGCATTGATTTTAGATAATGGGGATATTCTTTAAGATCATGAGTACATTTATTAGGAGAATCGAAAAGGTGTGCTTGGATTTTATATAATAATAATACAAGTATTATTAATCATTTTTTAAACCATCAGAATAATATTGTAGAGCAAGATGCTTTTTATTCTATAAAAATGCTTACATTATACAATTCATTTTTTTCTTTTGTATTCAGCGGTCATGGGATAATCTTTGAGTCGTGGTACAGCTTACTGAAACATACATTTTTTCACCTTGATAAAACGCCATGAAAATGACGTTTTAATTTTTTTAAAAATAAAACCAGTTTATCCACCATATTTTATAGTGAGCATAAAAATGGCGGTTTGAAGAAGTTTTTTTTATAAAAAAGCATCTTAATTTAGAAGCATGAGAGTGGCGGCTTATAAAGGTTTTTATATGACATCCATATTAAACCACATATTTTATTGAAAAGTATGGGAAGGGTGATGATTTAACGGGGATCGACAGTACATTCTACTATGTCATTTGAAAAATATATACATATTTTAATAAAAATGAAAAATTGCAAATCTTTAATTGCACTGCATTTAAACTTCTCTGACGCATTTCTTAAATAATTTCACAATCCAAATTACATTTTTCCAACGTGTGAAATAAAATTTATTTTCATAATTCTATACCGATTAACTGTCTCAGTATTACCAGTTGCATTAGAATAACAACATATTTTGCATTTTCATTATTCTGTATTATTCTATACTTTATTTTCATTATTCTGTTCATTTTTCTATATTGTGTTTTCTTTATTCTGTTCGTTATTCTATACTATGTTTTCATTATTCTGTTCATTACTCTATTTTCATTATTCTATACTGTATTTTCATTATTATGTTCGCTATTCTATACTATGTTTTCGTTATATATTGCATTTTCATTATTCTGTTCCTTATTCTATACTATATTGCATTTTCATTATTCTATATTGCATTTTCATTATTCTATATTGCATTTTCATTATTCTATATTGCATTTTCATTATTATGTTCCTTATTCTATACTGTATTTTCATTATTCTGTTCATTAATCTATGCTGTGTTTTCATTATTCTGCATTATTTTATACTGTATTTTTATTATTCTGTACGTTATTATATACTGTATTTTTATTATTCTGTACGTTATTCTATATTGTATTTTCATTATTTTGTTCGTTATTCTACACTGTGTTTTCATTATTCTGTTCAATATCATGTACTGTAATGTCTCATCATTCATTTCGTATTTTGAATTTTATTTTTTAGTACTTTGCTGATTCGACCTTTGATCCAATACTAAATGTGTACTTTATACAGTGATCGCCCAAGGGGTAGATTCACGAGAAGGGGTTGATAGAAATACTTTTATATACATTGCGCAATATCTATAAAACAATACATATATAAAATGATAAAAATGCATTGTCTATACATCATTCTTAATTAAAATATCTAAAAGAAAATAATTAATAAATAATATTAATATAAGATAAAACTACCCTAAAACTATGAAACTACTAAACCCTTTCCTATCTAAAAGAAAATAATTAATAATTAATATTATTATAAGTTTTAAAAAAATTTGTCTATTCATAAAAAATATTGCATTATAAATAATATAAAATGCTATATAATATCGTGCATTTTATTTTACATCTTTTCTTTTTATCAAATATATAGTTGCCGTAAATAAAAAAGATTTTTGACAAAGCAGTTTAATAAAACATACTCTATACTCTATTATACATAGAGTTAATATTATTTTTCACTTATTATTAATATTATTTTATTTTATAGTTAACACTGTACAATACGTAATAGTGAAATAGTAAGGATAATTAAAAAAAAAAAAAAAAAAAAGAAACTCTTAAATTTATTAACTGTGAAAGGAGTTCCTCGACCCCTTACGTAATGAAAATTAAATAAAGATTTTTATAAAAGTAATTAATTAGTGAAATAAGTAAATTGAGATATAAAAATAAGTAGTAATAACCAGGATTTCTTTAAAGTGTAAATGCAGCCATAAAGCAAATTAATAGTTATGTTTTACTTATAATAGAATGTTAAAGAACGCTAGGCTAAGTACATATTTTTTATCAAAAGTTATACATCAAAGATTTATGGAAACTGCATAGAAATAAAAGGAGTTAATGGGGTTGCGGTATTTATGTTAAAGGCATGCGATACCCTATTTGCAGTTTTTCTTTTAATTTTATACTTAAAGTAATAAATTTTTATGTACTGCATTTAAAAGTACTTAAGCATGTATTTTAAAAAGCATATTTTCAAACTTAATTTACAAAAATTAGATTTTAAAAAATTAGTTTTTCAGTTTATTTTTAATTTTTACTACCATTTACTATTAATATGAATGACAAAGTTTTCTCTCTCTATTTTATTAATATATATATATATATTTTTTTTTGTGTGATAAAGTTTCACACAATTTTTTTTTTCTTTTGAATAGAATTTCACATGATTATTTTTAAATACTACTGTGTCCAAAAAGTAAGACCAATTTTCAATTTAAAATTGTCGGGGCTTATGGAATTTCAGTTTTTTTTTTAGGTTGTTGGCACTATCCTTGACGTCTGTGTGAAATTTGATGTCAAAATATTCAGCAGTGTTTGAGTTACGCTTGGCTTTGTGAGACGCTAAAACTGATTCCGGCGATTTTTGAAACGTCTAAATTAGTTGAGCAAAGAACTTGCATTCAATTTTGTTTGCGGAAACATATAGAACGTTGCAGAAGACATTCGGTGAGCATTCCTATATCGGAAAGAAATCCTTAAAAATGGTATAAACAGGATAGGCCAATTCCGTTCCGCGTCAAATCTCGATTGGTACCGAAAACATTGAATGCGCCAGATCACACTGCATTGATTCTTCGTGATTTTTTCGCCAAAAATGAAACCCATATCGTTCCACAACCACCGTATTTACACCGTGCGATTTCTGGCTATTCCCAAAACTCAAAGACCACTCCGGGGACTCTGTTTTGAGTCGATTGAAGAGATTCAACGTGAATCGCCGGGCGCTTTGAAGGCCATCCCTGCAGATGATTTTTTAGCATGTATTGAAGATTGAAATAAAAGTTGGCATAAGTTCATTGTGTCCGGAGGGCATTACTTTGAAGGCGATGAAATAAATTTGGTAGAAAAAAATACAGAGTTTTTGAAAAAAAAATAATTGGTCTTACATTTTAGGTACAGTAGTACTTTCTTCCGTGCACAAATGAAAGACAACCGAAAAATTATTAAAATTGAATTTGTTATTGTTTAGAGACTAATTATTTATTTATATTCCTATTCGAAATACAAAATTATCCAACACTTTATGAAAAAGAAACACATGCAAAAACCCCAATTACCTATAGCAGGCATGCACAAGCCATACCCACTATTGCTGCTCTGTTTCCTAACTGATCATAATTAAATCATAATCTTAAAAATTGATATAAGATTAAGATTTTAACGGAAGATCAAACCTGGAATATTACTTGACTATAGGATATTAAAAAAAGAAAGTGCAAATAGTTTAAAATTTGCAGTAATTTGAAATCAAAGTCCGTTAAAACTGTTGTAAAAGCCCCGCTAATTTTAAAAAATAATTTTGAAACATTCAATAGTTACAGTCGGAAAAATATTATTAATTAGAATGACCGCTTTTTCAGAATGCCTTTTTGGGATAAAAAGAAAAAAATAACCATTTTTATATAATAAGTCTGTATAAACATACATAGTAAATATTATTATGTTATTTTAATTTGAAGTAAATGTGCCATTTGCATGTTTACTCTACATTTACTCCACTTCACACTAAATTAATTTTAACACATATTTTATATTTATTTTTTTTAATTGTTATATTTATTTATTTCTGTCCATAGTAAAAGTGGTCCGATGGCCAATTGGCTAGAGCTCTGGCCTTTGGTACCACAGACTTCAGATACGTTAGTGTGTGTACATTAGTTAGTGGCATGGATGCTTGTCAGTTGCTCTGAATTCACGTTAAACTGTAGGTCCCGGTCTAATTAGCCTAAAGTGTGCACAAAATGAAGGTAGAGCTACAAACCAAATCAAGCCCATAGTAAAATTAATAGTGCAAGCAAGAAAAAAATTCCTCGGTATTTCGGAGGAATATTTAAAATTTGGTTTCATACCCGCTGTCCATGATGCAGGATCACCTTTTTGTTTATTATGCTAATAATGCATTGCAAAAGAATCTATGGGACGAGATCGTCTTGGAGTGCATTTGAAGGCGAAACCTAGCTCTCGTATTACTTCAGATATGAGTTACTTTCAAATATTAAAGAAAAGATTGAAAAGAAAGAACAATATGAATGTCTCTATTACAGCTCATAGTGCAACCGTATTTTGATGCTAGTTATCAAATTACCTTACTCATCACAGCAATAATATGGTCAATAATATCTTGAGAGTAGATATTGATTGATATAACTATCACCAAGATGTTATAATGTACTTCTTTTGGCTTTACTAAATTATATCGGGTTTTGCAGATTTTCGGGTCATCATATCATTGTCTTTTCACAACCTGCCATAGTATATTTTGTACACATTTTTTTTGTCTTCTTTTTAAAATCTGAATTTTAGTTTTGCCATTCAACATTTTGTTTTTTATGTTTATGAAATAATGATTTCCAGTCTCGTTGCTGTGTTTATGCTTGTTTAGGATCTTGAGCAAATGAGAATTCTTATTACCTATATACAATTTACGTTACATAAATTATATTTAGATAAATTAAATTTAGATAAATTGTATGGATATTTAGATAGAAAAATTATATCAATAGATAGATAAATTATATGCATAGATAGGTAAATTATATGGATAGATGGATGGATGGATGTATAGATAGATAAATAAATTATATGGATAGATGAATGGGTAGATAGATAGATAGATAGATAGATAGATAGTAGATAAATTATATGGTTGGATGGATAGATAGATAGATAGTTAAAAAGTTAAAGTTAATTAAGTTAATTAAAGTTAATTAAGTTAATTAAAGTTAATTAAGTTAGTTAAAGTTAAAATTTTAAATATTTATAGAATTAATGAAGTAAAATAAAATATAGTATATGTTATAACATGTACAATCGATTACGTTAAAACAAATCATTTTGTAAACAAAAAATATAGTAATTTTTTTGTGTGGGAATTTGATTATTTTTAGAGTACTTTATTTATTCCCTTAACTATAATAACTGTTAACCGCAGTTAATAGAGTGGGAACTGCAGTGACAATCAACGGCAGAAAACATTCAAAACACTTTGAGCTCCATCTATTAAACACAGCGGACATCTTCCAATCTGTAATCCTGTCACATCCTTCCTGGTGACCTACAGTCCGCAAATGCCACCTCCCAACCTATAAAATTTAAGACCCCCCCCAACTCCCTCCCCCGGGGTGCAGTCGGGGGAATTAAGTTACTTTGATATTCGGACAGGGTGGTAAGATAATCCACTACACCATCAGGTCATCGCAGCACTTCTATCAATAATGAGTACCTGAGATTTATGAACTTTTCGAAATTCATAAATTAATCTCAGCAACGTCCGGAGCTACTGCTAATTAAGGCCGGGCCTCCAAGTTCGAAACTAATGAGCGTGCTCTAACTTCGACCGTCCCGGTACGGTTACGGCGGTGTGTGTAATTTTTATGTAAATTATGTTATTTCAGGAAGTGATTACGGGAGCCTAAAAGTGGCTATTTTTATCGCGTTCCATCGCTGTATTTTTTTTTTTTTTTGTTTTATTTGCTCCTCCCGGAAAATCATCTTGAAAAGTAATCATTGAAAAATTCTGGAAATTGTTACTAAAAGAGAAAAAAAAATTAGGTTTGCTTAATTTCCCATGAAAATAAATGGGCTCTGAAAAATAACTGACATTCACTGCGAGAAGTGGAGGTTGTTTCACTACTTTTTTTTTTTTTATCTCATCCTGATAATGCAGAATTTAACTTGTTTCCTATAACAATTAAAATAATAATTTTTTCTTAAATTTCACCAATATAATTATCTTCAAAATGAATTATATTTAATACATAGTATATATACAAATGTTTAACTAAAAACAAATATTTTATCCATTTTCAGTAAAACATTTTTATACTTTAAATGTTCACGTTAATATTAATGTTTTGAATAGCGTGATATGACGACTAGCGTTTTAGTGATATGAAAACGAGTGGGCCTGAATGGTCGAATATCTAGAGCTCTGGCGCTCGATGACACAGGTTTCGAGTTCGAGTGCCGGCGGTGCCATGGATGTTTGTAGTGGTTCGGAATCCACTTTAAGCCGTATGTCCCGGTCTTATGTGACTGCAGAGCGTCATGGAGCCAAGTCAGACATCTACCTAGGGGTATTCCATCACAACAGAAGCTGCCCCCTTTCCTTTCAACTAGCAGTCCATCGGAAAGGTGGGCTTGGTCTAGATGTTTACCAAGTGGGATAAAAAACAATAACAACGTTTCAGCTTTAATTCGTAATTCAAAAGCCTAACTGAAAGCTCTTGTGTCTATACTGTGAATGAGCACGATAAATTCGTAGGTCGAAATGTTCCGGGTTTGTGAAATAGGGCGAATACCATCTACAAGGTCTTCATGGGGTCTGTTGCAGCAAAAAGTAAGTGCAGCGCAGTTATCCCTCAAGCATTTTAAAATGCTGATGCATACCTAGTTTCCAATGGCACAGGCCAATGTGTCCAGCATTCCAAAACCATAGATTAATTTTTTTATTAATCTATGTATAAAGAAAGATCCGTGCGTGTGTAAGGGAGTGTGGATGCGTGTCCATGTATATTTCTTAAAACCTTTTTTTTTCTTACTGACTTTATGTTTGTATGGTGAATAAGCAAGATAAATTCGTAAGTCGAAATGTTCTGGGCTTGAGAAATAGGTTACATATTCTCCAGAAGATCTTCGTGGGCTCTGTTGTAGCAAAAAATACACGCAGTGCAGCAATCTCTCAGGCATTTTCGAATGCTGATGCCTACCTACATTTCGACACACAGGTCAATGTGTCCAGCATTCAAAAACCATATATTATTTTTTTTATCAATCTATGCATAAAGAAAGATTCGTGTGGGTATGTAGGGCAATGTGGATGTGTGCCCATGTGTATTTCATAAGACGCTCATAAAGGATCATTTTTTTTCCTTACCGAATTTGTTATCCTTCTATATGTGGTATTTAATGGAAAAACACGAAAAAATACTTATTAGTTATTCTTATTCAAATAGTAAAAAACAGCATATTTTCATTATAAAAGCGTTTTTAAAATTTACTGCTCAAGTATCATCTGATTTCAAAAGTATGTTTTTTTCATATTTACAGGACATTGTAAGAAAAGAAAATGATTTGGATATTTTAGAAGTGATGACGTAATAACCAAAAAATGTAAATAATTAACTATCCACTTACTTTAATTGGATTTTTGTTACTTTTTATTTGGTTCATAATCAAAAAATTACGAAAGAATTCAAGTTTTTCTTTTTTTTTTCGAGATAAATGGGCGATAAAATAAAATTTTAGATTTAGAAACATCAACTTTCATTTGTTTAGACGCAATGAATAATTTTGTATACATTTAAGTAAAGATATTAAGAATTGTTGTTTTTTAATCACTTTTTAAAATATTCTTGATAAATAAAAGTAAAGTTTTTGAAGGCTTTTTTAATTGATATTCATTTATTTTTATCTAGGTAGTTCATTTCTGAAATTGTATTATTATTAATTAGTTTAATTTCCTTATTTACTTACTCACGTTTTTTTTTTATTTTGTCATAAAATTTAACGTTTGTGCGGTATTTATGTTGCCAATTTTTTGATATGACTGTAATTAATTATAAATACAAGAAACGCTATTTTTTTATAATTAGAAAAGTTTTTAATTTAAATCAATTTCAAACTAAATTACAAATAAATGTCTTTTTTTATTTAGATGTAATAATCATTTCTTCTATTTGTTATTTATATTGTCTGCACAATTTTGAATGAACACTTCCAGTGATGATATCTAGGGGGTTCAACCCTTTTTCCCGAACCAGATGGAAAAACATTTCGGCCAACGGATTTATTGTGGTTCTACCCCGTCCAGACACGAATGCCTTTCAATTAGGATTGATTTGGTTTCAAACCAGGCTTCCTTTGCTCAGAAACCCAGCTTTAGCTTTTTCATATTTAAGCAAGTTTACAAGTCGTGAACATTTACGATAATTTTTCTGAAGATTCAGGACTTATTACGCTACATATTGAGGACCTATGGTCCTAAACTTTCAGAATTTATTACATTACATAAAAATCCATGGTCCTAACCATAAACATTTAGGTCTTATTTCATTACATATTCAGGATCCATAATCCTAAGTGATCCATTTAGGAAATATTAAGTTAGATATTCAGGATCCATAATCTTAAGTTATCCATTTAGGATTTATTAAATATATATCAAGATCCATTGTTCTCTATATTTAGGATTTATTACATTACATATTCAGTATCCACTATCTTACATATTCAGGATCTATTGCATTGGTTATTCAGGATCCACTGCTTTACATATTTAGTATCTATTACATTGCATATTCACATCTATTGCATTGTTTATTCAGGATCCACTGCCTTATATATTTAGTATCTATTACATTGCATATTCACATCTATTGCATTATTTATTCAGGATCCACTGCCTTACATAATCAGAATATATTACAATGCATATTCAGTATCCACTGCATATTCAGGATCTATACATATTCAGGATCTATTCACTGCATATTAAGAATCTTTTTCATTGCATATAAAGGATCCACTGTCTTAAATTTAAGGATGTATTACATTGTCTATTAAGAATCGATGTCAATATTTCGCCTTTGTGATACTAAATGTTATTATTTATCTACTGTAAATTGGGGTTTATCTATGATAAAGTATAAGTGTCCGTGATCAGGTTTGTCTATAATAAAGTAAGTTATTGAAAACGTTTGCAGAATTTTTAGTGGCCTAATTAGTCAATGAAAGGATTTTCTGATATACAGATTTTTTGGTCAATCTTCAGCATAGACACGAGAACCTTCGATTTAGTTTCGAATATGTCTCGCAAACAGCTTGGGCAATATGCAATGCAAAAATACACAACGAAAATTCAATTTTTTTTAAAAGCTTATAACGTAGGATACTAAGAAAGGAGTATTCTTTTGAAAGGATCGTTGTACTATAATGAAATAGCCTTTAACGAGTGCACTTAATGCAAAATACTGGATGAAAAAATGATTTTTGTTTAACATAATTTTTAAAAAGGCTCATAGAGTAGCTGCATGTGTTCTTTTTATAACCCTCAAAACGGCTTTAATCAGTAGGCAATGACTTCAAAAAAGAACGATTGAAAACGAAGACGAGCAAAAAAACAAAAAAAAAGTGTTCTCTTCTCATCCTTCTATTCTTTTCGAAATAGGATACCTGGCTGTAAAAGCGTTTAGTTGATGAGAAAATCCAGGCTTCGTTCTTTCGTTCCATCCACATCACGTCCGAGCTGCAAGAGGTAGGATGCGTTATTTATTTCGGCGAAAGAAGGTTGTGAAAAGGTGGGGGCGGATGTGGGGGCGGCTGGAGGGGGCGACGCACCCCCCAAATGATGCCAGTCACGCTACCTGCAGCATGGTGGGGGCACCCAACTTCTCTTCCACGCGGCAAAGGAACATGCGAAAGAAAATGGAAGGGAAAATTCTGCATTATGCTTCCATTTTTTTTTTCTATCTCTTTCCGTCTTTTATTTGTTTATTTTTTCTAAAAAAAAAAAAAAAAAAAAAAAGAATGATGGGGATTTAGGTGATTGTTCAGAAGGATGAACAAGCATTTTGTTGCCGTTGTGTGCGTAGATTACAGGGTGGGAATGCGTGTAATGCGTCATAAGTTCTGGGTGTGTGGCATTTCCCTCCCCATCAAGAATATGCGAAATGCTGGATGACAGATAAACATGAAGGAATTTCTGGGTTTGAAAATGATTTATGTTTGTTGACATAAAAGCAATGCATAGTTACGATAATTTTGAATAGGATGATATTGTGTTTTCCATTTATTATATACGTCAGAATCATATTCTATTTTAAAATTGAGTTAAATGGTGTAATTCTGGTTGCTGCTCCTAGATGCTGCGCTAAAATATATCGGCATATTTGAGTCAATCTATAGTTGTAAATAGGCTCAAAAGTAGAAATCACATCCGGTTTGTGACCCACCGGCAACGTGCACAGTAGGACCTAGGTTCAAATCCGCTGATGGTATTGTTGTAGTCACTACTTCCCGAATGGAGGAGACTCGACGAAGATAATATATGACAATATACAATATTATTAAAAAAATAATCATAACAGAAGTAATATTACATAAAATTATATTATAATCTTCTCTAAAATAAAATTAATAATTATGCTGTATTTACGTTATATATTTAATACAGTTTTCATTATATTGTTTATACTTTTTAAATTGCCTTTCTCATTACATTGTTTGTTGACATAAAAGCAATGCATAGTTACGATAATTTTTAATAGGATGATACTGTGTTTTCCATTTATTATGTATGTCAGAATCATATTCTATTTTAAAATTGAGCTAAATGGTGTAATTCTGGTTGCTGCTGCTAGATACTGCGCTAAAATATATCGGCATATTTGAGTCAATCTATAGTTGTATATAGGCTCAAAATTAGAAATCACATCCGATTTGTGACCCACCGGCAACGTGCGCAGTTAGCGTGCAGGAGGACCTAGGTTCAAATCCGCTGATGGTATTATTGTAGTCACTACTTCCCGAATGGAGGAGACTCGACGAAGATAATATATGACAATATACATAAAAAGCGTCTCACATCGATACTCAAGGCGCCTGGTGGAAGCTTTACGGGTTTTGTCCCATACATTACGCAAATAAGGGTCGGTTGCCCATAAAAGTCCCTTCCTCATTACCTGTCTTGCCGAAGGTATCGAGGCAATCGATGTTTAAAAAAAAAAATAGAAACCATTCACTTACCCCATTCCCCCGTAATAAAAAAAATGATCATAACAGAAATAATATTACATAAAATTATTTTATAATCTTCTCTAAAATAAAATTAATAATTACGCTGTCTTTACGTTATATATTTAATACAGTTTTCATTATATTGTTTCTACTTTTTAAATTGCCTTTCTCATTACATTGTTTGTTGACATAAAAGTTATACATAGTTACGATAATTTTGGATAGGATGATACTGTGTTTTGCATTTATAATATATGCCAGAATCATATTATGTTTTAAAATCGTGCTAAATGGTGTAGTTCTGGTTGCTGCTAGATATTGCGCTAAAATATACCGGCATATTTGAGTCAATATATAGTTGTAAATAGTAAATGAGGTATGAAAATAGAAATCACATTCGATTTGTGACCCACCGGCAACGTGCGCAGTTAGCGTGCAGGATGACTAAGGTTCAAATCCGCTAGTGGTATTGTTGTAGTCACTACTTCCGATATGGAGGAGATTCGACGAAGATAATATACGACAATATACGTAAAAAGCGTCTCACATCGATAGTCAAGGTGCCTGGTGGAAGCTTTACGGGTTTTGTCCCATACGTTACGCAAATAAGGGCCGGTTGCCCATAAAAGTTCCTTTCTCATTACCTGTCAATGGGCTATTCGTGCGATACATAAGTGGTATCGGGGCAATCGATGTTTAAAAAAAAAAATAGAAACCATAAACTTACCCCTTTTCCCCGTATTAAAAAAATAATCAAAACAGAAATAATATTACATAAAATTATTTTATAATCTTCTCTAAAATAAAATTACTAATTATGCTGTCTTTACGTTATATATTTAATACAGTTTTCATTATATTGTTTATACTTTATAAATTGCCTTTCTCATTACATTATTTGTTGACATAGTAATACACAGTTACGATATATTTGAATACGATGATATTGTGTTTTGCATTTATTATATATGCCAGAATCATATTCTATTATAAAATCGAGCTAAATGGTATAGTTCTGGTTGCTGCTGCTAGATACTGCGCTAAAATATACCGGCATATTTGAGTCAATATATAGTTATAAATAGGAAATTTGGCATGAAAATAGACCCAGCGCCAACCTGCGCAGTTATCGTGCAGGAGGGCCTTGGATCAAATCCGTTGGTGGCATTATTGTTGTCAATGCTTTCAGAAACGAGGAGGCAAGATGGCGATTGTGACAATATATGTAAAAAGGGTCTCGCATCGAGCTGCCTGGTGGTAGTTTTACAGTTTTTGTCCCGAACACTACGCAAATATGGGACTGTACCCTTAGTCTATCCCTCATTACCTGTCAGTGGGCTATTCTTGGGATACACATGTGGTACATGAGGCTTATTGATGTGTAACAAAAAAAAAAAACCATTTACTAATCCCTTTTAGGCTTAAAAACTAAAAAAATAATTGAGTCATGCAGAAACAATTATCACATTAAATATCACATTAAATTGTTTCATAATCTTTTATAAAATGGAATGAATTATTATACTGTTTATACATTATATTGTAACACTGTTTTTCTTTTGTTTACATTGAATTTCTCATGTATATTGATATATATTTTTTACTCATAAAATAGTCATGAATAGTAATATAGCCATAGTCATAAAATAGTCATGAATAGTAATATAGCCATAGTCATAAAATAGTCATGAATAGTAATATAGCCATAGTCATAAAATAGTCATAGTCATTAATAGGTATATTTAATAGTTTTCATATATATTTTCATACTTATTATATAGTTTTCTTTTTTGCATTTTTCATTATTTGCTGGTACTCATTAAATTGCAATTCTTATTAAATACAATTTAAAAAGAAAATAAAAGGTGTTAAACTAAATTCCAGTATCAAATCGCAACCTAATGTCAGTATAAGGACATAGTTTGTTTACGATTTTACACCCTTTACTAAAATCTATACTATAAGTTTAAATAAAAGTTATGAGTGACCGAAGTATAAAAGAGTGAAAAACAATCGAGATATTTAAAACAAAAATACAAGAAAAAAAGGTAATGTAGTAATGTAATAAAAGTAAATTAGTAAAAAAGTAATTTTTGTTATAATTTTTATAACAAAAATGCCAATAGATCATCTCTGAATGAGCATATTTAAAACCTTTTAGTTCAAAGGATGTATAACATAATTAAAAACTTATAGTTACAATAATTTTCAGAATTTAATAAAATTTTAACATTTACGACTATTGTCGTATTCTGATATGGCAAAAAATACAGTTTTTTCAGATATTCAATTTAAAGTTCGTGATTAAACATATCGATTTCTAATAGATTTGGAACCAAACTGAAAACAGTTTTCGAAAGCAAATGATCTGTTTTTTAAAATTTAAAAAAAAAAAAATTAAATTCATGATGAAAATTATGATTTCAACATGGCCAGTTACTTTAAATAAAAAAAATTATTAAAATAATTTTGAAGGATAATGAATTAAGAAACGGATAAAAACACACGGGTTTATGGGTATCTTTTTGTAATTCCATATAGTTGAAAAAATGTCAAATTATTAGAATTATTAAAATTATTTAGTTGGTCAGTCAGAAAAATGGTAAATTATTAAAAGAAAGAAATGTAAGGAAAAAAATAAATGAGCAAGAAAAAAAAATTAATTAAAATTGGTAAAGTAAAACAAGTTATTCTATCATGCATGAATTGATAACAATTAAAAATTTAAATAAAAATAAATAAATAAATAGACAAACTTACAACCATGTAACTTTTGCTACATGAAATAAAGAATACAGTTTTGTTTTTTAAAAGATGGCAAATATTTTCTAACCAATTAATAGTAGATTAAATTGGACAACTGAAATATGTTTTCAGTGAAATGTGCGAGTGAATTTGTTTTAAACCAAGAAAGAAGTGAAATCTTGTTTATTTTCATTACAAATACAAATATTTATGAATTGTTGAAACGTTGAACAAAGTATAATCTGTGTTTTAATGTTCTACACTTTTAGCACTTATATATTATTAAAATTCAATTCTTTTATTATTATTTTGCACCATAATTTTAAGTAAAATTATTATAATTTTAACTCATCATAATTTTTGCAATATTTTGTAATGTTTTTCACTTAATATGAAAAAAAATAATAATCTCTTTAATAAAAATAATGATGTTATATGACAATAATATTATTATATAATGATTATATTTATTATCTATATTAATGATTATAATTTTATAATTTTTTATTATTATAATTATTTTACCACTTATATAATGATTATAATTTGAACTCATCATAATTTTGCTATATTTTGTAACATTTCTCTCTTTATATAAAAAATAATAATCTCACTAATAAAAATAAACTCTTAATATAATATTAAAAAAATCTCGGTTATTTTCATTATAAATACGAATATTTACGAATTATGAAAACATTTAACAAAGTATATAATCGGTGTTTTAATATTCTACACTTTTAGGTATCATATATTATTAAAAATTCCACTACAACTTTCGCACTATAGGTGATTATAATTTTAATTCATCATAATTTTTGCAAATTTTTGAAACGTTTCTCTATAAATATATCATTTTTAAATTGTTTATATCAAACTTAAAATTATTATCTATTTATCTTATCTTATTTATTACAAAATATACTAATTCAACCATATTTATTAAGAAAAAAAAAGTTAAGTGAGATTTAAGACATTCCTAATAATAAATATTACAAAATAATTTTTTAAATTGCCGCCATTTTAAGAAAGTTTAATTACTGAGATAATAAATATTTCAAAAAAATAAAATAGGAAATACAGATTTGATATAAAATAAAATAAAATTTTCTGAAAGACAAAAATCTTTTTTTATTATGAAATTAGAAGTTCAAAAAATTCTCATATTTTAAGGAAACAAGGGCAGTGGATTTAAAAAGCTCTCTTGTAGTTTGAAAAAAAATATATATCATTAATTACACACACTTATGATTCCGCATTTTCTTTTAATCCCAACTTCTTTAAATTCAATAATTTTTGTAATATATTTGATTTTATGAATTATCAGTATTTCATTTTAACTTTAACTGCAAATGTTTTTAACAAAGACAAAGCGTCAACTTATTTAAATATTAGCTCCCCCTCCCCAAGATTATTTAATAAAATTTAAGTGTAGAAAATGTAATATTTTTCATAGAAATAAAGTACGTTTAATAATTTGAGCATTTGATGTAAATATATGTATTATCTGACCTCCAATCAACTAACAAAATTTTTCCAGTAATCTTACTAAACCATTTCTCTTTCAGAAATTCTAACTGGAAGATTTGTTTCTTGTCTTTTCTATTATCATCGAGTATATTTCTCTTCGTATACTCTGAATGTTTATTTCTCTGTACATATTCTGCAAACTGTTAATGATTTGTTTTGACCACTCTCCCTGTCTGTCAAACGGCCAACAATATTCGTTCTATTCTGACATACTGTTCTTCTGTCACAGTTTGCCTACCGAGCTGAATCACAACTTTTAAAAAACCTACCAATGTTAATAAAACAACTCATTTCTATTCATTTTCTGCTAATTCCACTTGGCTCTTTTGACTACACCTATCACTCTATTTTTGTTTTATAAAACATCCAGTCATCTAGCGAGCAGAAATAACATGATTTATGATATGATGGTATATATTAAAATCCAAAAAGAAATTACTTACAAGTATTTCTTTTTTTGGCTTTACTAATTTCATTGGGGTTTTACGGAATTCCCGGAATACTGACTTCATACCCTGTTTTGATATAATTTGTATAAATTTTGTTCTTGTTTAAGAATTCGTTATTATTTTTGGTTTTTGAAGCTTCTGCGTACTTCAGAATTTGAGGTCTGAATGAAAGCCACTGAAAATGCTATGATGGTTTTGCGTGTAGCGAAAATGACGGTTTGTCAGTTCTCCTTTATTTTTTTATGAATATGCGTTGTGTTCTTATATATATAAACATGAGTGCGCACATATGCGTGTGTATACAAAGATTTAATAATAATTAACCTTTTAAAAGTATTTAAAAATTTAAAAATTAGAATTTATAGCGGTGATTTAAAAAAAACAACATGGTTATAAATAAAATTCTTCTTTTTTTTCAATTCCTACTATTAGTTCACACTCTCTCTATATATATATTATATATCTTGTTCAAATTTTCAATCGTTAATAAAATACTTTTTATTCATCCACTCACGTTCAAATACATTTTTTTGAACTTGTAGTGAATGACACTTGATGTTAATACAGTTTTTTCAAATATTAATTCCGTACTTAAATTTAATTAATTAGATAGACTGGACTGCTCGAAACTCACTGGAAAGCTTCCTTGCAATAATGAAGCATTACAAGAGATGGACAGAATGAGAAATTATAGAGCTTCATAAATGAGAAACGAAAAAAAATAGCAAGCAAATAAATAATAACAAACAAAAATAATAGTCCAACACTATATATAGAAAGGAAAATGGGAAAATTGCAAGGAAATACGCTTCCTGTTTTGCCACTTAATATTGCCATTCTGTCATATGTATATACAGTAGAACCTCTGTAAGTCGAACTTCAAGGGAAATGCCAAATAATTCGAGTTATAGAGTTTTCGACTTCTGGAGGATTTCGACTTAAGCGAATTTTGTAAGGATATATTCGATTTGTAGAGGTTTAGAATCTTTATAACTTATTTTGAGTTAGAGAGGTAAAATAAATAAAAATTCAAGTTACAGAGGTAATAAACATGTTTATTTGTAACTTAAAAGTAATAATATGTACTGCAATAAAAAATCAAAATAATTCCGAAACAACCTTAAAATTAAAAATATTATGTATTTAAAAAGTCAGTCATATTATTATTCGTTTTTTTTTTTTTTTTTGCTTTAAACAAATTGATCGTTCTCTATCTATAGCATTATCTAAGATATAAAGAGCAGAAAATTCTTTTTTTTCCGAGTTGCTATTTCATAGAATTGGTCATTCTATTTACTATATACTCATACATTGTTTTCTAGGAAACAATGACGTGCATTGTCGACAAATCCTTAATTAACTTATTTTTCTTCGAGCTATAGAAGTAATTAGTTTGAGATGATCGAGTTGCAAAGTTTGTAAAATCAAACATTGCTAATGTTCGAGATACAGATGTCCAATTTTTTTTTCGAGTTACGGAGGGAAAATATATACCAAAATGGCTTGTGCTTATTGACTAATTATTTCGACATATAGAGGGTTGAAATTTCGAATAATGGAGGGAACGAAAATTTTTTTCGAGTTGTGGAGGTTTTCGACTTATCGAGGTTCGACTTAAAGAGATTCTACTGTACATATTTATATTAATTGTAATTATTTAATAAAAAGTAACTAAAATAAAATTTTTCTTTGTTGTCCTAAGTAGGAATTGACTTTATTTATTTATTTATTTTTTTTTACATTACTTGTTTCTTATAATTTCAACAAATGTCATTAAAAGTAGCTAAATAATTGAACCAATTAAAATTAATAAATTTGCCTCTCTGCTCCATTTTGCTTCACAACATTCCAGAAGATGAAGAACAAACTTCTTCATCAGCAAACTCCTTCAGTGCGCGTGCACTTTGTTCGCTTACCAAAGAATAAAGCAATAAAATCGGACACATAAAGATTGGCAAGAGAGCAAGTAGAAAGAAAAAAAAATAAATAAATAAAAGGAAAATAAATCCAATGCATCCAACATCTGAAATTTCGGTAATTTACTGCCAGGCAATTTATTGTTCTTCTTAATATCAGAACCACTTTCTGGGATTCAATGATTAATAGCTTCCCTCAGTCTTTTAAGCAAAAGACCGTGGCAACTCTTTTTTATGAGCCTCCCCCCTTCCTCTTTCCCTCCCCCTCCCCCTTTTCGAACAGAATTTCTTCGGTGGTGGCACGACATCGATTGCTTAAAAGTGTCGACCTATCACGAATCTAGATTTTCAACCAATTGCTTTGAGGGAAAGTGGCTCTAAGGCGAACAAATAAGAGTCAAGTTCGACAGGCAATAAACAAGTTAAAATTTCAATATCCAGAATAATATTTGGCAAATAAGAAAGTAGTTTGATACAATACAACTTTAAAATTTGCTTTAATAGTTTTTAAAATAAATAACTTTTAAATACAGTTGTGTTCATTATTTTTTAACTGCAACCAACATTAGCAGTTTGTGCGTTATTTTTGAATACTTCCAACTTTGACTTAGGTCACTTATCATTAAAACGGTAAAGCTGTAGATTGGTTTGTTTTGTAGCTTTATGATCATTTTGTGCACACTTTAGGCTAATTAGACAGGTACCTACAGTTTAACGTGGATTCTGAATCACAAACAAACATCCATGCCATCGCCAGGACTCGAACCTGTGTGAGACCAATGGCCAGAGCGCTAGTCAATTGGCCATCAGGCCGTAGAGATTTAGAAGGGTAGAGATGTAGGTTGGTTTGATTTGTTGCTCTACGATCATTTTATGCACACTTTAGGCGAACTAGACCGGGATCTGCTGTTTAACATGGATTTCGAATCACAAACAAACATCCATGCCAACGCCAGAATTCGAACCTGAAGCCTGTTGGACCAACTGCCAGAGCGCTAGTCAGTTGGTCATCAGGCCGTAGAGATGTACAAAATTCAGCATTAGTAAGGTTGAACCATTGGGAAGGGTGTTGTCATGCTGCGCAAGCATTGTGCCAACAAAAATTTTAATAAACACCCTATGAGTTGAATCAGGTTAGTTGGTCATTTTGTGCACACTTTAGGCTAATTAGACCGGAACCTACAGTTTAAAGTGGATTTCTAACCGCTAACAAACATCCATTCCCCTGCCAGCATTCGAAACTGAAGCTTTTGGTACCAATGGCCAGATCGGCAGTCTATTGGCCATCAGGCCGTAGAGATTCAGAATATTCAACCTTACTAAGGGTGCATCACTGGGAAAGGTAGTGCTATGATGTACACACATTGTGCCAACATAAATTCGAATGAACACCCCAAGAGTTGAATGAGTTGGTTGTATTTTTTTAAAGAAGCCTATGGTTTTCTTTGCCATAGGCTTACCCTGCTAGTCCATGAAAATCATTCATAATATCCTTAAAAAAATTCTTTGAAAAATATTTGAATTATTTCATTTAATTTTAAAAATAATTTTTACAGAACTTCATTATTCAAACTAAAAAAAAAAAAAAAAAAAACCCTTTAATATTGATGTTAACGTGTAATAGAATCTGGCTCTTTTAATGAATGTCTGCAAATTAATTAATAAATTAAATAGTTTTGCATAGTTTAATTTAATGCATAATTTTTTCCCCATTGAAATGCACCTTTTTAGAAATTCATCAAAAGGATACTCATTCAACAATTTTTTATAGTACAAAAAAAAATTTTTTTTCAGAAGAATTTTTAGAGTAAAGTATTAATTTGCTTAAAATAATCAAATGATAATATTAGCTTAAAAATATCAGTGATGAATTCAATAATAAATTGAAGAGAAAGAAAAATATATTATAATTAGCATTTAATTAGATAATCCAAGAAAAACATTAAAAGTTTTTTTTTCGCATTTTGAAACACGAGGATTTCTGTAACACATAATTCAATAAATCTAATTAGTTTCACGATCTTTCCTTGTGAATATATTAACTTCTTGCCATTAAATTTTACAATTTTAGACAAGAAGAAAAAAAACCAAAAGAAAAACTTAAAATATTCAATTTTGCATTGAATTGATGAATCACATTTATCATAACTTGTATATATAGATGGATTAATAGATGCAGATAGATACGAATATATATATAATATATATATATAGATGAGATAGATAGATAGAACATACAGATAGATATAGATAGATAAATAAATACATGTTGATATAGATAAACATATATAGATAGATTTGGTTACAAAAGACTACACAAAAATTCTGATTAAAAGACATGATTGATCATTTTAAGTCAAGAACTTTCTTTTTCCTTCAAAATACAATCACATTGGTCATTATTTGTGAAACATTTCTTTGTAGTTAATATTTTAGAAACTCAGTTGTTAAGCCCTTTTAGTTTTGCGTTCCCATAATCTATCGTAACAGTGGCTTCTTTTTTTTTTTAATTAATTGCTGTCTTAACATTTCTGTTTATGAAACCTCTCTGACTTTTAATTTCCCACGCTCAGCAATCTACTAACCAAAACACTTTTAATGATTTTTTTTTATTTCATTCGGTCTGTCTGCTTAACGCGTTATAATTTTATCGTTCTTTGGACGTACTGATATTTGTCCTTCCGTAGCGGTTTTAAATCCCAACATTTAAAATCTTCATTTCAGAAAAATATTAACGGAAAAAAAAAAAAAAAAAAAAAAAAGCGGTTATTAGCTAATTTCAACTATTTTTCGGCGACACTCTCCGGCAGCTTCCGGTCTTGCTGCATATAGATAATATTTATCAGAAATTGATTAAAATAGAAATTAAAAATATAATGAAAGTAAGTATTCTAAATCAAGGAAAATTCTTTTTCCTTTAAGTCTTTAAAATCCAATTAAAAATTATTAGATTTTGAGCATTTCTTAATAGCATATACGTATAAAACAAATGAGTGCAAAAAAAATATAATTTAATAACTTCTGTGCCTTAAATTTAATTTTTACACATATGTGCATTATATATATATTTTCTTTATGTATATTTAGCCTTATCGGTATGCGTTTCATAGGACATTAACACTTAATCAGTGAAATTATTTGTTGTCGATAATCCATTCATGTGATTTTGGGCAGCAGTGGTCACTGAAAAATACTGTTTAATAAAAACTATTGTTCAGCCATACACGGGCTACTACTCAGAAAAACGACCACTTTATTTACCACATGGCTGTAAACACATCATACTGCATCTGCAGCAGAAATTCAAACTTCTGTTGGCATCAAAGTGACACAGAGAACAATAATAAATCCATTACTTGAAGACAGTTCCGAGCAAGACGCCTTTAGCGTTCATGACTACTAACTCAAAATCATCGCAATTTGTGACATCAATTATATTAAGCTAGAACTTTTTGGAGGGCTAATTGGAGATCTGTTGTTTTCACGATGATAGCGCTGTCTTGATGCCAGTGATGGTCTTATGCTGGCTGTTTACTTTAGATTGCCGCTGTACGGTCATTTTGTGCTCATTCTAGGCTAATTAGACCGATACATGCAGTTTAACATGGATTCCGAAGTACTAACAAACATCCATGCCATCAAGGATTCGCCTTCAGGATTCAAACCCGAAGCATGTAGTACCAAAGGCCAGACGCTAGCCGAATGACCATAGGGTCGGCCTGATTGGAATGAGACCAGGGGAGAGTTTGCAGCTAATCTATCCTCGTCATAGATACAGTGATCCTACATCAGGAGTTAGGGTCTGGAAAGCAATTTTCTATGACAGTATATGTACGTCATAGAAAACACATGATGTGTATAGTATATGTCATGCGTGACAGTATATGTCATGACAAAATGATGTTTGAACACATTTTTTCAGGCACATTTTTTTTTTGCTATTCCAGTGGAAAATTTGTCCATAAGATAACACTCGTCGACATAGCGTTTCTGTCACCCATGGTATTCAAAAGTATGTCGACATGTTGCCTTCGCCCGCGGAATGGCTCTTCTCACGCATAATTTAACCTGTTACTTGAAATTTTAATCAAATAAATATGTTACCTAGAAAGTACATAGGGGTTTGATGGTCGAGTGACTAGCGCCCTGGTGCTCATTGCCACAAGTTTTGAGGTCCAGTATCGGCGGATGTGGATGTCTTAGTGTTCGAAATTCACTTTAAACTATAGGTCCTCATATGACTGTTGGGCATATGCCCAACGGCTGACAACTCTACCAGGTGAAAAGAAAATATATCCTGCCTCGTAATTTGCCAGTATGCAGATGGCCTTGGACCACCATGGGTTGTTGCACCAAGGAAGAAGAAGACAAATACTTTGCCTAAATTTCATTCCTGGAAACTAATTTGTTTTCGACGTTGAGATTTTATTTTCCACCAGTGTAAACGGTTTAAAAATTGTAAATTAAGAACATTTCTGTTTCTTTTTAACCTGTTAAATCAATTAATGTGATTATTTGTTAATGTTTCAATATAACATACAAATGTTAAAATAAAATCAATAAATATAATAATAAATAAATCTTTGATTTAAATTTTCTTCTTTACATACTTATATATTTATAAATTAATTATGTTGCACATATTGAATTACTATAATAATACAAGTAAACGAATTGTTTTATTGCTTAAAAAAGTAGTATGTTTCTTAATTATTTTAAACTGAATATTGTTTTTACATGCACTGGCAACTGGCGTACCGATTATGGAGTACCAACGGGGATAGAAGCCTTAACCTCTTCATCTTAATTCATATATAAAATTACAACTAATAATTGGCTTCTTAAAATATTAGCAAATGATAATAAATAACGCTTCAAAAAATTTTAAAAAATGATACTTTGAAAAAATTAAAAATACTTAAAATAAAAGTAAGATTAAAAATAAAAAGTTTACAATTAAAAATAAAAAGAATTTAAGTTAAAAATTCGGTGCAATTAGGAACCAGTTGTAGATGTCATAAAAATTTGTTTGTCAATAAAAAATTTGTTGAACGTGTGGGTTGAAATGTGAACGATTAAATTGCATGAAATACTAACAGACAATTACATTTTATTACACAAACACACACGGTATTTGAAATATATTTGATTTCAAATAAATGCGAGACATTTTTTTTTAAAATAAAATAATATAATAAAGAAATAAATAATTTTTCGGTGTTTTTATATGCACTCATGAAAAAAAAACGGGATACTGTTTTGTTATGACATTTTAACAAATATCTAATTAGATGGATGTTTTTAATTGTTAATCTTCCAACAATTTAAATTAACCATTTCATCAACGAATTTTTAAAAACATGGAAAAAAAAATTATTTAATTTTTAAATTACATTTTATATCACAGTTTAATTTATTGTTTGGCACAATAAGTTTTTTATTTTATTAAAACATTTGATCCCTTTCATATGAGGGTTTTATTAATTTTAGCTAGCACACTAGCGAAAAAAAGGAGTAAAATAAAAATATGTATGTAATTTAGCGTTAACAATTGTTCTTTATTAAATAGCATTTAAAGCAGTTCTTTACATTTATTCATAAAAACTATCCCTACAGAATTTTTCAAGAAATCTTGGATTCTTGAGATGAGTTTCTGTAGAAAAGAATAATATAATTTAAAATTAAAAAAATGCTATTATACAGAATAAAATAACATGGTACGACGTGTACTTGCTTTTATAATCAAAAGATTTTAAATTAAACAGAACATTTATTTTTATCATTAATGACTTCACATTTTACACCATTTTTTGGTTTCATTTTAACAACAATAATTTTCATTTTATAGATAACTAAACGTTCGCATAATTTTGATTTTGATTAAACGCCCCAAAATTTTTTTAATAATTTGTATAAAATTTTAACACAATATCGAATAAAACTGCATTAATTAAATAAAGTTTAATAATGCAAAGAAAATAAAACTTATTCTTTGTTTCAATATAAAAAGTTTACTGAAGAACCTTTTACAGAATTTGTTTTTAATTTTAATCTTAAATTTCTCTCCATTGAAATTTTAAAATTTTTTAATTTGAAATACTCTTTATTATTCAACAACAAAATAAAAATTAAGCTAAATTTCCTAACTTTTCCATTGAATAATAAAAAAGTTTTTTTGACAAAGGTGTTCTCGCGTTTCACTTATGAGTACCTCAAATTACACAATAATTGGTGTAGAAAAAAGGTCTTCAAAAGTCTTTTCTATTGTTTGTCAAACTCCCAGTTTACCATCCTGGAATTGCAAGCTCTTCAAAAGGCCTCAGGACCATTTACAATATCGCCTTCGAGTAGTTGCCTTCATTGAAGAGACACCGAGGTTGCTATCCATTTTTACGAATGCGAAATTGGGCTTGAATGGTTGAGTATCTGGCGCCACAGGTTTCGGTGCGAGTCCCGGCCGTGCCATGGATGTTTGTAGGGATTCTGAATCCACTTTAAACCGTAGGTCCCGGTCTAATTGGATCGTATAGCGTTTTCAGTCAGTCAGTTTAGTGAGTCTTTAGCCCTCGTGGTTCCTCACAAAAGTGAATCTGCATATTGCCCTTATTTATGGCCCAGCCGTCTGCGACGGGGTCTTCTGGACCTGATGTAGGCTTTCCTGCATTTTCTGTACATGCCATTGTACCATAGGAAATATTGCATATTTGATGGCCATAGTTGATTTTTAATTTTACTTACATTAAAATTTTGAATCGGCACATTAATTAGAATTATGTTTCCTCGACTGAAAGGTAACAAGTTCGAATCCTGACAGAAGTGCCCCTTTCCACTTTTCTGCTGCATTGTTCACACTTTAATTATAGATCGATTTTTGAATTATAAGGTTTATTTTAATAGTTTTTTTTATGGTAATTTTTATTTATTTATTTATTTATTATTATTATCATTTTGGCAACTTGTCTTAATTGTATTGAATTTTTGAACTCTTTTAATTAAATGAATTTTTATTTTAATTAATTTGTTTTCTTAATTTTTTTTAATATTTATTTTTTTTTTAATTTCACTTTAAATCAACTTTATTTTCAAGCACTACTAAGATTAACTGTGCAGACACAGAAATTATCTTAAATTAATATTAATTCTGATGAGGAGGTTAAAGGGATTTTTTCGCAATGGAACTCCGTAAATGATATGTCATTTGGCATTTCATTATTAGCAATTACGTTGAAACCATATAATTAAAAAGATAAATACGGGAAAATGAATGATGAGGAACCGTAGGACTGAAGTTCCATTGGGGCATTTTTAATCAACACATTTCTATCATTAAAAAAGTTTTAATTTTTAATTGTTATAAGTCAAGAACAATCGCTCCATTTTGAAAGTGGATATAGAAAGTATATCATAAGTTAGAAATAAAAACGAGAAATTCCCTTGAAATTTATAAAAAATGCAAAATAAATTATAACTATTAGATAATTATGGTTAAAAAAATATGCTTTTTAAAAATTAAATTCAAATTCGGTTAATACAAGACAATGACAAATTTTCTTTTAACAAATAAATGAAATACAAATTAAATTAATTCATAAGTAATATTGAATCATTCACAGTAATTTTTTTCACTAAATGAAATCAAAAGTTGGTCATTTTTTTACTAAATGAAATCCAACTTTGATAATTTTTTCCCTTTTTATTACATGAAATCCAAATTTGGCCTTTTTTAACATTTTCACTACATGAAATCCAAAGTTGATCTTTTTTTTAACTTTTTTACTACATGAAATCCAAAGTTGACCTTTTTTTTAACTTTTTTACTACATGAAATCCAAATTTGATCCATGCAAGAAAATAACAAATTATCTTTTAACAAATGAAACACAAAATCGCTGTAATTAATTAAACAAAACATCCAAATAGGCTAAACCAAACAAAAAGTAAAAAAAAAAAAATCAGCATTTACGCCATGTAAAAAAATAGACTCAGACTGACCAAAAAAAAAATAAATAAAAGATGATTTTAATATTTTCCTTTTTATATTTCTCATTTTTATTCGAGCTCACATTTGATACAAAGCTAATTATCTAAAATAGCATATATCCAGTGTGAAGCTTAGTATGTGAAAATTATTTCATTCAACAGGGCACAACTTTTTTAATTAAGATACAAAATTATCAGTCACTTCAGCGAAAAATGATGGTCGCCCATGTGTCTTTTTAAGTGTTAGGAGGAGTTTATATTTGTGTTTGTGTCTCACATTGGGTGGTGCATTTTTATTTAACTCACTAGTACTAAAGAAGAATCTAACATACGAAAATTATCAATTGAAAACTATAATATACGGTATTATTTGTGAACTGCAGCTACTCTCTTCAGAAGTGAAATGAAAATAAATGATAAAAACAAAACCTGAGTTTGATATTTTTTTCTCAGCAGACCACACACATAGTGCCCACCCACTGATCGTCAGGTTGCTTCCCGTTCTTAATTGCTTTTTCCGAGAGGATTTTTATTCTGAATTTTATATTACTAAAAAAAATTCTATTGTAAAAAATTGAATACAATGAAAAACTATTAGTAACGAAAGTGTTTTAAAATTATTACTATTCGGATATACAAAAATGAAAGAGGAAAGAAAGTAATGCAGAAACAAATCTCAGCTCGATTGTCTGACATATAAGAATTTTTTTCAAACAAATAATAATAAGTTTGATATTCAGATTCAGATGAAAGGTTAAAACATGATCCAGTTTTAGTTGAATATAAAATCAAATATTGGAAAATATTTCATTCAAGGCTTTTTAATTTAGTGCAGACAAGGAACAAGAACTTCTGATTATCACCAGCAAACTGGATCCAAGGTCTGTATAAATTATTTTTATTTTTCTTTAAACACAAAAAGTATCAATTCTATTGATATTTTTAGTTATTACTAGAAAATTCGAAATCTATTTGGATCAAGATATATTTGTTGAGAAACATGAATATTATTGTTTGTAGATTAGAAGCCATATGACTAATCATGTTCTTGAATGCTTCAAAAAAACGAGTTAAATCCAAAACACTTACTAAATCAAGGTGATATCGAGCATCAAATTTGTTATTAATTTTTTATATTTTTTAAGGCTTTTGCCATAAGGCTACTGCAAATTATAATTGAAAGCTAAATAAAATTAAAAGATAAATAAAAAAATCAGGAGTACTTTTTACATTATATGAACACTTCAAACATTTAAGAATTATTAACAGAATATTTAACACATTTAAGATAATTAACAGGTTTAAAGGAATTGCAGTTTTAAGGATTAGATATCCAGCCCCGAGAAGATAACGGAAGAGAGAATAATAGTACGACCAAAATCGGCCAAAGTCAATTAGCGTCTGAAAATCAGAAAGAATGATTATCGAAAACAAGTCATTAAAAGTGTTTTGACTAGTAGATCGCAGAGTGTGGGAAATAAACAAGCTGGACTGAGTACCTAAAAAGAAATGTTAATTTAGCCATTAATTATATAAAAGGCAAGAAACGTTTGTTATGAAAAATTGTGGAAATTTAAGGTTAATAACGATTAACGCGGCAGCTGAATTTGCTAATTGTAGATTGGTAAATCAGGATTAAAAAGTATCTCGAAGAATATGTAGAAGTATATGATGCATCACATTGTACTTCTGCATATGTGATGCAGAAGTACCATGTGATGAAGCGATAAGCTAATAGAGTTTTGTAAAATTTCGGATACACTGATATATGAAAAAAACCAGATGGAAATGTTACTGGTTTTAAAGAATTTATTAAAACCAATAATTTTTTTCACTGGTCACATTAACAGTTTTTTATATATAATATATATAATACTAGAATAACACGGCATAAGTTGTCCTGCCAAAAAAATTATTTGTATATAATTACATAACGCAAATATTTTCTTCATGTTTCAATATATGTGCATACTAATTTATCGTTTGAACGGTAAATAAGATAAAATGCTACAGTAACATCTGGTGGCAAGTAACAATAAAGTGGATAGTGCAAACACATTTGCCATACTCGGATACATATTATTACCAATTTTCATAGCGATTGGTTGAACCGTATAGAAGTTGATGTACTGAAGCACCGTCTGGTAGCGACTTACAACAAAGGTGATAGTATAAAAACATTATCCGTGTTTTGTCAAACACACACAACAAATTTCATCAATATTGGTCCCGCCGTTTAGGAGGAATTTAGTGACAAACACATGTATTGAAGAATTATATTTATAAAGATATATCGATTGCTGTGCCACCTACTGGGTACAATTGTGAATCTAAACCATCCACAGACACACTCAAAACACGAAAAATTTCATAGCGACTGGTTGAACGGAATATAATTTGATATACTGCAGCACCATCTGGTGGCGACTTACAACGAAGGGGATAGCATAAAAACATTCTCCATGTTTTGTCAAATACACACAAAAAGTTTGATAAAAAACGGTTTAGCCGTTTCAGAGGAACTCAATGACAAACATACGTACTGAAGAATTATATGTATAAAGATATATCGATTGCAGCGCCACCCACTGGATCTACTTGTGAATCTAAATCATCTAAGGACCCATTCAAACACACACAAAAAATGTCATCAAAATCGGTCAAGCCGTTTAGGAGGAGTTCAGTGACAAACACATGCACAGAAGAAATCTATATAGAAGTATATATATAGATATACAGGTATAAAGAACATAATTGGTATAATCTTATAGGTATAAAGAACATAATTGCCAATAAGTCAATCATATTACAGTCAGTATATGCGATCTTCTCACGAGTCTGTATATCAATGCCGTATATTTTGCCATTGATTCACAGAAAGAACTCGGAAGCATTTTATTTCCACCTCCACTCTACCCAATTCACACTTAACCTTGCTCTCAGTTCTTTTCTTCAAGGTCGAACACGTGATCCCTACTCTTATCTCGTGCTGAACATGGGAAGAACACGTTCTCTTTAGCCCTCGTGAATTATAGATTCGTCTGAAACACCTCGGTCTCACAAGAGAGAGAGAGAAAGGGAGGAGTAGACCAAGGAAACTTATGATCGCCGAGGCCGGAGGGTAGGGGGGAGGAACGACAGTAATTTCTTCACGGATTATTACTTTTTATACGTCCTTAAACACAGCCGTCGAAATTGTGTTGGACACGCCGACCGGAAATTTTATTACGTTTCCTGGCAAGATAGCTCCAGTGCTTAATGCTCCAGTGTTACGATTTAAGCTTATCTTTTCGCTGTCATATTTTCATCAGTTTGGATCGCACCAGAACGTGCGTTGGGCTCAATTGCTCTGCGCCAAATTAACGATGAAATATAAAGGGTTTAAAAAATAATAAATAAATAGTAAGAGATAAAGTATGAATTGATTATCAAATGCTCATATCGGGTAATCTTGGTTATCTTTTTTTTTATCAAATAAATGATACAGTAAAACAAAGTATTGTTTTATATCGCTTTTTAATAATCGCGGCCTCTTCCAATGATTTTCTTTCCTAAATTACAAGAAAATTTGATATTTTAGCCATATTTTTTTAAAAATATAACTAGACAATATCAATACATTTATTTTAAAATAATAACTAGATAGTATATTTTATTTTAAAATATAACTAGACAATATCAATACATTTATTTTAAAATAATAACTAGATAGTATATTTTATTTTAAAATATAACTAGACAATATCAATACAGTTTTTTTAAAAAATATAACTACACAATATCAATACAGTTTTTTTAAAAATATAACTACACAATATCAATACAATTTTTTAAAAAATATAACTAGACAATATCAATACAATTTTAAAAAAAATATAACTAGACAATATCAATAATTTTTTAAAAATATAACTAGACAATATCAAAACATTTAAAAAAAAATTCGCTATACAGTATCAATACATTAACTTAAAAAAATGTAAACAGAAATAAACTATATAGCAAATACAAATAGAAATAAACTATAAAATAAATATAAATACAAAATATCAATACATTTTTACAAATTTAAGCTAACATATTCATAGTATTAAGTCTAAAATAAAAAATTAAATACTTCTAATTTATTGTTATACGTATTTATGTGTGCAATCAAATAATCTAAATAGTAAAATATATAATTATTATTATGACTACTTACTATTTACTACTTTATTATTATGGCTATTTTACTATGATTATTTTCATCATTTTATAATAATAATAATAATGATGATAATAATACTTGATTAACAAAGAACATTTAAAATTTAATGTTCACAAATAGCCAGATCGTGAGCAAAATATTAATAGTTCCAACAGAATAGGTTCAAAAAGTATGTTAATTTAAATAAAATACCACAAAATGTTATTCATCAGATGTGTTTCATACAATTATACTGTTTCTAAATCTTTTCTACTTTTTACTTTACTTTTTTTTAATTAAATAAGAGGCCTTGCATTTTTATGTACAGGTAAGGATGTTTAATTTATCAGATACAGAGTAGGTCGAATCGTGAGTCAGGGATAATGTGAAAAGCTAGCTAACAGGAGCTAATCATTAACTAGCTAACCAGTTCATATCCAGTGGCAGTGATAATTGAAGTAAATGCTTTCATGCAGGAAGAGGCTCGATGGAGTTTTAGATAGCATGGATTGGACTATCATATTACGACAACCAGATACCTGGTGGGAGTTTTCTGGGTTTATTTACATATAAAAAGCAATTGTGGGGAAATTATCCGTAAAATTTCTCAAGGAAGTCAATATTAAAAGTCTTTATTAGCCATGGGTGGTCTGTTTAGGATGTATCAAAGTGGTGGTGGAATAATATATTATAGTTCAGTATAAAATAGTCAGTAAATAGTAATAATATTCAGTATAGTAAATAATAATAATATTCAGTATAGTAAATAATAATAATATTCAGTATAAATAGTATAATACCATAGTTCATTATAAAAAAAAACAGTACTAAAATGGTTTGGCGAAAATTGCGTTGAGCTTTCGAATTAGAGAGATTGAGATTGAAACCTTATAACAGCAGCCAAACCGCAAGCTTTCCTATCTCGTATATCGGAACTGGTAGAATAAATCTGGACACTGGAAAATAAATACTTCCATTGGAATGAAACAGGAAGGCAGGAGAATCACCCCCCACCCTCCAAACAAAAAATTCCATCATTGGGGGTGTTTGTTACCTTGAGAAATGTATATATGCCATTAGTATGGAAAATGATCTCAAGGCCAGAATATAGTTTCACCAATTATCGCCTAGAAAGGAATCGATTACTTGTTTACTTGTTGAGGGGCTAATCAGACGCAAGTGGCGTAAATCCGTTTTGAAAGAAAAAAAAGTTATAGGAGCATAGTTATTGTAGAATTTCTGTCATCTGATTTTCTTTTGATATTATGCTACTTAAAGTTTTTTAATAATTAAATTATTTTTTGATATTATGTACTATAAAATTCTTTTAATAACTAAATTATTTTTCGATATTGTGTAACTTAAAACTTTTTTAATAATTAAATTATTTTTTGTAATTAATTCATCCACCTCCCTCCCCAAATAAAACACATTTCTCCTCTAATACGCCGCTCTGTTTGAATCCGTTCAATTCCTTGACTGATTGCCAATTTTTCGCACTATTAGTAGTCAAATTATGTCTTGTTCAATTTTCATTTTTTAATTAACACTAAAACTGTGACTTTGGATTTTCTTAAATTTCAACCTTTGTGTTCCTTTTTTATACAGGGTGATTATAATTAAAGTCCCACTTTCAAAATGCTGTGAAAAAAGAATCACTCGCCACAATGAATTCAAATTTGAACTGAAGATACTTGAAGAAGGGTGAAACGGTACGGCATCAAAAGATTCCAAAGCGTAAAGTGAATTAGGCTGACAGTGATATTTTGAATAGAAATTACAATCTCTCGCGTTAGCTTAATTAAGGAAATTTTAAATTTATTAGGAAAATAAATAACGATATATTTTAACATAACATTATAATCCACATTATTATTAAAAAAAAATAGTCTGCAGATATATTAGCAAACAATTTAACGAAAAACTGAAAATTATTTGCGAAACATAGCATGTCACGTGAAATATTTTTATTATTTTTTGATAAATTATTTTTTGCAAAACATTTTCATCTTAAAAATGAATATTTTCATTTTGATAATGATTTGTAAATTTTTATACATTAAAATGCATTCATTTTGAAAATGTTGAAAAAAAAAGAAAAAAAAATCTTTTCAAAAACATTTTGTATATTGTCTAAGACAAGCTATTAATTATAATAAACAAAACTTATATTTATTCTACATCTTTGATATAGTTATATTTATTTTTAATTAATTACGATGGATTAATTAAAATTTCATTTAAACCAATTATATTTCACAAGGTTTATAATTAATAAATCTTTACTCACAATAATTAAAATTTAATGTATCTTCTTAGATTATTTTTTAATAACGAAAATAGAATGATAAATTGCAATTGTATTTATTTTAAAATATATGGAAATATTTATTTTTACCTTTACTATTGAAAATATTTAGGAAAATAATAAAAATATCAAATTAAAGAGAAAATGTTTTTAACATTTACAAACAATGAAAATATAAAAAGAAAAAGGAAGAAAAGAGAAAAAAACGTTTTTAATTAAATGATAAATTACATATGCAGAGTTAGCTACATAAAATTTAATGATTAAAATATAAAAAGGTTTTGAACGTTATTAAAATTAAATAGAAATATAATTGCAAATCAGAAATTTTTCGAAATTTCATCTATTTATTTAAGATTTAATAAATAATGATTCCATATAAAAAAATATTTGTTATCCTTCTATTATTTCGTTAACTCATTTTATAATTCCACTTAAATGATTTGTAATTATTTTTCATTCTGGATTTAAAATAATAATCTTATAAAGAAAAAAAAAAAAAAAAAACCCAATTAAAATAAATGCATTAATTATTTGTAAATTTTTATAAGAGATTCATTGCTGTACTAAAGCCTTAAAAATAAAAATAAAAATGTGAATGGTTTTAAGCCTTAAATTATTTAACCATTTACAGGCCAGGCATATAAATTGCTTTTATCTTATTTATTATTATTATTATTTGGAATTTTAGACATGTTTTTGTTTTTCTATTAATTTAAACATGAGAAAACAAAACAAAAAAATATGCACTTAAAAGATTTATGGCAAAGAAAATATTTCAATAATAATTAATTATTATGAAAATCTTTAAATATACGTCAACCTTTTCATTGATTTTAAAAAGTATATATGCAAGAAATTCAAAAGTTTAACTTAGTTATTATAACATATTATGCAATATGATCCAAAATTCATATACCTATATGAATTTTTATACGTATTATTAATTTTATGTATTAACTATATGTATTATTAACTTCTTATTAAAGGAATAACCACCCTCATAATTATAAGTGAGTATAGGCCCAATTCATGTTTCAAAAAAGGAACAGTAAAATATCAAAATATGAGTTCTTCTGTTCACATAAATTAACATGGTGACACTTTTTTACGCCATTGGCAGAAAACTTTCTAATGTTATTAGTTTCTTTCAATTCAAAAGTGAAACTACAATGTGGGAGCATGAAGTTTCCGCTTCTGCATTCTATTGATAGATTCAGTACGAAACTCCAGCTGAACTTTTAAACAGATTCCTTACAATTTATACCAATCTTTTCTTCCACTTTTAGGCCTCTACCACTTCGACGCCTGTCCATTACTCCCCTAGATTCTCCCTATTCCCACAATAACATTCGAATCCTCATCTTGGCTGGTTTATTTCTCATTTTGAATTTTTGTTCAAAGCTCAAATACCGCAACACAAGACGAAGTTTTGAAATAATACATTACGATGAAACTCCAATGATAACGACAGGAGGAAAAAAATAACATCTTTTATGATGCGTACGTAATCCAAATTAGATTTAATTTCGTGGGTAGGTCATGTAGCAAGCACTATTAGTAAAATATAAATTGAACTCCTTGTTCATTCGTTATTCAAGTAATGTGCTTTAATTTGTAAAAAAGTTATTAAAAAATTCATCGCTAATAGCATAAACTTGGTATGGTATGGTATGCTATGTATCGAACTTTGGTATAGTATGCTACGGTATGCATCGGACTTTGGTATGGTATGGTATGGTATGGTAGGGTATGCACCGGACTTTTGTATGGTATAGCGAGTTTTGGATGATATCGGACTAAAACATAATGCGTAGACCAAGATTCCGCCATTGCTTTTATAACGGTACCCTTCATCAAATGTCATGCAGCAAATAATTTTTAAAGTACTTCTAGATTTTAAAGGGGTATTAATTGCAAAATGATCAAGTTCAAATTAAAGAAGATTTTAAAAATATTTTTTTCACTATAAACTATAAAATTTTTCATGAATAATACATTAGCCTGGGTCTGAATTTATTTTATTATTTTCGTTCTTTCTTTTTTGCACTAATTCAAGAGCCATAATTCTTTCGGATATCCTAGTATTACAAAAAAGATCGCCCATTTAAAAAAGATGACCACACTAAAAAGATGAAAATTCGAATGTATCTAAATAGCCTACATTTATTAAACATTTACAGGATTTAATTTTAGAAAATCAATAAAATAATAATTGACTCAAATTAACTATTGAAATAGTTAGAACAAGTACAAAAATCCCTCCGCGTACTGGCAACATGATAGTTTGATGATCAATAGTTATAGCATTTTACAGTAATGCAAGTGTCATAATTCTGTTGGCTATCCTGGTATTATTAAAAAAAAATATTGTCCATACTAAATAAAATAACTGTGGGATGTTGCAAGAAAATTCAAACGTATTTAAATAGCTATATTGTTAAACATTTACAAAAATTAGTATTAGAAAACCAATAAAATATATTTACTCAAAATAACGATTGAAACAGAAAATCGATAACGATTGAAATAGTTAGAACACATATAAAGATTCCTCTGCTCACTGGATACATGTTAGTTTGATGATTAAATAGTTCTAATACTAAAAAGGTCCTTAACTCTTCGTTAAGCTTGAATTAAGCATTCAATTGTTGCCACACAGTTCAGTCTCACAAACTTTTAATGAAAATTCCTTTTTAAATTCCTTCTATTAGCTCACACTCTCCCTATATATATATCTTGTTCAAATTTTCAATCGTTAATAAAATACCTTTTATTCATCCACTCAAGTTCAAATACATTTTTTTTTAATTTGTAGTGGATGACACTGGAGGTTAATACAGTTTTTTCAAATATTAATTCATTAATTAAATTTAATTAATTAATTATAGTTTTATATGGGAGAAATATTCATATATTCAAGCTGCTCTTTCTTCTCATTTGCTCATCATTAATTAATTAATAATTAGTTAATAATCTCTTTTTTCTCATAACTAATTGTTAATTAATTAATGATTATTAATTATTTTATTCATTCAATTATTAATTATTTTTATTCATTTAATTATTAATTAGTATTATTATTTTATCATCAAATATTTTTATTATTCCATTTTTAAAATAATAAAACTACAAATTGGAAATAATATAAAAAATCGTTTGATTTTAATTTAGCTTATTTTTCTGGATATTATTATTCTTAATTTTTAACGTTTTAAATTTGAAACGATCGTGTTTGAGTATTCTTGTTAATGTATTCTATATTTTTTAATTTTAAATGATCAAAAAGTTTTAAGCTAAATTTGAAATATAGCCTAATATATTTGCTTTTATTATTTTTACCGTATGTATTTGCTTTTACTATTTTTACCGTATGTATTTGCTTTTATTATTTTTATCGTATGTATTTGCTTTTATTATTTTTATCGTATGTATTTGCTTTTATTATTTTTACCGTATGTATTTGCTTTTACTATTTTTACCGTATGTATTTGCTTTTATTATTTTTATCGTATGTATTTGCTTTTATTATTTTTATCGTATGTATTTGCTTTTATTACATTTGCTTTTATTATTTTTGCTTTTATTATTTTGCTGTAATTCGAGATTGCTGTTCTTTTCTTTACATTCCTTCTATTAGCTCACACTTTCCCTATATATATCTTGTTCAAATTTTCAATCGTTCATAAAACACTTTTTATTCATCCACTCAAGTTGAAATACATATTTTTTTTTAACTTGTAGTAGATGACACTTGATGTTAATACAGTTTTTTCAAATGTTAATTCATTAATTAAATTTAATTATTTAATTTTAGTTTTTTTATATATATAGTGAGAAAAAAATATAGTGAGAAATACCTGCAATATAGTGACAAAAAAAAGAAGGAATTTACTTTAAAAAAAAATTTTTTATATTACTTGTTAAATGAATATTTATCAAAATATATCTTCATATTGCAGTCCTATAATATTGTTTTCTTTAATTTCACTAATGAAAAGGATATGTCCATTTACATGGTGTTTATTAATCTTGCAATAAGAAAAGAGAAGTAAGAATAGGATACAAAATTCATTTATTGAAGGTAACTAAATAATCACCAGTGCGCACGAGCAAGTCTGAACATGTACGTTCTATTCTCATGGATGTTATACTAAACAATTAATCACCTTTGAAATGGAACGGGTTGCTTCAATTGAGTTGCTACAGCTTAATAATCACCAATGCGCGAGTTTACTTTGAAAACAATACGTTTCATTTTCGAAACTAAAAAGCTGCTCTTCAAATATCACGCATTCGCGAAAGGCTTAAATAAAGGAAAAATCATTTACCTAAGCAATTTTCAACAATTGGAAATCGCAAAACGACAAACTACTCTTCCGCAAATATTGCAAAGTCATACATTTGATAATTAGAATAAAGAAGTGATAATCAGACTGCGTCCGCCGTTGCTTCAACTTATTATACATTTTAAAAACATTTTGAGATAATGTCAAAAAAAGTCAAAATTGGGATTAGAAGCAGTAGGGATTATTATTGTCAGCCAGCCTAATTGCTGGGTTCGCATCTAGGATATTTAATTTATTACTTATCATAAACCAAGGCTTTTAAGTCTATCGGTTTAGAATCTATCAACCAATTGCAAACTGTTTATTTCGAGAACTTAATAATTATTTTTAAAAACTTGTCAATAAAAGCGTTCCATTAAAATTGTGCTAAATATGCCTAATTCAGGCTAGAAACGTATTAAATTGTGCAAACCTGTTAGTAACAACATAAATGCATGAAAAAACATTTTTAAATATAGAATGATGATTTGTGTACTGGAGGGCCAGTGAAAACATGTCATCACACTGGCTTTATTATGGTGTTTCTAGCTTTTTCAATTTTTATCCTTAGAATATTTAACTTGTTTTTAAATATTTTTAAGGCATTTTAATCGTTTCTGTTAAGTATTCTAATATTTTCCCTTTTTAATTTTGATTTGTTTATATGTTCTTTTAGTTTCTTCAGTAAGTGATCAAATTTATTTGGATTAAGTTCCAATAAAGCCATAGATAACAACAACAACAACAAAATTTTTAAATACATATAACAGAAAAAATTGATAAATGGAAATTATCTGACTAAATAGTCTTGCACTTGGTATTACAAAAATTGAACCATGTGCTAAAACATTTATTTCCATGTATTGCGCATCATTTGAAATCTTTATTTCCTTAAATGTATCCAAACTATATCATAAAATTTATTTTTACTCTCTAAGTTCTACGTTTATTCTCTTTAAAATTCTATACAAGGGAAATATGAAGAAATAAATTTACTAAATACATTATATAAATAGAATAAAAATTCTTCATATTCGGATTTATAAATATGAGACGAACGACATAATAAAAACAAATATACAAAGAAAATTAGTTTGATTCTTTCTGGCTAATGGAAAGCTAATCATAATTGATCCCCAAGTCAAATCTGTAGCTCTATATATCGTTAAAGTTACAGATTTATTTGACTACCATGATCTCTAAATAGAATTGAGACAATATGTATGAATAGCGAGAAGTAGTGTCGCGTTAATCAAAAAGTAAAAATTTCTAAAATTCGGAAAAAGTAAGCGATTTAAATTACAATTATCAACCGTTTGAATAAACCAGACAAGGATTTAGGTAAATGTATGAAGAAAATTAATCATTCTCTATTCATAATAACCTTCTGTGTTTTGAACATTGCACTAAATTTCAAAGAAGCGAAAACAAATGAATTAGTACATCATAAACTTTGTCTGTTTAAGTGATAAAAATCAGTAGTTTATTTTCACCTTCATAGAGTAAAGGTTATCTCCTCAAAATAAAGCCATCATTTAAATAAAGTCCTTTAGATGGTATCAGAAAAATTAATGGCGATAAATTTAAATGTCTAAATTAATGTATTAACAGAACATTATTTTATAAAATAAATTATCTGATATTGCAAATTTATTTTATTTTTATATAGATTGTGTTTTTAAACTGATCATGATTTTCACTACACATAAAAATTATTCTCTAAAATAATGATTACATAAAATATTAATTTTAATATTTTACATTTATTAATAGTATTATGAGCTACATTAAAAATCATTGTTCCCTCACAGAAAGTTTTATTTATTTTAAAATATACATCACATAGTTTTCACAATAGTTTTGAAGTCATCGATTTGGTGTATTATAAATAGCTTCAAGGCGAACGATGCAATTTCATTTGCATAAATTCTAAATTTTATGTGCTGTTGTGGTTATGTTAGAAAGAAAAAACAGTCATACATTTTGAAACCAGGAAAAGAGAGTATTAAAATTAAAATTATTATATTCACAAGGAAATAATAAAAAAGCATAAGTATTTTATATGGAAAAGCTTAAATAATAACAATAATAGGTAGAATTATATGCATTTGAAAATATTAATTTTAAATTGTAATGTGCAATTCTAAAACTTTTCAATAAATATCAAATATAAGTTATTTTGATGTAGTATGCATTCAATAAATATTTCAAAAGCTCATATCAAACGTGCACTCATCCATAAATGATGTACATCTGAATACGTATTTAATGTGGCTTTTTAAACATTTTAAAAATAAAGGATGAATAGAATTAAAAGAATAGATTTTGCAAACGTTACAATTTCATTTTTATGATTAAATTTCCCATAAATTTATTGATTTCAAATGAATATCCACCATGAATCTTATTATTACGCTCTTTTACTAAAAATTATCCTAATTATAATAAACAATTTTGTTTTTTATTTTACTTTAAAACAGAATTTCAATTCATGATATATAATGATTTCGTAAATGTAAGAAGATAAATAGAATTAAAAGAAATTCTGTAAACGTTACAATTTCATTTTTATGATTAAATTTCCCATAAATTTATTGATTTCAAATGAATATCCACCATGAATCTTATTATTACGCTCTTTTACTAAAAATTATCCTAATTATAATAAACAATTTTGTTTTTATTTTACTTTAAAACAGAATTTCAATTCATGATATATAATGATTTCGTAAATGTAAGAAGATAAATAGAATTAAAAGAAATTCTGTAAACGTTACAATTTCATTTTTATGATTAAATTTCCCATAAATTTATTGATTTCAAATGAATATCCACCATGAATCTTATTATTACGCTCTTTTACTAAAAATTATCCTAATTATAATAAACAATTTTGTTTTTATTTTACTTTAAAACAGAATTTCAATTCATGATATATAATGATTTCGTAAATGTAAGAAGATAAATAGAATTAAAAGAAATTCTGTAAACGTTACAATTTCATTTTTATGATTAAATTTCCCATAAATTTATTGATTTCAAATGAATATCCACCATGAATCTTATTATTACGCTCTTTTACTAAAAATTATCCTAATTATAATAAACAATTTGTTTTTATTTTACTTTAAAACAGAATTTCAATTTATGATATATAATGATTTCGTAAATGTAAGAAGATAAATAGAATTAAAAGAAATTCTGTAAACGTTACAATTGTAAACGTTACAATTTCATTTTTATGATTAAATTTCCCATAAATTTATTGATTTCAAATGAATATCCACCATGAATCTTATTATTACGCTCTTTTACTAAAAATTATCCTAATTATAATAAACAATTTTGTTTTTATTTTACTTTAAAACAGAATTTCAATTTATGATATATAATGATTTCGTAAATGTAAGAAGATAAATAGAATTAAAAGAAATTCTGTAAACGTTACAATTTCATTTTTATGATTAAATTTCCCATAAATTTATTGATTTCAAATGAATATCCACCATGAATCTTATTATTACGCTCTTTTACTAAAAATTATCCTAATTATAATAAACAATTTTTGTTTTTATTTTACTTTAAAACAGAATTTCAATTCATGATATATAATGATTTCGTAAATGTAAGAAGATAAATAGAATTAAAAGAAATTCTGTAAACGTTACAATTTCATTTTTATGATTAAATTTCCCATAAATTTATTGATTTCAAATGAATATCCACCATGAATCTTATTATTGCGCTCTTTTACTAAAAATTATCCTAATTATAATAAACAATTTTGTTTTTATTTTACTTTAAAACAGAATTTCAATTCATGATATATAATGATTTCGTAAATGTAAGAAGATAAATAGAATTAAAAGAAATTCTGTAAACGTTACAATTTCATTTTTATGATTAAATTTCCCATAAATTTATTGATTTCAAATGAATATCCACCATGAATCTTATTATTACGCTCTTTTACTAAAAATTATCCTAATTATAATAAACAATTTTGTTTTTATTTTACTTTAAAACAGAATTTCAATTCATGATATATAATGATTTCGTAAATGTAAGAAGATAAATAGAATTAAAAGAAATTTTGTAAACGTTACAATTTTATTTTTATGATTAAATTTCACAAATTATTGATTTAAAATGAATAACATCAATGAAATCTATTTACAAAAAAATTAATTATTGATAAACTATTATTTAATTATTACGCTCTTTTATTAAAAATTATTCTAATTTTAGTAAAAAAATGTTTTATCCTAAAATAATACTTGTTAATTTATTTCATGTTAAAATTAATCATTCAAACTCTTAACTTTTTATTTTACTTTAAAATTAATTTTCAATTCATGACATATAATGATTTCGTAATTGTAATGAAAATGCAGAAACAAATTCATAAATGCAAAACCATTATTTAATGTTATTCTATTTATCACGATTTGTCCCCTTGCTTCCTAATATATAAAATAAATAAACTTTAAACTTTCCTAAAATTCATTTTTAAATTTGGATCGTAATATCGATGTAGTATGCATTCAATAAATATTTCAAAAGCTCAAATCACACGTGCATTTATCCATGAATGGTATCCGTATTTAATGTAGCTTTTAAAAAGATTAAAATTAAAGTATGAATAGAATTAAGAGAATAGATTTTGTAAAAGTTACAATTTCATTTTTATGATTAAATTTCGCATAAACGTATGTAGGATTTGTTTGTGTGGTAATCAGCAGGCGGCGACACTTCACGGTTTTTTGTCTTTGACAGAGCCTGTTTAAAACGTGGGGGAATATTCAACTTTGAACTCTGACCCCACGAGAAGGGGACAGGACCCCGTAGACGAAGAGGACGTAGACGGCTGGGAAGAGAATATGTTCACCCCTTAATTAATTGTTAATGTAACTATCATTGTAAAATATAACGTCATTAAATGGCTTTATTTAAAGTAACGTTCCGTTACTGCGTTTTGCCTGTCAAATACCCTAGACTCCCACTGCAAAAGAACAGCCATTGTTAGACTGGTAGAGAAGTCTACAAAAACTGTAGGTTCTGGCGGGATGAATCTATTGGAACCGGTGGAAATCTACATGTATTGGTTTCCAATGAATATCAATAATGAAATCTATACGCAAAAAATTAATTTTTGATAAACTATTATCTTATTATTAAACATTTTTATTAAAAATTATTCTAATTATAGTAAAAAAATTGTTTTATTCTAAAATGATACTTAGTCTAATTTATTTCATGGAAAAGTTAATAATTAAAGCTTTTAACTTTTTATTTTACATCAGAACAGATTTTCAATTTCTGACATATAATGGTTTCGTAAATGTAATGAAAATGCAAAAATAAATCCGTAAATGCAAAAACATTATTTACTATTATTTTATTCATCACGATTTGTAGATACGCTTGTTTCCCAATGTATATAATAAATAATTTTTAAGTTCTCCAAAAATTCATTTTTAAATTTGTTTATAAATGTTTTAAATTTTACCTCAGAATGAATAGAATTAAAATAAATTTTATAAACTTTAAAATTTCATTTTTATAATTTAATTTCCCATACATTTATTGATTTCCAATGAATACCAACAATGAAATCTATTTACTTAAAATTAATTATTGATAAACTACTATCTGCATTTGGTCATTCCACTCTTTTATAAAAAAAATATTTTAATTATAGTAAAAAAAAATTTTTATCTTAAAAAAATACTTTGATTAATTTATTTCATGGTGCGTTAATAATTCAAACTTTTATTTTCAATTCGTGACATATAATGATTTCGGAAATGAAGTGAAAATATAAAAACAAATCCGTAAAAGTAATGAAAATACAAAGAAAATCCGTAAATGTAATGAAAATACAAAGAAAATCCGTAAATATAATGAGAATACAAAGAAAATCCGTAAATATAATGAAAATACAAAAGAAAATCCGTAAACGTAATGAAAATACAAAAACAAATCCTTAAATGCAAAAAACATTATTTATTGTTATTCTATCTATCACGATTTGTAAGTAAACTGATACTCTTGCTTCCTAATGTATGAAATAAATAAATTTTAAATTCTTCTAAAATTCGTTTTTAAATTTGCTTATAAATTTTTTAAATTTTGTCTCAGATTTTTTCTTCAAATATTGTTTTTGTAAATTAGGAGCTCGTGATTTACAGTTTGCCTCAAAATGATTTACAGTTCCCTTTTACTTGTTATTGAAAACAATTTTTCAAAGAAACCATTTTCTGTGAAGAATATTTCTCACCCGTTTTTGATGTTTCCAGAAGGGTTGTTCAGGCAGATGTTTTCGCAAACAATGTTTTCTTTTTCCATTTTTATATAAAATTGTATCAGAACCAGTTTCGAAAATATTCTGATATACAGATCCTCACAGATGGGAAAATATGTAAAAATATATTTCTATTCTGATATCAGAAAAACATATATATCATATTTTAAAATTTGCAAAAGCATTATTTTACTTCAAAACAGATTTTCAATTCATGGCCTTTAATGATTTCGTAAAAGTAATGAAAATGTAAAAACAAATGCGTAAATGTAATGAAAATACAAAACCAAATGCGTAAATGTAATGAAAATACAAAACCAAATGCGTAAATGTAATGAAAATACAAAACCAAATGCGTAAATGTAATGGAACTCCAAAAACAATTACTTAAATATGTAAAAATATATTTCTATTTTGATATCAGAAAAATATATATACCATATTTTAAAATTTGTAAAAATATTATATTATAGCCGTCCTTTAAAGTTAATTACCTAAATTATCCAAAATGTTTTGTAAGTTTTTTATTATGTTAAATATTTTTCTTTACCATAAGAAATGTAATTTAATGTTTAAAATTGAATTTTTAAATAGAATTTTTAATAGAAGTCAATGATTATTTTATATATTCATACATACATTGAGTGGACAAATTATAGATACACTCGCCTTTTATTATTATGGAGAATAGCACACCTTTGAAATATATGTATCCAGCTCAAAAAATCACCCAAGATCAAAGTGAATCTCATCATTATTATTCTTGTATAAGAGATATCTAAGATTGTACATTTTAAAAATACTAGAAAGGTTGTATAAAATATTTTATAACCTTCTATATACATTTTTCAACCTTTTATATACCTTACAGTAATAAATATAATTTAGTTTTTAAGAAAATGAATTTTTAACTAGAATTTTTAATGGAAGTCAATGACCGTTTAAAATATTCATACCTACATTGAGTGGACAAATTATAAAATGTACTCGCCTTTTATTATGATGGAGAATGACACATATCCTTTCTCGCATTCTGGAAAATCAACTATGCATAGAAATTATTGTATTGTTTTAAAAATACATTTCTAGTATTTTTAAAAATATGCAATCTTCGATATTTCTTATACAAGAATAATAATGCTGAGTTTCATTTTGATCTTGGGTGATTTTGGGAGTTGGATCCCAATATTTGAATTTAATGTTCATTATTTTTATGGAGTAGCATCCCTTCTCGCATTCTGGGAAATCAACTATGCGTAGAAAAGATAGCATCGTTTTAAAAATACATTTCTAGTAATTTTAAAAATGTACAATTTTCGATATTTCTTATACAATAATAATAATGATGATGATGAAATTCTATTATGATTTTTGGAGTTAGATCAAAATGTTTGAATTTAATGATTATTAATATGGAGAATAGCACATATCCTTTCTCGCATTCTAAGAAATCAACTATGCATAGAAATGATTGCATCGTTTTAAATACATTTCTAGTATTTTTAAAAATGTGTAATTTTCGTTATTTCTTATACAATAATAATGATGATGATTTTGATCTTGGGTGATTTTTTTAGTTGGATCAAAATATTTGATTTTAATGTTTATTTAAGTACTTTTATGAATTTTCTAAATCCACAAAGTAATATTTTTCTAGAAGATGCTATTTTTATTTTAGGAAAATGTCCCAATTATACTAGGACGTATTCAAAAATTGATATGTGAAAAAGTACAAAATCTTTGAATTTCTACTTGACTTGAATATTTTTTATGACTTGCTTGAAACCGTATACGATTTTTAACGAAGACCAAATTTTTGCTTAAAAATCCAACTTACTAACAAACTTTATTTTACTAAAATTGTTACGTAAATAACATAATATGCCTAATAATTTGAGTTTTATTTAAACGAGTTATAAAGTAAAAATTAAGTATTACGATAAATTAGTTCAAATTTTTATTAATATTTTTTATTTTTATTGATGAAATTTCTAAATTGTAATGTTCCATTTTTAGATTAGGTTGTATCATAGATTCGTACAACTTGTCGAAGTACGTACAACATTTCGTTCGTACAACTTTTTCAGAAAAATATATATTATATTAAAAAAAAAACACTTCACATATTTTATAATAGCCTAGAATTACTTTATGTTTTATATAAAGAATTTGTTATAACTTTAATGTTAATTGATTTACATACACAAAAAATAAATTTTCTTAGATATAACAAAATATCTCAATACCAGAAGTTTTTTTTTTTTGTTTGTTAATATATAAAAAATATTTAAATTTAATACTAATATTTGCATCATAGACCGGAGGAATTTAATTTTTAATTTATAATTAATGAAGCTATACGGCATTTTAAAAATAATACTACGATACTAATTATTTTAATATTTTTTTCTTTTGTGGTGTAATACATCTTGAATAATGACATTCATTGTAAAACAAAAAGAAAGAAATTATTCTTAAAAATTCTGCTTAAAAGAATGACATAACAGAAACATAAATGTGATATAAAGCGATATTTTAATATTTTTTAATGATCACACCTACAAATATCATTATCAATTAGTACTTATGAATGAATGACCTCGGAATAACACTAATTTCATACTATTTCGTAGAATAGAAGTAATCTTGCATATTTTAAAGGGTTAAGAAAATTGATAATATTTAAATGAATACCAAAAAAAAAAAAAAAAAAAAAAGAAGAAGCACACTTTTCGAAATCTTCTTCAAAAATCATCAAGTTCTAAATGAATCATATTATCATTATTTATGTAAAACAAATGTCATTAAAGATTGCTGTTTTCCAGATAAAAACTTATCTTTAAAATGATGTGGTATTCTTTGTATGCATAGTGGAAGTCCTACAATCTGAGAGAGAGTTTGTGTCCACTCAATATATAATGAAAATATATATTTCAACTTTTTCATGTACTAAACCACGGTTCTCTAAGGAGCTCCTGGACCTTATGTTTAAGAGGTCCAGCAGCTACTTAAGAGCCCAGGAACTACAGTTCAATATTGCAATAAAGTTACTTACAATGAAAGTACAGTACTGTCCCTGAAATCAGAGCCAACAGTAACATCAGAGCTGCCAGTATCACCAGGATTGTCAACAAGTGGTTGTGTCTCCAACGTGTTATTCGAGTTGTCATAGGAGGGGGTGCTTCTTTCACAGGTGGCCATGTTTCAGTCATGGGCATGGGTGCTCTGCGAGTGCCCATTAAGTAATCCCCATTATGGGGTTGCATCTTGTAATGGTGTTGATGAATCATTTTCCAAAAAAGTTCAGTTTTTAGATGAAGCAAGTTCAACAGTCAAATATTTAGATAGATTTTTTCTAATAGCAGAACTTCATATTCGGAATTAGTTAGATTACTGCAGGCAAAATAAATCTAAAAAAAATTTCTTTGTCAGTTTCAGTGATTTAATTTGAGTATTAATCTTCGATATATTATTTAATCTTTTTTTAACTCAGATGTTCTGTTTTATATAGTTCTGTGAATTTTCTATTGGAAACATTAAATTGAACATAACTACAAATCACATGTGCTTAATTACCATTTCTATAAAGCAACGTTTATGCAGAAATAGTAAGTCACTTTTTTCAATTTTATGAGATTTTAATGTCGAAGTTGATGATCCAGTTTTTCATACGTGGGTCAAATTTTCATCATTTTCAAAAAATATTTAACTGTCATATACTGGTTTGATTATTTGGGAGAATATTTTTATTATTGAAGATAGAAATATGTAAGATTAATATTAATATTTGAATAGTAAGCAATTTTTCAAAAGAATATATTGATATATCAATAACTGACACTCGGGAATTGGAAGAAAATTATATCGTGGAAAAAACAGCTCAATCACAAAATTTCTGTAAAATTAATTATTATAAATATTTTGTGACCTGAATTAAATTTAATTGCTTTAAATTTATATTTCAAGTCAATAAATATACTTTTGCAATACTATTTTAATAAAGACTAGATTTGAATTAATTAATATTCTGTTTTCCTTTTTATGGTTAATTCTTTAAAACTGCAGTTAACTATGAGCTAATGCACAATCTTTTATAATTCAATGCGTCATGCATCAGCTTTTAAACCGAAACCACACGCACACGCACACGCACACACACACTGGCACTCCTCCCTCAAAATTGTCAATCAATCAAATCATTTCAAGGTTTGAAAATCCCAATGAAATCTTCCATTGACATTATAAGCAAAAAATTAAATCACAGTTGAACGAATGTTCAGAAACAAGCAATTAACCGACGCGCGACGAGAAACGTAAGCACGGCTTGCCGCGAAGACTGGCTTCAACTATCGCCGCGGACGAGATCGCTTACCGGCAAGGACGATGAGCCCTGCAGGGAAGCCCAACTCAAAGGCAATGAAAGAAGCCGTCGACCACAATTGCTGTCGCTGTTTCCGGACTCTGCGCGTAGTGGGGGGCGGACCGCCTGGAGCGACGTCTCGCGGTAAATCGTCTAAGTATACCTGTGGAATGGATTTCTATCAGTTCCGTTAATGAGGGACTTTTCTCCAAGGAGAGTTTCTGGAAAAATTTAAGTAAATAGAGGGGTGTTTACCATTTTTTTTAGGGACTGGTTTCAAGAAAGTTGGGGTTTTTTTCTATTTTTTTTAATTTTTTTTTTTTATGATTAATTTAAACGTGATTTAAATTAAAATAAAGCAATTAAATAACATGTCGTTAAAAAATATCCATTTTATGTTGTTAGTAGGACATTTAGAATTTATTTTGCTTGTACGTTTATTATTTTTATAAAGGGATGTAATGGTTGGCGGAATTGGTGTTGAGTGTCAAGTGTATGTTGAGTTTTAAAGAAAATGAGCTGGGTTCGAAAGAAATGAGAGACCGCATTAAAGGTCCGCATCTATTTTAAGGATAAATCCATAGGTCAGAAAGGATAGAAGTGAGAAGTCTCCCAAGTGTTGTCACCGGGAAAGTTAGTTAAAAATTTTGGTGGAAAGATATGGTTATACTGTAGCAGAATCCCTGTAATGCAACCTGGGTAATGCTGAACTTGCTATTCTATGTCGTTTGATGTATGACTTTAAGTAAATAAGCTAGGTAATCGAAAATAATATTATTTAAAAATTATTAAAAAGTAATTAATTTGCTAGTAAGCAATTAAATGTCCGCTTTTTATAAATATAGTTTTTAGTGAGATTTACAAATTTAAAGTCATTTTTAGTTTTTTTTTTTAATTTTACAGAAATATTCATTGCATATTGTATTATTAAATATATACACTGAAGTGACAAAAGTCATGGGATAGCAATATGCAAATTTTCAGATGGCAGTAGCATCGCGTAAGACAGGTATAAATGCGCAGTGCTTCCGCACAGCTTTCATTTCTGTTCAAGTTATTCATGTGAAGAGGTTTTGACGTGATGATGACCGCACGACGGAAATTAACAGACTTTGAACGCGGAATGTTAGTTGGAGCTAGACGCATGGGTCATGCCATTTCGGAAATCGTTAGGGAATTCAACATTCCCAGATCCACTGTGTCAAGAGTGTGCCGAGAGTATGAAATTTCAGGCATAACATCCGACCATGGACAGCGCAGTGGTCGACCGTCTGCACTTAACGACCGAGACCGGCGACGTCTGCAAAGAGTCGTAAATTCTAACAGACAAGCAACACTACGTCAAATAACCGCAGAAATCAATGTGGGACGTACAAGGGACTTGTCTGTTAGAACTGTGCGGAGAAATTTGGCTTTCTTGGGCTATTCCAGCAGAAGACCGACTCGAGTGCCTTTACTGACAGAACGACATCGCTTGCAGCGACTCTCGTGGGCACGTGAGCATATCGGTTGGTCCCTAGATGAATGGAAAACCGTGGCCTGGTCCGATGTGTCACGATTTCAGTTGGTAAGAGCTGATGGTAGGGTTCGAGTGTGGGTGCAGACCCCACGAAGCCATGGACCCAAACTGTCAGCAAGGCACTGTTCAAACTGGTGGTGGCTCTGTAATGGTGTGGGCTGTTTTTTCATGGCATGGACTTGGTCCTCTGGTGCGACTGGACCGAACACTGACTGGAAATGCTTATGTTCAGTTACTTGGAGATCACTTGCAGCCATTCATGGACTTCATGTACCCAAACAACGATGGCATTTTTATGGATGACAATGCGCCATGTCACCGGGCCACAACTGTTCGTGATTGGTTTGAAGAACATTCTGGACAATTCCAATGAATGATCTGGCCACCTATATCGCCCGACATGAATCCCATCGAGCATTTATGGGACATCATCGAGAGGTCTGTTCGTGCCCAAAATCCTGCACCATCAACGCTTTCACAATTATGGACGTCTATCGAGACAGCATGGCTCAATATTCCTGCAGAAGACTTCCAACGACTTGTTGAGTCCATGCCACGTCGAGTTGCTGCACTTCGCCGGGCGAAAGGAGGTCCGACACGATATTAAGAGGTATCCCATGACTTTTGTCACTTCAGTGTAATCACCAAAACGGATTTTATTAAGTCATTTCAGTGGATTTTTTTTAATTTTTTAGACTATAAAGATATATAATAAAAATAAACTCGAGAATTATTCGGATTCTTTTTAGAATAAATTATATGAAATTTCTAAATTTTTATTTTTTCCTAATTGGATTCTTTTGAAAAGAAAAAGAAAACATATGTTTACACTATTTTATAGTTCAAGAAATACTTATTTATAAAAGAATATAAACATTTATATTTTATATGGGTTATGTGTTAAAATAGTATTATATGCAAATTTGCTCCAGAAATTAATAATTAGCTGAATTATTTCATTTTATATTGAAATACATGCGATATTAATATTTCTTATGAATCGTTATGTTTTACAGTTATACTATTTAAAATACAGATTAAATTTATTTAGTTCATTCAGAATGAAAATGCATGCTCATTTTCCTGCCATTTTTTTAATAAACATAAGTAAGCTATCTAATGAGAAAACACAATTCTTTAATTGCACAATTCCAATACAAATTAAAGTAATATCTATATTATTCATTTTTATACTACTTGGAACGGGTAAGGTACAATATAGTATGCTAATACATTTTATCATTTTTCAATAATTATTTGAAAGTTATTATTTGCAAATGTTGTCCTAATAATTTGTACTTTCTTCCACGATCTACATAACAGGAATTTGTCAAAACTATTGAATACTTCCTTCACAGTATTCCGTATTGAAAGGCCAACAAAGCACTGACTATAGCATTCTTTAAAATAATGCGGAAACGGTTATAGCACGGAAAGTTCCTCTTCAAAAAAGAAAATTGTCATAAAAAATCATTTAGAAATGTTTATACTTTTAAATAGATGTATACCTAATTAAAGTGCATTTTTCTATATTTATTTAGTAATAAATTAAACATATAGAAACGCTAATACATTTTCATTAATTATTATGTGTTATGTGTTAAAATAGTATTATATGCAAATTTGCTCCAGAAATTAATAATTAGCTGAATTATTTCATTTTATATTGAAATACATGCGATATTAATATTTCTTATGAATCGTTATGTTTTACAGTTATACTATTTAAAATACAGATTAAATTTATTTAGTTCATTCAGAATGAAAATGCATGCTCATTTTCCTGCCATTTTTTTAATAAACATAAGTAAGCTATCTAATGAGAAAACACAATTCTTTAATTGCACAATTCGAATACAAATTAAAGTAATATCTATATTATTCATTTTTATACTACTTGGAACGGGTAAGGTACAATGTAGTATGATAATACATTTTATCATTTTTCAATAATTATTTGAAAGTTATTATTTGCAAATGTTGTCCTAATAATTTGTACTTTCTTCCACGATCTACATAACAGGAATTTGTCAAAACTATTGAATACTTCCTTCACAGTATTCCGTATTGAAAGGCCAACAATGCACTGACTATAGCATTCTTTAAAATAATGCGGAAACGGTTATAGCACGGAAAGTTCCTCTTCAAAAAAGAAAATTGTCATAAAAAATCATTTAGAAATGTTTATACTTTTAAATAGATGTATACCTAATTAAAGTGCATTTTTCTATATTTATTTAGTAATAAATTAAACATATAGAAACGCTAATACATTTTCATTAATTTCTGAAAACAAGTTATTTTTCACTGTAAATCTGATTTGCAGCAAATTCAATGATTATTAAGGGTTCAGAAAAAGGAAGAGCTTCAAATACTACACCCACAATAGAAAAAAAAATTGGCGTGATGCTTTACTAGAAGTGTCTTTTTAAAGATGGATTTCCACCAAGAACATGAAACATGAGTGTATCTTGAGTTGAACCAGAAACCCCCCCACACACACACACGCCCCAGTTCCGTTTATACCGAAAACTAAATTTTCCGCCTACAACTATCCAAGTTTCTTATTGCTCGAATAGTCATGTTTTCGATGTTTTGTGGAGGTTTGGTATCAAACATTTAGTTAAAAATGACCGGAGGAACGAATTATGGACAGCCTACAAGAAGATAAAAATTCCGATTGATTAGTTTTCTATGGCTTTAGATTTTGTATCTGATGAAAACACTTTAAGTGGCTCACATTTGTAGAAAAGGCATTTCGATGTCAAAGAAACATATTGATAAATCTGATGCCCCTATATTATTTTAGTGACCCAAGTTAATCAGAAGGGCATTGAAATTGTTCCTCCAGATTAAAAAGCAATTCCATAAGCATTTTCATAAACCATTCCATGATTGAGTTTGTATCCGTCGAATATCATAAACGTCATCCTCATTGTCGGCAGCTTCAATAAGCTTCACATTTGTATTACGCATAATGCCAACCAAAAAAAATCCCCAGACATTTCGATGTCAAAGGAGCATATTGATAAACCTGATGTCTCTATACTATTTTAAGGACCCAAATTAACCAGGGGGGCATCGAACTTGTTCCTCTTGTATATGAACCAATTCCTTAAGAACTCTTATAGACACCAATTCATGGATGAGTTTAAATCCGTCGAATATTATAAAAGTCATGTCATTGTCGTCAGCTTCAATAAGTTTCACTTCATGTATTTGGACAAGTTGTTTACTTCTTTGAAATACAAATCCCATACATTAGCTTTAGGAAAAAAGCTTTAGATTTTTTAAAATTAATTTTTACCAAAACTTATCAGAAAACAGTCCAAAAGATTGTACACAGCAGTCTTCTATATAAACTACGAAATTCCAAAGTTTTTTCAAATGTATAATCCGAAGAATTATAGACCAGAAAATAAGCTAAGATATTTATTTATTAAATTCTATTCTCTTTCGTTACTCTATACTAAAAATTGCAAGCGAAAAAAGTGAACAAACTATAACGTATTTTTTTAACGGATAACCCATGGATTACTGGCAAGAAATTACAGTAATATATTTATTTAATAAAATCTATCCAAAAGTGGATTTTCTAACAAAAAAATGAAGGATAGATTTAAAAAATTAAATATTGACAACTATGCATTATGAATAAAATAATTATGAAATTTATTGTATTATTATAAAAAAAACTAATTTATAGATACCTTAAAAGACACTCAGGTTAAAAATATGTTTTAAATCCATAAATTGATACATTTAAAGACAGCTGCGAAACTATAAATATGGGTTCCTGCAGAGGAGATTAAGAATAAATTGAAGACTAAAAATAATCTATGGGCTTGAGGAAAAAATTCTTGAGAGACCTAAATTTACGAATATTGTATGCTAAATAGATGACTAATGAAAAGTGAGGGATTCCTGCGGTTTTCCCATCTTCATACTTAAGACGAAAATGCTGGAGTCAGTATTTAATTCGCGTGACAGAATGATGGATGATGAAGCTGGGTTCATGGAATAGATGAATAATTTTCTTTGGAATAACTATAGCAATGTTAAAAAATGTTTCCATGTTGAAAGAGATGTCCATAAACTATTGTCCAGATATTGTACTGATTTCCATATACTATTTTAGTGACCCTGGTTAACCAGATGGCCATATAACTTCTTTTTCCTGAATAAAAAGCAGTTCCGTAAGCATTCTAATAAAACAATTCATGGTTGAGTTTAAATCCATCGAATATCATAAACGTCACATATCCTCGCCATCTTCATTATCCTCAACTCCAATAAGTTTCATTTGTTGTTTTTAGACAGTTCACTTCTTTTAAACGCTAAAATCCCATGCATTAATTTCAGGAAAAAAGTTTGTTCCTTCCTAGAAAACAATCCGTAAATTGTAAGGTGCGGTCTTTAATCTAAACCAAGAGATCCCAAAGTTTTTTTAAATGTATGATCTGAAAAATTATAGCTACGATATTTATTTATAAATATTTTATTCTTTTTCGTTATTATATATTAAAAATTGCAAGTGAAAAAGTGAACATCAACCTATAACGTATTTTTTAACGGATAATCCACGGATTATTGGCAGGAAATTACAGTAATATATTTATTTAATTAAATCTACCCGAAAGTGGATTTTCTAACAAAAAAAATGTTGACAACTATGCATAATAAATAACATAATTATGCGAGTTATTGCATTACAATAAAAACTAATTTATAGATACTTTAAAAGGCACTCAAAAATGTGTTTTAAATCCGCAAATTGATATATTTAAAGACAGCTGCAAAACTATAAATATCGGTTCCTACAGAGGAGATTAAGAATAAATTGAAGAATAAAAATAATATATGGACTTGGGAAAAAAACTGTTGAGAGACCTTATTGTATGCTAAATAGATGACTAATGTAAAGTGAGGGATTCCTGCGGGTTTTCCTATCTTGATACTTAGGACGAAAATGCTGGAGTCAGTATTTAATTCGTGTGACAGAATGACGGATGATGACGCTGTGTTCATAGAATAGATGAATAATTTTCTTTGGCATAACTATAACATTGTTAGAAAATATTTCCATGTTGAAAGAGATAGAAATGGACCTCACTGGTAATTAATAAGCTTTCTGTTATTATCCAGTTAGCTGTTTGCAACTTTAATTTATTATTAAATCACCACAATCTTCTGTTCATAATTTAAATCAAAGTATAATTAGCAGTAGTGTTTTTTTAGTAACATAAAAGACCCAGGTTAATAATCCGCATAAGATTTAAGACGATTGAATTTGATTTATAAATTAACAATCGATTTTCATTTTTATGTTAGTTTATATCCACAGTCCCTAGTCGATTTTATGTCTATAGTTTATATCCATAGTCTATTATCATTTTTATATAGTCCATATTTTACTATCAGTATAAAAATGATAATAGACTATGGACTATATAAAAATGTACATAGTCCAAAAAATAATTTATAGTCCATATTTATTAAAAAAGTTCATTGTATATAACAAATAGTCCATAGTCATTTTTATATCCGTAGCCCATAGTAATTTTTATATCTATAGCCCATAATCGTTTCTATATCCATATTCTATAGTCGTTTTCATATCCATATTCCACAGTAATTTTTATATATATACTCCATAGACGTTTTTATATCCTTAGTTTATATCTACAGTCATTAAATCTATCATTTATATCAATAATCCGTAGTCATTTTTAAATCTATAGAAAAAAAATATGATTATTATAAAATGTTTCTTTTTTTAAGACGTTTTTGTGAAATAACACACACGGGAGTGTAAAAGTTACACACAATGGAAGTTAAACTTTATGTTGTGTGTCGGTAGAGGAATTTTTGATATTCATCATCATGTCAATAAGACATGTTGATGAATAGAGATTAATTAATAAGATTATTAGATATGATTAAATAATTTCAAAGAGACAGATACATTTATTATTGAATTTTATATTATAAATTATCATAATAATTTTTATAATAATTTTATAAATTATCTTGTTCCAAATTAATTTTTATTTCAAATATTTGAGGTTTTTTTTTATATCCGTCTAATAATTCATTTGGGGAAATTGTCCGATTCACTCTCTATCAAATGTAAACAGACCATGTTCGTGAATGGATGGATGCACACACAAGCAAAATATTACTTTCATAAAAAAAAAAATAATAAATAAAATAAAAAAAATAAATAAAAAAAGGGTTTCCGAACATATTATCTTCACTGTCATATATTTAACTTAAAAAAAGTATATTATTTGTAGAAGAAATCAGAAAAAAAGAAAAATGGATATAGAAATTATGGTAAAACCAATAGAGATGCAATAAGTAAGCATATTCCAAAGAAATAGAAAAACTAAAAGTAAATAAAATGTACAAAAAGATACATCCAAGAATGTAAGAATCAATTTAAATAATTTGAGAAATGTTTTTAAAAGTTTTTTTTCATATTTTTAAGAAATTTCGAATTTTAAATATTGCGATTCTACAAAAACAATTTTAAGAAAATCTATCCCCGGAAACTTCATATCTGATGATGAAAAAGACGGAAATGAAAATGCTCATCAATATCACAGTTAATTTGGTATTCTGTAAAAAATTTTCAATTTTTTTCTGTGCTCCAAATATTATATTCGGCAAAAGTTTTTATAGGACGTGATATTAAGCATTTTTTTTACTGTAATGTTTCTGGAAAAAAAAATACATAATGGGCTATAATCCTATCAAGCTATTTAACTTTTTACATAGAAGATAAGTAGGTAGAAAATTAAATTATAATTTTTTCTCATTAATTAAATTCAATATGCCTAAGTAGAATAAAATAGAGTATACTGAGTAATTTCTAAAAAAATGATACATTTCACTTTTTATATAAAATTGATTCAAAATTGGCAAAAAATAATGACCAGTATTCATTAAAATAAATTCTCTTGTTCCAAATTAATTTTTATTCCAAATATTTGAGGTTTAGTATGAGGAACACGTAGAAAAATAATATATTTACAAAATTTTTTTTTATCGTTATTTAAAAATAACAATAACTGAAACCGACATAACATCATACGACACAAAATTTTTTTCAGGATCTTTATAATGTAACTGAAGCATCAAATATTAAATACAAATTATTAAATGCAATGTTGATTCTGTAACTTTTTTTCCTTCTTTTATTGCAGCCTGCAAACGCTCAAATACTTCGTCCCGAATCTTTTTCATGCAAAAAAGACAAAAAAGAAAAAAAAAAAAAAAAACTTTTTCGAAAATAAGAATCGTTGAAAATGTTTCTGTATCAAAGAGACCTTAACTAAATTCCGGGGGTCTTTCAGTCGGTTGGCTGAGTGCTCCTCTCTGCACGCCACGTACCGGGCAAACTCAATTTGCAACTGAAAAAGTAGTTCCCATGCCTTAGAATACTGACAGCAAAAATCAACCCGACTTTGTTACAGTCGCTGATTTAACATCGGAATATTCAGAGGACGAAATCTACATTATCAGTCTTTGGAATATTTTTTGCTGAAATAACAGTACTTTTAAATAAGGGAAATCCATTTTTGCATGTTTAAGAGCACACAATATATTCGGCTCAGTATATTTTTAATTTTTTATATTTAAAGCAATAAAGATTGTTTGTAATTAACTTAAAAATAAATAAATTATCTGTTTTACAAATATATATATATTAAAACCAGAGCTTTTTGCAAAAATATATTAAACATATATATTAACTTTGAAAATTCGGTTACAACTTCATGGAATATATATTGTTATATATTTTTCATAAAATAGTTTTACATCATACAATATGAAAAATTGTTAAAATAGCTTTTTATTTTTATAAATTTGTTTTTTGTGTATATATTTATTTTTAGACATTTTTTATTTATGTATATTTTTATTTTTAGACATTTTTTATTTATGTATATTTTTATTTTAAGCGAATAGATATATTTATTTTTTTAAGGAAGCAGCCAACGAATTGAAGTAAAAAAATTGTACTTATAACAAAAAACATCTTTTAGAACTTAATTTGATAGAACATGCTACTGTGGTCAATTTAATTCCAAAATTCTTGTACATTCATTGGTTTGATGTTTCGTATGAGAAACACGTACAAAAATAATATATTTCCAAAACCATTTTCTTTAATCATTATTTAAAAAACCTGAAAATCAGACATCACATCATACGACACAAAATTTTGTAACGTAACTGAAGCATCAAATATTAAATACAAATTATTAAATGTAATGTTGACTTTTGTAACTTTTCTTCTTTTATTGCAGCCTTCAAACGCTCAAATACTTCTTCCCAAATCTTTTTCATGCAAAAAAAAAAAAAAAAAAAGAAGGAAAAAAAAAACCTTTTTACGAAAAATAAGAATCGTTAAAAATGTTTCTGTATCAAAGAGACCTTAACTAAATTCCGGGGTCTTTCGCTCGGTTGGCTGAGTGCTCCTCTCTGCACGCCACGTACTGGGCAAACTCAATTTGCAACTGAAAAAGTAGTTCCGGTGCCTTGGAATACTGACAGCAAAAATCAACCTGACTTCGTTACAGTCGCTGATTTAACATCGGAATATTCAGAGGCCAAAATCTACATTATCAGTCTTTGGAATATTTTTTGCTGAAATAACAGTACTTTTAAAAAAGGGAAACACATTTTTGCATATTTAAGAGGACGCGGTATAATGTGCACAATATTTTTTAATTGTTTATATTTAAAGCACAAAAGTTTGTATGTACTTAATTTAAAAATAAATAAAATACTTTCAGAAATATATATATCCATATATAAAATTTAACCAGAACTTTTTTAAAAAAATATATTTAAAAATGTAAATTTAAATTTTACAAAGCTGCCAAATTTTAATGTTTTCACTATTTTTATTTTAACTTTGAAAATTTGATTACAACAAAGTACATAAAGTTATTATTATATATTTTTCATAAAACATTTTTACATCATATACTATAAAAAACTGCAAAAATTGCTTTTTATTTTTATATATTTGTTACTTACGTATATTTTTATTTTAAGCGAATAAATATTTTTATATTTTTAATAAAACAGCCAAAGAATTGAAGTAAAAATTTGTACTATATAACAAAAAACATCTTGTAGGATTTAATTTGATGGAACTATCTTCAATTTAATTCCCAAATTCTTGGACATTCAAAAGGCTTGATGTTTAATATGGGAAACACGTAGAAAAATAATATATTTACAAAATCATTCATTAATCATTATTTTAAAAAAACTGAAACACATACATAACATCATACGACATAAAAAGTTTTTCGTGATCTTTGTAACGCAACTGAAGCATCAAATATTAAATACAAATTATTAAATGCAATGTTGACATTTGTAACTTTTCTTTTTTCTTTTTTGTTACAGCCTTCAAACGCTCAAATACTTCGTCCCGAATCTTTTTCATGTAAAAAGAAGAAGGAAGAAAAAAAAAACCTTTTACGAAAAATAAGAATCGTTGAAAATGTTTCAGTATCAAAGAGACCTTAACTAAATTCCGGGGGTCTTTCACTCGGTTGGCTGAGTGCTCCTCTCTGCACGCCACGTACCGGGCAAACTCAATTTGCAACTGAAAAAGTAGTTCCGGTGCCTTAGAATACTGACAGCAAAAATCAACCCGACTTTGTTACAGTCGCTGATTTAACATCCGAATATTCAGAGGCCAGAATCTACATTATCAGTCTTTGGAATATTTTTTTGCTGAAATAACACTACTTTTAAAGAAGGGAAATCCATTTTTGCATATTTAAGAGGACGCGGTATATTGTGCTCAGTTTTTAAATTTTTATATTTAAAACAAAAAATTTTTATATATTTAAATTAAAAATAAATAAAATATCTCTTTCGCAGATATATATATAAACTTTCAACCACAACTTTAAAAAAAAAATATTTATATATGTAAATTTAAGTTTACAAAATTTACAAATTTTATTGTTTTTATTAATTATAATTTTGAAAATTTGGTTACAACGTAGTGCACGGAATAAATTGTATTGTTATTATACATTTTTCATAAAATATTTTTATATCATGCACTATAAAAAGATTATAAATTTAATTTTATTTTTGTATTTTTTTACATTATTATTTATTATATACATAGTTGTTATCACGTTATTATTTGTTTATTTTTGTACATTTGTTAATACATTATTATTTGTTTATTTTTGTACATTTGTCAATACATTATTATTTGTTTATTTTTGTACATATGTTAATACATTATAATTTGTTTATTTTTGTACATATGTTAATACATTATTATTTGTTTATTTTTGTAAATTTGTAATTTTCATTTTATGTGAATATATATTTTTATTTTTTTAAGGAAAATAATTGAAGCAAAAAAAATGTATTAAATAACAAATGACATCTTATGTTACTTCATTTAATGGAATATGGTACGAACTTCAATTTAATTCACTAAACAGCTGAATGGTGTCTGACAGCCGAATGGCTAGAGCTCTGGTGCACCGGGCCACATGTTTCGAACTCGATTACTGGCGGTGCCATGAATGTTCGTAGTGCTTCGGAATCCACTTTATTCCTTAGGTTACGGTCTAATATGACTGTTTAATGTATAGCTGACAACGCTACTCCATAAAAAGAAAACATTTCTTGTCTCCTTTTCTAATAACGTTGGTCTAAAACTAACCCGGTCTAGAACAATGGGTGTAAGGCTGACCACCCTATTCCGTAAAAACATCTCATGTTTCGAAATCTGCCAGTAAGCAGACGGCCTTGGCCCATCCTGGGGCTGTTGCGCCAATGAAGAAGAAGAAATAGCTGTATTAGTGTCCTCTCTATTAGTACTGGGAAATATTATGTACTGAGGTTATGCAAGTCTATTGTAGAATTTGCTTGAAGAGTTCATTGCAATTGGGAATTTACTTGAAAATTTAGCCAAATCAGAAAACAAATAGTTCTGTTATTGTTGCTTTTTGTCACAAAAAACACTATGCATAGTCTGTGTTCAAAAAGGAAAGATAGTGCAAATACCGACAATGGCAATCCTAGGTAAAATTTATATTGAAAAATCATAACATTTACCTGTAAATATAATTAGGCTAGTAAAATCAGCTTATAAATTTAAGCTTAAATTTGTAAAACAAGTTTGTGTGATCAATGTTTGTTAATAAAGTTGTTTGCAGAGAAAATGCCAACGAGAGTTCCAATATGGAAAATTTTGCCTAAAGCACATTTGTTGAGTTAAAACTTCTACAATCAAAAGTTTGTTTAGAAATTTTACGATGAAGCAAAATGTGTATTATTCATCTTAAAAGCTTTAGAAATTACTTCAGGTTATTATGCTACACAAGATTGCTTCAAAATCGATAAAAGTGCCATCGATGATTTCAAACGGTATTCTTTGCATTTAACTAAACTCTAAATAAAAACACTTTTGAGACCGTCTGCATGTTTTGGTTAGTTAATCATTTAATATTAACTGAAGAAGAACGTTATATCCACTGATCGTTGACTGAGAATTAAACATAAGGAATTATCTCTTGGAACCTTCTTTATCTCATATGCTGCAACAAATACGTGAAGTCGTTCAAATATCACGAATTTCTTCCCTCACCACAATTAAGTTTAAAAATAGAGGAAATTTCAATGCATTGACGAGAAAATGAGAGTTTGCCTTTCAAATTAAAGAAATTGACATGAGATTTCAAGCTTATATTTCTCATAACAAAAGAATAAATAAACTTTTTAACTTAGGCCAGTATCATTAAATTTATATATATATATTTATAGCTATGAATAAGGGATAATTTAATGATGATATTTTGTATTTTCATACATAATCACCTTTAATATTACAGTAAATGAAAATATGTCATAGTTTGTGGCTCATTTCATAGATAAACTTTACTGTATGTTATGTTACAAAAAAATATCTTAATGCATTCACTACAAAACATTTTACAGTAAAAATGGTACATACATAATTTTGCTATTATTTACAATTTTTTTTTTCTCATTTTCACAATATTTTTGTCAAAATTATTTTCCTTTAATGCATTCAAGTAGAAAATGTTATTAGAAAAAAAAAATTTTTAAGTCTTCTAAATTTGTAGAAAGCTTTTTGACTCTCTAAAAATAAATATAAAGAAGAGCAAATTTTTTTTAATTAATGCAATAATATTAGACCGAATAATAACTGTTATTAATTAAAATATAAATAATAAGTATAATTAAATAACATAAAGAATCAAACAAATGTTGTATTAATATAAAAGGAAAAGCTTTTTTAATATGATATCAATGTCGTATTTTTCATTGATTCCATTTAAATATATTTTATTTATATTGTTTAAAATTATTTTCCTTAACACGACTGGCGCTCGGGGCCAAAGGTTTCGTGTTCAAGTGCCTGCGGTGCCATAAATACTTGTAGTGGTTCGGAATCCACTTTAAACCAGAGGTCCCGGTTTAATATGACTACTATTCCGACACGACATCACATCACATCACATCACTGTGTCTAGAGCTGAATTGCCCCTATACAGTTTGGGAATGATGCGGGTGAGAAGTCAGATTGGGCTTTGTAATTTTTTGCAATAATAGGAGATCGGGTCCTACGGCTTAAAGTGGATTACGAACCACTAGAAACATCCACAGTACTACCAATAGCCAAAACCTGTGGCACCCAGCGCCAGAGTGCTAGATAATGGGCCAATCAGGCCCCGGTTTAATATGACTGTAGACGTTGGGAGTAGTACTGACACCCCTACGTCGTAAAAAGAAAAAGTTCCCCTGTTTTGGAAATCTGCCAGTAGTCAGATAGCTATGGTCCAAACATGGTCTGTAATACCTAGGGTGCTAGTTAGTTATATATTTAACACTGTAAACTACTATATATTTTACGCTGTAACACTCTAAAAAACCAACTAAATAAAAAACATCACTAATTTTTATTAAAAAATAAAAACTAACTAATCTTTATTAACAAACTGGCACAAAAAATAAATAATACCAGCAAAGTGTCAGCTATGCAAATTATAAAAAAAAATATGAATGTCTTTCATTAATTTTTTTTCTTAAAATGATAATCCTCTTATTTTTTCATTTTATTTAGGATAACTTTTTATTATCGTACTAACTCTCTAATACAGATTACAAAAGCTGCTTAGCAAAAAAGAATCATAAATTTAAGAGCTTATGAAAAAAACGAAAATCTCTGGTATTAAAATGTTAAATCATAAACTTGCCTTGATAATATTTAAAAATAGTTTCAATCTGGAGCACAGTTTTAAACTTAAAAAAAATTAAACTTTGCTCTAAATTCAAGCAATTAAACTTTTCAATATAACTTAATTTATTATTTTAATACAGTGAAAAAATTCTTTTTATTACTGTAAAGTCTTATATTCTGTATTCCCAAAACTACCTACATAAAAACGGTTCCAAATAGAGACTCTGCTTTAATGTTACCGTCATATTTCAAAGCAAACTTTACGTTTTTTTCCCACCTGAAACAGGATCATTGGGAGAAAACGGTAAAACTTTATAAATCTTTGAAAATGCTTTATGAAAGGAAATAAAGGTCAATTTAAATTCCTTTCTATTTCAAGGAAAGAAAAAAGCTTAGAAGGTGATATTTTCTTCTTAAAGCAAAAGAAAATTGGTATTTTGTATTCATACTTTGTTTAAGGCATGTAAACTATTATAACCAAAATTGTCGACAGAAAAATTGAGATAATCTTACGAAAAATATGGTTTTATTTTGTTTGGCACTAGCTCTCTCTGCTTTTTTTTTTTTTTTTTAGTCAAAGCCTCCCTTGTCAAGTACAGCCTAGCCTTTACTTGACGGTTTATTATGAGCTCTTATTACATTTCTCGTGTGATGATAGAAAATAAAAAAGAAACACGGAAAAAAATTAAATAGAGGAAAATTTATCGCTATTATATTGCTTTTTTTTCCGTTAACAAAGCAATTTTTTTTTTTTTTTCAAATATATCTTTTGAAAAATTTATTTGATCTAACGCCTTTTGAAAATGTGTTAAGAAAAAGTTATTTTACAGCAAATGTAAGAGTAATACTAACTTGAATATTTTATAAGAACACTTGTTATTGTTTAAATTTTTGTAAACCTTTAACAAGTAATAGAGAAAAAATCAGTGACACACAAATTTTTCACATGAACGTTTGAAATTGTTTGTTAAAAAGTTATAAATAATCTTGGATTTCTTTTTATTTTTTGAATAAAAATTCGATTTATTTCATGAAATAGTTTTGTAGACTTCCCCGAGTCCGACTCGTGGCTCAGTGGCAATGTGAGCCACTGTTGAGTATCAAGGCTGAGGTTTAATTCGCTGGTGGCTTTATTGTAGACACTGTTTCAAAAAACGGGAGACTCGATGGCGTTTGTGATGCTCAGCATCTTGCCTCGTCAGTCAGACCATCTACCTGGTGGGAGATGGTAGTGTTTAATGTCATTAGATAATATTTGTACTTTGAAGTTCTTAATAGTTTTTATACGAATAGAGTTCATGGGAAAAGAAGGTTTTACAATAGAGAAAAAAAGGTTTTGATATTCGCATACTTCTTAGCTATAAGAAATGATAACTTTTATATTTTATATTAGTATTTCCTTTATCTACTCTGCCGTGTAATGCTGCCCAAGTCTTAAAATTTAACGGCAAAATTTGGTTTTTTAACTGGTAGATAATCTTATTTTTTCCTATATTTAGGGAAACTTTTTAATATCACACTTTTAACTTATTAAAAATAAAAAAAATCATAGATTTACGAGTGTATGAAAAAAATGAAATCTCTGGTATTAAGATGTTAAATCATAAACATACCCAGATAATATTAAAAAAATTACTTGATTATTCTTGAGCACAGCTTTAAATTTAAAAAAATTAACATTGCTCGAATTTTAAACAATTAAACTTTTCAATATAAATTAGTTTACTGTTTTAACACAGAGAAAAAATATTCTTTTTATTACTGTAAAATTTTATATTCTGCATTCCCAAAACTGACTACACAAAAAACCGGTTCACAACAGAGGCACTGCATTAATGTTATCGTCATATTTCAAAGAAAGCTTTACGATTTTTTTTCCCCACCTGAAACAGGATCACTGGGAAAAAAATTGTAAATCGTTATGCAGGAGGAATTAGAAAATCGCAGATTTAAGCGCTTATGAAAAAAAAAAATTACAATCTCTTATATTAAGATGTTAAATCATAAAACAGATAATAAAAAAAATAATAATAATTTAAAAATAGTTTTAATCTGGAGAGCTTTATATTTAACTTTGCTCAAATTTCAAGCAATTAAACTTTTCAATATAAATTAGTTTATAATTTTAATATAGAGAAAAAAAATTGTTTTTTTAACTGTAAAATTTTATATCTTGTATTCCCAAAACTGCCTACACAAAAACGGTTCCAAATAGAGACACTGCTTTAATGGTATCGTCATATTTCAAAGCAAACTTTACGTTTTTGTCCCACCTGAAACAAGATCATTGGGAAAAAATTGTAAATCTTTATAAATCTTTGAAAATGCTTTATGAAAGGAAATAAAGGTCAATTTAAATTCCTTTCTATTTCATGGGAAGAAAAAAGCTTAGAAGGTGATGTTTTTTATTTAAAGCGTAGGAAAATTGGTATTTTGTATTCATACTTTGTTTAAGGCATGTAAACTATTATAACCAAAAATGTCGACAGAAAAATTGAGATAATCTTACGAAAAATACGGTTTTATTTTTTTCAACTAGCTCTCTCTAGTTTTTTTAGTCAAAGCCTCCCTTGTCAAGTACAGCCTAGCCTTTACATGGCGGTTTATTATGAGCTCATATTACAATTCTCGTGTGATAGAAAAGAAGAAAAAAAATTGGAAATAAAATTAAATACAGGAAAATTTATCGCTATTATAGAGGTTTTTTTTTTCTTCTTTTAACATAGACCAAATAAACCTTTTCAACAGTTATTTTTGAAAAAAAAAGGTTTATTTGGTCTAACGTCTTTTTGAAAATTTGTTGAAAAAAAGTTGTTATTTTACAACATTTGTAAGAGTCATATTAACGTGAATATTTTATAACAAAAATTGAAAAATAACAAGTTTTCTAAATCTTTAACAATTCATAGAAAAAAATCTGGGTCTCACACAATTTTTCACATGAACGCTTTAAATTATTTTATAAAAATGTTATAAATAATGTTGGATTTCCATTTATTTTGATAATTCTATTTATTTCATGAAATAGTTTTGTAGACTTCCCCGAGACCGACTCGTGGCTCAGTGGCAATGGGAGCCTCTGTTGAGTATCAAGACTGAGGTTTAATCCGCTGGTGGCTTTATTGTAGACACTGTTTCAAAAAACGAGAAGATTCCATGGAGTTTAGGATGTTCAGTATCTTGCCTCGTTAGTCAGACCATCTACCAGGTAGGAGATGGTGGTGTTTAATGTCATTAGATTGTATTTGTACTTTAAAGTTTTTTAATAGTTTATATACGAATAGAGTTCATAGGGGAAAAAAAAAAAAAAACATTTTACTATACAGAAAAAAGTTTTTGATTTTTAAATACTTCTTAGCTATAAGAAATGAGGATTTTTATGTTTTATATTAGTATTTCCTTTACCTACTCTGTAGTGTAATGCTTCCCAAGTCTTAAAATTTAACGGCAAAATTGTTTTTTAACTAGAAGATAATCTTATTTTTTCCTATATTTAGGGAAAACTTTTTATCATCGTACTAACTCTCTAATACAAATTACAAAAACTGCTTAGCGCAAAAAAAAAAAAAAAAAAAAAAAAAAAAAAAAAACCGCAGATTTAAGCGCTTAAGAAAAAAACATGTCAATCTCTGGTATTAAGATATTAAATTGCAAACAAACACAGTTAATATTTAAAAAAAATTAAATTAAAAATAGTTTTAAACTGGAGATCTTAAAATTAAAAAAAATTAAACTTTGCTCAAATTTCAAGCAATGAAACTTTTCAATATAAATTAGTTTATTATTTTAATACAGTGAAAAACATTCTTTTTATTACTGTAAAATCTTATATTTCCAAAACTACCTACACAAAAACGGTTCCGAACAGAGGCACTGCCTTAATGATATCGTCATATTTCAAAGCAAGCAAACTTTACGTTTTTTTTTCCCACCTGAAACAGGATCATTGGGAAAAAACTGTAAATCTTTATAAATCTTTGAAAATGCTTTATGAAAGGAAATAAAGGTCAATTTAAATTCCTTTCTATTTCATGAGAGGAAAAAAAGCTTAGAAGGGATATTTTATTTTTAACGTAAAGGAAAATTAGTATTTTGTATTCATACTTTGTTTAAAGCATGTAAACTATTATAACCAAAAATGTCGACAGAAAAATTGAGATAATCTTACGAAAAATATTGTTTTATTTTTCTGGCACTAACTCTCTATGGTTTTTTTAGTCAAAGTCTTGCTTGTCAAGTACAGCCTAGCCTTTACTTGACGGTTTATTATCAGCTCATATTGCAATTCTCGTGTGATAGAAAAGAAGAAAAAAATTTGGCAATAATTTAAATATAGCAAAAATTTATCGCCATTATATATTTTTTTTTTTTTTTTTTTTTTTTAACAAAGCAAGAATTTTTTTTTTCAAAATATATCTGTTGAAACGTTTATTTGATCTAAAGCCTTTATGCAAAATATGCAGAGAAAAAGTTGCTATTTTACAATATTTGTAAGAGTAATGATTACTTGAATATTTTAAAAAAACTTGTTAAAGGCTTACAAAAATTGAAAAATAACAAATCACAAAAAAAAAAATCAATGCCTCACAAAATGTTTCACATGAACGTTTGAAATTGTATGAAAAAAAAAGTTATAAATAATCTTTGATTTCCTTTTATTTCTTGAACAATAATGCGATTTATTTCCCGTTTTCATATTTCATATTATTAGTTTTATAGACTTCCCTGAATCCGACTTGTGGCTCAGTGGCAACGTGAATAGCTGGTGCGTATTAGAGTCCGGATTCAATCAGCTGGTGACTTTGTTGTAAGCACTGTTTCAAACAAGGAAGAGACTCGGTGACCTTTATGACGTTCAGCATCTTGCCTCGTTAGCTGACTACCTGGTTTTTTTGCCATACGATACACAAATGCGGGGTAGTCTAAAAGCCCCTAATTAGAAGTCCTTATTATCCATATAAGAGAAGTCCACCAAAACAGATATCCTATTTTGGGAATCTGCCAGTAGGCGGATGACCATGATCCAACATGGACTGCAGTACCCAGGGTGTTAGTCAGTTATATATTTAACACTGTAACACACTAAACAGTAACCTAAATGAAAAAACAATCACTAATTTTTATTAATAAATAGCAACTAAATAATCTTTACTAAATATAACATGCTCTATAATGCTAGCAAAACGTCAGCTATGTAAAATATAAAAATATATATATTAATGCATTTCATTAATTTTTTTTCTCAAAAAGATAATCTTATTATTTTTTCCTATAGTTAGGATAACATTTTACTATCGTACTAACTCTCTACTACAAATTACAAAAGCTGCTTAGCGAAAAAAAAATCATTGATTTAAGAACTTATAAAAAAAAACCCCGGTATTAATATGTCAAATCATAAACATACCCACAGAATAATAAAAAATAATTTAAAAATAGTTTTAAGTTAGCTCAAATTTCAAGCGATTTAAACTTTTCAATATAAATTAGTTTATTATTTTAATATAGAGAAAAAAATCTTATATTACAGTAAAATTTTATATTCTCTATTCCCAAAACTACCTACGCAAAAACCGGTTCCAAATAGAGACACTGCTTTAATGTTATCGTCATATTTCAAAGCAAACTTTACGGGTTTTTTTCCCACCTGAAACAGGATCATTGGGAAAAAACTGTATATCTTTATAAACCTTTGAAAACGATTTATGAAAGGAAATAAAGGTCAATTTAAATTCCTTTCTTTTCCTGGAAAGAAAAAAGCTTAGAAGGCGATTTTTTTTAAAGCAAAGGAAAATTGGTATTTTGTATTCATACTTTGTTTAAGGCATGTAAACTATTATAACCAAAAATGTCGACAGAAAAATTGAGATAATCTTACGAAAAATATGGTTTTATTTTTTTGGCACTAGCTCTCTCTCTGGGTTTTTTTTTTAGTCAAAGTCTTCCTTGTCAAGTACAGCCTAGCCTTTACTTGATGGTTTATTATGAGCTCATATTACAATTCTCGTGTGATAGAAAAAGAAAAAAAATTGGAAAAAAAAAATTAAATACAGGAAAATGTATCGATTGAAAAAGCAACACTTTTTGTTTCAAAATATATCTGTTGAAAACGTTTATTTGATCTAACGCCTTTTTGAAAATATGTTGAGAAAAAAGTTATTTTACAATATTTGTAAGAGGAATGTTAACTTGAATATTTTATAAGAAAACTTGTTTTTGTTTTTCAATTTTTGTCAGCCTTTTAACAACTCAGAAAAAAAAAAGCAGTGCCACACAAAAATTTTTCACATGAAATGTTGAAATTTTTTGATAAAAAAGCTATAAATAATCTTGGATTTAATTTTATTTTTTCAACAATAATGTGATTTATTTCTTGTTTTCATATTTCATATTTTATGTTATTAGTTTTTTGACTTCCCTGAGCCCGACTCCTGGATCAGTGGCAACGTGAGCTGCTGGCCAAGATTAGGCCAAGATTCAATCAGCTGGTGGCTTGGTTGTAAACACTCTTTCAGAAAAAGAGGAGACTCGATGGCATTTGTGATGTTCAGCATTTTGCCTCGTGAGTCGAACTATCTCGTAGGAATTTTTCGGATTTTTTTTGCCATATGATACGAAAATGTGGGATAGTCTAAAAGTACCTAATTAGAAATCATTATTACCCATGTAATAGAAGTCCCCCCATAAAGATCTCCTGTTTCAGGAATCTGCCAGTAGGCAGCTGGCCAGGGACCAACATGGATTGTAGTACCCAGGGTGTTAGTTATATATTCAACACTAACTAGCACACTAAACAATCAACTAAACACACTAAATAACTAAACAAACTAAAACAATCAACTAAATGAATTTAATTTTTTATAAACATATAACAACTAAATAATATTTATTAAATATAGCATCCAACACAAAGAATAAATAATGCTAGCAAAACGTCAGCTATGCTAAATATATATAAAAAATATATTAACATTTTTCATTGATGTTTTTCTCAAAATGATAATCTTATCATTTTTCCCTATATTTAAGAAAACTTTTTATTATCGTACTAACTCTCTAATACTAATTACAAAAGCTGCTTATCAAAAATTAAAAAAAAAATAATAATAAAATAAAAAACAGAATATCACAGATTTAATTTAAAAAAAAAATGAAAATCTCTGGTATTAAGATGTTAAATCATAAACATACCCAGATGATATTAAAAAAAATTACTTAAAAATAGTTTTAATCTTGAACACAGCTTTAAATTAAAAAAAAATTAAACATTGCTCAAATTTCAAGCAATTAAACTTCTCAATATAAATCAGTTTATTACTTTCATATAGAAAAAAAAAATTTATTACTGTAAAATTTTATATTCTGTATTCCCAAAACTACCTACACAAAAACTGTTCCAAATAGACACACTGCTTTAATGTTATCGTCATATTTCAAAGCAAACTTTACGTTTTTTTTCCCACCTGAAACAGGATCATTGGGAAAAAACTGTAAATCTTTAGAAATCTTTGAAAATGCTTTATGAAAGGAAATAAAGGCCATTTTAAATTCCTTTCTATTTCATGGGAAGAAAAAAGCTTAGAAGGTGATAATTTTTTTTAAAGCAAAGGAAAATTGGTATTTTGTATTCATACTTTGCTTAAGGTATGTAAACTTATAACCAAAAATGTCGGCAGAAAAATTGAGATAATCTTACGAAAAATATGGTTTTATTTTTTTGGCACTAGCTCTCTGGTTTTTTTTTTTTTTTTTAGTCAAAGCCTCTCTTGTCAAGTGCAGCCTAGCCTTTACTTGACGGTTTATTATGAGCTCCTATTACAATTCTCGTGTGATAGAAAAAGGGGAAAAAAATTAAATACAGGAAAATTTATCGCTATTATATAGTTTTTTTTCTCTTGTTGGCAAGGAAACACTTTTATTTTTTCCAAAATATATCGGTTGAAAACGTTTATTTGATCTAACGCCTTTTTGAAGTTGTTGTTGAGAAAAAAGTTGTTATTTTACAACATTTGTAGGATTAATGTTAACTTGAATATTTTATAACAAAAATTGAAAAATAACATATTTTCTAAGTCTTTAACATGTCATAGAAAAAAAATCAGTACCACACAAAATTTTTCACATGAATGTTTGAAATTATAAATTATCTTGGATTTCCATTTATTTGTTGACTAACAATCCGATTTTTTTATGAAATTTATTTGCAGACTTCCGCGAGTACGACTCGTGGCTCACTTGCAACACGAGCTGTTGTTGAGTATTAAAGCTTTGTTGTAGACACTGTTTCAAATCGGCGTTTGTGATGTTTGTTTTCGATGGCGTTTGTGATGTTCAGCATCTTGCCTCCTTAGTCAGACCATCTGGCGGGAGATGGTGGTGTTTAATGTCATTAGAGTTTAAATTATATTTGTAGTTTAAGGTTTTTAATAGTTTATGTACGAATAGAGTTCATGGGAAAAAAAAAGATTTTACTACACAGAAAATCAATTTGGGTATTTGCACATCGTAATGGGTGTTGTAGGTTAGCGTTCGTTATGTTTGAGCGTGTTTTGTGTTTGGTCAATTTCATTTTCGAAAGAAACACGAATCAAAAGTTGAACCAAAACAGCAAACCACTTGAAGTAAGGGTCTGGGTTGCTCTGCTATCAACAATCAATTGTGCGTATCAAGGATGATCACTGCGTCACTGAGGTCGCTTAAAGTGAAACATAGAATCTATTATATTAGATGTTCCAAGATGCGAGAGCATCATAACTCTAAACTCATAAATAAAATGAGCAATATCTGCCCCATATTCTCAAGAATATTATTTATTAATCAAAGTTAATTTTTCTCATAATTTCGGCAGTTAATTTTTGAATATAGGGTTGCGCACATAATGTTTTTTTTTTTTAATACATTGATCATTATCAAATAAATATATTTAATAAAAGTGTGATAAATCTCATTGGGCCTGAAAAATGTTCAAGGCAGTCCGCGGGTTGGACATCCCTGCTCTAAACAATAGAACATTATACTTTCCTTTTTCTTTTACAAAACATTTCCACACCTATATCTTCAACATTTCGATGTCTGGCCCTAAAACTACGCTTGTATATTCACCAATTCACATGTGAAATAGAATTGCACCATAACTGAAATGCAAAATACAGGACTTCCGCGACGAGCTATAAAAACCTACTGAACCGAAACAAGAGGCCTATAGAATTAGAGGGGCAGAAATAAAGAAAAAAAAGCTGTCCTAAGATTACGGTATTGGTGGCTTCCATCGGCAATTCAATCCCTCTGAAAATGAAGCCTCTCGTTCCTCTTGAATGCAGCCCCCCGCCCCATACCCCACCCTTTCCTTCTTTTTTAATCTTTTTTTTTTTCCTATCTGCTTCAGCATCTGACTCCCACAGTATCTCTCATCGATTTCCTTTCGAGATAGAATCCGATTCAATGAAACAACCCATCCCGTGTCCCGGCGTCTTCAATAGACGTGTCTGGAGCCCTGCGAGCCACAGTGGTACAGAAGAAAAAAAAATAACCATGAAGTGGCACCCTTAACAAATCGCTTCACTGTATTTCGGAGATAAAAAAAAATATATCTTACGTCGATACGATACAATCGAGAGATAGGGCGATGAAAGAAATAACGATCCAACAACTAAAACTAGGTTTGGTTTGGTTTGTCACTCTACGGTCATTTTGTGCACATTTTAAGCTAATTAGACTAGGACCTAACGTGAATTTCGTGCCATTGAAAAACATCCATTCCACTGTAAGCATTCGAACAGTACCGTGAAATTTGTGGTACCAAAGGCCAGAGTACTAGTCAATTGGCTGTCAGACCACTACTAAAACTAGGAGTAGCTTGGTGTACACGTCTGTTTATGTATGAGGTTAGGTTTGGTTTGTTTATTTATTTGTTTGTTTGCGGATTCCGAACCAGTAACAAACATCCGTGCCACCCCCAGGATTCGACCCTGAAGCCTATGGTACCAAATACCAGACCGCTAGCCACTTGGCTATTATATCACTACTAAACCTAAGAGTAGCTTGGTGTACACGCCTGTTTCAGTATGAGATTTGTTTTTGTTTTGGCGCTCTACGGTCATGTTGTGCACAATTTGGACTAAGTAGACCGGAATCTACAATTTAATGCGGATTCCGAAACACTGACGAAAGATCCATGCCAACACCAAGATTCGAGCCTTAAACCTGTGGTACCAAAGGCCAGAGCGCTAGCCACTCGTCCATCCGGTCGCTTCTGTATGAAGACAACCGAATTCGAAAATATGTTGGGTTTTTTTTTTCTAATTCAGTTTTTTTTTTCTAATTATCTTTATGCCATAAGCAAGGACAGCACCGCTGTTACTTCTTTAGCACTACTCAGGGGGGCAATCGTAGCTTGAAGGTACACTGCGGACACGAGTAGCACTACCCGAACGAAGCTCTACGATCATATTAGACCAAGACGTACGGCTATATATATAACCGCAAGTATACTTTCCTTTTACAAAATATTTTCTCACTTACATCTCTAACTCGATATCAGGTCCCAAAACCATGCTTATTTTCCGTTATACATTCACAAATTCCCGTGTGAAACAGAATAGCACCATAACTGAAATGCAAAATACAGGACTTCCGCGACGAGCTATAAAAACCTACTCAAGCAAAACAAGAGACGGATAGAATTAGAAGGGCAGAAATAAAGAAAGAAAAAAAGCTGTGCTAAGATTACGATATTCGTGGCTTCCAAAGGCAATTCAATCCCCCTGAAAATGAAGCCGCTCGTGCCTCTTGAATGCCTGCTCCCCCTCCCACCCCACCGCATCCTTTCCTTCTTTTTTTAATGCTTTTTTTCCCTATCTGCTTCAGCATCTGACTCCCACAGTATCTCTCATCGATTTCCTTTCGAGATAGAATCCGATTCAATGAAACAACCCATCCCGTGTTCCGGTGTCTTGAATCGACGTGTCTGGAGTCCTGCGACACACAATGGCACAGGAAGAAAAAAAATAACAATGAACTGGCACCTTCAACAAATCGCTCCAATGTATTTTGGAGATAAAAAAAAATATCTAAAGTCGATACGATACAATCGATGGTAGAAATAACAACCAAACAACTAAAACTAGGTTTGGATTTGGTTTTGTTTTGTCGCTCTACGGCATTTTGTGCACACTTTAGGCCAATTTGACATACTTGCAATTTAACGTGTATTCTGAACCACTATCAAACATCAGTTCCACTTGCAGGAATCCAACCTGAAGCCTATGATACCAATTGGCCATCAGGCCATAAACAATTAAACCTAGGAGCAGCTGGTATACACGTCAGTTACTGTATCAGGTTTGGTTTGGTTTGTCGCTCTACGGCCATTTTGTGCCCACTTTGGGCTAATTAGACCGGAACCTACAATTTAATTTGGATTCCTAAACACAAGGAAACATCCGTACCAACACCAGGATTCGTATCTTAAGCCTGAGGTACCAAAGGCCAGAGCGCTAGCTATTCGGCCGTCAGGCTTCTTCTGTCTGAAGACAACTTAGTTTCTGTTTCTCAATCTGTTTTTTTTTCTAATGCAGCTGACACAGACAGTTATCTTTATGCCATAAGCAAGGGCTGATGAGTAACTGCGGTTACTCATTTAGCACTGCCCAGGGGGCACGCGTAGCTTGAAGATATGCTCTGGACGTGAGTAACACAATGCTCTACGATCTTATTAGACCAGGACCTACGGTTAAAAGTGGATTCCGAACCCCTACAAATAATTCATGGCATCCACCACCTGGATACGAACACAAAACTTTTGGTACCGAGTGCCAGCCACTCGGCCATCAGGATCTTCAATTGATTAATATAACGAATAACAAAACGTACTTTCGAAATAATAGAACATTATACTTTTCTTTTCCCCTTTACAAAACATTTCCACACTTGCATCTTCAACATTTCGTCTGACCCCAAAATTACGCTTATTCAACTCCTTCTATTAGCTCACAATCTCCCTATATATATATCGTGTTCAAATTTTTAATCGTTCATAAAATACTTTTTATTCATCCGCTCAAGTTCAAGTACATTGTTTTTGAACTCGTAGTGCATGACACGTGATGTTAATACAGTTTTTTAAAAAAATATTATATCATTAATTAAATTAAAATAATTAATTTTAGTTTTGTTTAGATTTAAGTTGCATATATCTACCAACAGATGACATCAGATAAACTTAAAAAAACAAATGAAAATTATTTATAAAGGACTTTTTGCTATATAGTGAAAAAAAAGTAGGAATTGACTTAATATAATTTTTTTTTTATATTGCTTGTTTTTTGTCATGCATCCACAAATTCATATGTGAAACAGAATTGCACCATAACTGAAATGCAAAATACAGGACTTCCGCGACGAGCTATAAAAACCTACTGAACCCGAAACAAGAGGCCTATAGAATCAGAAGGGCAGAAAGAAAAGCTGTGCTAAGATTACGGTATTCGTGGCTTCCATCGGCAATTCAATCCCTCCGAAAATGAAGCCTCTCGTGCCTCTTGAATGCCTGCTCCCCCCTCCACACGCCATCCTTTTCTTTTTTTTTTTAATGCTTTTTTTTCTCTATTTACTTCAGCATCTGACTCCCACAGTATCTCTCATCGATTTCCTTTCGAGATAGAATCCGATTCAATGAAACAACCCATCCCGTGTCTCGGCGTCTTCAATAGACGTGTCTGGAGCCCTGCGAGCCACAGTGGTACGGGAGAAAAGAAAATAACAATGAACTGGCACCTTCAACAAATCGCTCCAATTTAGTTCGGAGATAAAAAAAAAATATATCTAACGTCGATACGATACAATCGTGAGATACGGCGATGAAGGAAACAAAGACCCAACAACTAAAACTAGGTTTGGATTTGGTTTTTTTTCGCTCTGCGGTGATTGTAAGGACACTTTAGGCTTATTAGACCGGGACCTACAGTTTAAAGTGGATTTTGAATCACTCAAAAACATCCATGCACCACCATGATTCGAACCTGAAGCCTGTGGTACCAAAGACCAGAGCGCTAGCCAATTGGCCATCAGGCCGTAAGCAATTAAAACTAGGAGCACCTTGGTATACACGTCTGTTCCTGCATGAGGTTTGGTTTGTCGCTCTACGGTCATTTTGGTCTAATTATACCGGGACCTACAGTTTAAAGTGGATTTCGAATCACTAGCAAACATCCATGCCAACACCAGGATTCTAAACTTAAACCCGTGGTACCAAAGGCCAGATTGCTAGATACTCGGCCATCAGGCGGCTTCTGTATGAATGAGTTCTATAGTTTGAGTTCTGATTGAGTTTGAAAATCTGGTTTCTTTTTTTTCTAATACAGCTGGAAATACAGAGACAGTTATCTTTATGCCATAAGCAAGGGCTACGCTGCTGTTACTCATTCAGCACTACACAGGGCGCATGCGTAGCTAGAAGATATGCAACAGACAGAGTACCACTACCCCACAATGCTATACGATCCTTTTGGACGGCGACCTACGGTTTAAAATGGATTCCGAGCCACTACAAACATCCATGGTATCCACAGCCGGGACTCGAAACCGAAAACTGTCGTACCGAGTGCCAGTCACTCGGCCATCCGGTCCGTCAATTCATTAATATAACGAATAACAAAACGTACTTTCTAAATAATAGAACATTATACTTTCCTTTTTCCCTTTACAAAACATTTCCACACTTGCATCTTCAACATTTCGATGTCTGGTCCCAAAACTACGCTTATTTCCTGTTATGCCTCCACAAACTCACTTGAAAACAGAATTGCACCATAACTGAAATGCAAAACACAGAACTTGCGCGACGAGCTATAAAAACCTACTGAACCGAAACAAGAGATCTATAGAATTACAAGGGCAGAAATAAAGAAAAAAAAGCTGTGCTAAGATTACGGTATTGGTGGCTTCCATCGGCAATTCAATCCCTCTGAAAATGAAGCCTCTCGTGCCTCTTGAATGCCTACTCCCCCTCCACACCCCACCCCACCCTTTTCTTTTTTTTTTTTTAATGCTTTTTTTTCCCTATCTGCTTCGGCATCTGACTCCCACAGTATCTCTGATCGATTTCCTTTCGAGATAGAATCCGATTCAATGAAACAACCCATCCCGTGTCCCGGCGTCTTCATTCGACGTGTCTGGAGCCCTGCGACCCAGAATGGTACGGGAAAAAAAAATAACAATGGACTGGCACCTTTAACAAATCGCTCCAATGTATTTCGGAGATAAAAAAAATTACATCTAAAGTCGATGCGGTACAATCGTGATATAGGGCGAATGGAAGAAATAACCACCCAAGAATTAAAACTAGGTTTGGTTTGTCACTATAAGATCATTTTGTGCACACTTTGGTCTAATTAGACCGATACTTACAGTTTAACGTGGATTTTAAACCATTAACCAACATCCACCGACAGGATTTGAATCTGAAACATGTGGTACCAAAGACCAGAGCACCAGCCAAATGGTCCTCAGGCCACAAAGAACTAAAATTTGGAAATCTGGGTCATTAATCGACGAGCAATCCAATACAGTAAAGAACACAAAAACAATCACTAAAGGCAATGTCAGTAACACAAAAAGGGAAACAATTATGAATAACAGCGCATATGATGAGGTACTCTCCAGTCATTGGCACGTTACGGTTGCAAAGGGGGACAAATATCTGTATCAGACAGTGCTATTCTGTACGAGGGACTAGTAAGTCATTTCGTGTGAAAGCCGTGTGTCATTTCGTGTAAAGTCGGCCACACGTGTCTAAACCTAGGTTGGGCAAAATAATTTCGTCGATTTGAAAGTCCATCCTTTAATTAAGTACAGGGAAGGGCTTGCCTTAGAGTATTCGTTCAAAATTGTGATGGAATATTATGGATTCAGTATACTAAACTTCTGATACATAGTATCGTTGGTTACACTGAATACACAATTTAGTGGCAAAAGGCCTCATATCAAAAGTGAACATTTAAAATAACATTATTTTACATTTCCTTCAACAACCTATGAATGATTACCTTGTACATCTTTAAATTGACTTAAGGACCGATTTAGTCCATTACCTTCATTTGTATATTTATTTTTTCCCTCATTTGAGGTTTTCTCCATATACTTAGATTATTCATCCAAAATAAAGTAAAAAAAGTAAGGTGACAAATGTTAAGGTGCATTGTAATAGGCTGCTCTCCATGGTGCTTCCCGTGTAAAACTAATTGTTCTACATCTCTACTTACATACAGGGCCATAAGGCCAACAAACTTTATGTTTAATTAAGCTCATAAGCTTTAACGAAACACACAATTTCATGATTATTCAATCAATAAATGTGTATTCTGTTTTTATTACTGTAATTCAAGTATAGATTTAAACGTTCTGACACATCACCAGAGCTTTCAAGAACATTACATGATACATCGTCTTCACTTGACTCATTTTGAAAAAAATAAATAAATAAAAAAACGAAAAGTAAATGCCGCAAAAAGTAATATGCAATCCTCCATTCCTCGCCTTTGTTTTGGGTACTCAAGGACATCGAATAAAATAAAGAAATAAAATTTCCTTAAAGCGATAGACAAACCAAATGCTTTGTAAAGACACATGAAATAGCAATAGGCTGACTGTTAGCAGACTTATTATGTAATTTTCTCTTCAAGAAATAAAACTCGATTTATTCCAAAATGATACAAATATAAGATACGAACGTATTTGGGATTATCCGCTAAGAGATTAATATATGTTATCATTCTATTCGATTCTTGAAGAAACTAACCAAATGTATGTTGTTAAAAGTGAAATACCTATAACATTCTAAGTTTCTACGGTTATTATCTTTGAGTTGAGACTACTATTTCAGGAAAAATAAATAGATACAATTTCCCTAAAGCAGTATACAAGGCAAATGTTTGTGAAGCAACATAAAATAGTGATATAATGACTATTAGCAGACATATCGTGTATCGTTCTCTTTAAGAAATAAAACTACCGGTATTCCGAAATGACCCAAAGATAAGATAAGAGCGTATTCGGGATAATCCGTTAAGATAATAATTTATTTTATTATTCGAATCAATTCTTGCAGAAACCAAGCATATAAGTATTTAAGTCATCTGGAATCTATTAGTCAACTTTTCAGTCCGCATACCTAAAAATGTTGCTCACAAATGTATGCTGATCCAAATAAAATATCTAAAGAATTCTAAATTCCGATGGTTAATATCTTTGACAGAACCTAGAGTTGAGGCTTTGTCTCAGGAAAAATTAATAAATAAAATATTATGTAGAAAATTTTCATAGCGCCTTAATGATAAAAAATCAAGTACATTACCAGTAATAAATTAAACATGGAAGTTATATTTTTCTCACATTTAAACATTTATTTTTTTCAAAATTAAAGCCGAAATATATCGCGCATTTAAATTTTTCCGTCAAAATATAAAAATATATTGGTCATTTCCATATTCATCTTTTTCAATGGCACAACAGACCCATGGTGGGCAAATGGTAGGTCCGATGGTGGTATGCCTACTAGCAGATTTCGAGACAGAAAATGTTTTCTTATAACGGGGTAGGGTTGTCGACCCTACCCCAACGCTCTACGATCATATTAGACCGGAACCTACTGTTTATTAAAATAGAAATGAATCTGCTTTAATGTAAAATTGGCAAATGACGGAGAAATGCAACAACGGGCTCTTTTCAGTGCATCACAATATTATTATTTAATCACCCAAGCCTACACATCTAAGAAATGATGAGAATTTATCTTTAAGTATATTTTTTCTATATAAAATTACCTGCACAATATTTTTCCATACAAAATTGAATAAAATGTGAATGTATCTGATTGTTTTTCCACCCAATGTATGCGACGTTTTTCATAAATCCAGATTATTACAATTGATATTTTGATCATCTGAAACCGGAATTTGTGTGTGTGTGTGCGTACGTGCATAACGACTCTTTGTATTTTAATAATGTAGGTCATAAATAGGTCACCGAAACGTTTTTAAAATGATGAGATTCGTGATAACTTTTGGTTATTGCGCCGTAGCTCAAAAATCGGAAAATTCCCCCTGCCCCCTACAAGATGCTTGAATGTCGATTCAAGACATTTACAGAAAGTCGCAATAGCCATCCAGTTTGATCGTTTTTGAAAGCAATGACTAAAACGCACATCACAGCCGATTCAAACTATGGCTCTCTTGCTCTCCAAGTTGCGCTCGTAGCCACTGGGTGACGGATATTATTTTAGTTTAATTAAGAAATCCTTTGGAATACTTTGTTTTTTAAATAATCAGGATTATTCATTGAATAATCTTTTAAAAGCTTTTCCTGGCTCAGTCTTTTCAGTTTTTCCGAGCTGTATTTACGGCGCATATTTTATGGATTCTACTTTTGTTAATTATAGTTCATAAATTACAATACACCATCGTTTAAGGGTATTCTAGAAATAAATATGAGTTAATTCATAAAATTACCGTAATTCATCAACACCCACTATCATAGAGCTCATTGAAAAAACACCTACGTTTGATATATTGTGACTCTTAAAACTGTACAATGAGTTTGGTTATTCTAATCTAGGGATAAAATATAAAACCACACCCAAAGCTTACATTTCTTGATTTATAATGAAATTCTCAAAATACATTTTTACCTACTCGCTTTTGGCTCATATTTATGGTTAGTATAAATAAATCGCTAACAGCATAATTACTTTTTAAATACGAATTGCATATACAGGATGATTATAAAATCCCATATTCAAAATGCTGTAAAAAAAGAACCACTCGTCAGAAAGAGTTCAAATTTGAACTAAAGATATTTGAAAAAGGGGGAAATGGTATGACATCAAAAAAAGCTTCATTGATTTTTCTCATCCAATTTGGTATGACCTTGCCGTGGTGGATGGGCTTTTCTCTAATAGTGTCACAACTGTTGAATGACTAGGAAATAATTTTTTACCTCAGAAAACCGAAATAATCAAGTACATTGAACACTACAGTTGGTTTAATGTGCAACTCAGGCCAAATATGTTATTTTGATTCAAAATATCACTGGCAGCCGAATTCACTTTCTTTATGCAGCTTACAGTGCCATCTATTAATACAGTTTGAACCTTTTTTTGATGCCGTACAGTTTCCCCCTTCTTGAAGTATCTTCAGTTCAAATTTGTACTCATTATGACGAGTGTTTCTTTTTTTACAGCATTTTAAATGTTGGACTTTAATTATAATCACCTTGTATGTGTATGAATATATATATATATACTGGTTAATAATTAGTTTAGCATTTGGTTCCCTTTAACAATAACTGAAGACAAAAATTCCTATGACTTCTATTTTTAAATCTGTTGAAATATACTAATCATCTATGTTAATCCATATATTACCTTTATAAGTTGCAATTTAAACATGAAACTTTCCTTTGTTCATTCCACAAAAAACATGTTATGAATTCCTGCAACACGATTTCTCCCACAACTGACGTTTTGATACCCAAACGTACTGAGACTCTTGTGTGAGGTTAGAAAAGAACACAAAATATAACTTAAATCGCAACCCTGCACCAACAAAAGCGTTCCACCCGTTAAATTTAAAAAATATTGAATAAAACATGCTTAAATCATTATTCATTCTTAAACTACGGTCGGATAATAGACCATGTTTATTTCTTTACTTTAAATTAAAATTGTAACTTTTCAAAAATTAACATATTTCATGTCATAAAAATTTACACATGATAAGGACGAATACTAGAAAAGCGAAACATATGCAGTCCAGGACATCCTTTTGTTAAGCAAAAATGCTATAAATTTATTTATTCAATTAAAATCTGTAGTGTGCAAGTTCGGCAACAAGATTAGTTATAACTGGGTGTGGTTGAGTTTAGATATTTGAGGTATAGGTTGAAAACTCACAGCTTTATTTACACACGCACAAGAACCACACACATACAGTTAGAGACATACAATAGTTAAAACATTTAATGTTCAACGAATCTACAAATAATTATAGATTAGTTGAAAAATTCCACATCCCAACCGAAAACCCGAAACATGGATATGCGCAGGGTTCTATGTACTTCTCTGTGTGAGAATCTGTAAGCCAACTAGTGAGCTAAATATATTTCCTCTGGAGATGAGACACTATAAATTAAATGTTTCTTAGCTGGAGCGCAGGATACGCTGTACTTACTCTAGAATGAGAGACTTGAGAACTACTTATTATTTCTCCTGAACACCAAAGGTGAACGCTCTGGCCAGTGTGTAGGAGGAATCACGGTTACAAACTTTATTTAATGCATTATGTAATTCAAAGATATATTCTTGTAAATTAATATTAAGTAATATTGAATAAGATCTATAATTGTCTGGTCGATAGTGAACTGTTTTTCCCAGAATGAAATATTTCAATTCTATACTCGATAAAACGAACAACAGTGTCTGTGCCTATTACGGAATAAATACATAAACTGTAAAATAGTATACGATAAATGCATAAATTACAAAGTCCTTCCTTTAGGCTTTATGATGGTAGGAATCCCCCCCTTCTGTTGTTAAATTTTTTGACCTCCATAGTCCACAACCCCCACATTTCGTTCGTTCCAAATTGTGGAAATGCCAAAAAATCCAACTTTAAGTAAAGGCAACTCTTTATCCGAGAAATCTGACTACAACTCACAACGTCATCATGAAATAGAAGATATGAATTCAAGCTTTCGTGCATTTTGCAATTTAAAATCTAAATAGATTGAGAAAATGCAGCTGACTAGACAAATTATGAAATAAAATGAATAGAAATTTTTTAAATACGATTACGATTACCTATTTTTAGGCAAATGATATGGAACAAGTAGCGCTCAATTCATAAGATTCCACTTAAAGATCAGCGTTTTAGATGAAATTGAATTGATTGAATCCAAAATCAAACACCGTGAAGGAAATATATTTGAGATTTCTATGATGCGCAGATCGTAGAAAGACATGCAAAAGATTAGTATTGCAGCCAGTGATGGCTCTTATGAAGCCATGTCTAAATTTTAGACATTTGGCAGAACACTCTTCTGTCCTCGTGAGTTGCAGTTTGAAATTGAAAAACACACCCCGTTATCTCAGCTTACGAAATAATCTTATCTTCTGATAGTTCGTAAATCTTTGACGTTTGCCCCAAACCAATATTAGGCCGAGCGGAAATTCTATTCTCCAAAAACATAAAAATAATTTTTTTATTTTTATTCAAACTACAGCTAACTGATTTGATATGCAATGCTCAAAATTTTAACAAAATTTTAATAGCATATACAGGCACACACCACAGAACTAAATTTAAGTTTCTAAATTTTACATAAGTACTAAATTTTAAACTTATTCAGTTTCTTACTTACTTATTACTAAATTACTTACTTACTTATTACTAAAATTTACATAAATTTCTCTCAATTTTGCAATCTAAATTTACACATTACATTTTACATAAGGCCACTGAGCCTACTCAGTGTCTCTACGCCCAAGTAGGCTCAGTGTCTCTATGTCTAAAAAGGTTCAACAACTTTTTGTCAAGTAAGTTTAATTACTCTATTTCTAAGTAGGCTCAGCGACTATGTCTAAGTAGGCGGAATGTCACTTATGTCCAAGTTGGCTCAGTGGCTTTAGTCATCTAGGCTCAACGTCTTTGACTCTTATGTCCAAGCAAGCTTAATGTCATTGACTCTTAAGTTTAAGTAGGCTTAATATCCTTGACTATTATGTCTTAATAATTAGTACTAATGTTCTTCATATAAAAAACAATAATTTAAAACTCCCGTGCAAATTATAGCAATAGATTCAACAGGAAACAGCTGTTTAAGTTTGAATTGTGATTATGGAAATGAAAATTCTTCAAAAATTACACAAAACGGATTAAATTTTTAAAAACAATCAAATTGTAGCTTTCACACATAATACATATCAGAAATAAATTAATGTAAAACTATTTAATATTTCGTAATATATCTTAGCATTCGTAGACTAGTCTTACTTCACACTAGTATAAAGTAAAATAAACCTATATATTTACTTTAACACCAGTTACCAGAAAAACAGTTATAAAACAACGGATATTTTTCGTTTAAGATACACTATATATCTCAAAAATAAAAAATGCGAGGAAGAAAATTTAAAGTTCACACCTATTTGAAGTTACTCCCGGCATGTGGAAAGCCATGAAAAATTTTGTTACATCATATTCGGGGCGGAATGAGAGGTCTGCTCTTGTTTCAGAAAGAACACCGGATGCGGAGAGGGCAGGAAAAACCTTTTAGCCTCAAAGATTTGGGAACAATGGAGAACTCAAGGCCTTTTTTATTTTTGCTACTTTCTGCTCATGAATAAAAAAACTGTGCTCACCGAAATTTCATTTCAATAAAACATGTCGGATGTTAAATTTTCTTCCGAATTCTCGAATATCACCAATCCACGTCAAGTACTAGGAAAAAGAAGTGAAATAGCAAGACTTTTTACGTGTATATATTTCTCGTGCGCGATCTTGGCTTCGGATATTTCCGATTGGTGGAAAAGCGGTACAAAGGATCATGGACATATTTTAATCTGGTTTCATATGGAAGAATATATTTCAGTTAAAGAAAAGATACAAATATTTAAGAAGTCCATGGAAAGTGCAAGTTAACGCTCAATTCTTCATTTCATAAGACTTGCATGTCAAAAATTAAGTGTCCTTATAAAGGGTATATAAAAATTCCATCAAGTTGACTAAATAAGTGCTTTATTATTAGGTTCTATTTTGTATTAACCAAGTACTAAATTGGTTACTTATCATTAATTACTACTAATATAATACTTATTGAGTACTTATATCTTAGCTTCAGATATTCCCAATTGGTGGAAAATCAGTGCAAGGGATCATGCAAGCATTAAGGGATCATCAGAACACTTAATTCTTCATTTAATATCTATAAAAAATTAATGTGTCATTATAAAGAGTATTTAAAAATTCCATCATGTTGACTTAACAAGTGATTTATTATTAGGTTTTCTTTTTGTAATAATCAAGTATTAAATTGATTACTTTTCACTAATTACTACTTATTGATTACTTATTACTAATTTAATACTTATTGATTACTTATTACTAATTTATTACTTATTGATTACTTATATCTTAGCTTCGGACATTTCTGATTGGTTGAAAGGTGGCGCAAAGGATCATGGACATTTAACCTGCTTTCACTTGGAAGAATATATTTCAGTTAATAATTAGATGCACATATTTAAGAAGGTTCCAGAACGTTTAATTCTTCACGTAATAAACTTGCTTGTAAAAAATTAATTTGTCGTTATAAAGAGTATTTAAAAATTCCAACAACTTGACTTAATAAGTTCTTTATTATTAGGTTCTATTTTGTTCTTTATTATTAGGTTCTATTTCTACCAAGTACTAAATTGATTACTCAAAGGATAATATATATGGTTAAAAATTCATCTTTAATTATAATCACTCTGTGTATTTATAATAAAGTCCACATTCAAAATGCTGTAAAAAAAAGAAACACTCGTCACAGTGAGTTCAAATTTGAACTGAAGGTACTTTAAGAAGGGAGAAATGGTACGGCATCAAAAATAGTTCCAAAGTGTATTAATAGATGGTGCTATAAGCGGCACAAAGAAAGTGAATTCGACTTCTAGTGATATTTTGAATCGAAATGACAATGCATTTGGCATGAATTGCACATTAAACCAACTGTAGTGTATGGTAAACCACTACAATTGGTAAATCAATGGTAACTGTGATAAGTGTGTACTAAATCAATGTGCTTGATTGTTTCTGTTTTTTGACGGAAAAATTACTTCCACGTCATTCAACAGTTGGGACGCTGTTAGTGGAAAGACCATCCACCACAGCAAGGTCATACCAAATTGGATACGAAAAAGGGGAGGAACTTTTTTTGATGACATACGATTTCTTTCTTCAAGTATCTTCAGTTCCAATTTAAACTCATTGTGATGAGTGTTTCTTTTTTACAGCATTTTGAAAGTGAGGCTTTAATTATAATTACCCTTTATATACGTATATGCCATTGTAAAATTTTCATTGTGGAATAACTAATTCATGAAATATTTGTACCTTTAAATTTTAAAGCATGCATTGTTACTGTCATTGTTTTAAATGCTGGCCATTTTGATCGGAATTCAAGACACACTGAAGCACTAATAGGCAGTACAATCAAGGTTTTCATGGATTCGCCAAGGGGGTTCTACTACAATGCACCCTAAATGACATTTGGAGTATATGCACCTTCTCCTTCTTAACGAAAACAAAATTAGGTGAGAACCACATTAATCCACGAAAAAATTCTTAATTAAAAAGAATTATTTAATTTAACTATTTCTTGAAACATATATAAATCAATCCTACATATTTGTATATCACAAATTTATTGAAATTTCCTAATTACAGTTTAATTCATGGCTTCATAGATTTGCAAAAATATCGAACTGAATTAAATCCCAATTGGCAAATTAAACCTGGTGGCCGATTACCTGATTCATCTTGAAATATTATCTGAATTTACTGAATTACCTGATTTATCTTGAAATATTATCTAAATTTACTGAATTACCTGATTTATCTTGAAATATCTGAATTTACTGAATTACCTGATTTATCTTGAAATATCTGAATTTACTGAATTACCTGATTTATCTTGAAATATCTGAATTTACTGAATTACCTGATTTATCTTGAAATATCTGAATTTACTGAATTACCTGATTTATCTTGAAATATCTGAATTTACTGAATTACCTGATTTATCTTGAAATATCTGAATTTACTGAATTACCTGATTTATCTTGAAATATCTGAATTTACTGAATTACCTGATTTATCTTGAAATATTATCTGAATTTACTGAATTACCTGATTTATCTTGAAATATTATCTGAATTTACTGAATTACCTGATTTATCTTGAAATATTATCCGAATTTACTGAATTACCTGATTTATCTTGAAATATTATCTGAATTTACTGAATTACCTGATTTATCTTGAAATATTACCTGAATTTACTGAATTACCTGATTTATCTTGAAATATTACCTGAATTTACTGAATTACCTGATTTATCTTGAAATATTACCTGAATTTACTGAATTACCTGATTTATCTTGAAATATTACCTGAATTTACTGAATTACCTGATTTATCTTGAAATATCTGAATTTACTGAATTACCTGATTTATCTTGAAATATCTGAATTTACTGAATTACCTGATTTATCTTGAAATATCTGAATTTACTGAATTACCTGATTTATCTTGAAATATCTGAATTTACTGAATTACCTGATTTATCTTGAAATATTATCTGAATTTACTGAATTACCTGATTTATCTTGAAATATTATCTGAATTTACTGAATTACCTGATTTATCTTGAAATATTATCCGAATTTACTGAATTACCTGATTTATCTTGAAATATTATCTGAATTTACTGAATTACCTGATTTATCTTGAAATATTACCTGAATTTACTGAATTACCTGATTTATCTTGAAATATTACCTGAATTTACTGAATTACCTGATTTATCTTGAAATATTACCTGAATTTACTGAATTACCTGATTTATCTTGAAATATCTGAATTTACTGAATTACCTGATTTATCTTGAAATATCTGAATTTACTGAATTACCTGATTTATCTTGAAATATCTGAATTTACTGAATTACCTGATTTATCTTGAAATATTACCTGAATTTACTGAATTACCTGATTTATCTTGAAATATTACCTGAATTTACTGAATTACCTGATTTATCTTGAAATATTATCTGAATTTACTGAATTACCTGATTTAACTTGAAATATTATCTGAATTTACTGAATTACCTGATTTATCTTGAAATATTATCTGAATTACCTGAATATTACCTAGCGGCCTGATGGCCAATTGACTAGTGCTCTGGCCTTTGGTATCATAGGTTTCAGGTTCGAATCCTGGAGCTTGCATGGATGTTTGTGAGTGGTTCAGAATCCACGTTAAATTGTAGGTCCCGGTCTAATTAGCCTAAAGTGTGCACAAAATGACTGTAGAGCGACAAACCAAACCAAACTGAATTTACTGAATTACCTGATTATTACCTGAATTTATTGAATTACCTGAATTTACTGAATTACCTGATTATTACCTGAATTTATTGAATTACCTGAATTTACTGAATTGTCTGAATTACCCGGGTAGCAGATTAAATTGGTGCTTAGTATTTTTGAAGAGTGTTTACGTCTAGTATTGAACGAAACTGCTTGATTCTGTTTTTAAACCTGGTATAATACCACCTAATACACATAAACGATAAAATAATCTCTCGAATATAAAATAAATACATATTCTTTTAGAAAGAATATTTATTTTAGTATGCTATTCAGAGCTGGGAGAAATCTGAATATTTAAACTACAATCTGCTTGACATAAATCTTTAGGGAAACAATTCTTTACATTACAAATGTAGTTGATCCCTTTTCTGCCACTAGCTTAAAACAAAATTTATAACTTACCGAAGCTAATGTCTTTCAGATAATAATCCCTCTCTCTGAAAAGTACATTTGTTTAATATTTGTATAACAAATTGTTAGTTTCAAATAAGAAATATGACAAAGAAATACTTTTAAAAATTTAAAATGGGAATCATTCTATTGTACTTTATGTAAAGTGCAATAAGTCGTATTATTTATTAAGGTTCTGCATTTGCATAATATATATCACTGAAATTTGATTTTTTTTTTTTTGTCAATGCTTCGATTTATTTAGCGATTATTGTTAACAAATAATTTCAGACAGTTGGAAAAATTAAACGAGTGAGATGAAATCTTAACATTAGCTGCTCAATGGTTACAAAAAATAAATTATGATAATGGGACCCTGAATTACGACAAATCAATTTAATCGATCGATAATCGATGAAATGGGGGCCTGATGGCCTAATGGCTAGCACTCTGGCGTTCGGTACCACAGGTATCGGGTTAAAATCCCAGCTTTGTCCATGGGTGTTTGTAGTGGTTCGGAATCCACTTTAAACCGTAGATCCCGGTCCTAATAGGATCGTGGAGCGTTGCGGGGGCATTGTTACTCCGCGTCCGTGGCTTATCTTCAAGTGACACGCGCCCCTGGGTAATGCAAAGTGAGTACGTCTGTGCAAGTTGTCTAAGTGTTTGCCAGCTGCATTAGAACAAAAAAAAATCGATGAAATTCTGTTTACAACAAGAAGGAATCGAGTTTCGTGCTTTTTGAAGCACTTGGAAGTCAGAGTTATGAGTTTGAATCATAATCCGATTTTGAATATCTTAAATGATTAATTTTTTTTTTCAAAATTATGGGGGACTGTCCAAATTGAGGTGTCGGTCGCCAAGCACTGAATTTACATGAGCTTAGCGATTAATAATTTAAGATTGTAATTATTGAACCTTATTAAGGAAGGTTACTTTTAAGGAAACCCTACTGACCCATCAAAAATGAATGTGTCTGGAGAAAATCTTATTACAAATTACTTATACATTCCAATACTTAACTTACCATTAACTCTATCCTACTTATAAAGATCTCATAGAATAAGAACTCTTAGATAAAAAAAGGAAAACATTTTATAGCGTCTTCTATCTTCGAAGTGAGTTGCTCGTGCTCTTGGTTCAATCTGGTTTGTCGCTCTACTGTCATTTTTTCCACACTTTAGGCTAATTAGATCGGGATCTACAGCTTAAAGACCAGATCCAAGGATTCAAGTGTGCTACACTTAAATCAAGCTAATACATATGTTTTTACACATCCAAGTACAGTTATGGTTACATTAGGATCGTACAGAAAGTCACAATTTCCTAGTTACATGTTGGCTTCTTGAGCTTATAAGCATTGAGATTATTGTCATCTCCAAGTTTGTTGATTAACGCTATACGTACCAAACGGATTTTGTTAAACTTTTGGGGATAATTACTAGTCTACTAGTCATGCAGTCAAAATGTATTCAAACACTATGATGATAAATTTTCTTATCAATTACAACCTTCTATTATGACATCATGGAGGGGGGGGGGAACCCACAGAGTGCAACGAGGTAAATCAACATACAGAAAAAGAATCCGGGTACCTGGATTTTACCATCCGTATACACTGATTGAGGCACAGGGAGTAATTTTTCAATCTGGTATAAATGCTAATTCATGCAGATGTGCACACATTAGATGGCTGGTGGGCTTGAGCCCCCCAAACAAGTGAAATATGTGCACACATTCAAACTTATGGCTACTAATCATATAGATCCAATTGTTTTTGTTATTATATTCAGTATTTCAACGAATCGGTGTTTTTCTTAAAAGTGACAATTTTATTATTGAGTCTGAGTTTGTAGATTGAATAGGCGTTTTTCCTGGTTTCTTCTTCAATGGCGCAACAGCCCCTTGGTGAGCCGAGGCCGTCTGCCTACTGACAGATTCAGAAACATGAAGTGTTTTCGTTTTACGGTTAGGGTTATCAACTCTACGCTTAACGTTCTACAGTCTTATTAGACAGGGACCTAGAATTAAAAGTGGATCACGAACCCTTACAAATATTCATAGCACGGCCGGAATTCGAACCCGAAACCTGTGGCACCGACCGCCAGAGAGCGTTTTTTTCCTAGTTTAGATTTATGAAATATTCATCAAAATATTGAAATTAACATAAACGATTGCAAAAGATAAAAGAAGACTGAAGTTTAAATTATAATTTGTTCGTTTAATAATTTTTAGAAATTAATTTTTTTTATTTTTTGTGCTATACTTCTTATTTTTAATATTCCCTTCTTTACGTATTTGAACTAAATGAGTGAAATGTAAAATTATTAATAAAATAATTAATACATGGAGTTTCGATTTCAGATATTTTTTCTATTATTTACTTTAGTATGACCTATTGAGATTTCACAAACCACTATGCTTTATTTTGTTGACGCCTCCTAAAAAAAAATCCTAAATACACATGTATTCCTGATTTAAAAGACACGGGTACAATCACAGGTACTAATACAGAGTGTTAGAATTATTTTAATTGTCTTGTAAAATTTGTTAAATTGATAACTAGGGAACGACAAATCAATTTTGTTAAATATTCATTGGAATAATACCAGCGTGTTTCTTATACCACTTTGTAGGCAGCAACATCTAGATCAAGTCCAAGAACCCGTATGATCTCATGGACGGAGGAAAAGGGGAGATATATTCTGTTGTGATGGAGCATCCATAGGTAGAAGTCTGACTGAGCTGCGTGACGCTAACTTTTTACGGGATAGGGTTGTCAGCCCTGTGTCAACAATCATATTAGACCGGGACCTACGGCTTAAAGTGGATTCAGAACTCCTACAAACATCCATGGCACCACCGGGACTCGAACACGAAACCTGTGGCAACGAGCGCTAGAGAGTTAGTCACTCGACCGTTAGGCCTCAATACCAGTCTTTCACACCAAAACTCGATAAAATGTAATCAAAAACTTTTCCGGTTCGAGTCCCGGCGGATTGAATTTTGATTTTTGGTGTTAAGATAATATTTAATTTCTAATAACATTTACAAAACTTTCAAGAACTTCTTTTTTACTGATACAATGTACTTCAGTATGGGAGCCTGATGGCCGAGGGGCTAACGATCTGACGCTCGGTACCACAGATTTCGGATTCGAGTTCCAACGGTGCCGTTATGGGGAGTTATGGGGGTAGTGTTATTCGCATGCGCAGCATATCTTCAAGCTACACGTATCCCCTGGGTAGTGCTAAATGAGTAACAGCGGGTGCAGCCCTTGCTTATGGCATAAAGATTAACTGTCTCTGTATTGTCAGCTGGATTAAACTAACAGCATAATCAAAATCTTTAATTGTGACTTATTTTTAATACCATGATGGGAAAAAAACATACGCAAGCATCAAAGTAATTCCTTATTATTTGCCACCAATATATATCCTTGAATACAAATGTAGTTATCCTTGCAGCACACGTGTATAAATAAATTAATACACTTGTACCCGATAACCACTTATTGGTCCAATCGCAGGCAGTAATTAAAACGCATCGAATCCTTTTATTATTGAATCTTATATTAATTCGAAAAGCCAACTTGAAGAAAATTTAATTAAAAAATCCACTTGATTAACGTCTTTAATTTACGACACAGTTAACATCGATTGAAGTCGGAAAGTCCCCCTTAATTTGAGCAATAAATAAAACATCCTTAATGGGCAATATTAATGGCGCCTTTTGTTGTCGCCCGTAAGAACCGAATTCATTTTGTAATTATGGTGAGGATATAATTACCAAAAATAATAGCTCTGGCCACAAATTTATACTGCCCGCGAATGGAGTCTAATTTGCATACTATACCGCGTTTTCATTTTAAAAAGGTTTATTTCACTTATTAAACAGACCGTCCACTAAAAGAATTTTGATTAAAAAACATAACGTACACTTCCATTTAATTATTTATACTTTTATTGTTATAATAACATTATTATTTTTTTCCTACTTATAATCATTAATTATTTATAAGAAAATTAGCCCATCCACTACAAGAATTTTGATTAAAAAACATAGCATACACATGAATTTATTAATACTTTTATTATTATAATTATATTATTTTTTCCTACTTATTATCATAAATTATATAGAATATAATTAACTATTAATAATATTTTACTTTCTTAGAAAAAATTTAAATATCAAGGGTTTTAGGGGAGAGGACACTAAAAAGGACATTCAGTAATTATGGCGTATGCAATCTACTGCCACTATATGTTGCATATACTGAAACAGAAAATGGTATTGTTTACCATCAACAGTAAATATTCTTAATGAAGTTTTCAGGATTTTTCTTATGCAAAAGACAAATGTCTAGTGCTCGGTGCCACAGGTTTTGGGTTCGAGTCCAGGAAGGGAAATGGATGTTTGCAGTGGTTCTGAATATATTTTAAACAGTAAGTTCCAGTCTAATTTGACTACTACTACTATTACCACCACACCACACCACATCGCCTGGAGATGAGTTGCCCCTTTACATCATCATCCGGTCACCTTTCTCAAACACAAAGAAAGGTTTTGCTTGGTTTATCGCTCTACGGTAATTTTTTTACACATTTTTGGCTAATTAGACTGGGATCCACAGTTTTGCATGAACCACTGCCAGGATTCGAAGCTGAAGTCTGTGGTAACTAAGACCAGAGTGATCGCCCATCATAGCGAATTGCCATCAGGCCGCACACAACGAAAGAGCTTTCTTATTTACAGATTTTTCGTACTCCTTTCGAAATCCTTATAAATTAAAGATTTAGTTTCATGATCAAATTTCGGAACAAGAATTCTTGACTAAGTAAAATCAACTCTCTCATTACCAGATAATTCCAGTCTAAGCAAGATAAATTCGTAAACTCAAAAATCCTACCTCTGACACGAGAACATTGATAGTAGGGTTTGCCAGATGCCGCCCTTGTGAGTGCTGGTCTCAAAATGTAGCGGAACCAAAAAAATCCCAACTCAATGGAGAAAATGAAAACAGAAATTAAATTATCGAGAATGAACATGTCATCACTAATATTATTAAAATTAAAAATTATTGGTTATTATTATTGTTCAAGAAAAGGAGATAATATATATCATACAGAATACATCATATAGAATATTATTTTCAAAGATATGAAAATGCTTTTAGTTAGCATTCAAAAATAAATTAAATATCCATTAAAAAGGTTTGTTAGATCTTCGATGTTTTTAATAGTGAAATTAATTAACTAAAATAATTGCTAAATACTCTTTGAAGTAACTTTTTCATTTCAAAATAATGCAAGCTTCTGTTTACGGTTTTTTCAGTGCAAATGACAGATATAGAAGGTCAACGAGTGAAACATTCCTGTTTTTCATTTATTACAAAAAAATCAAGCCATAGTAGTTAAAATAAATAAAATCTGAACTTATGCACTTAATTTATGTAGTAATATATTTTACACAAGTCTTAATTTCTATGTAATATACATACACTTAGTCACAAAAGTAAGTATGCAACTCATAGCTTAAGTGAAAAAGCTCCAGTTCTCAAATAAATATAAGAAAGATATTATTTTGGAGAGTGTTGTTTATAGCTTCTGATTCAAGTCATAAAGTAATGAAAAATAAACCAAATCATTATATTTTAAAAAACTTTAAGAGTAATTTTGTTAACTACCAGTAGAAATTTAAATCACAAAAGTATATATGCACTCTGAATTTTTGATTTTTAAATAGGCTGAATGAAACTTCTCGAGTGATTTTTTGTATTTCAGTGATAAGTTTAGAAGTTCTGCTACAAAGCTTGTAAGTTTGAGCTTTAAGTACACCAACAATTCACCAATGGCTCCACGTGGAAAAGAATTATCAAAAGATCTAAAGGATGCAATAATAAAGCTCTATAAGGAAACCAAGTCCCAAAGACAAATCGCTAAAATCATAGGCAAAAGTCCTGCAACAGTGCAAAAAATCATAGAAAAGTTCCAGGCTGAGGAAAATGGTCTAAACAAGCCAAGAACAGGACGACCGCCCATTTTGAAGGATCGAGAAAGGCGAATTATTGTTGGAAATGTGAAAAAAAAATCCGACGATTAGCGCACCAAAATAGACAACTGATGTGAAAAACAATTTTGCGAAGTCATGCAATCCTGAAACAATTCGTCGTGTGTTACGGAAGGCAGGATACCATGGTCGAAATATGCGAAGAAAACCATTTGTTAGCAAAGGGAATCGCAAAAAGAGAATAAATTTTGTAAAAGAAAATGTAAAGTAGGACACAAATTTTTGGAATTCCGTGATTTTTTCCGATGAAAGTAAATTGAACATCCACGGGTCAGATGGACACCAAAAAGTTTGGAGGAAAGCAAATGCAGCTCTAGAACCAAAGAACATGAGAGGAACTGTAAAACACGGTGGTGGTTATGATTATGGTTTGTCGATTATGGTTTGGGGTTGCATGGCAGCAACTGGAGTAGGAAATTTATTTATAATCGACGGAATAATGAATCAATATAGATATTTGAATATTTTAAAGAATAATCTAAGCCAAAGTGCTTCTAAATTGGGACTCAATGAATCCTTCACTTTCCAACAAGATAATGATCCCAAACATACTGCTCGGGTTGTTCGGGAATGGCTGCTGTATCACGTCCGAAAACAGCTAAAAACCCCCACCGCAGTCACCTGATCTTAATCCCATTGAACACTTGTGGGATTAACTCGATTGCCAAATTAGAAAGCAAGAGATCAAAACTAAGAATGATCTAAGAAAAGCCCTTTTGGAGGAGTGGCAGAAAATACCATCTTCTGTCACTCAAAATTTAGTAAAATCAGTGTCATCTAGATTGACAGCTGTTATAAAGGTCAAAGGCTATCCAACAAATTACTAATTTTATTGAAAAATTGTCAAATTTGCAATATTAATGTCTTTGTTTTTGTTTGCATACTTACTTTTATGATGTAAATTACATCCTATTTTAAGTTAAGCTCATCTTGCTAATTAAATATTTGTATTTTTTAATTACTTTTCCTTTTGTTATTAAGCTCGATTTTGCTGTAATCGAAATAAATCGTTAATTTGAAAACTCTAATATTGTAAGTCTGTTATTTTTTCATAGGACATCATCACATACACTCTGCATACTTACTTTTGTGACTAAGTGTATATATACTAAAACATAAGACGTCGATTTGCCAGATTGACGGAGAACCTCTATCTCCTTTTTATTTTTATAAATTTCTTTAATTAATAAAAAAAATTATGAATATATAATTTTTTAATATTATTATTATAATTTTAATAATAATACAATAAAGAATAGAAACCAAAACAATTGGAAGGGAAATTGGGACTCAGAGTAGAAACTGCATGATAATTCGGAAAGGAGGATATCGAAACGTTAATGTATAATATTGAGAACAGTGTGAAGTCTTTTGCGATTTTTTAAATGAGAATTGTCGTAATCATAGTTACCGAGATCATTCAAAACAGAATTGTTAATATTGGGTATGGAGTAATAAAAATCTTGTGCAATTTTATAAACAAATTGTTTAAAACTTGGGAGGGAAAGAGCATGTCTGATATCCTCATTTTGGAAAAACCAGGGCAAATTTGTAATCATACGTAGAATTTTATTTTCAAGTCTTTGTATGATCTCGAAATTCGACGAAGCAGTAGATCCCCAAATAGGATTAGCATATGTAAGTATTGGATGTAAGTAAACAAGATAAATAGTTTACTTATTTATCTTGTTTATTTTTAAGATAAACAAGTAAACAAGATTTATTTTCGAAGGACATAATAGAGTTCCTACAAATAAGTGGATACAGTACGCGCTAAGTAGATACATTCGCTAATTTAATGCTAATCTATTAAATTAGCGAATGCATCAATTAAAAATTTATCCCTAAGAAGCTAATGCGAGGAACAATTAAGATTACACTAATAACAATAAGATTACACCCAAATATTTAGCCTGCCCAGCCCAATTAACAGGATTATTATAAATTTTGATAGAAGGGGTGTTAAGAACCCTTTTACGCATGAATAGTACTGCTTCAGTTTTCTCAACGTTTAATTGACTTTTCCGTTTTATAAGCCATTGTTCAAGATGATCAATATAATTCAGAACGATTTCACTAATGATAAAATGTTTACGACCTTGAGTAAGGTGTATTAAAACATAGTAAATAAAGATGCTGCAAAACAAACATCTTGATGCTCAAAATTATTCATCTAAATTAATCCAACTAACACTCTCATTGCTGACCATAAAGTGCAAATAAAGAATGATAACATGAAAATAAGATTTATGAATAATATCAAAAACATCCTAATGAGAAGGATGAACTTGGTGCACAAGGATCAAATAACACTTCGGATCCAATTTCATTATTTGAATTTTTAAATCGCAGCAATTGGGTATTTGTAGGCGGTAGTTCTTTTTCCCTACTGCACTAAAGCAACATTTCACTAAACATGAAAAAGAAAACGTAAATATAAACTTTTGTATTATCATCCATAAAAGAGGAACAGTAGTTATCTGCTATAATAGCCAGAATTGTTAGTAGCAGTATTTCTCCGACTAGTTTCTCTTATTTTAAATTTTTTATCTTCTCTTTCTACTTTATGCTTACACCCCCTCCCCCTTATTTTTATTAAACACCCCCGCCCAAATACATGCAACTATCACCCCCTTTTCATAATTCTACTGCCCTCTAGAAGACAATATTAGAGCAGTATCGCCCACTTTGATAATCTATTACAATAGTTCTCAATCAAAATAAACTAGTAATAATAATTAAGATATTTCTTGTTTTTTTATTTATATATATTAGTTTATAGTAAGTTGTGTGTATAATTGCGTTATATTAAGATTTGATAATTTTATTTCTTTTTCATTAACTATCTATTAATATATATATATATTTATATTAACTAATAGATAGTTAATGAAAAAATAAAAGTATCAAATCTTAATATAACACATTTATACACAAACCCTTATATAAAATAATACATATATATATATACAATATTATAAAATTTATACTTTTAATATATACACAATACCTTTTTCAGTAACTATATATTATCTCATTAAACTATCCATTCATCTAAACTTTTTATAATATTTTTATGTATTCAAAATATAATTTTGAAATAGAATTCCTTAAGCCATTTATTATTTAATTATAGATGATTACTATTTTGAAACGTTTCTTCGGTATTTTATTATTTCCAAGATTATACTAAAAAAACCATCAATTTATCATACGTCCAAACGAAGATGTTAGCTATTTCATACAATACAATATCAGAGCGAAATCAACCTATACAATATCAGAGCGAAATCTTTAGCATCCAAAAACTATAAATTAGCAATTTAAATTCTGATTTTTTAAGACACATTTTTTAACTTTTTACTAGTTTGAAGAACCTGTTTTCAAAATGTTATTTTCATGATGCATAAAATACAATTACAAAGTTTTCGATACATCGATAAATCGATAATACAAAAAATAATCTTAAAAGAATGTTGGATTAATAATGCACGTTTTTTTAATACATAATAAAAAAAAAACATTACATAACTTAAAATATCACATTTTATCATTACAAATTTTCTCTTGACAATATTTTTGTTGTTTATATCTAATGTCTATGTTTATTTTTATCAAGAGTATTTAACGTTTAATTAACATAGACATTAGAATAGTTTTGAATAGAAGAATTAGAATTTATTCTAAGAATTTTAGTATTATAGAATATAATTATTAAAAAAATAAAAATGATATTATAATTGTATATATTATAAAAATTATAATATACTCTATAAAAAGTAGAGAATATAATTCTAAAATTCTAATAAATTCCATTATTGGTATTTTAGAATCTAAAGTTTTTTGGACGTTTTTTTTTTTATTTTATGTCCAGAAATTTCTAATGTTTACGTCTCTTATTTATCACGAACAAATGACGTAATTTAATATAACGAGGTAAGTTAATTACGATGAGACATTTGAGAAGTTCTAAACAATTTTTTTTTTAAATCTTATTGTTACAATAAAATAATTTTTTTTTTCCAAAAGGAACAAAAGTTAAATTTATTAAAATAATTAAATTTAATTCTATTGAACTACAAATTTACAAGTAATATTCATATGAAATTGAAGTATTCTGTTTAATTGAAAAAAAGTAAAAATTGAAATCATTAAATCTCATTCATGATCATGGATTCTGTACTTAATAAGAATCACATGCTTTAAGGCATAAAATCTTCTTACCTTTTATGACAGCATCCATTATATCCAAGTTTGGAATGCTTATCCTCAATACACTGGAGTTCAGTTTCAGAAATCCGTTCTCTGTTTCAATCACTAAAAAGATCCTGGTATCACGCTCTTTGACCACACTGTGACAAATGAGTCTGCTACCCAGTCCGGCAACCACAAGCGCATTGTTCTGCAGTTTTTTGTCTCCCTTCAGCACCCTTTTCACCAGGACCACGGCATTGTAGTCCAGAATAAAAGAGTGATCAGGACTCTTTCTGTAAATCTTTTGGACGGTTCCAGTGAAAATCACGTCAGCCCTTTCTTCACGCTCGTTCAGAGTTTCTGTTTCTTTACAAGCCATGGCCATGTTCGTTATCACAGATATTAAGGTTATTGAAATCACACAAAGATGCATGTCGTTATCAGGTAGAAATGATTCAGTTGTATTACGTTACTTTTATTTTTTGTAACCAATTCCTGATTTTAAATATTCTTCTCAATCAGATTTTATGACTATTAAATAACAAAGAAATAAAATTCGTACAACGTACCTTAATTATATCGAATTTTCGTAATTCTATTAACTTTCAATCGAAACACTTCAATGGCATTTTACCTACTTATCATAACTGCTTAATTATGATAACTTAACTTACTAACTGATCAAAACTGCTTATCTTATAATGCTTAATTAATTTATTTGAAAGCAGATATTCAAAATTTTCATTAAAAGCAGATATTCTTCAAAATTTTCATTAAAAGCAGATATTCTTCAAAATTTTCATTAAAAGCAGATATTCTTCAAAATTTTCATTAAAAGCAGATATTCTTTTTAATTTAAATTTGAAGCAGATATTCTTTGATAGCAGATGCTCTTTAAAAACAGATATTCTTCAAAATTTAAATTGAAAGCAGATATTATTCAAAATTTAAATTGAAAGCAGATATTCCTCAATAAATTAAATTCCAATTATCAATATCATCCATTATAAAGTACTCACATATAATACACAATCCATGTCATTCATCTTCAACGACTTCCAAAGCGAAACCATTCTGAAACCTTTCAAATTACATACTGCAAATGTACAGACAGCATTAAGAAATTTTTAATGCCATTAGACAACTAATTAGTAGATTTTTGCGATTTATTAAACCATCTGTTGATCGTCAACAACGGCCTTCATAACCGCTCATTGTAAGAAGAAGCACCAATGAACTTTGCTCAATACCATTTCTTTCTTTCAAGAGGCGAGTTAATTATCTCACGCTTTTTGACGAATCAACCCTTTCGGTTTCTGGTGTAACAAACAACAAAGCGTTCTAAAATCGAACGTCACAAATGCTGACTGTTTCTCGTCACTCTCCTCTACCCCACCCCTCCAATTTGGGAAAGAGATCGTTTTCTGTCGCGCGGGCGTCTGCAGTATGCAATTGGAGCCTGACCGTGCTTGGCGCAGAATAGCTGGTGTTGTGTCTGTCTGTTGTGGGTAATAGCGAGCCCATTTCCCACGGGTGGGTTGGGGGCGTATCGGGTGAAATGTGCCTTTTGTGGGTCAGGGGGTACGGAATGCGCGACGGGTAGGGTGCAGGGTGGGAGGCCTTTGATAAATACTTTGATCTATTAGTCCTCTGCTATTGTGTCCAACGCGTCAATTTCAAACCCTTGAACCCTGCGAAGTATAGTTATGCATGTAATTAAACTAAGTCTATATTGAACAGGAAAATAAAATACAGTAATGCAGTGGTTCGTCTTATCAGGCTCAATTTAAAAAAAAAAATCATACGGTAGATGTTTCTAATAACATTCATTTTTTTTCAGGATTTCATGTTTGCGTAAGCTTCTGTAATTTTAACTCTTCAGGCTTCCTGCAATTGTATTATTATCATTATTATTTTATTGGATGCGTGATATTATTATTATTTAATTGGATTTATTAATATAATTTAATTGATATTGATATTATTTCAGGAATGCGCAGACTTGCGTAAGCTTCTGCAATTGTAACTCTTCAGGTTTCATGCAATCACTGAAGACTGCACAAAAGAAGTTCAGCTCAAAAATTATATATATATATATATATATTATGTTTAAATATATTGAATAATATAATTTATATTTTTTGAAAAAAAGTAAATTAAGAACTGAATGAGTGATTTTTTTTTTTTTTTTTTTTTTTTAGAATTTAGTACGATATTTGTAATAACCAAGCATAAAAGTTAAATGATTTTAATTCATTGATTTTATTTTTATTTATAAATATATAATGATTAAAGATATATATATATGTTAAAAATATACGTTGGCTTGCATCCAATAAGCCTGCATTTTTTTAATATAGTATTTCGCAACAACTACATCTGCTTCCCTCAAAGTAGCTTTAAAACGGAGCTTGTTTTTGGAAATAAATATTTAGATGCTATATAAGGAACGTGCATCCAAGTTAAAGAATGTGAGCTTCTACAGTTTGTTTCAAAATGATTGCAACATTCATTAAAATTAATCTAATATTTCAATATTTTTTTACAGTCAAAGCTCTTACTTAACCATCAATATGAATTATGGTTTGGTGTAATTTTTCTATAATTTTTTTTTTTCAATTTTAATAAAACATATTAGGCAAAATTTATTTAATTGACTTTAGAGTGAAATAAATGTCTAAATTACCGACTTTTCTAATTTCTGAAAATGTTTATGACTGTTGCCCTAATAATAGAAATCACTTGTTTAATATTTCTTAAAATGAAGCCCAAACATAGCCTTCAAAAATGTCTTCTTAAAAAAAAAAAACTCACGAAAAACAATACGAATATGAAACAAAGCAGTAAATACAAGTTCAAGAAGATAAGTAAACTTTTATTTGAAGTCAAATTTACATTAGAAAAAACACGAATTACAGTTAATTTTCGACGAAAACACTTTTTAAATTTATAAATGACAGAAAAAAAAAAGATTAAGTAACAAGAAAATAAACGTTTATCACGTTTTTATCTTTTCGTTTACTTAGACATTGTAGAAAGAAAAAAAAGGAGCGAAAAATAAAAGCATGGAAATTTCTTTTTAAATAATATACTTGAGAAAAACGCTATTTTTATCTCTATATAATACGAAAAATTATTTTATCCAGCTTTTTTCTTCTAAAAAAAGTGTTAAATAGCTTTTTTTTGTAAAGAGATAAAATGTGCTATTGAGAAAATTAGGGTTTTTTTTTTATTATTATTTCTCCTTTATTTGTATTATTCTGTTTATCTTAAATTTCCTTTTAATCTTTACAAGTACTTAAATTTGTCATTTTTTCATCCACTCATATTCATCGTTGAAACATTAAAAGCATCAGTTTTTAGCACGTCGATGTTGCTTTAAAATAAAATAATCCTTCTGTAATGATTTAATTCGTTTTGATTTAAGTACTTTTAAAATTTATTTTTTTAAACATTGACGTAACATTATCAAAATAAAATAATCCTTCTGTAATGATTTAATTCGTTTTGATTTAAATACTTTTAAAATAAATTTTTTTAAACATTGACGTAACAATATCAAAATGTGAAATAAAGACAAAAAAGTTTAAAACAACAAATACTAAAATATTAATCGGAGAAATTCTATTAATAAGTGAGGAACAATTATTAAAAGTGATAAATATTTTTTTTTTCTAACGCAGTTGGCAATACAGAGACAGTTAATATTTATGGCATAAGCAAGGGCTGCCCCACTGTCACTCATTTAGCACTACCGCGGAGTTTCACGTGTAGCTTCAAAATATGCTACGGACGCGGGTAACACTACCTCCACAACACTCTACGATCATATCAGAGCGGGACCTACTGTTTAACGTGAATTTCGTATCACTGCAATCATCCATTGCTCCGACAAAACTCGAACCGTGGCACCAAGCAGCGCTAGTCGCTTGTCCATCAATGACTAGGTTATGTATATTATTATATATACTTTTGGGAAGTTGAAACTACGATTTTTTTCAAATCTTATGAAATTTATTAGATTAAATTTAATTTTAATTAACTTTGGTGTGAAATAAATTTATAAATTACTGACTTTTAATTTCTGAAAATATTTATGATCGTTGACGTTCTAATAGAAAATGATTATTTAGTATTTCTTAAAATGAAGTCCTAAATATAAATCCTTCCAAAACAACTTAAAATTAAATTCGAAATATTAACGAAAATTCGAATTATTCGAAATATTAACGAAAAACATACTGTGAATATGAAATAAAGCACACAATACAAGTTCAAACACGATAATTAGACTTTTATTTGAAGCCAAAATTACATTTGAAAAAAACACGAATAACAGTTAATTTTCAGCTTAAACTTTTTTTTTATTTATAAATGACAGAAAAAAAGATTAATTAATAAGAAAATAAACGTTTATCACCTTTTTATCTTTTCGTTTACTTAGACATTTTAGAAAGAAAAAAAAGGAGCGAAAAATAAAAGCATGGAAACTTCTTTTTAAATAATGTACTTGAGAAAAATGCCATTTTTATCTTTATATAATACGTAAGATTATTTATATCCAAGCTTTTATCTTCTAAAAAAAGTGTTACATAGGTTTTTCAAAAGAGAAAAGAAGTGATATAAAATGTGCTATTGAGAAAATTAAAGGTTTTTTTTTTTATTATTATTATTTCTCTTTTATTTGTATTATTCTGTTTATCTTAAATTTTCTTTTAATCTTTCGAGTACTAAATTTGTTATTTTTTTTTCAACTCATATTCATAGTTGGAAAAATTAAAAGCATAATTTTTTACAACGTCCATGCTGCTTTAAAATAAAATAATCCACCTGTATTCATTTAATTCATTTCGATTTAAGTACTTTTACATTATTTTTTTAAATATTGACATAACATTATCAAAATGTGAAATAAAGACAAAAAAAAATTCAAAACAACACGTACAAAATATTAAATTGGAGAAATCTATTAATAGGACACGAAAAATTAATAAATTTAATAAACATCTACAATAAATATTAAATTGGAGAAATTCTATTAATACAAAAAGAAAAATTAATAAATTTAATAAACGTACGTAGTACAGTCCCCCGACAAACGCAAAATCGCGACATTTTTTTTTTTTTTTTTTTTCTTTGACTTACTTTTACGAACTTGGTAATTGTTTGTTTAATATTTCTTAAAATTAAGCCCTAAAAACAAAGCCTTCAAAAATACCTTCTTAAAATGAAATTCACGAAAAACAAAACTGCGAATATGAAATAATGCACTAAATACGAGTTCAACAAGATAATTAGACTTTTTACAAATGTAATTTTGGTTTCAAATAAAACACAAATTACACTTAATTTTCTGTCTCAAACATTTTCTTTTAATGTATAAATGACAGAAAAAAAAATAAGAGACAGAAAAAAAATTAATTAACAATAAAATAATGACAGAAAAAAATTAATTAACAGCAAAATAATGACAGTAAAAAAAATTAATTAACAACAAAATAAGCGTTTTACATCTTTTACATATTAGATTAAATTTAATTTTAAATAACTTTGGAGTGAAATAAAATGATAAATTACTGATTTTTAATTTCTAAAAATATTTATTACTTCTCACCTAATAATAGAAAATGCCTATTTAGTCTTTCTTAAAATGAAGCTCTAAAAATAGCCTTCAAAAAGGCCTCCTTAAAATGAAATTCACGAAAAACAAAACTGCAAATATGAAATTAAGTCCTAAATACAAGTTCAACAAGATAATTAGATTTTATTTGAAGTCAAAATTACATTCGAAAAAAAAAAAAAAAAAGAATTACAGTTAATTTTCGGCAAAAACATTTTTTTAAATTTATGAAGGACAGAAAAAAAGATTAATTAAAAAGAAAATAAACGTTTATCACCTTTTTATCTTTTCGTTTACTTAGACATTTCAGAAAGAAAAAAAAAAAAAAAAAAAAGATGCGAAAAATAAAAGCATGAAAATTTCTTTTTAAATAACATACGTGAGAAAAACGCTATTTTTATAAATCTCTAAATTACTGACTTTTAATTTCTGAAAATAAACTGTTGATCTAATAACAGAAAATCATTTATTTAATATTTCTTAAAATGAAGCCCAAAACATAGCCTTCAAAAATGTCTTAAAAAAAAAAAATAACTCATGAAAACAAAACTACGAATATGAAACAAAGCAGTAAATACAAGTTCAAGAAGATAAGTGGACTTTTATTTGAAGTCAAATTTACATTAGAAAAAACACGAATTACAGTTAATTTTCGACGAAAACACTTTTTTAATTTATAAATGACAGAAAAAAAAGATTAATTAACAAGAAATTAAACGTTTATCACCTTTTTATCTTTTTGTTTACTTAGACATTTTAGAAAGAAAAAAAAAAGGAGCGAGAAATAAAAGCATGGAAATTTCTTTTTAAATAATATACTTGAGAAAAACGCTATTTTTATCTCTATATAATACGAAAAATTATTTTATCCAGCTTTTTTCTTCTAAAAAAAGTGTTAAATAGCTTTTTTTTTGTAAAGAGATAAAATGTGCTATTGAGAAAATTAGGGTTTTTTTTTATTATTATTTCTCCTTTATTTGTATTATTCTGTTTATCTTAAATTTCCTTTTAATCTTTACAAGTACGTAAATTTGTCATTTTTTCATCCACTCATATTCATCGTTGAAACATTAAAAGCATCAGTTTTTAGCACGTCGATGTTGCTTTAAAATAAAATAATCCTTCTGTAATGATTTAATTCGTTTTGATTTAAGTACTTTTAAAATTAATTTTTTTAAACATTGACGTAACATTATCAAAATAAAATAATCCTTCTGTAATGATTTAATTCGTTTTGATTTAAATACTTTTAAAATAAATTTTTTTAAACATTGACGTAACAATATCAAAATGTGAAATAAAGACAAAAAAGTTTAAAACAACAAATACTAAAATATTAATCGGAGAAATTCTATTAATAAGTGAGGAAAAATTATTAAAATTGATAAATATTTTTTTTTTCTAACGCAGTTGGCAATACAGAGACAGTTAATATTTATGGCATAAGCAAGGGCCCCACTGTCACTCATTTAGCACTACCGCGGAGTTTCACGTGTAGCTTCAAAATATGCTACGGACGCGGGTAACACTACCTCCACAACACTCTACGATCATATCAGAGCGGGACCTACTGTTTAACGTGAATTTCGTATCACTGCAATCATCCATTGCTCCGACAAAACTCGAACCGTGGCACCAAGCAGCGCTAGTCGCTTGTCCATCAATGACTAGGTTATGTATATTATTATATATATTTTTGGGAAGTTGAAATTACGATTTTTTTCAAATTTTATGAAATTTATTAGATTAAATTTAATTTTAATTAACTTTGGTGTGAAATAAATTTATAAATTACTGACTTTTAATTTCTGAAAATATTTATGATTGTTGACGTTCTAATAGAAAATGATTATTTAGTATTTCTTAAAATGAAGCCCTAAATATAAATCCTTCCAAAACACCTTAAAATTAAATTCGAAATATTAGCGAAAATTCGAATTATTCGAAATATTAACGAAAAACATACTGTGAATATGAAATAAAGCACAAAATACAAGTTCAAACACGATAATTAGTCTTTTATTTGAAGCCAAAATTACATTTGAAAAAAACACGAATAACAGTTAATTTTCAGCTTAAACTTTTTTTTTATTTATAAATGACAGAAAAAAAAAAGATTAATTAACAAGAAAATAAACGTTTATCACCTTTTTATCTTTTCGTTTACTTAGACATTTTAGAAAGAAAAAAAAGGAGCGAAAAATAAAAGCATGGAAACTTCTTTTTAAATAATGTACTTGAGAAAAACGCCATTTTTATCTTTATATAATACGTAAGATTATTTATATCCAAGCTTTTATCTTCTAAAAAAAGTGTTACATAGGTTTTTCAAAAGAGAAAAGAAGTGATATAAAATGTGCTATTGAGAAAATTAAAGGGTTTTTTTTATTATTATTATTATTTCTCTTTTATTTGTATTATTCTGTTTATCTTAAATTTCCTTTTAATCTTTCCGAGTACGTAAATTTGTTATTTTTTCTTCAACTCCTATTCATAGTTGGAAAAATTAAAAGCATGATTTTTTAGCACGTCCATGCTGCTTTAAAATAAAATAATCCGCCTGTATTCATTTAATTCATTTTGATTTAAGTACTTTTACATTATTTTTTTAAATATTGACATAACATTATCAAAATGTGAAATAAAGACAAAAAAATTCAAAACAACAAGTACAAAATATTAAATTGGAGAAATCTATTAATAGGACACGAAAAATTAATAAATTTAATAAACATCTACAATAAATATTAAATTGGAGAAATTCTATTAATATAAAAAGAAAAATTAATAAATTTAATAAACGTACGTAGTACAGTAGTCCCCCGACATACGCAAACTCGCGACATTTTTTTTTTCTTTGGCTTACTTTTACGAACTTGGTAATTGTTTGTTTAATATTTCTTAAAATCAAGCCCTAAAAACAAAGCCTTCAAAAATGCCTTCTTAAAATGAAATTCACGAAAAACAAAACTGCGAATATGAAATAATGCACTAAATACGAGTTCAACAAGATAATTAAACTTTTTTCAAATATAATTTTGGTTTCAAATAAAACACAAATTATACTTAATTTTCTGTCTCAAACATTTTCTTTTAATGTATAAATGGCAGAAAAAAAAATTAACAGACAGAAAAAAAATTAATTAACAATAAAATAATGACAGAAAAAAATTAATTAACAGCAAAATAATGACAGAAAAAAAAATTAATTAACAACAAAATAAACGTTTTACATCTTTTACGTATTAGATTAAATTTAATTTTAAATAATTTTGGAGTGAAATAAAATGATAAATTACTGATTTTTAATTTCTAAAAATATTTATTAGTTTTGACCTAATAATAGAAAATGCCTATTTAGTCTTTCTTAAAATGAAGCTCTAAAAATAGCCTTCAAAAAGGCCTCCTTAAAATGAAATTCACGAAAAACAAAACTGCAAATATGAAATAAAGTCCTAAATACAAGTTCAACAAGATAATTAAATTTTTATTTGAAGTCAAAATTACAATCGAAAAAAAAAAAAAAAAAAAAAAAAACGAATTACAGTTAATTTTCGGCAAAAACATTTTTTTAAATTTCTGAAGGACAGAAAAAAAAGATTAATTAAAAAGAAAATAAACGTTTATCACCTTTTTATCTTTTCGTTTACTTAGACATTTTAGAAAGAAAAAAAAAAAAGATGCGAAAAATAAAAGCATGAAAATTTCTTTTAAATAACATACGTGAGAAAAACGCTATTTTTATAAATCTCTAAATTACTGACTTTTAATTTCTGAAAATAAATTAAAAGAAACGGAAATAAGAAAATCATTTATTTAATATTTCTTAAAATGAAGCCCAAAACATAGCCTTCAAAAATGTCTTCTTAAAAAAAAAAAACTGACGAAAAACAATACGAATATGAAACAAAGCAGTAAATACAAGTTCAAGAAGATAAGTAGACTTTTATTTGAAGTCAAATTTACATTAGAAAAAACACGAACTACAGTAAATTTTCGACGAAAACACTTAAAAAGATTAATTAAAAAGAATTAATTAATTTATTTTAAATTAATTAATTTATTTTTTATTAATTAATTTTTTATTAAAGATTAATTAATTTTTTTTTTCTTTCTAAAGACATTTTAGAAAGAAAAAAAAAAAAGATGCGAAAAATAAAAGCATGAAAATTTCTTTTTAAATAACATACGTGAGAAAAACGCTATTTTTATAAATCTCTAAATTACTGACTTTTAATTTCTGAAAATAAATTAAAAGAAACGGAATTAAGAAAATCATTTATTTAATATTTCTTAAAATGAAGCCCAAAACATAGCCTTCAAAAATGTCTTCTTAAAAAAAAAAAAAAACTGACGAAAAACAATACGAATATGAAACAAAGCAGTAAATACAAGTTCAAGAAGATAAGTAGACTTTTATTTGAAGTCAAATTTACATTAGAAAAAACACGAACTACAGTAAATTTTCGACGAAAACACTTTTTTAATTTATAAATGACAGAAAAAAAAGATTAATTAACACGAAAATAAACGTTTATCACCTTTTTATCTTTTCGTTTACTTAGACATTTTAGAAAGAAAAAAAAAGAAGCTAGAAATAAAAGCACGGAAATTTCTTTTTAAATAATATACTTGAGAAAAACGCTATTTTTATTGACCTAATAATAGAAAATGCCTATTTAGTCTTTCTTAAAATGAAGCTCTAAAAATAGCCTTCAAAAAGGCTTTCTTAAAAAGAATTTCACGAAAAACAAAACTACGAATATGAAATAAAGTCCTAAATACAAGTTCAACAAGATAATTAAATTTTATTTGAAGTCAAAATTACATTCGAAAAAAAAAAAAAAAAAAAAGAATTACAGTTAATTTTCGGCAAAAACATTTTTTTAAATTTATGAAGGACAGAAAAAAGATTAATTAAAAAGAAAATAAACGTTTATCACCTTTTTATCTTTTCGTTTACTTAGACATTTCAGAAAAAAAAAAAAAAAAAAAAAAAGACGCGAAAAATAAAAGCATGAAAATTTCTTTTTAAATAACATACGTGAGAAAAACGCTATTTTTATAAATCTCTAAATTACTGACTTTTAATTTCTGAAAATAAACTGTTGATCTAATAATAGAAAATCATTTATTTAGTATTTCTTAAAATGAAGCCCAAAACATAGCCTTCAAAAATGTCTTCTTAAAAAAAAAAAAACTCACGAAAAACAATACGAATATGAAACAAAGCAGTAAATACAAGTTCAAGAAGATAAGAAGACTTTTATTTGAAGTCAAATTACATTAGAAAAAACACGAACTACAGTAAATTTTCGACGAAAACACTTTTTAATTTATAAATGACAGAAAAAAAAGATTAATTAACAAGAAAATAGACGTTTATCACCTTTTTATCTTTTCGTTTACTTAGACATTTTAGAAAGAAAAAAAAAAGGAGCGAGAAATAAAAGCATGGGAATTTCTTTTTAAATAATATACCTGAGAAAAACGCTATTTTTATCTCTATATAATACGAAAAATTATTTATATCCAGCTTTTATCTTCCAAAAAAGTGTTAAATAGCTTTTTTCTAAAGAGATAAGAAGTGATATAAAATGTGTTCTTTAGAAAATTAAGGGTTTTTTTTTTTATTTCTCTTTTAATTATGTTCTTCTGTTTATCTTAAATTTCCTTTTAATCTTAACAAGTATTTAAGTTTGTCATTTTTTCCTCCACTCATATTCATCGTCAGAAAAAATTAAAAGCATATGTTTTCGCACTTCGATGTTGCTTTAAAATAAAATAATACTCCTGTAATCATTTAATTAATTTTGATTTAAGTACTTTTACGATTATTATTTTTAAACATTGGCGTAACATTATCAAAATGTAAAATAAAGCTAAAAAATTCAAAACAACAAGTCGTAAATATTAAATCGCGGAAATTCTATTAATAAGAGAGGGAAAATTATTAAAGTTGATGAAATTTTTTTTTCTACTGCAGTTAGCAATGCAGAGATACTTATCTTTACGCCAAAAGCAAGGGCTGCACCGCTTTTACTCATTTAGCACTATCCAAGGGTCACGTGTAGCTAGAAGATATGCTGCGGACGCGAGAAAAACTACTCCAACAACTCTCTAAGATATATTAGACCGGTACATACGGTTTAATGTGGATTCCGAACCAATAGAAACATCCATGCACCCGAAACTTATGGTATCAAGCGCCAGAGCGCTAGCCATTCGCCATCAGGACAATTTGATAAACGTATACAGTACAATTCCTTGACATACGCGAACTGTGAATTATTCGGTGCTTGATTTTTTTTGGCTTACTTTTACGAACTTGCTTACTTATACTTGGTTTTACTGATAAAAATAATGCTATTATTGAAACCATTGTGATTAAATGGGTGCACCTATTATATTACAAAATCATTAAAAGTTAATTTTAATTGGCAATTAATGTTATTTAAGAATGACACAAAAATCCGAACTCAACAGCATGCTTGATTATAATATGGACTACGCTAACCAAAACACCAGAGATGGTTTTTTCCAATGAATTAATCACTCTCAAAACAACCTGCTGCATCATCATGCCTTTGTGGTCACGCGGCATTTTGGCTATCTCCTCTAAATCCGAATGAAAACTAAACTTCCTTTTAATTAAATTCCTTCTATTAGCTCACACTCTCCCTATATATATCTTGTTCAAATTTTCAATCCTTAATAAGATACTCTTCATTCCTCCACTCAAGTTAAAATAAATTTTTTTTGAACTTGTAGTGGATGACACTGGATGTTAATACAGTTTTTTCAAATATTAATTCAGTAATTAAATTTAATTAAGTAATTTTAGTTTTATATGCTAGAAATATTCATATATTCACGCTGCTCTTTCTTCACATTTGCTCGTCATTAATCAATTAATAATTAATTAATAATCTCTTTTTTCTCATAATTAATTATCAATTAATTAATGATTATTAATTATTTTATTCATTCAATTATTAATTATTTTTATACATTTAATTATTAATTATTATTATTTTGTCATCAAATATTTTTGTTATTCATTTAATATATATTATTCAATTTTTTAAATAATGTAACTACAAATTGGCAATAATATAAAAAATCGTCTGATTCTAATTTAGCTTATTTTTCGGGATATTATTATTCTTAATTTTTTTACGTTTGAAATTTGAAACGATCGTGTTTGAGCATTCTTGTTAATATATTGAATAATTATTCTTAATAATAAGAAGAATTATGTTATAAATATTCTTCTTGTTAATATATTCTATGTTTTTTAATTTTAAATGATCAAAAAGTTTTTAATTAAATTTGAAATATAACCTAATATATTTGCTTTTATTATTTTTATCGTATGTATTTGTTTTTATTATTTTGTTGTAATTCGAGATTGCTGTTTTTTTTGTTTTTTTTTAAATTCCTTCTAGTAGCTCACATTCTCCCTATATATATCTTGTTCAAATTTTCAATCGTTCATAAAACACTTTTTATTCATACACACAAATTCAAATACATTTTTTGGAACTTGTAGTGGATGACACTTGATGATAATACAGGGTTTTTAAACATTAATTCATTCATTAAATTTAATTAATTAATTTTTAGATTTAAGTTGCATATATCTAGTAATAGAGGGCTCCAGATAAACTTAAAAAAAAAATGAATGAAAATTATTTATAAAGGACTTCCTGCAATATAGTGAGAAAAAAAAAAAAGGTATTGATTTTCAATTTTTTTTTTTTTTTTTTTATATTACTTGTTTTTCACTATTCTATACATTTTTTCCAATTGCCAATTGGCGAAAGCTAATCTAATTCTACTAGTTGACTCGACTCAATTCTTACTCGTTTCGGGTCCAGTCAAGTCGACCTCCAAAGCGAACTTGCTTCTGTGCTTCCGTCTAAAACTAATTAAATTAGTTTGTCTATTACAAAATCATTAAAAGGAAACTTTTATTTACTATTAATGTTATTAAAGAAAGAATAAAAATTCAACATGCTTAATTATAATATGGACTACACTAGTCAAAACACAAGATATGAATGTTTTGAACGAATTAAACCATTCTCAAAATAAACTGCCGCATCTGCATGCATTTGTGATCACACAGCACTTTGGCTCCCTACTTGAAATCCGAATGAAAACTAACCTTCCTTTTAATTTTTTACTATTCTAAACATTTCTTCAAGTTGCCAATTTGCAAAAGCTAATCTAATTCGACTAGTTGACTCGACACTCGATTCTTATTCCCGTAGAATCGGCGGCCTGATGGCCAATTGACTAGCGCTCTGGTCTTTGGAACCTTAGGCTACACGTTTGAATCCTGGAGGTAATGTGGATGCTTATTAGTGGTTCTGAATCCACATTAAACTGTAGGTCTCTGTCTAATTAGTTCATATGTGCAAAAAATGACCGTACAGCGACAAACTAAACCAAACCCTTAGCGTCGAGTCGGTCCCGATGCCATGTTGATCTCGCATTTCGAAAAAACAACTCAAGTTATTTTTGGCTGTGATTGACAGTTGGTCGTAAATAGGGTCCTTGAGAATCCGTTTGATGTGTGGAAAAACAGACTCTGGTCGGAGAGAGGTCGAAACACATGATTCTCTCGGATGGTTTTGTCAAATTGGTTTATAATTGGTTCGCGAGTCATACTCGTATCATGTCTGGATGCGACTTTAATTGTTAGAAGTCGTCCAGGACAAGATGGAGTCCCGGAGGGTTTCTTTCTTCAATATCTTTATCGTCATTACTTCCAGCAAATCATTACTTCCAGCATTACTACCCATCCCTTACTGGATACCATTACCTCTGAATTGTTAGCTTCTGTCAGTTTAACAAGGGGCACGAGTTTAAGAACGCTTAACTAGAAGAGACATAAAGGAAAAAAAGCACTTTTTATACATAAAACAACTAATATGAAAAATGACTCGCATATTAAACACAAAAATTTGTATGATATAGCAAGTCGACACGACACCCCTGTAGTTTTAATGTGACTGGCGAAGGCCATATTAAATCCGTGGGCAGAAATATTTTTCGGTTGGGTTCAAAGAAAAGAGTCAACAACCCTAGATATCAGTTCAACCCCCCTAGAATATGTGTTCATTCAAATTATGGAAACAATATGAATAACTAATAGAAAAATAATTTTGAAATTAATTTAAATTAAAAACTTATCTAATTAAAAAATGAACGTTTCTTGTCGATTAATAATTAACGATAATTTAATAATTAATCAAACCATATAAAAAAATTCAAATATAAAAAATGGCAACATAAATAATGCAAAAAACGTTACATTTTATGACAAAAAAAATAAAAAAAAATGAATAATTAAATAAATAAACCAATGGTTATATGATAGTACAATTTCAAAACCCCAATCCATGTTCCGCCGCTGAAAATCTTGAATCACTTTTAGTCGTCGTTCTTTTGTACAAATAAACAAAAAGTGCTTAATAATAGATGGGTAAAAAAATAATTAGTATAATTCATAATAAGTAAATATAACATGAGTGCAGATATAGTGACATAGTAAAAATAACATGAAGTTTAGAGCCCATGTCTCTGCCTTCCAGGATTAGACCTTCAGTCCTCTCAGATGACCTTTCAGTCTCGGGAATGCCTCCCCAAGTTATCCCAGAAACCCCCCCGTATCTTCGACTTCGACTTCCCGGTCACGTGCGACCTGTCAGCGGCCAGTTTACGGGTTTGTGGCCGATTCGCTGCGCCGACGGACGTGCATCAAGGGTTTAAAGAGCTGCTCCTGTTTGTTTACAGAGGGAGACAGAAGCGGCCCTAGGAATTCGGAAGGAGACGACACTAAACAGCGAGCATACGGCTTGCTTTACTCGCAATAAAAACCGGCCTCGCAGAAAACGGCCGACGTTTTTTATGCCGGCCGCAGATGGAAGTAAAACGCACCTTTCCTCCTGGAAATTAAACGGCACTGGCTGTTTTACTGGCTTTTAAAACACCCTTGGGGTTGCGGGTCATCGTTTTATTTCGTGCATGCTGAAGGATTCGTGTTTTAATAGAGGGTTATGAAGGATGCGTTTTTTTTTTTTTTTTTTTTAAAAAGAAAACTTTAACAAGTGCAGTGGGGTGTTCTTTACACGGAACACGTTGGGGAACACGTTGTCGCCGCCTTCTAACAGATTTATTTTTTCTTTCTTATAATAAATGGGTTCTGAGGAAATATTTTATTACATTTGGGCTCAAATTAATAGCTACACTTGCATTTTATGGCTGTGTAAGTGTATTGTTTTGTTTTGATGCAAGACGCTACTATTGCTGCTTCTTTATTTTACTTAACATTCTTATGAAAAATTTACGAATAATAAAAAAAAAAAAAAAAATGCTTAACAATAAATGGAAAAAAAATAATAAAACAGCGTTCACACTGAAAAATTTTCGCAATGAAAACAATAAAATGGATGAAATTTATGAGGTAAATTTTAAAAAATCTAATAAAAAAAAGTATTGTTAAAAAAGAAGAATTTACATTTGACGATTCTGTACTGAGTAGATAAGTTAATTGAATCACAAAGTAGCTTCCATAGTGGTAATATTCTGATTAACACAGTCAAAACATATAAAAAAAATAGTAGAAAATGGTAATAAAATGAAAATAGAAAGAAGACAACTTGAAAAAAAACGAAAGACCCGTAACTGTAAATTGGAGTAAAGTAAATAATTAGTGTATTTAAATGTTTATTTATTCATTATTTGTTCGTATTCATTACTTTTATCTTTTATCAAAATAATATATATATTTTTTTTAAATATTTTTGTATAAAAATAACATGGTGAATTATGGTAAATCAGAAAATCACCAATTTTTTAAAAAAAAAAAAAGTCATATAAAAAAAAAAAATTAAAGTCAATTCCTGATTTTTTTTTTCTCACTCTATTGCAGAAAGTCCTTTATAAATAATTTTCATTCATTTTTAAAGTTTATCTGGCGTCATCTATGGTAGATATATGCAATTTAAATCTAAAAAAAACTAAAATTAATTCATTAAATTTAATTAATGAATTAATATTTGAAAAAGCGGTATGAACGTCAAGCGTCATCCGCTACAAGTTTAAAAAAATGTATTTGAACTTGAGTGGCTGAATAAAAATTATTTTATGAACTATTGAAAATTTGAACAAGATATGTATAGGGAGAGTGTGAGCTAATAAAAGGAATTGAAAAAGTATTTTATTAACGATTGAACATTTGAACAAGATATATATAGGGAGAATATGAGCTAATAGAAGGAATTGAAAAAGTATTTTATTAACGATTGAAAATTTGAACAAGATATTAAATATATATAGGGAGAGTGTGAACTAATAATAGGAATTGAATAACATGATGTCGCGAGCCGATGCCTTTGCCTTCCTGGATTAGACCTTCAGTTCCCGCAGATGACCTTTCAGTCTCGGGAATGCCCTTAGTTATGTGATGTAGACTCTGCCCTCTCTTTCCTTTCATCTTTTTTTAAGGAATGGTACTGTACAGGCTAATAAATTAAAAATTAATCCAAATATATTTGAATTAATTAAAATATATACATTAAAATATAATTTTTAAATTCTGTAATAGTTTTTAAAAACTAACAGTAATTTCTCTTCTTTTTACACAGAGCATGGGCTCTTTTTTATATTCTTTTAATTCTTTTATAGTAAAATGGTAAATAATAATAAATTAAGAAATTAAAATTACACGGAGGTACAGGGAGAACCCTAAGCACTCCAATTATACACTAGCCTTTACCTTTACCAAGTTATCCCTGAACCCCTCCCCCTGTGTCTTCGAATTTGTCTTCCCGGTCACGTGCGACCTGTCAGCGGCCGTACAGCGGCCAGTTTACGGGTTCGTGGCCGATTCGCCGCGCCGACGGACGTGCATCAAAAGTTTAAAGAGCTGCTCCTGTTTGTTTACGGAGGGAGAAACGAGAGGCCCTCGAATTCGGAAGGAACCGCCGCTAAACGGCGAGTAGACGACTCGCTTTACGTGCCATAAAAACCGGCCTCGCAGAAAACGGCCGACTTTTTTTATGCCGGCCGCAGATGGAAGTAAAACGCACCTTTCCTCCTGGAAATTAAACGGCAGTGGCAGCTTTACTGGCTTTTAAAACACCTTTGGGGTTGCGGACGTCGTTCTATTTTCTTACCTCCGAGCATGCTAAAGGATTCGTGTTTTAATAGAGGTTTATGAAGGGTGAGGTTTTTTTGAAAAAAGAAAACTTTAAAAACTGCAGTGGGGTGTTCTTTACAATAAGGAACATCTTGTCGCTGCCTTCTCAAAGATTTGTTTTTCTTTCTTATAATAAATGTGTTCTAACGAAATATTTTATTACACTTGGGCTCAAATTAGTAGCTACACTTGCATTTTATGGTTATGTAAGTGTATTGTTTTATTTCGAAACAAGACGTTACAGTTGCTGCTTCTTAATTTTACTTAACATTCTTATGAACTTATGAACTCATTTTTATGAAAACATTTACAAATAAAGAAAAATTCTTAACAATAAATGAAAAAAAAATTATAATAAAACAGCATTCACATTGAAGAATTTTCGCAATCAAAACATTAAAATGGATGAAATTTGTGAGATAATTTTTTTAAAAATCTAATAAAAAATGTATTCATAAAAAAGTAGAAAATTTACTTTAAATGATTTGGAACTCAGTAGATAAGTTAATTGAATAAAAAGTATTTTCTATTGCTGTAATATTCTGATTAATAAATTAAAAACAAAAAAAAATAGCAGAAAATAGTAATAAAATGAAAAATTAGAAGTAGGCAACTTGCAAAAATGATATGAAATGACAAAAAGAAGGACAGCGTAACTGTAAATTCACGTAAATCAGAGAATTAGTGTATTTAAATGTTTATTTATTCGTGTTCATTATTTTTAACTTTTATCAAAATAATATTTTTTTAGTAAAAAAAAGTATTTTCAAATAAAAATAACACGGTGAATTTTGATAAATATGGTATGGTAAATAGAAATTTACCAATTTTTTAAATAAAAATAACATGGCGAATTATGGTAAATATGGTATATCAAATAGAAAATTACCAATTTTTTTAATAAAAATAACATGGTGAATTATGGTAAATATGGTGTGGTCAATAGAAAATTACCAATTTTTTAAATAAAAACAACATGGTGAATTATGGTAATTATGTTATGATAAATAGAAAATTACCAATTTTTTTTAATAAAAATAACATGGTGAATTAAGGCAAATACAGTATGGTAAATAGAAAATTACCAATTTTTAAAATAGAAATAACGCGATGTAACGAGACGATGTCTCTGCCTTCCTGGATTAGACCTTCAGTTCCCTCAGATGACCTTTCAGTTCCGGGAATGCCTCCCAAAGTTATCCCAGAAACACCCCTCCCCCCACCCCCCGCATCTTCGAATTCGTCTTCCCTGTCACGTGCGACCTGTCAGCTACGCACAGCGACCAGTTCAAGGGTTTGTGGCCGATTCGCCGCGCCGACGGACGTGCATCAAAATTTTAAGGAGCTGCTCCTGTTTGTTTGTGGGGGAGGAGAAAGGGAATCGAATTCCTCGAAGAAATTCCTCGAATTCGGAAGGAGCCGCCGCTAAACGGCGAGTAGACGGCTCGCTTTACGCGCAATAAAAACCGGCGTCCTAGAAAACGGCCGACGTTTTTTGATGGCGGCCGCAGATGGAAGTAAAACACACCTTTCCTCCTGGAAATTAAACGGCACTGGCTGTTTTACTGGCTTTTAAAACACCCTTGGGGTTGCGGGCGTCGTTTTATTTCGTTACCTCCGCGCATGCTAAAGGATTCGTGTTTTAATAGAGGGTTATGAAGGGTGCGGTTTTATTTTGAAAAAAGAAAACTTTAACAAGTGCAGCGGGGTGTTCTTTACAACAAGGAACATGTTGCCGCCGCCTTGCTCCTTACAAATCTTTTTTTCTTTTTCTTTTCTTATAATAAATAGGTTCTGAGGAATATTTTATTACATTTGGGCTCAAATTAGTAGCTACACTTGCATTTTATGGTTATGTAAATGTATTGTTTTGCTTCTGTACAAGACGTTACAATTACTACTACTTAATTTTACTTACTTTACTTACTTTTACTATTTAATTTTACATTTAATGAATTTTATTCCCCCTGCCCCAAAATAGATTTATTTTAGTATAGAAGTGTCGTGTATAGTTTTAATTCCCAACAGTTCTATTTAATAAAATAAAAAAAATATGCGTTGTTAGAATTACGATCAATAGATTCTTATATTATATTATATTATTATTTAATGAATAAATTCAATTTTAAATATGCTTATTTTGATTAGATTCGGATTAAAATCATGATAATCTCCTGGATCTTTTGAAATTACAATACGATAAATCGCTACCAATATACTTAAATTTTTTTTCACTTTTTCTAATTTTGAAAACAATAGCGAAAAGTAAATACAATCGATTATTAACAATAAACAACTAGTAGTTATTAGCATGCTTTCTTTGTTAACGTTTAAAAATTAGCTGAAAATAGTCATTTGCTGAAGTTTTTTAGTTTCAAATATTCTATAACTATTAGCAAATTTTAATTAGAATTAGTAGAATAAAAGAATTAAACTATAGCAAATAAAAATTTTACGCAATAGATTGTGAATCTAATTACCATTTCATACTTTCAATATTCAAATTGAACAAATATAAATTTATAGATACATTTTTAAGCTAACCAATAATACTAATACCCAGTGGCTGCTTTACTGGGTTTTAAAACACCCTTGGGGTTGCGGACGTCGTTTTATTTCGTTACCTCCGCGCGTGCTAAAGGATTTGTGTTTTAATAGAGGGTTGTGAAGGGTGTTCTTTTTTAGAAAAGAAAACTTTAACAAGTGCAGTGAAATGTCTGCTTTTACAGTAAGGAACATACTGCTGCCACCTTCCCTCAGATTTTTCTTTATTTCTTATAATAAATGGGTTCTAAGGAAATGTTTTATTACATTTGGGCTCAAATTATTAGCGACACTTGCATTTTATTACTATGTATTTTATTTCAATGCAAGACGTTACGTTACGTTAAGAATTGCTGCTTCTTAGTTTTACTTAACATTCTTATGAAAAAATTACTTATTCTTATGAAAAAATTTACAAATAAAAATAATGCTTAATCATAAATGGAAAAAAAATAATGAAACAGCGTTGACACTGAAAAATTTTCGCAATCAAAACATTAAAATGAATGGAATTTATGAGATAAATTTTAAAAAATCTAATAAAAAAGTATTAATAAAAATTTTTACATTTAACGATTCTATACTCAGTAGATAAGTTAATTGAATCACAAAGTAGTTTCTATAGTGGTAATATTCTGATTAATATAGTCAAAACACATAAAAAAATAGTAGAAAATGGTAATAAAATGAAAAATTCGAAGGAGGCAACTTGGAAAAACGAAACGCAATCATGAAACAAAGGACAGCGTAACTGTAAATTCGCATAAAGTATAGAATTAGTCTATTTAAATAGTCGTTTATTCATTATTTGTTCGTGTCCATTAATTTTATCTTTTATCAAAATAATATTTTAAAAAAAAATATTTTTAGATAAAAATAACATGGGGAATTATGGTAAATAGAAAATTACCAATTTTTTAAATAAAAATAACATGATGTGGGAAGCATGTAACATGATGTCTACCTTCCTGGAGCTCTCTGAGTTGACCTTTCAGTCTCGGGAATGCCACCCCGAGTTATCCCAGACCCCCCCCACCCCCGTGTCTTCGAATTCGTCTTCCCGGTCACGTGCGACCTGTCAGCGGCCAGTTTACGGGTTTGTGGCCGATGGACGTGCATCAAAAGTTTAAAGAGCTGCTCCTGTTTGTTTATGGACGGGGAAAGAAGCGGCCCTCGAATTCGCAAGGAGCCGCCACTAAACGGCGAGTAGACGGCCTGCTTTATGTGCAATAAAAACCGCCCTCGCAGAAAACGGCCGACGTTTTTTATGCCGGCCGCAGATGGAAGTAAAACGCACCTTTCCTCCTGGAAATTAAACGGCACTGGCTGCTTTACTGGCTTTTAAAACACCTTTGGGGTTGCGGTCGTCGTTTTATTTCCTTACCTCCGCACATGCTAAAGGATTCGAGTTTTAATGGAAGGTTATGAAGTGTGCGTTTTTTTGAAAAAAGAAAACTTTAACAAGTGCAGTGGGGTGTTCTTTACAACAAGGAACACGTTGTCGCCGCCTTTCTCCTTGCAAATCTTTTTTCTTTTCTTTCTTATAATAAATGGGTTCTAAGGAAATGTTTTATTACATTTGGGCTCAAATTAGTAGCCTTTTTGCATTTTATGGCTATGTAAGTGTATTGTTTTATTTCGATGCAAGACGTTACAATTGCTGTTTCTTAATTTTACTTAACATGGGGCTTGATGGCCGAATGGCTCTGACGCTCACACAGGTTTCGAGTTCGAGTGCCGGTGGTACCATTTATGTTTGTAGTGGTTTGGAAACCGCTTTAAACCTTAGGTCCCGGTCTAATATGACTGTTGAGAATAGGGCTGACAACTTTTCCCCTACAAAAAATATCTCCTACCTCGACACGCCCTTAGCCCATGGTCTATCACCAATCATAATTGAAAAATTCCTAATGTAGTTCATATCCTGTCTGTAAGGGTTTCTACCTGTGAAGATCGAGCAGACAATCTCTAATTTCATGATACCTCATTATCCAAGAAACTGATTAGTTGCTGTCAGATTTCAGCGTCAGGGGATTCTCTTTAGTACAAGAAACTAATTGCATGTAATATAAATGTCCCCGATACCGCTTATCTACTGTCAGATTTGAGTGATAGGTTGTTATTATGCATTTGTTAAAGAATATACATTTCCCCTGGGAACCGAAATGCTATATACTTTCCCGTGGGTAAAATGCTACTGTATCGTAGACCTAAAGAGGTTCGCTGTCGAAGGAAAATAACATCAAACGACATCAAGTAGTTATCGTGCTGATTGGCGAGATATTGCCATCGCTGTTCCAGCGAGCACCGTTTCGCTGGTCATTGAGGCTGAACTCAAAGCAGAACTTATCGTTGAAACAAATTCTACTCCAGTCATAGGATTTCAGGCTCAGGGAACCTGGCAATACTGCATATGCATCCTGGGCTTTCACATGACAATGGTAATTGGTATAATGCGTGCCATAAACTCAGGCTCCAATATGTTGAGACGCCTTTTACGCTCTGACTTCACAATTTGTCATCTCTATAGGTCTGCTCTTTACTATTTATGCTGTGTTCTGCCATGGCTCAGCCGTTCCTGCCGCCGTTTTCGAATGGCAACATCACCGATTCAAATGTCGAGTGATTCTTCAATTTGATTTTGCTTCTATTAACCTCTCTCAATTATGGAAATGTGCTTGTACAGAGGGACAACATGTCTGTCAAGGATTTGAACAGTCAAGATGAAAAGACGTAATCCAATTCAATTGTAAGTTATTCTCTACAAATGGAAATTCATCTCTTTTGCACACTATCTTAATGCTTAATTACACTTCTTTGGAGCTTCATTTATTCATTGACTACTGAAATTGTATCAATTGCATGTCATGTAGTAAGGTCTTATAATTAGGCAACTCTGCAATTAGGTAACTCTTTTTGACATAATTTTTATTTATTTGTTTACTTATTTTATTTATTTATTTTTTTTGTTTTATTGTTTTTGATTGTTGAGATTCATTAATCATGCAAGTGATAAGGTTTGCACACTAAAATAAAATAATTTATAAAATAACATAAATCACTATTAAGACATAAGTTTTAAATTAATTTTAGTATTCGAAACTTGATAAATAAATAAATTTTCTCATCATAGCTTCTAGTTTTTCGAATATTTTCTCTGTATTAGAATAACTGAAAGTAGTTTTTTTGTGCGGATCATGATCTTCTGAAACAAAAGAGCTTAACAGCTTTTTCTTGTAGACTTTTACTGTTATTGGAAAACGTTCTTCGCAGGTAGTGTTGAGAGTTATCTTGAATGTAAGTAACTGCTTGGATTACGTTGCACTATCTGATAGTGCGTTTGCCTTTCGCTTAATTTATTTCTTCTTCGATTATATTATAGGGAAATTACCCAAATACCATGCGTACATGGCCCTCACACACTAGGCCTTCAAAACCTGCCTTCTGAAGTGATACTTTGGTAAAATGAATACATGGAAATTAAAATGAAATGGTTAAAAGAAAGGGTTAAATGAATAGCGTCTCAAATACGTCAAATTTCGATTGGTACCGAAAACACCGAATGCGCCAACTCACACTGCATTGATTTGACCCATATCGTTCAACCGCCGTTTACACATCGTGCGACTTCTGGCTATTCCATAAACTCAAAAGAACACTCCGGGGACACCGTTTTGAATCGACTGAATAGATTCAACGTGAATCGGTGCGCGGTATGGAGTCCATCCCGGCCGATGACTTTTTAGCACGCATTGAGGATTGGAAAAAAAGTTGGCATTAGTGCATTGTGTCCGGAGGGGATTACTTTGAAGGCGATGAAATAAACTTGGAAGAATAAATAAAGAGTTTTTGAAAAAAAAAAAAAATTGGTCTTACTTTTTGGGCACAGTAGTATATAGGAGTGAGGGTATGAACTTCCGAGATGCCATCTTTCAAAATTTGTATTTAAACTTTAATAGCTAAATGTGGGTGAAGCATGACAGACCGTGACGCATTATGATTAACAATAAACTTAATACATATGACTTCCTTAGGAAAGGACTGCTCCATTAATTAATTATTCTTAATGGAGCTTAATTCTTCTTCTTCTTAATTCTTTTTAATTCTTATTCTAATGACTTCAGATCAAAATGGCGGCATTCAGAAACGATAACAAGCTTCAATAAAGCGACGAGTGAAAAGCAAAGAAAAACAAAAATAAGTAGTTCTACTTAAAATTTAATTAATTTGCAAGATTATAAACGTATTTAATTTGTCAGCTGCATTTATTCATCATTTAAAATAATGGCAAACTAAAACAAAAATTTTAAAATAAATTTAAAACATTTACTGCAACAGATTTCATAATTCTTCTTATTAAACAAGATGGAAACACTCTCATATTTAACGCAAAATTAAAATTAGTATTAAACATTAAAATGCTTATTATAAAATATACCCGAAACGCCTGCCTTAATAAAATAAAATTGAGTTACACGTGTATTTAAGTATGCGCACAGAAATATTCTTAATAAGTATCTAACAATGCTTTCAGTAAAATGTTTACTTTATTGTTGTTATTAAAAAAAATACCTTCGTTTTGAAATATGAATTATAAGGAGATTAATTTCTCTGAAACATCACTTCGAATTCTTAAGACTTCTTTCTTTTATTGCACGTAAATATTAATAAGTATGTAAAGATTAAAATAAATTTTCAAAATAATAAAGCTTGCAAAATGATGTCGAATGGAAGGAGTAAAGTTTTATAATTAAGAATTGTATTGAACTGAATTATTATTAAATGTTATTACGTGAAGTGAACAAATATTTATTTTGTTAACTTCGCCTCGAATGATGAAAAGCAGCAAAAATTCAGAAAGCGTCGCAGTGCTTATGATAAAGCTCCAGTATATTTTAATGTTGTTTGCATTAGTAATTAATTATATCCCGTTGAATACTGTTGTAAAATGTGAACTTGTTTAATTAATAGATGTTTTTTAAATTAAATAAAAAGTGTAAAATTTAACATTAAAAAATGTATACAAAAATAAATAATTAATTAATTAATTAATGAAAATTAAGAATATTCATACTAATATTAATTTTAATAATAATGAAGTTGGTAAAAATAATTAATGCGTATGTAAACCTATAAGTGCCAATATTTCCTTAGTATATTGATGAACAACGGTCATTCTCTTATGATGATGACCACGGATGAAGGCCTGATGGCCTATTGGCTAGCGCTCTGGCCTTTGGTACCACAGGCTTCAGGTTATTCTCCTGACTGTGGCATGGATATTTGTTAATGTGTTAGGAATCCACGTTAAACTGTTGTTCCCACTCTAATTAGCCTAAAGAGAGCACAAAATGACCGTAGAGTGACAAACCAAATCCACATGTGATGATATTAATGTTTTTTTATTACGTCCAGGACTGGGTTGTATTGATAATTTCTCTGTGAGCAGCACAAGTGGGCTGCACCGATAAACACTGTTACTCATTTAGCACTACCCAGGTCGCATGTGTAGCTTGAAGATATAGTATGCTACGGACGCGACGCGGATGCTCGAATCCCTATCCTGTGGTCTGAGCGCTAGTCACTCGACCATCAGGACCCATGATATTACTGTATTAATACATTCATGATATCAAGGAGTTGAGAAGTATTAATGATCAAAATGCTTTCATATCAAGTGCATTCATGATATCAATGCCTTCCAAAAGAAATTTTAGGGGCAACTGCCTCGCATTCATGTTCCTTATGGTAAAAAGCCTAGAAAATTCAAGCCGGCCTAATATTTCAAATAAAATATTTGCGCATAATAAATACACTGAAATTCGTAAATTGATTTTCGTTTTTTATTAGCATCTTTTTTAATTAATTCCCATTTAGTATTGAACAACGACACATTTTGTGTTTAATTTAGAAGCCTTCAAACATATTGTTTGGACAAAAAGTTAACTTGAGAAGCATTTACCACTGGAATAAACAATGCATTTTAGATAGCTCAAAGTCATAAGATAATATAGATATTTTTTTAATTTTTATAATTGAACTCTAAATATTCTAAAATTCTACATTATATTATGTAGCTGATTAAGAATTATCAGATTGAGTAACTACATTTTAAAGTTAAGCTATTAAATTTATTATATTCGAAAATTATTTAATCAAATTTTTTTCTATTTTAATACTTAAAATATTACTATTACTATACTTATACTATTTTGATACTATTTTAATACTTAAAAAATTATTTTAAATTTTTAATTACATTTTATTAAAAGAAAAATTAGATAAAAAAATTCTAAAATAACTATTAAACTGTTCTTCTCGCACTAGCACACATTTTAATGTAACGCGTAATTAACATGTAATACGTAATCATTTTTTTAAACGTAATCTTAACATGTACTCAATTCATCCATTCTTTTTTTAAACGTAATCTTAACAAGTATTCAATTCGTCGATCATTTCTTTAAACGTAATCTTAACACGTAATCAATTCGTCTATCATTTTTTTAAACGTAACCTTAACAAGTACTTAATTCGTCCATCATTTCCTTAAAAGTAATAATAACACGCAATCAATTCGTCCATAATTTCCACTGAATAATTGTTAGAATAGTATATTTTTATAATTAAATAGTAAAATTTGAATTACATTATATTAAAAGAAAAATTAGATAATTCTATAATAACTATTATACCATTCATGTTGCACTAGCACATTTTTTAAAATTTTTAACACGTAATTAACATGCAACACGTCATGCATTCGTCCATCATTTCATTAAACATAATCTTAACAAGTAGTAATCAATTCGTCCATCATTTCCACTGAATAGTTGGTAGAATGTTATATTTTCATAATCCTTGTTAGTATACCCTTCATTTAATACTTCTGACTACAAATCAGATGTTAATTAAACTCTATTGATATTCATACTCATACAACAACTCATACAATAAATTATCTAGATTTCTACAGAGAAAGATAAATTTCCCAAAAAGAAATCTATATTTAGGTCCTCCAATTTAATTATTTAATAATAAGCATTACGAAAAAAAGTGAATAAAGAAAAGAATCAACTAGTATCTCCACTCAAAGGCATGTATGTTTACTACAAAGATACAGCTGCGTCGCTTGGGATTGTATTTCTGAGATGCTGTCAAAAGAGAATCTGGAGTATGATTAACATGTAACACGTAATCAATTTGTCCATCATTTCTTTAAACGTAATCTTAACAAGTAATCAATTCGTCCATTATTTCTTTAAACGTAATGCTAACAAGTAATCAATTCATCCATCATTTCTTTAAATCTAATCTTAACAAGTAATCAATTCGTCCATCATTTCCTTAAACGTAATCTTAACACATAACCAATTCGTCCATCATTTCTTTAAACGTAATCTTAACAAGTAATCAATTCGTTCATCATTTCTTTAAATCTAATCTTAACCAATTCGTCCATCATTTCTTTAAACGTAATCATAACAAGTAATCAATTCGTCCATCATTTCTTTAAACGTAATGTTAACAAGTAATCAATTCATCTATCATTTCTTTAAACGTAATCTTAACACGTAACCAATTCATCCATGATTTCCACTGAATAGTTGGTAGAATAGTATATTTTTATAATCCCTGCTAGCATACGCTTCATTTAATACTTCCGACAACAAATCAGATGTTAATTAAATCCTATTGATATTCATACTCATACACAGCATAAATTCCTACTGAGAGAGATAAATATCCAAAAAAGAAAATCTATATTTAGGTCCTCCAATTTAATTATTTAATAACAAGCATTACGAAAAAAGTGGATAAAGGGACGAATCAACGACTCAGAGGCATGTATGTTTATGACAGAGATACAGCTGCGTCGCTTGGGATTGTATTTTTGAGATGCTGTCAAAAGAGAACCTGGAGTATAATTTAATTACACCAGGGAGAAGACACGACACTTTCGTTCGCCCAAGACGACGGAAGGAAGAAGAAAACAGCTTTTATTCGTCTCGACTGTGCTTTTATCCTGTCAAGCGCTTTTCTCGTTAGAAGTGAAAATTACCGTTCTTAATGTTCATAATCGACACAGCTAAATGCCTTAATTTTAAGTTCTCCTGATAAGTTCCCGGAAAATAACTTCGCGAGGAGTGCCAGAAGTTGGGAAGAGGGAATTGTTGCATATTGAAATCGGGAGCTCAGAAATTATTGTGTTGAATCTCGCGAAATTGTCAAATTAATGCTGGAAACGGGTCGATTAGAAATTATATGGGATCTGTTGTGTTTCGGAATAGATATTTATTTAGAGTCTGATGTGCACCTGAATGGATATTTATTTGGAATCTGATTTCCATCTGAATAAATAATTATATGGGTTCTGATCTATACCTGAATAGATATTTATTTGGAATCTTATGTTCACCTGAGTGAATATTTATATAGGATCTAATGTGCACTTGAAAAAACATTTATATGTGTTCTGATGTGCACTTGAATAAACATTTATATTTGATCTGATATGCAACAAAATAAATATTTGTATAGTTTCTGATGTGCACCTGAATAGATATTTATATGGTATCTTTATTCACCTCAGTAGGTATCTATATGGGATCTAATGCGCAGCTGAATATACATTTATATGGGATATGATGTGCACTTCAATACACATTTATATGGGATGTGGCGTGCACCTGAATAAACATTTATATGAAATATAATGTCCACCTAAATTATGAGTCCCTAATTATGAGATCTGATAAGTTTGAATATTCATTTATATGGGAACTGATGTCCCCCTGAGTAGATATTTATATGGGTTATGATGTTCACCTGAATAAACATTTATAGAAGATCTGATGTGCAACGGAATAAACATTTATAGAAGATCTGATGTGCAACGGAATAAACATTTATATGGTATCTGATGTGCACTTGAGTAGATATTTTTATATGGGTTTGGATGTCCACCTGAATAGATATTTATATGGGATCATATGTGTACCTGAGTAGATATTTATATGGGATCTGATTCGAATCTGAATAGACATTTATTTTTAAAATCCTACTGTATATGAATATCTATTTTAAAAATTCTTTTGTATTTGAATAAATATGTTTTAGATTTATTTAAAATTCAATTTCCATGAAGTTTGCTTATATTTGAAACTATATTATATTACGATAATATGTAACGATATTATGTAATATGATGTGCTATATTATGTAACAATTTTATTTTGAAGAGTAAATGTTTAAAATGTTATTAACTGCGCATACGTCTTTGTACAATAATGCAAAGTAAACTTCATGTAAGATGTTTTTTTCAGTTAGAAAAGAAAACCAATGAATCCGGAACTTCATTCTAATTAAATTAAAAACTCATTAAGTTTTTATTTTATTTAAAAACCTTTCTATATTTCCCGCTCGCGTTTTCTAAATTATTCCTCACTTTAATTAATAAAAATTTAATTTCCTTAATGATTTCCGAGAAATATGTGCATTTGCGTTTTTTTCATGGTGGATATCATATATTGTGCATATTAATTAAGTTTTTTCATGTAACCCTTTTGTTAAAATTACTATCCTTTAAGTTAAAATTACTATATTTTATGCGTTTATTTTTCCTTCAAAAGAAGCCAAAAAAGGGCATATCCTTAGGTTATTTTAGGGATATTCAGAATATATGATATCCCACACGAGAAAAACGATGCCATAATACAATAATCACTAGTGCGCAGAATCACTAGATTTAAGAGTCATTTTAACTGGAACAGTAGCAACAAGCATAATGTAACGCCTTAACGTTTGCTTTACAATAATGAGGTGCAATGGATTTTCCTACTTAAATATCAGTGAAATTGTGTGATACTATACAGAAACACCTTATGACTGCAGATTTAACTTTCTCCCTAACGCGCATGCTCAGTTTCATATGAGCATGCGCGCTAGGGAGAAAAAGCTAACGGACGTCCTACGGTAACTAACGTACGGTATGCAAAAACTCTCTATTTTTTGTTGTTTTTTCTGGAAAGCTAGTTTTCTTTTTATCTCTTACTTTTTATAAAATATTTTTTTAACTTATAAAATGTAACGTTACCGTAACTTTTTCTTTAATATTTAAAATTTCTTAAATATCGTTACTTTATTAGATGAATGTTGACTTATGTAACTGACTACAGAACGAATTGCTTTTTTAGAATTGCCACAATTAAATAATCACTAATGTGCAGTAAGCTTACACGTGCTTTACCAGGAAAAATAAACTTTTTAGTATTGGATCTATCTAATCACTAAATGAAATTGTTCCAGACCTTAGATGAACTCAGAAAGACACAACGTTACTGATAGCTATCGGCTTTAGTCATCACATGATACTTCCTCGATGTTGAAGTGAAAAGAAACACATGGCATCTCATGAGGAAGGAATGCATCAACTATTATTGATATCTTACTTGAAATATTACTCTCCGTAGAATTGGAATGAGTAATCGTCTGCATTCCTCGGTGTAAATAACTCATTTCTCGTTTCGTATTTGTGGAGACAATCAGTTAATTATCCTTAGTTAATACGCGGAGCACTTATACCAGGGAGGTACAGACCACGCTTTTCATCATATGCAACTTTTATTTAATTTGTAACTAATAATTTTTTTTTTAAGTTTTCAGATCCTAATGAAAGATGAATGATACGACTTTAGTATATTATTGAAGTAAGCATTTTAATAATAGAAAACATTTTTTTCCAATGTTTTCTGTTTTACTGTAATCTGAAGATAATTTAAATCAGTGATTCTCGATCTTTTTGATGTCGGGACTTATTTAAAAGATAACAAGTAATTATATGCGTATTCTATACAAATTTCGGACGAATAAGCATCCTCTATTAATGCTCCATAATTTGATATTCAGATGGATAATTCCACAAAATGCTTCTTCCAGACGACGGAGTCTCAAAGGCTGAAATGGAAGTTTTTCTTAACATTTGAAAATTACATAGATGTTAGCGCTCCTCGTAGCCAACTATGGAAGTGACCGCTCCTAGTTTCTCGGAAACCATCTTTGGCGCATATTTGCTGTTTGGCGACTTTTTATACACAAGAAGTAAAAAGCAACCAGAAAATTCAATTGTTTTTTTACAACTTTTTATTGTAAGCTAAAGATAGAATTCTTAAACTTTTTATGTCGGGTCGCATTTAATAACCAATAAATAACTGTTGGAGCATTATATACAAATTACAAATTTACACAAAATACTCTAATACAAACGACAAATTAGCATTCGCTACAAATGCTTCGCAGTTTTATATTCAGATGGTCAATTCCACAGAATACTACTTAGAGACGACAGAGTCTCAGAGGCTGTAGTGGAAGTTTTTTAAACATTTGGCAATCACATAGACGTTAGCTTTCCTAGTAGAGAACCATGGAAGTGTGGAAATAATCAATTAATTATCCTTAATTAATACGCGAAGCCCTTACACGAGGGAGTACAAACCGCGGTCCTCATCATATGCTATTTTAACTTAAGAATTCTAACTGGTATTTTTTTAAGTTTTCGAATAATATTAAAACTTTGGAATGATACGAATTTATAACAATAAAGTAAGCATTTCAATATTGGAAAAAAAATTTTGTTTCAATGTTTTCCGTTTTATTGCAAACTAATAACATAGATAAGCGGTTCTCAAACTTTTTGAAGTCGAGGCGCATTTAAAAACCAACAAATAATTGAAGGCTCATTATATACAATTTTCTGACATATGAGCATCCTCTACTACACAATTTTATATTCAGATGGTAAATTCCACAACATTACTTCTTCCAGACGGCGGAGTATCAAAGGTTGCAATGGAAGTTTCTTAAACATTTGAAAATCACATAAAGCTACTAGTACCAATTATTATGGAAGTGACCGCTACCATCTTTGGTAGCGGTCAGCGGTTTTTATGGCGCATCAATGCTCTTTGGCACAACCTTTGAGCACCACTGATATAAGGTCCTAGCCAATAATGCGCTAGATTGGATAAAGAATTCCTGTAGGTATTTTTTTTTTATTTCTAAAGTATTTATTTCCAGAAACGTGTTGCATTTAATATTGAGCTCAAAATAAAAGATGTTTTTGCTGTTTGGCGACTTTTAATGTGAAAGAAGAAAAAAGCAACCAGAAAAGTCAATTGTTTGTAACGAAATACGTTTTTGAGCGGGAAAAATAACAAATACTGATGTACAATTTTAAATCTGGGCACATAGGGCCTCAATGGCCTAGTGGCTGGAGCTCTGGCTCTCGGTACCACAGTTTCGCGTTCGAGTCCCGGCGGGGCCATGGATGCTTGTAGTGGTTCGGAATCCACTTTAAACCGTAGGTCCCTGTCTAATATGATAGTAGAGCATTGCGGGGGCATTGTTACTCCACGTCCGTGGCTTATCTTCAACTTACACGCGTCCCTTAGGTAGTGCAAAGTGAGTAACGTCTGTGCAGCTCTTGCCTTAAGGCATCCAAGACAGCTGTCTAAGTGTTTGCCAGCTGCATTAGAAAAAAAAATATCTCGCACACATACAGATCGCACCTGTAAATACTTTATGGCGCATCAATGCTCTTTGGCACAACCTTTGAGCACCACTGATATAAGGTCCTTGCCAATAATGCGCTAGATTGGATAAAGAATTCCTGTAGGTATTTTTTTTTTATTTCTAAAGTATTTATTTCCAGAAACGTGTTGCATTTAATATTGAGCTCAAAATAAAAGAAATAATAAAAAATAGAAATATGAAAAAAAAAAATCAGTAATGAATAATCGATTGAATAATAACTTTCACTTTTTGCTGCTTTAAAAAATAACTAAATATTAAAATACTCTGTTAAATTAATGTATTGTTACACGTCAAAACAATATAAATATATAATATAATATACATAACAATATAATATTATACACGTCAAAAAATTATTTGCTTTTTATTATTTATATTATATTATTTATTTATTTATTTGTTATCCAATGTTTGCTTACTTACTGCAAACTAGAAGATCGGAATCTTTTGTTAATACCCTGATACCAGAAAGCATAATAACAATATATTATGCAACAACACTATTTATTAAATAATAACAATATTTATTAAATAACAACAATATTTATTAAATAATAACTATTTATTAAATAATAACAATATTTATTAAATAGCAACAGTATTCATAAATATAATTTAATTCAACAATATTTATTACCAAAAACATGCTACATTTTAAAATTGCGTAAAACATAGTAGATGTAGTTGCTGCTTAAAAAATGCATTAATACGTTCAACCCTGTTTTGATCAATATACAATTGTAAACAAACGTTTTTAGCATAATTATATAAAAAAAATCGATAAATAAAAAACATTTTTCTAATCACATTAGCTAATCGAATACTAAAATCATTATTAAATTAATGAAATCAAATAACTTGCTTACTTTTTGTTGTTCTGCGTTGCTAATTTTTATTATAGATAAAAAAATGAAAAAAAATCTAGATAAAACCTTTTCTTGAAGGTTATTTATTTGCTTATTTATTGTATGTGTCACAATCAATCAAATTGCAGTAACTGTATGCACCGTCTGTATTCACAAAACATTATATATAAATCAACAAAACTTGCAGGGGCCCCCTCTACCGTCAATATTTTGAATTATTTTTTTTCCTTGTCTAACAAAATACCATATAACAATGAATATAAATCTGCAAACTGCATGCCTCTCCGATCTATAGATCTTTCTATCGAATTTTATTTGTTCACCAAATTTTTGAATCGCGTTATTCAATAATTTATTATATAGACAATATGTTGTTGAATTATAGATACAATGTTCAGTCAGAAAAGCACATTTTTTGTTAAAAACAAGGGCCAAATAGAACAATGTACATTTTTTTTATCTTTCTACATATTTAAATCTATGTTTTCTATCTCATAAAATTTTAAATAGTATGTATTAAAATTTATGAATTGTATCATTATTTTCCACTGCTGAATATTTTGAATTGAAATCATTTCCTAATATAATGGTAGCAGTATCAGCATCATCCAGGAAATAACTAAAGAACCTGCTACATTGCACTTATATTTTGCCAACACACAATGGAACGGAAGCCCTAAGAATGATATATGTGAGTTTGCACACATTTCTTCCTCGCCTCGAGTCGGGCGGCCTGGTGACCAAGTGGCTAGTGCTCTGGATTTTGGTATCACAGGCTTCAGGTTCAAATATTGGCTGTGTCATGGATGCTTGTTAGGGGTTCGGAAAACATGTTAAACTGTCGATCCCGGCCTAATTAGCCCAAAGTGTGCACAAAATAATAGTAGAACGACAAACAAAGCTTCTCTCCTCAAGACCGATGGAAGGACTTTCTAGGCTTACTCATTCCTGCTATATATACTGGAACTTTCAGTTCAGCATCGCATATTGGATTTCTGTTAATTCATCGAGCTCTCTACAAGATCGATCAGACTATCATTTTCTAAAATATATAGTTTTTGAATTTTAACTGGTATTAGATTGTCGTAGTGGATAGCACATTTATACGAAACCCTACATGATATGCAGAACCAAATGCTACCGAGTCTATAACAGGGATTGTACGATAAATCAGTAAACCGGAAAATCCTTCCATATGGCTCCACAAGAAAAGATGTGTATATCGAGATGCCAATATTGTGAGTATCATTTAAATTCGTAAAAAAAAAAAAAATGATGGTTCAAAAGGAAGATTAGTATAGTAGTTCAACCTCTGTCAAAACTGAAACTTTTTTTTCTAATGCAGCTGGCAATACAAGACAGTTATCTTTCTATGAAATAGGCAAAGACTGCACCGCTGTTACTCATTTAGCACTAACTATGCGGAACGTTTAGCTTGAAGATATGCTACAGATGCGAGTAACACTATCCCCACAATGTTCTACGATCATATTAGACCTACGGTTTAAAATGGATTCCAAACCATTACAAACATCCATGACAGCGCAGCAACTCGAACCCTAAACCTATGATACCGAGCGCTAGCCACTCGACCATCAGGCCCCCAAAGTAATGCTAAAACTACAGTGTGTATGTCTTCCTAATGGTTAAGGGGCCTCATGGCTAGCTTTAATAACCATTTTCTTTTTAAAAATTATTAAACATTTATTTTAATATCAAAAAAGGGATTTTAAAATAATATAGTTTATAATAAATATATTTAAACCACCATGTTTGTTTCCATGACTATTAAAGGCTATTAATGGCTCTAACCAATTGGCTAGAGCTCTGGTCATTGGTACCACAGGCTTCAGGCTCGAATCCATGTTTGTAGTGGTTCGAAATCCCCTTTAAACTGTAGGTTCCGGTCTGTTTATCCCTCGTGTGCACAATATGACCGTTGAGCGACCAACCAAATCCTAATGGTTAATGACTAATCCTAATGGAAAAATCCAATGGAAGCCAAAACCCCACAGCGTTTGAACAATCTTAATTGGTGAAAGATGTCGAAATATAAAAAAAAAAAAGGAAAGTTCTTATAAACCCAGAACTAAAAAAACGATAAAGTCCGGCTCGTCCTACAGGTTGATGTTCTGTCCTGCCAACAAGAAACGACAAGCCCACAAATTGAGCGGCAACACGAGGCGCTGCGATCAAAGTGACACCGAAAATTTGAAATGATGGCTTCGTGAAAAGGAGGGAGAGAGGGCAGCCACAACAAAATCTTAGGTGTCTTCCTCTATCTGTTCTCTTTAGAATTAATGAGTCCGCAAGAAGTGGCGGGCTTTGGGATGTCTGCGAACAATGGGCACTTCCTCCATTACTATCGATCAAGGCAGCTACACCCCCTTTCCGGGGATAAAAGGTGTCCGATCGTCTTAAACCTCAATAATTATCGTCATCCGAGGAAAAGAAAGGGGTCATTAGGAGACACTTTCCACTGCGAGAAAAGGGCTCTTAAGAATCGTTAAAAGTGGTAATATTTATTTTGGATTTGTTGGGGCCGTTAGTTCGGAAAAAAGAAGACATTAATTTTGGAACTTAAATTTAGAAAATTTTGTATTGTTTTGTTTCAGCACTTCATTTTTTTTTTATTGATTTAGATAAAAAAAATTATAAGGAACATAAGTATTTCAAAAATTCGCTTTAATTATAGGGTCTGATGACCAATTCGCTAGGTTCTCTGGCGCTTGGTACCACAGGCTTCAGGTCCGATTCCTTGCGGAAGCATCGATGTTTGTAAATGGTTCGGTATCGCCATTAAACTGTAGGTCCCGTTATAATTAGCCAAAAGTGTGTACAAAAATAGTAGAGCGACAAACCAAACCTTCTCTCCTGGAATCCGATGGAAGGACTTTCCAGGCTATGGATTATCTTACTCACCCCTACCATAGACACTGGAAGTTTCAGTTCAGCTTAACTTGCTGAATGTCTGTCACTTCATCGAGCCATCTACTATATCGTTTGGACTAGCATTTTGTAAAATATTTACAGATTTTCAATTTTAAATGATAATTAGACGGGACTAGTGGATAGCACATTGATTCAAATCCCTAAAAGTTTGGTTTGTCGCATTACGGTCATTTAGTGCATACTGACCAATGCCACCTCCAGGATCAAAAACATTACATGAGAAGCAGAAACAAATGCTACCGAGTCTATTTCAAGGATTGCACTATAAATCAGCAAACTGGAAAATCCTGCCATAGGGTTCCCCTAGAACAGGGGTCGGCAACCTTTTGAGTCGGAAGAGCCAAAAATGGCAATTTACAAAATTTCAAAATTTTTAAAGAGCCTCAAAATTTTTTCTTGCCAACAATAAATAACAGGTGGGCTGAAATGTTCATAGGCTGACACAGAGATGGCGCTACTAGTATTAAATCCATATGATTATTAGTTAGCCCTAACCTTCAAAAGACACGTGTATAAATTTGACAGCTGTTGCACTATTAGTATGTGAGTTATAGCATTTTTAGTTTTCATCCGTGCAGTCCACTCAACTGCACGACTCGACTGTCGATTGGACTCCGGTGTGAAATGATGGAGCCATATTTCATCCATTGTCACATATCGACGCAAAAATTCGGGTTTATTACGATTGAACGGCTCCAAACACTGCTTAGAATCATCAATTGGTTGTTGTTTTGGGTCGATTGTGAGCTCGCGCAGCACCCACTTTGAACAGGGCTTTCGCATATCCAAATATTCATTCACAATATGTCCAACACGTCCCTTTGATATCTTTAGGGTCTCAGCTATCTCAATCAACTTCACTTTACGGTTATCAGAAATTGTTTTGCGGACTTTTTTGATGTTTTCGTCGGTAACAGCCACTTTGGGGCGTCCACTGCGTGAATCGTCCTCGGTGCTCATTTGGCCTCGTTTAAATTTAGCAAATCACTTATCTACGGTTGATTTTCCTGGTGCAAAGTCCGAATAATGTTTATCAATCCAACCCTGGTTTCAATATAATTTTTTTCCCAACAAAGCAATGCTTTAATTAACACACGAAATTCCTTTTTATCCATTTTTTCAAACTAACAAAAGTTGCTTCACTAAAAATGCTATAACTCCCATACTAATAGTGCAACAGCTGTCAAATTTATACACGTGTTTTTTGAAGGTTAGGGCTAACTAAAAGTCAAATGGATTTAATACTAGTAGTGTCAATTTAATAATACTAGCCCACCTGTTAGTACTCGCATAAATAAAGTTTTTTGATAAAAAAAAAATAATCTATTCATTAATAAGAAAAAGTATCTACTTATTCATATATAATTCTATTTATTCATTATTAGATAATTACTTATTATTTAAGTAAAAACTTAAAACAATTAAACATTTACTTACAACACTAACTTGAACTTCAATAATAAACAATTGAACAAACAAATTCAATGGGAGCGATGGCTTTGCATGGTTATTCAAGTAGAAAATTTAAACTTTACTAAACAATGTAACTTGTACTTAAAATAAAAAAACAACAACAACAACATACATTTGAGCAAACAAATTCAATGGGAGCGTTGGCTTTGCATGGTTTTAGAAAGTTTGGATAAATTTGGCTCATAACTTGTTGCTTTAAGTTTCAAACACGACTCTAAATTTCCATTTGTTAGTTGGCTTCTTACTTTACTGTTAATTATATTCATGCAAGAGAACGCTTGCTCGCACGAATATGTCGATCCAAAGATAGTCAGCACTCCAAATGCCAACTTCTTCACCTCACTGTAGCAATCTGGAAGACTATTCCATGCGTCGAATATAAGTGCCTCAACTCGCGGCATTTCTTTTAAAGTTGTCCATTTTTGTTGCGTTACGTACATACATTTCTGGACCTCCAATTCTTCCAACTTGCTTTTCAACTCTGTACATTTTCCACTCCAAAAAGCTTTACTTTTTAAATCGACCAATTGCATTTCTAGAGATTCAGTATCAATTTCAAATGGCTCAATGGGGATTTCGTTACTATTTGTGTTGAGAAGATTTACTATGAATGCTAGAGTGGTTTTGTTGGTTTTGAATTGCTCAAATCTGTCAACAAATTCCTCTTTAATTTTTTTTTATAACTGTGCTGAAGTACCTCGTGTCAACAGTTGCACTAGTTTTATCACGATATTGCTTTAGAAATTGAAAATGAAGTAATTTACCGCTCTGAATATCTTCTACAAAAAGAATGAATTTTTCTTCAAAACAAATCAATTCTTCTAACAAAACATAGGCTGGGTTTCCCTTTCCTTGCAGTTTTAGATTCAGCTCATTTAATTTCGCTGTGATATCCACCATAAAGAAAAATTTTTGCAACCATTTGTCGTTCTCTAATTCAGGGTGATTAATGCCTTTTTCATATAAGGATGTATTTATTTCATTCAAGCACAAAGCAAAACGTTTCAACACCTTACCTTTGGAAAGCCATCGCACTTTATTGTGAAGTAGGAGGTCGGAATACTGAGTCTCCATTTCGTTTAAGAATTCTTTAAACTGACGATGGTAGAGTGCTTTTGACAAGATGCTGTTAACAATTTTGATTACCAAATTCATGATTTCAACTATTTCGTCCGGAAATGTTTGGGCACAAAGCGCTTCTTGGTGTATTATGCAGTGAAACGTAAGAATTTCGTGGTTTATTTTGCTCTGAAGAATCGTTATTGCCCCTTTAGTTTTTCGTGTCATACTTCTGGCTCCATCAGTTGCTATTGAAACGATTTTATTTAAATCGATCTTATTGTCTTGAAGGCATTTTTGCACGTCACTCGCTATATCTTCCCCTCTAGTTTATCCCGAGAGCGGTAGCAATCCTAGAAGTTCTTCTTTTGAACCATGTGAAGACAAATACCTGACGAAAAGGGCAACTTGTGCCGTGTCTTTTATGTCGCAAGACTCATCTATAGCAAGTGACAAGGCAGAAGAAAGTTGAATATCTTCCACCTGCAAATATGTTACATTTGAAGACATTTTAGCTATTCTATCTTGTACAGTTTTCTTGATAAAATAAATAATATTTGCGTATGGAACTAAAGTGTCGCAGCTTCACATCCAAAGAGCCGCATGTGGCTCGCGAGCCGCAGGTTGCCGACCCCTGCCCTAGAAGGAAGTGGACATTCAGATACCGGCCTTGTGGATACTCATTGGGTTCATTAAAAATTGGTGATGCAAAATGAGGATATGTTACAGCAGCCAGAAGCAGCCAGAGTTACCAGAAGCAGCAGTTTCATCCTCTGTAAGACTGAAACTAATGCGTGTTTGTCTTCATAGTAGTTAATGACCCAAGATAAAACTCCACAGCAATCGAAAACACTCTTAATTGGGAAAGATGTCGAAAGATAAAAAAGAAAACTTCTTATAAAGCCAGAACTAAGAAAACGATAAAGTGGGGACTCGTCCTACAGATTGATCTTCTGTCCTGCAAATAAGGACAACAAGCCCACAAATTGACCAGCACACGACAATCAAAGGGACACGAAATTTGAAATGATGGCTTCGTGAAAAGGGAGAGGGAAAGGGCACGTCCGCGGCCACAACAAAATCTTAGGTGTCTCCTCTATCTGTTCTCTTTAGAGTTAATGACTCCGCAAGAAGTGGCAGGCTTTGGGATGTCTGCGAAGAATGGGCACTTCCTCCATTACCATCGATCAAGTCAGCTACACCCCTTTTGCCGGGGATAAAAGGTGTCCGATCGTCTTAAACCTCAATAATTATCGTCATCCGCGAAAAAGAAAGGGGTCATTAGGAGACACTTTCCACTGCGAGAAAAGGGCTCTTAAGAATCGTTAAAAGCGGTAATATTTATTTTGGATTTGTTTGGGGCGTTAGTTTGGAAAAAAGAAGAAATTAATTTTGGAACTGAAATTTTGAACATTTTGTATTGTTCAGTTTCAGCACTTCTTTTTTTATATAGATTTAGATAAAAAAAATTATAAGGAACATAAGTATTTCAAAAATTCGCTTTAATTATAGGGTTTGATGGCCAATTGACTAGGTTCTCTGACTTTTGGTACCACAGGCTTCATGTTCGAATCCTTGTGGAGGCATCGATGTTTGTTAGTGGTTCGTTATCTACATTAAACAGTAGGTCCTGGTATAATTAGCCAAAAGTGTGCACAAAAATAGTAGAGCGTCAAACCAAACCTTCTATCCTCGAATCCGATGGAAGGACTTTCCAGTTTATGGATTTATCTTACTCATCCCTGCCATAGACACTGAAAGTTTCAGTTCAGCTTCACTTGCTGAATTTCTGTCATTTCGTCGAGCCATCCACCAGATCGTTTGGACTTGAATTTACAGATTTTCAAATTTAACTGATACTTAGACTGGTCTAGTGGTGGTGAAAACCCTTCAAGAGAAGCAGAACCAAATGATACCCGGCATATAACAAGGATTGCGCGATAAATTCGTAAACTGGAAAATCTTTCCATAGGGCTCCACAAGGAGGATGTAGACATTCAGATACCTATCTTGTGAGTATCATTTGGATTCGTAAAAAATTGATGGTGCAAAAGAAAGTTTAGTATAGTAGTAAGGTTGAACATCTGTAATGTGTTTCTAATGCTGCTGGCAATAAAGACAGTTATCTTTTTATGCCATAGACAAGGACTGCAGCATTTTTACTTATTTAGCACTACCCAGACGGAACGTGTAGCTTGAAGATAGGCTACGGATGCGAGTAACATTAACTCCACAATGCTCTACGATCTTATTAGACCGGTATCTACTGTGACTTCGAACCACATCAATGACATCACCGGGACTCGAACCTGAAACCTGTGATAACTATGCGTTCAGAGCGCTAGTCACTCGGCCATCAAGCCCCCAAAGTAATGCTGAAACTGCTGCGTGTATGTTTTCATAATGGCTAAGTGACCTGATGGTCGAGTGACTAGCGCTCTGGCGCTCAGTTCAATAGGTTTCAGGTACGAGTCCTGGCGATGTCATGGATGTTTGTAGTGGTTCAGAATCCACTTTAAACTGTAGGTCCCGGTCTGTTTAGCCCTCGTGTGTATGATGTAAGATGTGTAAGATGACCGAAGAGCGACAAACCAAATCCTAATGGTTAATGTCTTAAGCCGAAACCCCACAACATTTGGAAAGCCTTAATTGGTGAAAGATGTCGAAAGATAAAAAAAGGAAACTTCTTATAAACCCAGAACTAAGAAAACGATAAAGTCCGGCTCGTACTACAGATTGATCTTCTGTCCTGCCAACAAGGACAACAAGCCCACAAATTGAGCGGGGCACGACAATCAAAGGGACACCGAAATTTGGAATGACGGCTTCGTGGAAAAGAGAGACGGCACGGCCTCAGCCACAACAAAATCTTAGGTGTCTCCTCTATCTGTTCTCCTTAGAGTTAATGACTCCGCAAGAAGTGGCGGGCTTTGGGATGTCTGCGAACAATGAGCACTTCCTCCATTACCATCGATCAAGGCAGCTACATCCCTTTTGCCGCGGATAAAAGTTGTCCGATCGTCTTAAACCTCAATAATTATCGTCATGCGCAAAACAGAAAGTGGTCATTAGGAGACACTTTCCACTGCGAGAAAAGGGCTCTTATGAATCGTTAAAAGGGGTAATATTTATTTTGGAGTTGTTGGGGGCGTTAGTTTGGAAGAAAGAAAAAATTAATTTTGGAACTAGAAATTTTGAACATTTTGTATTGAGTCTCAGACCTTCTTTGTTTTTTTTTTATGTAGATTTAGATAAGGAACATAAGTATTTCAAAAATTAGCTTTAATTATTTCGTCTGTTGGTAGTGGTCTGATGGCCAATTGGCTAGTGCTCTGGCCTTTGGTACCACAAGCTACAGGTTCTAATCCTGGCGGGGACATGGATGTTTGTTTATGGTTCGGAATCCACTTTACACTGTAGGGCCCAGTATGTTTAGCCCTCGTGGGTACAAAATGACCATAGAGCGACAAACCAAACCGAACGAAACCTGTATTAGAGTCCGATGGAAGGACTGTACAGTCTATAGATTTATTTCCTGCCATAGGCACGAAAACTTTCAGTTTAGCTTCGTTTGTTGGATTTCCGTCAGCTCATCGAGCCATCTACCAAATCGTTCGGACTGCCATTATCTGCAGTATTTACAGTTTTTTTCAGTTTTAACTGATATTTAGGCATACCTAGTAGATCACACTGATTCAAAATTCTACAAGAGAAGCAGTACCAAATTCAATCGGGAGTATATCAGGGATTGCATGATAAATCCGTAAACTGGAAAATCCTTTCATAGGATCTACAAGAAGGATGTGGATATGGAGATACCGACCTTGTGAGTATTCTTTGAATTCGTCAAAAATGGGATTCATTTGGTGGCCTGATGGACAAGTGGCTAGCGCTCTGGCACTCCGTACCACAGGGTTCGGATTCGAGTGCAGGCTATGGATGTTTGTAGTGCTTCGGAATTCACTTTAACTGTAGGTCCCGGTCTGCTTAGCCCTCGTGTGCACAAGATGACCGCACAGCGACAAACCAAACCCTAATGGTTAATGAAAGCCAAAACCCCACTGCCTCAAAAAAAAGTCTTAATTGGTGAAAGATGTCGAAAAATAGAAAGAAAACTTCTTATAAACCCAGAACTAAGAAACGATAAAGTCCGGCTCGTCCTACAGATTGATTTTCAGTCCTGCCAACAATGACGACAAGCCCACAAATTGACCAGCACACGACAATCAAAGGGACACCGAAATTTGAAATGATGGCTTCGTGGAAAGGACGTCCGCAACCACAACAAAAACTTGGGTGTCTCCTCTATCTGTTCTCTTTAGAGTTAATGACTCCGCAAGAAGTGGCAGGCTTTGGGATGTCTGCGAACAATGGGAACTTCTTCCATTACCATCGATCAAGGCAGCTACACCCCTTTTCCCGGTGATAAGAGGTGTCCGACCGTCTTAAACCTCAATAATTATCGTCATCCGCGGAAAAGAAAGTGGTCATTAGGAGACACTTCCCACTGCGTGAAAAGGGCTCTTAAGAATCGTTAAAAGTGGTAGTATTTATTTTGGATTTGCTGTAGGCGTTAGTTTGGAAAAAATGAAGAAATTAATTTTGGAACTTGATTTTTGAAAATTTTGTATTGTTGTGTTTCAGCACTTCTATTTATAGAAACAGATAAAAAAAAATGTTATAAGGAACATATGTACTTCTCGATAATTATAAAAAGAAATGAACAATTTTTGAATAAAAGTAATTTAATAATTAAGAGAAAAGAGAATTTCAAAAGAAAAAAATCGCTAAATAAACAAGTAGAACCCTAAAGTACAGAACTCCCGTTTTTGTAGTATTCTGGCTAATGCTTCATTAATAAAATAGCATTCAACAACATGCGTTTGTTGATAAATTATACATTAAAATGCACAGGCTTGTTTAATTTTAAAATATGTGAATAGCTTTTTTTAAGTATGAATATCAGAATAAAATAAATAATTTGATTAACCACTTCTCTGCTTGGTTGCCCCAAAAATCTAACCAAATACTAAGACACTCATTAAATTATCTTAATAATCACGCCTCAGTTATTCTACTATTTACTTTTTATGGTATTATGCATTTACTTTTTACTATCCATAAAGAAATAATGGGACCTTATCGCCGAGTGACTGGCCACAAGTTCTAGATTCGTGTCCCGGCGGTGCCATGGATGATTGTAGTCGTTCGGAATCCACTTTAAACTATAGGTCCCCGTCTCGTATGACTGTTGGGCGGGGGGCTAACAACCCTACTACGTAAAAAGAAAACATCCACTGTCTCAAAATCTGCCATTAGGGGCTGTTGAGCCACTGAAGGAGAAGTAGATAAATAAATAATATGTACATTAGATAACATTTATTTTTTTACAGATCGTGGAATTTCCAAGTATATATATTCCTAATATATGGAATACCTAATAATTTCTCAGAAATTTGGGTAATGAGTGTAGATATGAATTCATTACATACTTTAACTTATTTCATGAAATAAGAAAATAACTCATAACATTAATGAATTAGATAAATTAATGATGACATATATATTATTGAATTATTTTAATCGAACAATTCACAATGTTTTATTCTCTCTACTTAAAGATACAATATTCAATATGCAAAGATTCAATATACAATACAATATACAAAGATACAAGATACATAATACAATGTTACACCATTCAATATTCAAAGATTCAATATGCAATATAATATTCAAAGATTCAATATGCAATTCAATATTCAAAGATTCAATATGCAATTCAATATTCAAAGATTCAATATGCAATTCAATATTCAAAGATTCAATATGCAATTCAATATTCAAAGATTCAATATGAAATACAATATACAAAGATTCAATATGAAATACAATATTCAAAGATTCAATATGCCATACAATATTCAAAGATTTATGCCATACAATAAAGAAAAGATTCAATATGCCATACAATATTCAAAGATTCAATATGCCATACAATATTCAAAGATTCAATATGCCATACAATATTCAAAGATTCAATATGCCATACAATATTCAAAGATTCAATATGCCATACAATATTCAAAGATTCAATGTGTCATACAATATTCAAAGATTCAATATGCCATACAATATTCAAAGATTCAATATGCCATACAATATTCAAAGATTCAATATGCCATACAATATTCAAAGATTCAATATGCCATACAATATTCAAAGATTCAATATGCCATACAATATTCAAAGATTCAATGTACCATACAATATTCAAAGATTCAATAGGCCATACAATATTCAAAGATTCAATATTCAAAGATTCTATATGCCATACAATATTCAAAGATTCAATATGCCATACAATATTCAAAGATTCAATGTGCCATACAATATTCAAAGATTCAATATGCCATACAATATTCAAAGATTCAATATGCCATACAATATTCAAAGATTCAATATGCCATACAATATTCAACAATTCAATATACAATACAATATTCAATATACAATACAATCTACAAAGATGCAATATACAATACAATCTACAAAGATGCAATATACAATACAATATTCAATATACAATACAATCTACAAAGATGCAATATACAATACAATCTACAAAGATGCAATATACAATACAATATTCAATATACAATACAATCTACAAAGATGCAATATACAATACAATTTACAACTACACAAAGATACAATATGCAAATATATGCAGCCGTTAATTTTCAAAAAAATAAACTGCAGTCGATCTATAATTAATTAAATGTAAACAAACGCTGTTCCTTGCTCTGTAGATTTAAACACAAAGATGTTTTATTTAATAGTTCCTCTTTCCTCGGTCTTATTTCGATCAACTTAAGAAAGAAAAACAAAGCAAAAGAGCCCATCTGCATCAAAATGAGTAACTCTTGTAGTTAAGGGAAATTTAATGGAATCCTATATATCACGGGAAACGTCCATTTTTATGGCCTCCGAAAATAAGGGTTTTTGAATTAAATGGGAAACTTCCATCCAGGAGGCAGGAGAAAATTATGTTTACAGGGTCTTTGGAGTCTTGGAACATTCATATTTCTGCAGAAACAACAAGTCTATAACTCATATACTGTTGTATATAAATGAGTGTAATTGCCTTCTATTTGGCATTGATGCGCAAACTGAAGCAATGAAAAGGCATTTTGCAGGAAAGAATTTGCAACTCAGATTTTTCTTAATCCATTTAAGACTTAGATCCATCTGCTACGTTGCAAAAATACTACGTTACATTTTTTTTTCTTTCAGTTTCCCTGTAATAATTTTTTTTTTCAAATTACTTTACTACGTTGTGCAGATTATGAAACTTCAGTTCTTTCAGTTTCAGTTTCCTTCAGTAACTTCAGTTTCTGATTACGAGCAAAATATTCATTGTTCTACTTGACAATGTTCTTATAAAAATCTTTATTTCTTTTTTTTGCAGATCTTTATTTTGCAGACTTTATTTCTTTTTTAGACAATTTTAAAGTTTTTTTTCTTTATATATGAGTTATATTTAAAGATATCGGTGCTAGTCGAAAAATTTAATGAAGCTGTATTTTTATTCTATCGAACTATTACTACATGTAGGATACATGCATTATATAAAATTATTTTCCAGAAGCACATTACTATTTTCCTGTAATTGTGATTTTATTTTATCCAATAAAACTATTTAAACATGTAGTATAATGAAATCTGCATCTTAGTCCATAGCCTGGACAATTAACTAAAAATAAATTTCAGCAAATTGAAATATCCCTCGATGTTGTATCCATTAATCATTATCAGAATAAAAATTACTATTAGCGGATGCATTAATCATTATCGTAATAAAAATTACTATTAACGGTTCTATTAAGCATTATCATAATGAAAATTGCTATTAACGTTTCCATTAAGCATTATCATAATAGAAATTACTATTCCAGAGGTGCATATTAATATTTTCCAGTAATTGTGAGTTTATTTCATCAAATAAAACTATTTAGACATGTAGCATTACAAAAACTTATAAAAGCATTATAAAATTAGTATTATGTAACATTATAAAACATTAGCCAGGACATGTCTACTCTAAATAAAAATAAATTTGAATAAATTGAGATATCATTCGATGTTACATCCGTTATCATAATAATTACTATTAGCGGTTCCATTGATCATTATGATAACAAAAATTACTATTAGCGATTCCATTAATTATTATCATAATAAAAATTACTATTTCAGAGGTGCATATTAATATTTTCCAGTCAAAACGGTTTTGTTTTATCAAATAAAACTATTTAAATATGTAGCATACTGTAAACAAATCTGCCTCTTAGCCCATAACCTGGATACCTCTAATCTTGCTTAAAATAAATTTGAGAAAATTGAGATATCATTCGAAGTTGTATTGTAAAGAAAAAATAATCTTTCTTTTCATTTCATTTTTTCATATCAGTCCATCATTGAGGTATTGAATAAACAGAATGCCTCCGCTTGTTTCCCATACATATTTTACTCTATTTTACAAATATTCCCTTCCGCTACCGACTTAATATTCTCTCCACGTTGAGAAGTAATGTTTCTCATTATTTTGAGTATGCCGAATTCTATATGCTAAAAGGGAGAGAGTATCAACGCTGGCAAATAACATCGATATCATTATCTGCCGAAGGAGCAGTTTCTGGTATTTGTATGCGCAGATGTTACAGAGAGAAGGTAGATACGAAGTAGGATGGGATATACTTTTTGAGAGGCATTTCAATTCAGAAATTGCGATGTTGTTTCATATTCTTAACCCCAGTTATTCTGAGAATTTTTTTTTTCTCGTGAAACGCTATTGAAAGGCTTAGAAATTTATTTTCTTATAGAGATATATCTGATGAAGATTATGCTTCCTGTCAAATAAATGTCTTTTATTTGTGTTACCTAAGAAAATTGAAATGTTTGTATAGAATAGCAAAATATCCGAATACTCAACCCTCACATTGGAAATAATAAATTTTCAATTTACGTTTTTTTTAATATGAGGATAAAATACATTTTAAGAAAAAGGAAAAGTCATAAAAGAGCTGAAATTTTGTATGTAAAAATTTATCAATCCTTGCTGGGTTTTGAGACCATCACAATTGAGCAACTGAATGGTGAGTGAAAAAGAAGTTTTAATCATAGAGTATTACTTTTTATTTGAATTTTACTTTGTTATCTCACTCCGATTGTACCAATGACTCGCATTAGAATTGCATTCGTTCAGAATATGACCATAAGTCACTATTTCAAAGATGCAATGACAATGGATTAAAGGTTTGGTTTCTCGCTCTACGGTCATTTTGTTCACACATTGGGCTAATTAGACCGGGACCTACAGTTTCATGTGGATTCCGAACCACTAACAAACAGTATGGATTAAAGGAAATGAACGATTACTTCCCATTCGGGTCGAAATTAATAGACTATTAGAACGTCTCGGTCTATACTAAGCCTATGGCGTCAAGAAGATTGCTATTTTCATATTCATGGGTATTTCGTATATTATTTACAAAAATTAGATACATATAAAGAACTTAATTCACAAATTATTGTTTACAAAAAAATAAAAATTAAAGATATCAATTTATTCACAAGTGCAATTCACTCCAAGGACGGAGATTTTCAGAGTTCGGTAGTCTAAACTATTTCGTCCGGTCTGTGGTAGATCTTAATTATCACACGGTGTGTACACGAAGTCAGAAGGGACTCACTTTGTAAACAGGTGGAAACTACGGCCTGTTCAATAACTTTCAGAAAAAAAGAGCAACACTTCTTGTAGACTCGTCGCAGAATTTCGCTTCTCCAAAACCCTCGCTTTAAAAAAATCCATCAAAAATGGGGGGAAGGAGGGGGGAGGGTCAGCTTCCTTCACTTCAGATTGAAGTCGATACTTCCTCTGCCCATGATCTATCCCCAATCACGATGCAAGAACTCATGATGTAGTCCATATTCCATCTGCAATTGTTTCGACCTGTAAGGTCGAACAGACAATCGTTAATTGAATGAGGTCTCATGACACTGATTATCTGCTATCAAATTTTGAGTGGCAGGTTGTTCTCATTAGTACAAAGCACTGATTGAATGTAATATAAATATCCACGATACTGCTTATCTGCTGTCAGATTTGAGTGATAAGTTGTTATTACGCACTTATTAAAGAAAATGCATTCCTTTCTCTTGGGAACGCAATGTTACAACTCTTCTCGGGAAAAAAAGTTATACTATCCATTGATGTTGGCAGGTAGGTTTGAACCACGTTAAAACTTGGCATCAAGGACGATGTGTGAACCACAGAGTGAAGTTGTGAGTGACTATCATAATGGTTCTCGCAGTAGTACCGGTCTCATATTATTTACATTCTGCCTGACTAGAGTATAATTGTTTTTAGCGGTGACTCCAGATTTGAATTGAAGTTCAATAACTTGCAAATGTTTTCTGAAAAAAGAATAGTATACTAACAAGATTGTTGTACCTCATACATCTTCACAATGCTTCCACCGTCCAACCCAGTGCTTCGAAAACTAGTGTGCCACATGCTGGATAGAAAGGCGGCTTTTGAAATAGTCCAACTACACACAAGTTTGGAAACAAACGAGACAGAACCGACGAGAGCTGATTCATCCCTTGGAGGACTCGGCAATCAAATGTTGGCACACCCCAAGTCAACCAGAAGAGTGTAGCCTCTGGGAGATTATACATCTCTCCAACTATCCTATTGGATTGGCGTGATTCTGGGATGGTCAGAAGTGCTTGGTCATCAGACCTAAACAGGTTGCTACAGGAAGAGATCTAGTGTAATAGCTTACCAGAGGAGAGTTTCAGAAACATGAAGACGAAAAGACGACGTATAGAAATGCGACTTGACATTATATTGATTGTAAGACAATTGGCGACAGATAAAATCAAATTCAATCTTTGCAATTCAATACAATTCATTCTATACACTCATCAATGACATATAACCCACCAAACACATTACTTTGACAAGAGGCTCCCATGGAAGAAGCATATCTTGACAAGCAGCAGTTACAATTTTGAACGCAACTTTATTTGCAATATGCTTCTTTATTTGTTGTCCTTGGCACCTTTGAAACATGCCTATTTTAAGTCTCGTTTAGTTTCCTTTCTTTCAAGACACTCTGGGAATATATTTCCCAGATTGCATTTTCATTGATTGTCTTCGTGCTGCTTCTCAAACATTTTCGTGCGAAACCCTTTATGTGGGTAATGAGCAGGCTCCTCCGATCTTGAAAATACCTCGCCGATTTAACTCAGCAGTTGGAAAAGAATTTAGTAAGAAATTCTGTAGCGGGTTTTCTCTTTCACCCACAAGATTATATAAGGATCATTAGTTGCCCAACCTCATATTGATCGATTTGTAGAAGCGGCAGTATCTCTCTCTTGTATAAAACATTAAATTTCTTTGAAAATGCGTATTTTCCTACACTTATAAATGGTATATACCTATTTATGTACTATTCAAATAACTGCTTCTCGATGTGTTGTTCATATTTCATAATAGAGAGTATACTGAGAAGAGCAGGCATAAATATAAAATTTATGTTAATAAACAAATTTAAAAAAAGGATTAACCTGCTAAATCCAATGGATATTAGATTATCTTTTATGTAAATCAATGCTTGAAGAAAGAAGTATAACATTTACTATCGCCTCAATTTTATTGAAATTACCATTATGTTGCTGTAAGATCCTTTTTTTTTTTAAAAAAATTTTATACCAATTCCAGAAGAATCTATCGCGTTAGTAAATGAATCCAAGTCTTTTGCCACCTGTTATCTTACGTTGTAAAATGCTATCTAATAGGAAGTGTGATACTCTGTAAATTCAGACTTCCGATTGATTGGCATTCAACGATGTCAAATTTTAGTATCTGGTGAAGTCTCATCTTTCTCTGAACAAAATGAAGAAATTCTTTCCTGTATAACAGCTAGTCTAACCTTTCAGCTTCGTGCATATAAAAATATCAAGGGAAAATTGCATCGGAAGGAGTTAAAAAAAAATGTATATTAATACATGTGGGTGACTGACTAGTGGCCGATAGTAACTTTTACATATAGTACTCATGAGAGCTTAAGCTCAAATCCACTGATGGAATCTGTTGTAGTTCCTGCTTTGAAAAACGAAGAGACTAAATGACGATTATTACAATGTGGTCAAGTGTTTTGCATCGATAGTCACAAACTCCGATTGGAATTTTTCGGGATTTCTTTCATACGATAGAAGTATAAAGTGTATTCCGAATCACTACAAATATGTACCATGTTACCAGAGGAACTCGAACCCGAAACCTGTGCGTCAGAGAGCTAGACACTCGGCTATTCAGGCACTGGTTTAATGTGACTGCAGAGAGTTGGTCGTAAGGCTGACAACCCTACTCCGTAAAAAGAAAAACATCTCTTTCGCAATCTGCCAGTCGGCAGACGGCCTTGGTCCGATATGGACTGTAATGCCAGGGTGTTAGTTAGTTAGACATAGTTCTAGATGGATGTAAAATTTAGATCAATATTTAAATTTAAAAACTAAAATCAATTTTAATCTATATTATCTTTCTTTCTTTCTTCATAATGAATGAACAATTTTTTTTTTTAAATTCTGGTACATGAAATTTTTTGGCACAAATATAGTGAGAAAAAAAGCCTGCAAAAGCTTTAAAATTTTGAATTAATTTCTTTAAATTAAAAATATTTTTTCAGAAAGAGGTAATTTATGCAAGATATATACTTAATACACCAATGTAATAGATTAGCGTATATATTAGATATACACTGACATAATATATAATTTCTTGCTGAAATTTTTAAAAAATTAAAAAAATTTTGTCAGCTGAATTGATTTTCATAATAATGATAAAAATAATATGTAATAAAATGTGGGAATTAAAACACACAAATTTTATATTTTTATTTTTTTTTTATTATTTTTTATATTTTATAATTATACTTTTAATTTAATATTTAATTGTTTAATAACTTATTTTATATTTTATGCAAATGTTATACATCAGTAAATTTATATCAAGATTCAAAAGAATAATAAAATACAATTTATTTTTAATGCCGAATCTGGACTATGTCGGGCTTTAAAATTTGTGAACCACTATTAACCAACTTGGTTCACTAATAATTTCAAAACTATGAAGAAGAAAAGAAGCAAATATCTTCCAGGAGAAGCTTTCTTTTGCAGAATAGTTGCGAAAAGACAGTCCTTTTTCTGCTTCCAAACCCCCTTGATCTATATAGCTTCAGCAGACAAGTGGGCAGATTATAGATATTGCGCTCAGATAGATGGCTTCATCTACGACCATGTCGCAATAACAGCGACTCTCCCGAGGTTATGAGTTGTGTGCCATAGGTTCGTTTTTGTTTTATTCCACCGAGGGATATATTTTATTCCTACATATCCAGGCATCTAGTGGAGTTATGTTTCCTCTTACAGAGAACTTCTCGAGATTCTTGCTAAAGATGAGGGAATACTTGGAATAATGGTCGGGATTACTTTGGAAAAGAAAAAAAAAGTTTCGTCTTGTACATTTTGATTTTGAGTCTTCTGAAAGATACGATGGAGGTTATGGCCATTTCACTAGCAATAACTGGACAAAGAATGAATTTTGGTTTTTCCTTTTATTAAGAAAAAATACAGACTTTATAGATCAATAAATTTATATCAAGGTTCGGATGCAGTTTAATTTTTTATACCAATAATTATTTATTTTTTTCTTTAATATTTGTATTTTTTATAGATTCATTTAAATTATTTTGAACAGACTTGATTTGGTTTGTTACTCAAACGGTCAATTTGTCAATTTTTGGGCAATCATTTTGTGCACACTTTGGCCAAATTAGACCAAGTCCTATAGTTTAACATGGATTCCGAACCACGGTCAGACCAAACATCCATTCCATCGCCAGAATTCGAACCTGAAGCCTGTGGTACCGACGGCCAGAGATTTTGAGCTAGAATGAAATTGTGGAAACCATCGAGTTTCCAAACCAATGATGCTTGGTTTGACATTGTTGAACCAAGAGCTTATGTGTCATATGCTATAAATCAATTCTGAACTAAAGGCTTCTGTGTCATATGCCATAAATCAGCGTTGAACCAAAAGCTTCTATGTCATATGCCACAAACATTATGAGTTGAGCTTATGAGTTGTGTGCTGTAGGTTCCTATTTGTTTTATTCCACCGAGGGATATATTTTATTCCTACATACCCAGGCATCTACTGAAGTTATGTTTTCCTCTTACAGAGAACTTCTCGAGATTCTTCCTAAAGATGAGGGAATACTTGGAATAAGGGTCGGGATTACCTTGGAAGAAAAGAAAAAAAGTTTCGTTTGGTATATTTTGATTTTGAGTCTTCTGAAAGATACGATGGAGGTTAGGGCCATTTCACTAGCAATAACTGGACAGAAAATGAATTTTGGTTTTTCCTTTTAATAAAAAATACACATTTCACAAATCAGTAAATTTATATAAAAAATAAAAAAATGATGAAATAAATTTCGGATGTAATTTAATTTTTTATACTAGTAATTATTTGTTTTCTCTTAAATATTAAATTTTTTTTATATTCATTTAAGAAATTTGGAGTTGGCGAGAGAGGGTGGATAACATATTGATTTTCCGAACCAATGATGCTTGGTTTGACATTGTTGAACAAATACCTTTTGTGTCCATTCTCTCGTTTTTCATTCAAAGAGGTTTTTTTATGTAGCTATTTTCCTAATCTGCTAATTTATTGCTGAACTTCGGTAAAAGCAACAAAGCCTCGTAAACAATAAATCAACAAAGCCATTCAAACTCGTCTCAATCAATAATGCTTCGGCTATGTAGGCAACAAACAGCTAACCAACATGGCTATGAAGAGACGGCATCGCTTTTCAGGAGGACATATGGGGTAACTGGAACCACATTTCCATGTGGAATAGAAGACAATTCTCAGAATTACCACTGTACTGGCAGACTTATCTATTCGGGATGCATTTATAAACGTCACAATCAACATAGAGGCTCCTCATTTCTGATAACAGTGACTGTAACAGACGTCACTAACGGATTCGAACCAAAGACATCCACAGCACGCTACTTACATGCTTTATCACTAAGACATAAGTCGAATTCGTTTCCATATTGTACACAATTTCAATAAATGATAATTTCAGTCATCAATGCTTCGATATTGTACACAATTTCCATAAATTATAATTTCAGTCATCTATGCTTCAATATTGTGTATGATTTCAATAAATGATAATTTAAGCCATCCATGCTTCAATATTGTGTATGATTTCAATAAATGACAATTTCAGTCATCAATGCTTCAATATTGTGCACATGATTTCAATAAATAATAATTTTGTCATCAATGCTTCAATATTGTACATGATTTCAATAAAGGATAATTTCAGTCGTCAATGCTTCGATATTGTACACAATTTCAATAAATGCCATCATTGCTTCGATATTGTACACAATTCCAATAAATGCCATCAATTCTACGATAATGTACACAATTCCAATAAATGCCATCACTGCTTCGATATTGTACACAATTCCAATAAATGCCATCACTGCTTCGATATTGTACACAATTCCAATAAATGCCATCAATTCTACGACAATGTACACATTCCAATAAATGCCATCACTGCTTCGATATTGTACACAATTCCAATAAATACCATCAATGCTCTTTAAATCCGATAATGCCACAGTGGCAATTAAAACTGAAACAATTGCCACAAAATTTACTGGGCTCTATTTATGAACTTAATATCTCTTCTGAAAAGATACATATAATTCAAGACTTTCAGAAGACGACGTTATTTGTTTCAAAATATTGGAACTTTTTTTTTGTTAATTTCTTTCAAGCCCAATTTTTGGACTTTTAAAAAGAAAGTCAATTTGCTTTCTTCTTTTTCTTTTTAAAAACTTCCTTTTTTTTCTTAAATGGCTTTGGTTTATTACTCGCAACAGCAAATATTTATCGACAAAAAAATAACTTAATGTGACCGAAACTGGTTGATGAGACACTAGTTAAGCATGAAATCAATGTTTCGAAAGTAATTGTCCACCGGAGTGGCAAATGAGAAACGGGAGCAACGGGGCTTAATGAAGCAACTCTAAAAATCCAAACTCGACCTCCCCTTACCTCCCCCTCCCTGCAACTGATCCAACCCCCTTTGATCTTTAACCTGATGGCTTTGACAGCTGACTAAAACATCACCCGACGGTTGAGCACCAGGTATTGAATTTTGGGATTTTCCCTCATCAAATTGGAGTTAAAAATTAAGTGAAACAGAAGAGAGATCGCTATAATGTTCATACAGGAATAATCCCCATAAATCAAATATTAAAATATTTACTCTATTTACACTGTTTATATTGTATATAATGTATTAAAACACATATTTTAGTATTTATGCAAAGATAAATTATGATATATATAATAGTCAGTGAATAACTAGTGAATCATTCGAGACCAAACCTTTCATCTTGGCAGTTGAAGGGTTTGGGCTAGAATCCATTGCAGTTATGCTGTTGTTTCTTATCCCACTTGGTAGACAGCACCATCTAGACCATTTCCATGAACCCATGTGGTCTCATGGAAGAGAGAAAGGGGGGGCGGAAGCTTCTGTTGTGATGGAGGAACAGAAGAAGTCCGACTCGGTACCGTGACGCTGACTTTTTACGAGGTAGGTTTGCCAACCCTATGTCCGACAGTCATACTAAACCGGGACCTACGGCTTAAAGTAGATTTCAAACCATTGCAAGCATCTATGTCGGTGCTGGAACTCGAACGTAACCTATGGCACAGAGAGTCAGAGTACTAGTCACTCTGCCATCATAAACTCCATTGCAGTTATTGCTCTTAAAAACGAGGAAGATCGATGTGAATTGTGACAGTGTGTGAGAAATGACTGCCATCGTCTGCATTATCACAGTTTTTTGGGTTTTTTCTCATACGAGTGCAAATGCTGGGCAGTTGTCCCTGAAAGTTGTCCAAGGCAAAAAAAATTCTTTCCTCATCATTCGTTCATAACCGTGTCCAAAGCATTTAAGTGGTATTTGGTTGACGAACAAGTTTTCAACAATAATAAAAATCTTTATTGAGAATTAAATACAATTTTTTCTTCGCATGGGAAATTTCGTGTTCCATTTTTATTTTTATTTATTATGTTGTTGTTTCTTATCCCACTTGGTTGACAGCAACATCTAGACCAAGTCCACGAACTGTTTGTGGTCATGGATGGAGGGAAAGTTAGCAACTTCGATTGTGATGAGCACACGTAGGTAGAAGTCTGACTTGGCTCCGTTTCACTGAAGAAGGATGGCAGTGCCTTCCGGGAGGAAGTTTTAGAGGGAACTACCTCGCATGTGGGTATCGTATGGGAGAAAACCCGGAAAAATTCCACCAGGTAGTCCGACTATCGAGGCAAGATGCCGAGTATCACAAGCGCCACCGAATATCCTCGTTTCTTTGAAACAGTGTCTACAACAATGTCGCCAGCAGATAGAACCTTAGCCGGATGCTGACCATATAATATATATATATATATATTCTTTTTCATCAAACATATTTTTTAATTTGAAGAAATAAACCACGTATCCCAAACATTGTTAATTTCCTGCTGGTGAAACGTTGTTTAATGGATAAATCTGATCGTATAACACAGTATACCAATCTTTGCAGAAGAGCTCCAGCCAACGGCCCATTGTTTTGTTTCTACCAATATTACTTTTTAATTCAAGAAATGATATTTAACAATATCAAGATGAATTAAAAAGATTAATTACAAATATTTTTACAGTTCCGAATTTTTTTCATTTAATATATAATTGTTTTATCTTTTATCAAACATATTTATTTTTTACTTGGAGAAATAAACCACGTATCCCAAACATTGTTAATTTGTTGTTGATGAAAATATTGTTTGATGGAGAAATCGGATTGTCCAACAATGTATACCAATCATTGCTGAAGAGTTCCAGTCAACGGCTCATCGTTTTGTTTCTATCATTCTTATTTTTTAATTTAAGAAAAGATATTTATCACTCTCAAGATTTGATTTGGTTTGCCGCTCTACGGTCATTATGTGTACACTTTGGGCTAATTAGATCAGGACCTATAATTTAACGTGGGATCCAAACCACTAATAAACATCCATGCCACCATCAGGATTCGAATTTGAAGCATGTGGTACTAAAGACTACAACGCTAGCCAACTGGCTATATGGAGGAGTGACTGATCACTGTCAAGAGGAATTCTGAAGACATTTTAAATATATTTTTACAGTTCCGAAAATTGTTTCCACTTTTTGGGTAGTTTGGGTCTTTTTGGTTTCCACAGTAGTATATACACAGACCAATCACATTAATGTGACCCCCGCCTACTTTCGATGTCAACGGGAAATAACCCATCACAAAAGTCAGGTGGCAGCACATTGCAGTGGAGTGTATATAAAGAATTCCACTTAATACCGCATTCCACACTCCACTTAAAGCCAGAATATACAAGAGTGTATATTTTGGCTTTTGACAGGTGGTCACATTAATGTGACTGGACTGTATATAAATATTTTCTCTTTTATCAAACATTTATTTTTAACTTGGAGAAATAAACCACGTATCAAAAACATTGTTATCTTCTTGTTGGTGAAACATTGTTTGAAGGATAAATCGGATCCTCCAACAATGTATACCAATCATTGCACAAGAGTTCCGTTACTAAATAAATACACCTTTCTTCTATCCTCTACTAACTAACGTGTCAACTCTTAATTGTGTCGAAGCCCGAGGCATTCCTTTTTTTTTTTTCTTGCAGCGGCAGCATTAGCGTCCTTAAGATAAAAAGAGCACTGTTAGGGGGCGATGTCTGTCGTTATCTCCGGGGAATTAAGGGCGAAAATAATGAGCGGCGGAAAGTGAGAAAGGGGCTATTTCTTGCTCGTCAGGACAAAAGTCCCCACGGACATATATTCTTTCGCCAGGATCTCGGTGTTAAGATTATTGCGCATTGAAAACCTTCGTTGAATTCCATTTTTCGTAGTATTTGTTTTCTTAAAATATTTATTCAGTTTTTATTAATGTTTCGGAGATTTGGTTTGGTTTATCGCTCTACGGTCATTTTGTGCACACCTTAGGCTAATTAGATCGGGGCATACAGTTTAACGTGGATTCTGAACCATTAACAAACATCCATGCCACCGCCAGGATTCGAACCTGGGAGAGTTTCGGAGAAGCTAAAAAGATCTGGAACGATTTTTTTTGTTCTAATGCAGCTGGCAAACACTTACACAATTGTCTTGGAGGCCTTAAGGCAACCGCTGCACCGACGTTACTCACTTAGCACTATCCAGAAGGGTGTGCAACTCGAAGATAAACTACGGACGCGGAGTAACAATACCTCCGCAACGCTCTACGATCCTGTTAGACCGAGACCTACGGTTTAAAATGGATTTCGAACCATTACAAATATCCATGGGGACTCGAACCCGAAACCTGTGGTACCGAAAACCAGAGCGTTAGACACTCGGCAATTCTGAAAAGATTATGTAGTGGGTTTCAAAATTGAGGGTTTGATTAGTCGCTCTGCGGTCGTTTTGTGCACAATTTGGTTTAATTAAACAGGGACCTACATTTTGAACGTGCATTTTGAACATACTAACAAACATCCATGCCACCTCCAGGATTCGAACATGAAGCATATGGTACCAAAAGTCAGTGCACTAGACAAGTGGCCATCAGGTTGCTTCGGGTTCGAGTCCCGGCGGTGCCATGGATGTTTGTAGGGGTTTGGAATCCACTTTAAACCGTAGGTCCTGGTCTAACACGATCGTAGAGCGTTGTGGAGAGTGACATATTAAAAAAATAAGGAAAAACTAACTGTCCATATATATAGTGATTGGGGGATTATAGTCCTTGTTGCTTCATATCCCCATATACCACTTCATTCATCAATTCACCAGGTTGCTTCGAAATTGAGGGAGCTCACTTCAAAATACTTAGAGTGTTGCCGAACTGGGGTAAAAGGGGTCAGTATGCAAGGAAGTGGAAGAATGCTACCTTTCCACATAAGTCTGGTAGCACAATGTTGGATATTTAGCTGGCACTTTTGGCTATCCCTTAGTAAAGTTCATATATATCTGCTTGATTGAATGTATCTGCTTGATTGAATGCTATAGATTGAATGTATCTTCAACAATCAGAGATGCATTTTGCATCATTATGACACCGTCACCTGGCGTTATGAAAGTGGGTATTTGAATTCTAACCTTGCATCTTTCTAATAAGGATTACAAGTTTCCTCATCAGATAGAAATACATTTTGAGTTCTTTTAACCTCTCTTATCTTCTGGGCGTACTAGAGGCCAATTTTTAGCAAGACCGCCAGTGACTAGCAACATTCAATAAATCTGTAATATCTATGACCAGTACATAAGACATGTTGTCTAACCTACATGCCTAAACCAATGATTTCTGGCGTATGTGGTGGATCAGTTGGGCGTATATGAAAATAATATCAAGGCTTTTGTCAACGGAAGTTGAATATATATTGTTAAATGATAGTAAATTAGCTGTGTTTCAGAAAATTATCTTTGGACTGTTTATTGAGAAAAATGAAATAATAATCTGTTTACATTCTGAAGGCCAGGAAGAACTCAAAATGATATACATGTCCCGTGATTAATTATTAGCAAATCATTAGGCTTGACAAAGCATATTTCATGTAAATTTTGAAACACTCTTTATTAAAACCGGCCTGATTAGTGTTTGTTTTAAATGAAAGTTTCTCGTGGTGCGCGAATATATTAATCTGTTTTAAAAATCGCGCGCTTTCACTTTTCCGCTATCAGGTGCATGATGCCACTGCGCATGTGCAAGTCAGAGGATGCCGATTTATTGCGGAGCTTAAAAAAGTGTTTTGCATAAAGTGTACGTTTTCACTTAAGGTAATTTCGAAACCTCTGCACTAATGGATCTCGAATTTGAGGAGCTGGAATATGTTTTAGAATTGCAAATACCAGCTCCGTTAAAAAAGGATCTAATAAATAGTAATAGTTTTTGGATCTAATAAATATAAAAGATTCCATTTTAATAATTTGTCAGAGGAAATTTTATATTTGATTATAAGTCTGTCATAAAAAAACAAAAAAAAAAAAAAAAAAAAAATACAGGTTGTGTCATATATATGTGCTTGTATTCCACTTCTTGCTAATTGTTATTTATCTTTGTATGGCAATCAAACTCCACATTTTGCAACTAATCCTCAGATATTCATAGTATACTTCGAATTATATTAAGTTTTTAAATCTTTTCTCGAGTAAAATAGTTATACATTTGTAATATATGTTTTTAATTCAATTTGCTTCATAATTCTGTTCTTAGAATTATAAATATCGTATGCATATCATTTCCACTATTTTTTAAAATTCTTACTAGAATTAATTTTTTCTTCTAAGAATTTTAAATATTATTCGTTTAAAAACAAATAATTTTTTTTATTATTTTAGGATAGGAATGAAATGTTAAACGAAATAAAATATAAAAACAATTTCAAAGTAAATAAAAACGCCATATGCAATAAAAGCTTTTTATAATGTTACTCTCTGCAGCTGTTTTGTTGTGACTAGCATCAATGTTGTGTCTTGTCTCCAGCTGCTTTCTACTGCATTTAAACAAATCTATTCATTTCCACCCCATATATTGCGTTTGCTATTTAACAATGCCATGTATGTTTACTTTAATTAATATTATAATAATTACTTAAATACACAACTACATTACTCTACAACTTTTATGCTAATAAAAATACTATGCAGATATTTTCAATTTATCAATCTGTTTTTGTTCCTATTTCAATGCTTTCTAATTCCTATTTTTGCAATTCATGTAACTATTTAAAATTAATAACATGTAGCTATAATATACCTTCTGTATATATTAAGATAATTGACTCTCGCTTCGGGTGTATGTAATATATATTTGACAATGTCACATGAATATTTTAATTATTAAAATTATATTATTTTTAATATTGATCATAATAATTTTTTTTCTTTCTAATGCAGCTGACAAACACAGACAGCTTGGTCTTAGATGCCTTAAGGCAAGTGCGGCACAGACGTACTCACTTTGTATTACCCAGGGGGCGCGTGTCACTTGAAGATAAGCCACGGACGCGGAGTAACAATGCCTCCGCAACGCTCTACGATCCTATTAGATTGGGACCTACTGTTTAAAGTGGATTCCGAACCACTACAAACAACCATGGCACCGCCGGGACTCGAACCCGAAACCTGCGGTACCGAGCGCCAGTGCGCTAGCCACTCGACCATTCAGGCCCCTTGATAATAATTATATGATACAGTATATTTAATACAATAAATTACACTGGAAAACTCACTTTCGTGATTCATTTAATCCACTTGAATTGATGCGATCGTACGTGTGTTTTCATTGTTCATTATCGTGGATGAGCATCCTTTTATATTCGTTATAAAACCAAATAAGCTGTGATTTCTTCTGGGTATGGGATCCTTGACGAATTTAAAAAAATATTTTCATTTGTCTAAGAATCGGGATATTTTTGTTACATTTATAGGATGCCATTTAGGTTTTCGTGTTTCATAAATATACTTTCTCATTGTTTCATCACTTTGCCGCCATGTTTGTTTTATACATAACATTATTAATACGCTTTCTAATAGCATGCACATGTCACAATACAATGTTACCGATGCAGTGTACCGTATGCAATCGGAGCATGTAATGTTTCCGATTTTCATGCGCATACATTTATAGGCTGTCATTTAGGTTTTCGTGTTTAATAAATATACTTTCTCATTGTTTCATCACTTTGCCGCCATGTTTGTTTTATGCATAACATTATTAATACGCTTTCTAATAGCATGCACATGTCACAAAGCAATGTTTCCGATGCAGTGTACCGTATGCAATCGGAGCATGTAATGTTTCCGATTTTCACGCGCAGTTGCGCAATGTTTCTGATAAGCATGCGCGCAAGGAAGAAAAAATAACAAAATGGATGATACGCGAAAAAAAAAAAAAAAAAGAAGAAAAACGGCACATGCGAAATTTTTCTAATAATTTATACATTTGTGGCATCCGAGAGTATAAATACGTACCAAAACAAAGCCTTGTTGACATATGATAACAATATGTTGTTGTAACATATGGCTTTATTGGAAACCACTTCATTACAATAAGGATCGCACACAAAGAAGGAACAAGCAGAGCAAATTAAACATAAAGTAAGACAGCAATCGATAATAAATCAGTCTCACACACCACAAAAAGTCAAAGGGGGAGAGAGTAAATAAAGGGGGTAGACACTTTATCTTAGTCCATGAGGCCCCTGGCCTCCCGATACAACTGCAAGACTTTTCTCTGGCACTGAACTTCCCTGTTCAGTCCTGGACATTTCAAAAGTTCTGTATTCATTGTACTGGCTCTACATATTGGGCAAGTGTTCGAGGCGAGGACACCTATTCTGTGTAGGTATTCCGCAAGATAAATATCCGGTTCTTAATCGAAAGTTGGCAACCGCTTCTTTGCGTGGTCTACTGTTAAAGATTTTCCAGCTGTCTTGAATAGTGTGTTCCATTTTGGCTTCAGATTTAGTTATGAGATTATCTTTCAGTTTCTTAAAAATTTCTGTAATGAATATATTTCATCAAAGATGCTGGTGGATCTTATCTCTTTCCAATATTCACATGGTTTCTTTTCTTTCTTTTAGGCTGTTGCACAGTCGATAATGGAAGAAAATTAACCAGAGCTTCAATGGACAATAATATTTACTGATTTGTCCCTAATAGAACGAAGTAGCTGGGACAGAGGTGTCTACTCTGAGTTGTTTTCCCCATATTCACCTGTAGCAAAATTTATGATAAATTTTGATGCTGAAATCTATGCTCAAAATTTAGCAATAAATAATTAAAAAAATGATAACAACATCATTTTGAAAAAACATTATTAATATAAGATTCTCAATAATGAATAATTATTATTAATATTAATATTATTTATGAAAAAAAATAACTAACTTACATATTAGGTGAATTTTAACGACGTTTTGTTATCGAAAGATTTTTTGCTATAATATATATTTGTTTCGTTTATGATTTTATTATATATATTATATATCGAATTATATATATATTATATATTTTATTATATATCGAAAAATTTAAGTTTTTTTATTCACGTAGCTTTATATATACATTATTAATATTATGATAAAGAAACTCTGTAATACGTTTTAACACATTTATTACTTCATTGGAAAAATCAAAAATGAATGTTATAATGAATTACTCCTTGTTAAATTGTATTTACAAATGCGATGTACAAAAACGAAAACAGATAGGAAAAATTTTCTTCATACTAATTGCATATATTAAAATAAATTATCTCGTTTTCATTAATGCTCTGGATAGAACGGGATATTAACTTCACTCATTTTATTTTGATCCTACATTTAAGGAGAAAATAATTTTTTTTCCTTCTGTTTTGCTATTTACTTAATTTTTTGCTAAATTAACAGCCTGAAGATTTCACTTCTAAAAACCATTTAATGTGTTGCATTATTTCTCTGACCTACATCCACAAAATTAAAAGAAAAAACTCCTTTGTCCATCTAGAGATAATTTCTTTTTATTAATTAAGTCCCTCCTTAATTAGTTTTCTGTCACCACTACCACTGTTTTAATGAATTTGGGGAAAAGAAAAGTTGTTGCAAGTGGTATATCACCCAGAATATACCCACATGAGTTTCTTTTTTTTCTTTCGATATTCCTTTCCGAGCAAATTAAACGTATTATCTTTCGTTCACCGAAAAAAAAAAAAAAAAAAGAAACTCTCTCTTCTTTTTGCTCTGTAGTTCTTCATCTTTCCGGTTTTTGCATTTAATTTCAAAATAGGAATTTCTTTAATTACTTTTTTCAATCAATTCTCCATTACTTGGAAACTTTTTAGACTATTAAGACTTGATAGAGAAAAAGGAATAAATTCCTGCATCGATATCTTATCTGTTGTTGCATTGTAAATCATACAATTTTAATAATCATAATTATAATCATAACTTCTATGATAATGTTTACACACTTTGAGGGTTTCATGCATGAACATGATGTTGCCCTGGTTAGGTGCCCGTGACAATATCCGAAAATGATGGCCAAGCAAATAAAACTCCATTTCTAATTTTGGCCGAAAATGGTACTTTGGGCCTCTTAACTGTTTCTTGAAATGTTTCATGAATAATATTAATCCTCAGGAATTTTCTGGAGAATTTGGCTTTTGTTTAAAGTGTTTTGCAGTATGCTTTTGTAGCACTTTTCACGTCTTGGCTTGGGATTTTGAACATTTGTCTATCCAATAGCTATAAGTACTAGTAGTGCATTGCTCAATTCCTTCTCCTTGAAGTTTTACATTTATTACTTTGGACATTTTCCCGTGATTATGGAGTTATATAGTGCCTCTTATTGTATTTGGAATACATATTTTCTTCGTTTACGACTAGAATTTTCAAACAATGATATATTCTTTTGGCTATTGAATGTATTAGTGTTTCTTGTAGAATTTGGAATACTTCATTCTACATTTACTACTACATTTATGTTACTTTTGTATATTCTTTTAGAGATTCTTAAACAATTCATTCTTCATGAAGTCTTTGCTCTATTCAGCATTATTATATTCATGTGGCTATGGAATTTGACCATTCTTGTAGTATTCCAATCAATTGTGCTTCATATATATCGCGCCTTATTAAACATTGGCATTTACTTGAGTTTATTCATCCGTTCTCAAATGTTCACATATGATAAGTTTAAATTTGCCGAGCAGACTTCAGTTGTATTTTTTCTTTTTTAAATTTTAAACTCTAAAATAAATGTCACATACTGTGCTGTATTTATTGCTCTTTTATTTATTGTTGATCAAGATAGACATCTTATTTATGCATAAATGTATACAAAAATTTAACTTTAATCCACTCAGTGACATGAATTAAGATACTTTCTGAGATACTTATTGTTCGTTGCTTAATACAATCTTCCAAAAGAAATCTTAGTAACACTGATAATCCTGTTGATGAGATTTCTGTTGAAAATTCCATCAGAACTACCCTGGCTGTCAATGTTGTGACCCTTTATGTAAGGACTAACAGACAAAATAATTATAAAGCAGATATATTTTTTCATCGTTTACTCATTTTATGTTTCTCATCTGGATATTTCAGTGTTTACAATTTTTAATCACTTTAAAGTTTTTTATCGTTCATTGTTAGATCATCATTCATAAGATTGTTTAGTAACATAATTGAAGGAAATGAGTACCTTATAATAAATAAAATAAAAGCGCAAACTGTAAGGTGCAAGTTCAGCAATCAGATTGTATAATTGGGTGTGGCTGGGTTGAGATACTTGAAGCACAGATTGGAAAACTTACAGCTTTATTTGTCCAAACATAAATGCATTGCATGAAATCTAAAATTATAGTAATCCATGGACACAATGCCCTATTGAGTATATTTTCTTTTATTTGAGAAGGTAGAGTTTAGAGTAATATTTATATTTATTAGTTTACTTTATTTTAGACAACCCAGGTAACAAATTTGCCAGTCGGAAACTCAAATTTGTGAGCAATTTTACATTATTTACCACAGTTCTTACATAGAGAATTACTACCGACTTGAAAACTCAACCAATAGAGGAGCGTAACAGTACAGAATTTAATCTCACCAGAATAGCTTAGAAAATTTGGACGGAAAGATATTGAGCGAATTATTCTGTCCTACTGCCTGTGTTGTTATTAATGACACGAAACAAAAGTTATCATTATCGGAATATTGGAGTGAAGATAAGTTTCTGCGAAATAATAAGCAGCGATCGCTACTTCTCATTATTGCAGAATGGGGGCTTACTGTACCATACAGAAAATTCTTCTGGTCCTACAGTAGGTCGTGCACCCAACTGTGCTGTAAAGAAATGGTTAATTATGATTCCATTAATGTGAAATAATGCACCGATATTAAGTTTTCTGTATAAAAGTCATATTTATTTAATGTACTCTTGTATTAGATCTTGTGATTGTACTGTATATTATAAAAGATAGGGCTAAAATGAATTAATCTTCATTATACATTGATAAACGGTAGAAGGAAATATCTACCCACGTATCTCTGTTAGTGTACACGAGGGATGAAAACTGTGTATATGGGCTCTTTTTTCTTATGATAAATTACTTTGCAGCATTTTTTCTTACGAGAAGAATTTTGGCCTTTCATTCCCAAGTTTGGTATGGTTTGTCGCTCTACGGTCATATTTTTGCACACTTTAGGCTAATTAGATCGGGTTCTACAGTTTATCGTGAATTCCGAACCACTTACAAATATCCATGCCACCGCCAGGATTTGAACCTGAAGCCTGTGGTACAAAAGGCCAAAGCGCTAGCCAATTGGCCATCAAGCCGCTTTCATTCCCAGTAGAGTGGAATGACAAGTATATAATAACATCATCACTCAAATTTGACATCGGACAAGTTTTATTTTGGGCAGTTATATTACATGCAATCAGTGTTTCGTACTAATGAGAACAACCTGTCACTCAAATCTGATGTTAGATATACGGTACCGCATATAATGAGACCCAGGAAATTAGCGAATGTCTGTGAGACCTTCACAGGTCGAAACATCTACAGATTGAATATGAACTATATAAGTTGTTCCGTTGTGATTGGTGATGAAACACGAGATGAGAAATGTCTACGTAGTGAGGAAGTGAGGGAAGCTGGCCTCCCCCCATCTTGGAGGAATGTCTTAAAGGAAGGTTTTGGGTGAAGAGGAGGGAGAGGACTAGTCGACCAGAAGCGTTTTTTTTTTTTTCATTATTATTTTTCCTGAAGTGACTGAATAGGGCGGAGTTTCAGACTGTTTTTCAAAGTGAATCCCTTGTAGTTTCGTGTATAACGCCACAAGATCAGTCGCAAACCAGATAATTAGATTCGACGTAAACTCGAGAACTCTGAAAAGTATTCGACCTTGGAATTAACTGTACTTGTGATTTAACCATGCACTTGTGATTAAATCTTATTTTTTTGTATAATAATCCAGGGTTCATTATTTGTATATACAAATAATGAAATCTGGATTATTTTTGTCAGATTTTTAGATTCACCTTGTATATATCGGTCAAAATTTAAAAACTATGTTAATTGACAAATTCAATTTAGAATAAAAGTGCCTTCGAAAAAGCGTGGTAAATTCCCAAAACAAAAGGTTCTAGGTTCGAAATACCACAAGTGATACAATAGTGTAGGCTTCTGTGCCTATGCTGGGGATAACTGTTGGAAGAGTGTGCGAATCCCTAAATGTTCATACAAAATTGTGGTTGCTAACTCTAAGAACAATGTACCGGGTTAAACGAGGTGTATTTTTGATAACGCTGAATCTGCTACATCTATGGCTTTCGAGTAAAGAATGCCCCTACATCAAAATATATGTGAATCAAATATATCAACATGTGAAAATTTTAACATATGTATATATTCCCAAAGTTTGTAATTAAAAATTTACTAATTTTCAGGATATTTTCAGGCGCTCTCAAAAAAAATTATTTTCAAAAGAAATTAATAAGACTTCAAAAGAAATTCTGTTTCAAAAGTAATTATTCAGAATTTAATTTCTGAAAAAAAATATTATAATGGAATTCATTACAGTTAAAAGGAAAGAGATTAATCACTTTTTAAAAATAATTTATTTTAATAATATTCTAAATGTATAATCATAATAAAAAGTTATTTTAAATTATTTGGCTTTCATAATTGCTCGTGATGAATGTAGTTTAAAAGAAAATCCTGCTATTTTTTTTAAATACAAATTTCTAAATGTAACTGAAATAAAAGCATTGTTCAAAAATGAATAATCTAAAAACAACAATAGGATAATAAAGCAAATTGTAAGGCAAAGGAATTTGATTATTTCAAAAGATATCCATTAAAATAAGTTTTAAGTTAGAAAATGAAATATTAATCCCTTTTTTGTCTTAGTTTAACGAATGAATGATAATGCATTAATTCCTCTTTCAAATTTTCTCGTTTTTTTTCTTTAAATTTGAAATGGCAATGATATTTATTAATCTACTTTTAACTGTAATTGTAAAGGACAATAAAAGAAAATGACGAATTCGGTAAAACTGTATAAAAATACTAATGACATTCATTTCTTTTTTAGAAAAATACGATATTTAATACTCAATATTTAACATTTCAATACATATTGTTCGAAACGATTACTCTCGTATATACGACACAAAATTTCTTTTCTTTTTGCAGTGATATAAATTTTTTTACTACTTTTCCTCTCCCCAAAAAAATCATTATCTTAAAAACAAGAAAATTAAAGTTGCGAATAAAGCTTAATTTGACATTATTTAAGCAATTAATTAGTTGGTTTCTTTTATTTTATTTTCCTTTCAAGAATGAAGTAATTAAAAATATTTTAAGAAAAAGATCTGCTTTCACTTTCAGAATATTTTATTTTATTATGTATTTTTGCACAAAACCATGAGATTATAGATTTTGCTGACAAAAACGAAAAAAAAGGTACCTTTTGACAAAAATAATAAATAATTATTTTGGTCATGGAAAAAAAAAAGCGTATTGCTGTCTTTATTTTTCATTATTTAAGTATCTTTTTTAAATGTTACGCAGTAATTTCAATAAGAGCATAATACTTCTTTTCCTTAAGGTATAAACTCCTTATTTATTTATAAAACTCCTTATTTCATCCTCCGTTTAACTATGCCTATTTGTTCTTTCATCATTTATTCATTGCATCAAATTACGGATCATTAAAATGTCATCATTTTGTTTAAAAACAATTTAAAAAATTTGGTGCAAAGCAGATTTTTAAGATTTATTTAAATAAAAAAAAGAAAGACAATTTAGCATTTGTTTTAAATGCACGATTTATTCTTAGGAAATATTTAAATTCAGATAAACTAATACTAATGTATGATTAATATGTTAGAATTCCCTGTAGCATTTATAACTTTCTCTAATAAAACAATTGTTGTTATTTTTTCAAAAGACAATGACGGGGAAAAGGAATTGAATTCCTAGTATTAGCTATATTATTTTATAATTCATGAATTATTTATTATGACTTATTTAAACAACAAAAAAAAAGTAGAGAAAATTTAGCATTTTAACTTAAATGCAAGATTTATTCCTAAGAAATATTTAAATTCAGATACACTAATGCTAATATATGATTAATATGCTAGAATTCCCTGTAGCATTTATAACTTTCTCTAATAAAACAATTGTTGTTATTTTTTCAAAAGACAATGACGGGGAAAAGGAATTGAATTCCTAGTATTAGCTATATTATTTTATAATTCATGAATTATTTATTATGACTTATTTAAACAACAAAAAAAAGTAGAGAAAATTTAGCATTTTAACTTAAATGCAAGATTTATTCCTAAGAAATATTTAAATTCAGATACACTAATGCTAATATATGATTAATATGCTAGAATTCCCTGTAGCATTTATAACTTTCTCTAATAAACAATTGTTGTTATTTTTTCAAAAGACAATGACGGGGAAAAGGAATTGAATTCCTAGTATTAGCTATATTATTTTATAATTCATGAATTATTTTTATGACTTATTTAAACAACAAAAAAAGTAGAGAAAATTTAGCATTTTAACTTAAATGCAAGATTTATTCCTAAGAAATATTTAAATTCAGATACACTAATGCTAATATATGATTAATATGCTAGAATTCCCTGTAGCATTTATAACTTTCTCTAATAAAACAATTGTTGTTATTTTTTCAAAAGACAATGACGGGGAAAATGAATTGAATTCCTAGTATTAGCTATATTATTTTATAATTCATGAATTATTTATTATGACTTATTTAAACAACCAAAAAAAAGTAGAGAAAATTTAGCATTTTAACTTAAAGGCGAGATTTATTCCTAAGAAATATTTAAATTCAGATACACTAATGCTAATATATGATTAATATGCTAGAATTCCCTGAAGCATTTATAACTTTCTCGAATAAAACTATTGTTTTGTTTTTTAAAAGGATGTTGATTTTGAAAAAGATTTGAAATCCCTAGGAATGAAATTCATTCCTGCATACTTCTTTTCAATTTTGGTCAGTTCTTTAGGTGAAACTTGTATATGTCGGTCAAAAGTTAAAATCTATGTTAATTGACAAGTTCAATTTAGAATCAGAGTGCCTTCGGAAAAGCAGTTTAAAAGGAAACCTAGAACCTAGAACTCTAGGTTCGAAACACGGCAAGTGGCACAGTACGGTAAGCTTCCGTGTCTGGGCTGGAAAGAACCGAGTTAAATATTTCGGCTGGAATATATTTCTGTTTAGCTGGAGGAGTGTGCAAATCCCCAAATGTTCGGTTTGGTTTGTCGCTCTATGGTCACTTTTTGCACACTTTATGCTAATTTAACCGGGACTTGCAATTTAACGTGGATTCCGAAACACTAACAAACTTCCATGTCACCGCCAGGTGTCGGACATAAAGCCTCTGGTACCTAAAGCTAGATTAAATGTTTGGGTAATGTTCATTCAAAATTGGGGTTGAAAACTGTATGAACAATCTACCAGATTCAACGCGGGGCAATTTTGATAACGCTGTATCTACTACATCTATGGCTTTCTACTAGAGAATGGCCCTACATCAAAGTTCATGTGAATCCAAAATATCAATATGTGAAACTTGTAACAAATAAGGGTTCCCAAATTCTGTAATTAAAAATCGTCTGATTTTCGGAATATTTTTTACTACAAAAATGTGCTATCAAAAAAAAAAATAATAAATAAATAAACAAATAAAAAATAGTAATAAAAAAAAGTTCTAAGTAAGCTTTAAGTTCTAAGTTCTAAGTAATAAGTTATTTCAAAAGAAATTGTTCGGAATTCAAAAGAATTTCTGTTTTTTCAGTTTTTTCAAAAGTAATTATTCAGAATTTAATTCAATCCGAAAAAATATTATAATGGAATTCATTATAGTTAAAAGGAATGAGATTAATCACTTTTTTAAAATAATCTATGTTAATAATATTCTAAATATCTTAGCACAGTAAAAAAAAATATTTTAAATGATTTGGCTTTCATAATTGCTCGTGATGAATGTATTTCAAGACAAAATCCTGTTACATTTTTAATACAATTTCCTAAATGTAACTGAAATAAAAGCATTGTTCAAAAAAGACTAATCTAAAAACAACTGTAGGATAATAAAGCGAATTGTAAGACAAATGAATTTGGTTATTTCAAAAGATATCCATTAAAATAAATCTTACGTTAAAGAAAGAAATATTAATCCCTTTTTTGTCTTAGTTTAGGGAATGAATGCTAATGCATTAATTCCTCGTTGATATTTCAGGTTTTTTTTTTTTTTTAATTTGAAATGGCAGTGATATTTATTAATCTATTTCTAACTGTAACTGTAAAGGACAATAAAAAAATGATGAATTCGGTAAAACTGAATAGAAATAAGCATGACATTCATTTTTTTTTTTTTAGAAAATACAATATTTAAAACTCAATATTTAACATTTCAATACATATTGTTCAAAACGATTACTCTCGTATATACGACACAAAAAATTTATTTTCTTTTTACAATGATATAATTTTTTTTTTACTACTTTTCCTCTCCCCAAAAAAAATCATTATCTTAAAATTAAGAAAATGAAAGTTGCGAATAAAGCTTAATGTCATTATTTAACCAATTGATTAGTTGCTTTATTCTATTTTTTTTTCTTTTGAAGAATGAAGTATTTAGAAATATTTCTAGAAAAAGATCTTCTTTCACTTTCAGAATATTTTACGTTATGTATTTTTGTACAAAACCATGAGATTATAGATTTAGCTGACAAAAGAGAAAAAAAATGTCCTCTTTTGACAAAAATAATGAATAATTGTTTTAGTCATGAAAAAAAAACCTGAGTGAGAAAATGAATTGAAATTGCTAGTATTAGATATGTTATTTTATATTTTATGAATTATTTATTATGACTTAATTATATTTTATGAATTATTTATTATGACTTACTTATATTTTATGAATTATTTATTATGATATATTTAAGCAACAAAAAAAGTAGAGTCAATTTTAGCATTTTAATTTAAATGCGTGATTTTTTTTAGAAATATTTAAATTCAAATACACTATTGCTGATATATGATTAATATGAGAGAATTCATTGAATTCCTCGGCATTTTCTATAGGGTTTTATATTTTATGAATTATTTAAATTTATTTGTTAATAGGATATCAATCAAAAACATCAATGTATGAAAACTTCAACAGATATGAGTCTCCAAACTCTTTAATTAAAAATCATCTTATTTTGGGGATATTTTCACTACAGAAATGTGCTTTAAAAAATTCAAAATAAGTCATTTCAAAAGAAATTATTCAGAATTCAAAAGAAATATTGTTCCAAAAATAATTATTCAGAATTTAAATTAAATTAATCTGAAAAAAATAATGAAAAATTACAATGGAATTCATTATAGTTAAAAGGGAAAGACATTAATCCATTTTTTTGTGATAATCTATTTTAATAATATTCTAAATGTGCTTAACATAGTAAAAAGTTATTTTAAATGATTTGGCGTTCATAATTATTCGTGTTGAATGTAGTTTAAGAGAAAATCTTACTATTTTTTTTAATACAAATTCCTAAATGTAACTGAAATAAAAGCATTATTCAAAAAGGAGTAATATAAAAACGAATGAAGGATAATAAAGCAAATTTTAAAACAAAAGAATTTGATTATTTCAATAGATATCCATTAAAGAAAATCTTACTTTAAAAAAAGAAATATTAATCAATTTTTTGTCTTAGTTTAGTGAATGAATGTTAATGCATTAATTTCCCTTTGAAGTTTTCTCGTTGTTTTTTATTTTATTTTGAAATTGCAATGATATTTATTAATCTACTTTTAACTGTAACTGTAAAGGACAATAAAAGAAAATGATGAATTCGGCAAAACTGAATAGAAATAATCATGGCATTCATTTTTTAACAAAAAACGATATTAAAAACTCAATATTTAACATTTCAATACATATTGTGCGAAATGATTACCCTGGTATATACGACACAAAATTTCTTTTCTTTTTTCATTGATATAAATTTTTTTTTTTTTTTTTTTTTTCCTTTTCCTCTCCCCCAAAAATCATTAACTTAAAAATAAGAAAATTAAAGTTGCGAATAAAGCCTAATTTGACATTATTTAAGCAATTAATTAGTTGCTTTATTCTATTTTTCTTTGAGGAATGTGGTCATTAATAATATTTCAAGAAAAAGATTTTCTTTTATATTCAGAATATGTTACGTTATGTATTTTTGTGCAAAACCATGAGTTTATAGATTTGGCAGACAAAAAGGAAAAAAAATGTGCTTTTTTGACAAAAATAAGGAATAATTCTTTTGGTCATTGAAAAAAAACTTATTGATACCTTTATTTGTCATTATTTAAGTGCCTTTAATAAATGTTATGCAGCAACTTTAATAAGAACACAATACTTCTGTTCCTTATGGTATAAACTTCTTATTTATTAATAAAACTCCTTGGGGTATAAGACTCCTTATTTCATCATCCTTATTTCATCCTTCATTATGCGTATTTGTCCGTTCAACATTTGTTCATTACATCAATTTACAAATCATTAAAATTTCATCACTTTGTTTGAAAATAATTAAAGAAACGATGTGAAAAGCAGATTTTTTATTGACTTACTTAAATAAAAAAAAATAAGACAAATTAGCATTTTAACTTAAATACGCAATTTATTGTTAAGAAATATTTAAATTCATATACACTATTGCTAATATACGATTAATATGCTAGAACTCCCTGAATAAATGAATTAAAATCCCTAGCATTAATTATATTGTTTTATATTTTATGAATTATTTTTTATGACTTAATTAAAAGTAGAGGAAATTTACCTTTTTAATTTAAATGCGCTATTTATTCTTAAGAAATATTTAAATTCAGATACACTAATGCTAATGTACAATTAATACAACATTCATTATATTCCCTAGCGTGTGCTAGTGTTTTATATTTTATGATGTATTTAAATTTATTTGCTAATACGATATTAATAAAAAACATCAATATATCAAACCTTCAACAGATACGAGTCCCCAAATTCTCTAATTAAAAATCTTCTAATTTTCGGGACAATTTCACTACAGAAATGTGCTTTCAAAAAAAATTATTCAAAATAAGTTATTTCAAAAGAAATTGTTCACAATTCAAAAGTAATTCTGTTCCAAAAGTAATTATTCAGAATTTAAATTAATCAGAAAAAAACAATAAAAATTACAATCTAATTCGTTATAGTTACAACATTAATCCATTTTTTTATATTAATATATATTTTAATAATATTCTAAATGTCTTAGCGTAGTAAAAAGTTATTTTAATGATTTGGCTTTCAAAATTTTTCATGATAAATGAAGTTTAAATGAAAATCCTGTTATTTTTGTAATACAAATTCCTAAATGTAACTGAAATAAAGGCATTGTGCAAAAATGAGTCATGTAAAAACGAACGTAGGATAATAAAGCAAATTGTAAGACAAAGGAAATTGATTATTTCAAAAGGTATCCATCCATTAAAGAAAATCTTATGTTAAAAGAAAAGAAATATTAATCCTTTTTTTGTCTTAGTTTAGGGAATGAATGTTAATGCATTAATTCCTCTTTGATATTTCAGGTTTTTTTTTTTTTTTTTTTTAATTTGAAATAGCAATGATATTAATTAATCTACTTTTAACTGTGACTGTAAAGGACAAAAAAAGAAAATGATGAATTCGGTAAAACTAAATAGAAATAAGCACGACATTCATTTCTTTTTTTAGAAAAATAAGATATTTAAAATTCAATATTTACATTTCAATACCTTTTGTTCAAAACTATTACTGTCGTATATATGACATAAAAAATTTCTTTTCTTTTTACAATGATATATTTTTTTTTTTTACTACTTTTCCTCTCCCCCAAAAAATCATTATCTTAAAATTAAGAAAATGAAAGTTGCGGATAAAGCTTAATTTGACATTATTTAAGCAATTAATTAGTTGCTTTATTCTTTATTTTTTTTATTTTGAGGAATGAAGTAATTAAAAATATTTCGAGAAAAAGATCTTGTTTCACTTTCAGAATATTTTACGTTATGTATTTTTGTACAAAACCATTAGATTATAGATTTAGCTGACAAAAGGGAAAAAAATGTCATCTTTTGACAAAAAAAAATGAATAATTGTTTTAGTCATGAAAAAAAAAGCTTATTGATGTCTTTATTTATCATTATTTAAGTGTCTGTATTAAATGTTACGCGGCAATTTCAATAAGAGCACAATAATTCTTTTCCTTGGGGTATAAACTGCTTATTTATTTATAAAACTCCTTGGGATATAAAACTCCATATTTCATCCTTCAGTTAACTATGCTGCTTTCATCATTTATTCATTAAATCAATTTACAGGTCATTAAAATTTCACCACTTTGTTTGAAAATAATTAAAGAAATGTTGTGCAAAGCAGATTTTTATGACTTATTTAAATAAAAAAATAATGACAATTTAGCACTTTGACTTAAATGCGCTATTTTTTCTTAAGAAATATTTAAATTCAGATAAACTAATGCTAATGTATGATTAATAAGCTCGAATTCCCTGAAGGATTCATAACTTTCTCGAATAAAGCTATTGCTTTTTTTTTTAAAGATGATGTCAGGGAAAAGGAATTGAAATCTGCTTTATTATTTTATATTTTCTGAATTCTTTATTATGACTTATTTATATTTTATGAATTCTATATTATGACTTATTTATATTTTATGAATACTTTATTATGACTTACTTATATTTTATGAATTATTTATTATGATGTATTTAAACAACAAAAAATGTAGAGACAATTTTAGCATTTTAATTTAAATGCGTGATTTATTTTTAAGAAATATTTAAATTCAAATACATTAATGCTAATATATGATTAATATGAGAGAATTCATTGAATGCCCCCGCATTTCCTTTAATGTTTTATATTTTATATAAATTTATTTGTTAATACGATATCAATAAAAAACATCAATATATGAAACCTTCAACAGACATTGGTCCCCAAATTCTCTAATTAAAAATCTTCTAAATCTCGGGATAATTTCACTGCAGAAATATGCTGTCAAAAAATATTATTCAAAAGTTAATTCTAAAGAAAATGTTCAGACTTCAAAGGAAATTCTGTTTTCTTCTGTTTCAAAAGTAATTATTCCGGATTTAATTCAATCCGAAAAAAAAATATATATTATAATGGAATTCATTTCAGTTGAAAGGGACAAAATTAATCCATTTTTCTATAATAATCTATTTTAACAATATTCTAAATGTCTTAGCGTAATAAAAAGTTATTTTAAATGATTTGGCTTTCATAATTTTTCATGATAAATGAAGTTTAAGAGAAAATCCTGTTATTTTTTTAATACAAATTCCTAAATGTAACTGAAATAAAGGCATTGTGCAAAAATGAATCATGTAGAAACGAATGAAGGATAATAAAGCAAATTGTAAGACAAAAGAATTTGATTACTTCAAAAGATATCCATTAAAGAAAATCGTATTTTAAAAAAAAAGAAATATTAATCACTTTTTTGTCTTATTTTAGCCAATGATTGTTAATGCATTAATTATTCTTTGAAATTTTCTCCTTTTTTTTTGTTTTTTTTAATTTGAAATGACAAATACAGCTAAAAGTAGATTAATAAATATCATATTAATCTACTTTTAGCTGTAACTGTAAAGGACAATAAAAGAAAATGATGAATTCGGTAAAAGTGAATAGAAATAAGCATGACATTGATTTTTTTTTTAGAAAAATACGATCTTTAAAACTCAATATTTAATATTTCAACGCACATTGTTCGAAGCGATTACTCTTGTATATACGACACAAAATTTCTTTTCTTTTTTCAATGATACAAAATATTTTTTTAATATTTTTTCTGGAAAAAAAAAATTATCTGAAAAATAAGAAAATTAAAGTTGCTGATAAAGCTTAATTTGACATTATTTAAGCAATTAATTAGTTGCTTTATTTTATTTTATTTTCCTTTCAAGACTGAAGTAATTAAAAATATTTCAGAATATTTTACGTTATGTATTTTTGTACAAAACCATGAGATTATAGATTTGGCTGACAAAAGGGAAAAAAATGTCCTCTTTTAACAAAAATAATAAATAATTGTTTTAGTCATGAAAACAAAAAGCTTATTGATGTCTTTATTTATCATTATTTAAGTGTCTTTATTAAATGTTCCGCAGCAATTTCAATAAGAGTACAATACTTCTTTTCCTGGGGGCATAAACTCCTTATTTATTTATAAAACGCTTTGGGGCATAAAACTCCTTATTTCATCCTCCGTTTAAGTAAGCGTATTGCTTCTTTCATCATTTATTCATTACATTAATTTACAGGTCATTAAAATTTCATTACTTTGTTTGTAAACAATTAAAGAAATGTTGTGCAAAGCAAATTTTTAACATTAAAAAAAAAAAAAAATAGAGACGATTTAGCATTTTGACTTAAATGCGCGATTTATTCTTCAGAAATATTTAAATTCAGATAAACTAATGCTAATGTATGATTAATATACTAGAATTCCCTGAAGGATTTATAACTTTCTCGAATAAAACTATTGTAGTTATTTTTTCAAAAGATAATGAGTGGGAAAATGAATTGAAATCCCTAGTATTAATGTTACTTTATATTTTATGAATTATTTATATTTTATGAATTATTTATCATGACTTATTCATATGAAGCCTTCAATAGATATGGGTCCCCAAATTCTCTAATTAAAAATCTTCTAATTTTCGGAATATTTTCACTTCAGAAATGTGCTTTAAAATAGAAATTCAAAATAAATTATTTCAAAAGAAATTAATCAGAATTTAAAACAAATTCTAAAGAAATTATTTCGGAAGAAATTAATCAGAATTCAAAAGAAATTATGTTTCCTTCTGTTTCAAAAGAAATTAATCAGAATTCAAAAGAAATTCTGTTTCCTTCTGTTTCAAAAGTATTTATTCAGAATTTAATTCAATCTGAAAAAATAAAAAAAATATAATGGAATTCATTATAGTTAAATGGGACGAACGACATTAATCCATTATCTTTTGATAATCTATTTTAATAATAATATAAACGTCTTCGTAAAAAGTTATTTCAAATGATTTGGCTTTCATAATTGCTAATGATTAATGTAATTTAAGAGAAAATCGTGCTGTTTTATTTAATACAAATTCCTAAATGTTACTGAAATAAAAGCATTGTTCAAAAATGAGTAATCTAAAAACGAATATAGGATAATGAAGCTAATTGTAAGACAAAAGAATTTGATTATTTCGAAAGATATCCATTAAAAAAATCTTACTTTAAAGAAAGAAATATTAATCACTTTTTTGTCTTAGTTTAGAGAATGAATGTTAATGCATTAATTCCTCTTTGAAGTTTTCTCGTATTTTTTTTAAATTTGATATGACCGTGATATTTATTAATCTACTTTTAACTGTAACTGTAAAAGACAATGAACGAAAATGATGAATTCGGTAAAACTGAATGAAATAAGCATGACATTCATTTCTTTATAGAAAAATACGATATTTAAAACTCAATATTTAACATTTCAATACATATTGTTGAAAACGATTACTCTCGTATATACGACACAAAATTTCTACTCTTTTTTCAATGATATAAAATTTTTCTTTTATTAATTTTCCTCTCCCCAAAAAAAATATCTTAAAAACAAGAAAATTAAAGTTGCGAATAAAGCTTAATTTGACATTATTTAAGCAATTAATTAGTTGGTTTCTTTTATTTTATTTTCCTTTCAAGAATGAAGTAATTAAAAATATTTTAAGAAAAAGATCTTCTTTCACTTTCAGAATATTTTACGTTTTGTATTTTTGTACAAAAAAATTGAGATAATAGATTTGGCAGAAAAAGAAAAAAAAATGTCCTTTTTTGACAGAAATAATGAATAATTCTTTTGGTCATGAAAAAAAAAAAGCTTATTGATGCCTTTATTTATCATTATTTAAGTGGCTTTATTAAATGTTACGCAGCAATTTCAATAAGAGCACAATACTTCTTTTCCTTGGGGTATAAACTCATTATTTATTTATAAAACTCCTTGGGGTATAAAACTCCTTATTTCATCGCCCGTTTAACAATGCGTATTTGTTCTTTTATCTTTTATTAATTACATCAATTTACAGATCTTTAAAATTTCATCACTTTGTTTGAAAACAAATAAATGTTGTGCAAAGCAGATTTTTATGACTTATTTAAATAAAATAATAATGACAATTTAGCATTTTGACTCAAATGCGCTATTTATTCTTAAGAAATATTTAAATTCAATTAAACTAATGGTAATATATAATTAATATGCTAGAAATCCCTGAAACATTCATAACTTTCTCGAATAAAACTATTTTTTTTTTTTTTTTTCAAAAGATGATGACTGGGAAAATGAATTGAAGTACCAAGCATTAGCTATATTATTTTATATTTTATCACTTATTTATATTTTATACATTATTTTCTATGCCTTATTTATATTTTATGAATTATTTATTACGACTTATTTAAACAACAAAAAAAAGTAGAGACAATTTAGCATTTTAACTTAAATGAGTGATTTATTCTTAAGAAATATTTAAATTCAGATAACTAATGCTAATAAATTATTAATATGCTAGAATTCCCTGAAGTATTCATAACTATCTCGAATAAAACGGTTGTTTTTTTCAGAAGATGATGATTAGGAAAATGAATTGAAATTTCTAGCATTAGCTATATTGTTTTATATTATATGACCTGTTTAAATTTATTTCTTAATATGATGTCAATCAAAACATCAGTATGTCAAACCTTCAGCTGATATAGGTTCTCAAATTCTCTAATTAAAAATTCTTCTAATTTTCGGGATATTTTAAGTACAAAAAAAAATGTGCTGACAAAAAAAATTATTCGAAATTAGTTATTCCACAAGAAATTGTTCAGAATTCAAAGGAAATTCTGTTTTTTTCTGTTTTAAAAGTAATTATTCAGAATTTAATTCAATCTGAAAAAAATAAGGAAAAATTACAATGGAATTCATTATCGTTAAAAGGGTCGACAATAATCCATTTTTTTATAATAATCTATTTTAATAATATTCTAAACGTCTTACTAAAAACTTATTTTAAATGATTTGGCTTTCATAATTGCTCGTGATGAATGTAATTGAAGAGAAAATCCTGCTGTTTTTTTAATACACACTCCTAAATTTAACTGAAATAAAAGCATTGTTCAAAAATAAGTAATCTAAAAACAACTGTAAGAAAATAAAGCAAATTGTAAGACAAAAGAATTTGATTACTTCAAAAGATATGCATTAAAGAAAATCTTAAGTTAAAAAAGAAATATTAATTACTTTTTTTGTCTTAGTTTAGCGATTTAATCTTAATACATTAATTCCTCTTTGAAATTTTCTCGTTTTTTTTTTAAATTTGAAATGGCAATGATATTTATTAATCTACTTTTAACTGTAACTGCAAAGGACAATAAAAGAAAATGATGAATTCGTTAAAATTGAATAGAAATAAGCATACCATTCATTTTTTAACAAAAAAACCCCCAATATTTTAAACTCAATATTTAACATTCCAATACATATTGTTCGAAACGATTACTCTCGTATATTCGACACAAAATTTCTTTTCTTATTTTCATTGATATAATACTTTTTTGTTACTACCTTTCCTCTTAAAAAAAAAAATCATTATCTTAAAATTAAGAAAATGAAAGTTGCGAATAAAGCTTAATTTGACATTATTTAAGCAATTAATTAGTTGCTTTATTCTTTATTCTTTTCCTTTCAAGAATAAAGTAATTAAAAATATTCCGAGAAAAAGATCTTCTATCACTTCCAGAATATTTTACATTATATATTTTTGTACAAAACCATGAGATTATAGATTTGGCTGTCAAAAAGGAAAAAAAATGTCCTTTTTGGCAAAAATAATGAATTATTCTTTTGGTCATGAGAAAAAAAGCTTATTGATGCGTCTATTTATCATTATTTAAGTGTCTTTATTAAATGTTACGCAGCAATTTCGATAAGAGCACAATACTTCTTTTCCTGGGGGCATAAACTCATTATTTATTTATAAAACTCCTTGGGGTATAAAACTCCTTATTTCATGGCCCGTTTAACAATGCGTATTTGTTCTTTTATCATTTATTAATTACATCAATTTACAGATCTTTAAAATTTCATCACTTTGTTTGAAAACAATTAAAGAAATGTTGTGCAAAGCAGATTTAACATTTTTAAATTTTAATAAATTAAAAATTTAGCATTTTAACTGAATTGCGCGATTTATTCTTAAGAAATATTTAAATTCAGATAAACTTATTCTAATAAATGTTTAATATGCTAGAATTCTCTGAATTAATTATTTAAAACTTTGAATGGAACTATTGGGTTTTTTTCAACAGATGATGACAGGGAAAATGAATTGAAATCCCTAGTATTAGCTATATTATTTTATATTTTATGAATTATTTATTATTATTTATTTATATTTTATGAACTATTTATTATGAGTTATTTAAACAACAAAAACAGGAAAGGCAAGTTATCATTTTAATTTAAATGCGCGATTTATTTATAAGAAATATTTAAATTCAGATACGCTGATACTAATATATGATTAACATGAGAGAATTTATTGAATTCCCTGGCATTTGCTATACTGTTTTATATTTTATGACTTTTTAAAATTTATTTGTTAATATGATATCAATAAAATATATTAATATATGAGACATTCATCAGATATGTTTTCCCAGATTCTCTAATTAAAAATCTTCTAATTTTCGGGATATTTTCATTACAAAAAATGTGCTATCGAAAAAAAAAAAAAAAAAAAATTCAAAATAAGTTATTTCAAAAGAATTTGTTGTGAATTCAAAAGAAATTCTGTTTTCTTCTGTTTCAAAAGTAATTATTCGAATTTAATTCAATCTGAAGAAAAAATTAAAAATTACAATGGAATTCATTATAGATAATAGGGACGACATTAGTCCATTTTTTATAATAATCTATTTTAATAATATTCTAAATGTGTTAGTTTTATAAAAAGTTATTTTAAATGATTTGGCTTTCATAATTTCTAATGATAAATGTTGTTTAAATGAAAATTCTACTATTTTTTAATGCAAACTCCTAAATGTAACTGAAATAAAAGCAATGTTCAAAAATGAGTAATAAAAAAACGAATGTATCAAGCGAATGAATAAAGCGAATTGTAAGACAAAAGAATTTGATTGCTTCAAAAGATATCCATTCAAGAAAATCTTACATTAAAAAAAGAAATATTAATCTCTTTTTTTGTCTTAGTTTAGAGAATGAATGTTAATCCATTAATTCCTGTTTGAAATTTTCTCGTTGTTTTTTTTTTAATTTGAAACGGCAATGATATTTATTAATCTACTTTTAATTGTAACTGTAGAGGACAATGAAAGAAAATGATGAATTCGGTAAAACTGAATGAAAAACTCATGATATTAATTTTTTTTAGAAAAATACGATATTTTAAACATATTTAACATTTCAATACATATTGTTCGAAACGATTACTCTCGTATATACGACATCAAATTTCTTATAATAAAGTAAGAAAATAAAAGCTGAAAATAAAGCTTAATTTGACATTATTTAAGCAATTAATTAGTTGCTTCTTTTCTTTTCTTTTCCTTTCCTTTCCTTTCAAGAATGAAGTAATTAAAAATATTTCAAGAAAAAGATCTTCTGTCACTTTCAGAATATTAACGATATATATTTTTGTACAAAACCATGAGATTATAGGTTTAGCTGACAAAAAGGAAAAAAAAAATGTCCTTTTTTGACAAAAATAATGAATAATTTTCTTGGTCATGAAAAAAAAAGTTTACTAATGCCTTTATTTATCATTATTTAAATGTCTTAATTAAATGTTACGTAGCAATTTCAATAAGAGCACAATACTTCTTTTCCTTGGGGTATAAAAATCCTTACTTCATCTTCCGTTTAACTATGCGAATTTGTTCTTTCAGCAATTATTCATTACATCAATTTACAAGGCATTAAAATTTCATCACTTTGTTTGAAAACAATAAAAAAATGTTGTGCAAAGCAGATTTTTATAACTTATTTAAACAAAAAAGAATAGAGGTAATTTAGCAGTTTGACTTAAATGCCCGATTTATTCTTAAGAAATATTTCAATTCAAAGAAACTAATGCTAATTTATTATTAATATGCTAGAATTTCCTGAAGCATTTATAACTTTCTCGAATAAAACTATTGTTATTTTTTTCAGAAGGTAATGACTGGGAAAATGAATTGAAATCCCTAGTATTTGCTATATTGTTTTATATTTCATGACTTATTTATATTTTATGAATTATTTGCTATGACTTATATATATTTTATGAATTATTTGCTATGACTTATATATATTTTATGAATTATTTGCTATGACTTATATATATTTTATGAATTATTTGCTATGACTTATATATATTTTATGAATTATTTGCTATGACTTATATATATTTTATGAATTATTTGCTATGACTTATATATATTTTATGAATTATTTGCTATGACTTATATATATTTTATGAATTATTTGCTATGACTTATATATATTTTATGAATTATTTGCTATGACTTATATATATTTTATGAATTATTTGCTATGACTTATATATATTTTATGAATTATTTGCTATGACTTATATATATTTTATGAATTATTTGCTATGACTTATATATATTTTATGAATTATTTGCTATGACTTATATATATTTTATGAATTATTTGCTATGACTTATATATATTTTATGAATTATTTGCTATGACTTATATATATTTTATGAATTATTTGCTATGACTTATATATATTTTATGAATTATTTACTATGACTTATATATATTTTATGAATTATTTGCTATGACTTATATATATTTTATGAATTATTTACTATGATTATGATTATATATATATATATATATATATATATATTATTAATTTTTTACTATGACTTATTTATATTTTATGAATTATTTATTATAACGTATTTATATTTTATGAATAATTTTTTATTACTTTTTAAAAAACAGAAAAAATAAAGAAAATTTTGCATTTTGAATTAAATGCATGATTTATTCTTAAGAAATATTTAAATTTACATAAATTAATGCTAATATATGATTAATATGCTAGAATTCCGGGAAGCATTTATAACTTTCTCGAATAAAACTGTTCTTGCTTTTTTGAGAAGATGGTTATTAGGAAAATGAATTGATTTCTCTAGCATTAGCTATATTGTTTTATATTTTATGACTTTTATAAATTTATTTGTTAATACTATATCAATGAAAACCATCAATATATGAGACCTTCAGCGGATATGGGTTCCCAAATTATCTAATTAAAAAATTTCTAATTTTTTGGACATTTTCACTACAAAAAATGTACCTATCAAAAGAAATATTCAAAATAAGTTATTACAAAAGAAAATGTTCAGAATTCAAAAGAAATTCTGTTTCAATCTGTTTCAAAAGTAATTATTCGGAATTTAATTCAAATCTGAGAAAAAAATTAAAAATTACAGTGGAATTCATTATAGTTAAAAGGTTCCATTTTTTTAATCGTCTATTTTAATAATATTCTAAATGTCTTAGCTTAATAAAAAGTTATTTTAAATGATTTGTCTTTCATAATTGCTAATGATAAATAAAGTTTAAGAGAAAATCCTTCTAGTTTTTAATACGAACTCCTAAATGTAACTGAAATAAAAGCATTGTTCAAAAATGAGTAATCTAAAAACAAATGTAGGATAATAAAGCAAATTGTAAGACAAAAGAATTTGATTTCTTCAAAAGATATCCATTAAAGAAAATCTTACGTTAAAAAAAAGAAATATTACTTACTTTTTTGTCTTAGTTTAACGAATGAATGTTAATGCATTAATTCCTCTTTTTTTTTTTTTTTTTTTTTTTTTTTTTTTAATTTGAAATGGCAATGATATTTATTAATTTACTTTTAACTGTAACTGTAAAGTACACTAAAAGAAAATGATGAATTCGGTAAAACTGAATTGAAAAAAGAATAACATTCATTTGTTCTTTTAGAAAAATACGATATTTAAAATTCAATATTTAATATTTCGATACATATTGTACGAAACGATCACTCTCGTATATACAATACAAAATTTCTTTTCTTTTTTCAATGATATAAAATTTTTTTGTTACTACTTTTCCTCTTAAAAAAAATCATTATCTTAAAAATAAGAAAATGAAAGTTGCGAATAAAGCTTAATTTGACATTATTTAAGCAATTAATTAGTTGCTTTATTTTCTTTTCTTTTCCTTTCAAGAATAAAGTAATTAAAAACATTTCGAGAAAAAGATCTTCTTTCACTTTCAGAATTAATAAGTTATTTTCAGTATTTTTGTGCAAAACCATGAGATTGTAGATTTAGCTGACAAAAAGGAAAAAAAATGTCCTTTTTTTGACAAAAATTATGAATAATTCTTTTGGTCATGAAAAAAAATCTTATTGATGCCTTTATCTGTCATTATTTAAGTATCTTTATTAAATGTTACGCAGCAATTTCAATAAGAGTACAATACTTCTTTTCGTTGGGGGATAAACTCCTTATTTATTTATAAAACTCCGTGGGGTATAAAACTCCTTATTTCATCCTCCGTTTAAGTAAGCGTATTTGTTCTTTTATCATTTATTCATTACATCAATTTATGGATAATTAAAAGTTCAACACTGCGTTTGAAAACAATTAAAGAAATGTTGTGCAAAGCAGAATTTTATAACTTATTTAAATAAATAAAAAAATATAGACAATTTAGCACTTTGACTTAAATGCGCAATTTATTCTTAAGAAATCTTTAAATTCCGATAAACTATCGCTAATAAATGATTAGTATGCTAGAATTCCCTGAAGCATTCATAACTTTCTCGAATAAAACTATTGTTGTTATTTTTTCAAAGGATAAGGACTGGGAAAATAAATTGAAATCCCTAGTATTAGCTATATTGTTTTATATTTTATGAATTATTTATTATGACTTATTTAAACAAAAAAATAAAGGCAATTTATCATTTTGACTTAAATGCGCAATTTATTCTTAAAAAACGTTTAAATTCTGATAAACTATTGCTAATAAATTATTAGTATGCTAGAATTCCCTGAAGCATTCATAACTTTCTCCAATAAAACTATTGATGTTGTTTTTTCAAAGGATAATGACTGGTAAAATGAATTGAAATCCCTAGTATTAGCTATATTGTTTTATATTTTATGAATTTTTTAAAATTTATTTGTTATTTATTGTTGTTAAATTTATTATTTTATAGTTTATGATTTATATTTATATTTTATGAATTGTGACTTATTTAAACTACAAAAAAAAGTAGAGGCAATTTAGCATTAATTTAAATGCGCGATTTATTCTTAAGAAATATTTAAATTCAGATAAACTAATGCTAACATATGCTAGAATTCTTAAAGCCATCATAACTTTCTCGAATGGAACTGTTTTTTTTTTTTTTTCAAAAGATGATGACTGGGAAAATGAATTGAAATCCCTAGCTTTAGCTATATTGTGTTATATTTTATCATGAATTTATATTTTATGAATTATTTATTCAGACTTATTGATACTTTATGAATTATTTAACATGGCTTATTTATATTTTATGAATTATTTATTATGGCTTATTTATATTTTTGAATTCTTTATTATGACTTATTTATTTTATGAATTATTTATAATGACTTATTTATATTTTATGAATTGCTTATTATTACTTATTAAAACAGCAGAAAATAGAGGCATTTTTATCATTTTAATTTAAATGCGCGATTTAAGTTAAACATAACAGTTTGAAACATAACGGTTGTGAGATAGCTGGACTTATAAAATTAGACGAAATGCGACGCACATGAGTTTTGCTAGTGAATTAATTGATAAATAAGAAAATTACAAGCCGGAAAAATATCTTTTGTTTTGATTACAATTCTCAAATATATGCAGTTTTCAAATATTTGCATCAAAGACAGCCCAGTTGCCTCACAACTGTTACGTTTGGTATGTTTATTTATTTACTTTTGTGCTTTACTTCTATACTGGCCTTGGCGATTTGATAAGCCGTTACCGAAATTCAAATGGGCGAATTATATCTAAACAAACAATACTGTGAATTTATTAACCTTTTTTTGAGACTAAACTAATAAATAGTGTATCGGTTACAAAATTTCAAAATTTTGTACCGAATTATTTTTACATCTGCACAACGAATCTAATATTAAAAGTTAATTTATTTTTAATCTTTCCAAACAGTTATTTAAAACTTATAAATGATTAATTTCATTTTTAAATGGAAAGCGAATAGAAGTATTTTGTTAATAATCTTGAATGGAAGAAACCTACCATTAAATTATAGATAAATTTCTAATTGCATATTTGTAAAGCACAATGATCATGGCGTTTATAGTTTAGACCCGACTATGATGTTAACAAAATATAAGCGCAAAGGATATGGCTATACTGTAAGCGAAAAAGTACCATATCAGAAGCGGTGAGCTTATTGCAAAGTTCAGGGTAGGCAGAGCGTCGTAAGCGTAAGGTTGCCAAAACTAAGGGAGCATTCATTATTTATTAAATGGAACCAATATTTGTTAAAATTTCGAAGTTACCTTTTGATAGAATTCTATCATTTTAGCTATAAGATCCTATTTAATTGTTTGTATTAAACATTCTCATTACCTTAAAATCTAGGGCCGACCGATCATAACGAAGTAAGTTAAGTAGGAGTTACTAACTATGTAGTCCCATCTCTCACAGTAGAGTATCATTGACACGATTTTTCTCCTGTCGCCAAAAGCGCCAAGTCATGCCAAGGCTACTATAGTAAGAATCCACCATGCATTCTCACAAGAACTATAAAAGGGATCGCACTTGGAGAGAAAAAGAAAAATACTTAAATAAATTGTACTCGAGATGTGTGGCAACAGTGGAGGGTTTCACCCTTTCTAAAATTACAAATTAGTTAGTTGCTAGTTGTAGTTTAAGCTTCGCGTTATAGCGATTCCTTTGTTAGTTAGTAGTCTGCTATTTGTTGAAAATAAATTAAATGTTTGTGTCAACGACTGCTCTCAATTCTAACATTCCAATAATCATATTCACCTTCAGCATTTTTCGGAGACCAAAAATTCTACTTTCATGAAATTTTCAAAGTTGCAGATTATGCAGAATTTAACTAACGCCATTATGTCTTCAATGGGAAATACAACATATCCGCCTATAATCTGTACTTCTATACTAAAAGAAAAGAAATATATTACTAAAAGTTAATAATTTTTAACAATTAAAAAACAACTTTAATTTTTAATTGTTTTTTTAATTAAAGCAATTTTAGTTTGAGTTTGACATAGAAACAATTTTTATAAATCTTCATACATGTTTTTTCACGAATTATATGCAGTAGCCTATAATAACTTTAATAAGTAGCTTATTTTAACGTATAATTCGCGAATTATCAGCAGGAAATTAAGGTAAATAGAAACGTAAAGGTAAAAGTTAGAGTACCACAGAGTGAATGTATTTTTCATGTTGCTAATGGAATTAACAGAGATAAAGTAAGTAGGTTGTATAAGTATAAAGTATTATTTATTTTAAAAAGGGAGAAGGATATTAAGTAATGTTCTATGTATTTAAACTAAACGTCGATGAAGTTGGAAATGGGAACTGGGGAGTCTAATAGATCCTATTTTATAGCCCGTCGAGAAAACATGAACACTCCGCCCAATCCTTTCCTGTCTCTCAGTTGAATTGTTCTATAAATCGAGATGTCAGAAGCAGGTTATTACGTCCAGAATTGTTTCCTAACTTCTTAAATGGAGTAGAAATAATTCTATCGTTTTCCCTTATAAACTCAATAATTTTTTTTTTTTCACAATACGTTCTTTTAACTGAAAGAAAAAATATAATATATATATATAACTTAGTTATTGTTTATTACAAAACATTTTACAAAAAGTATTCTTTAAATCATACATTGATGAGGATTTTTTCTTACATCATCAATGCCATGATTTAAAGAATACAGTATCACTCCAAAATATAAGTATAACAAATCACCCCAAAATACTGTGTCTGACTTATTAAAAAATGTTTTACATTTATTGTTCAATTCCTTATATTAGCTCCCACTCTGCCTATATGTATATCTTGTTCAAATTTTCAATCGTTCATAAAATACTTCTTGATGTCAATACAGTTTTTTTCAAATAGTAATTCATTAATTAAAGTTAATTAATTAATTTTAGTTTTTTTTTAGATTTAAATTGCATATATCTACCAATAGATGGCGCCAGATAAACCTAAAAAAATGAATGAAAATTATTTATAAAGGAATTTCTGCAATATATTAGGACAAAAAAGTAGGAATTGACTTAATTTTTTTTTTTTATATTACTTGTTTTTAAACTGAAATCCTTAATGGTGATATCGCGTGCTTTTGAGTAAAGCTTATCATGAAAGAAGACAATCCAAGCTCATCATATTTATTATTTATAACAAATATTTTACAAGGATTATACTACAGTTCTGATTATTAAAGATGATGTCGAGCGCATCTGAGGAATGTCCCATTGGTTAGAATACTCATCAAAATAGATTCTAAGTCAAAATATTTATTGTATCATAATATTTACCAAATTCATCATAATTATTTCTTATTACAAGAATTACATCATATTTATTACCCGTGTGGGTCTGGGTTAGAATAGCCCCACTGTAGCATACGCATGTCGTACAAGTTTTAAAAAAAATATGCATAAAAAAAAATATTCTAAAAAAACCATTCCACTAAGTTAATAACTAAAATAAGCAAATGACATTGCTAAATTTACATTGCATACATTTGAAGCTAAAGTCATGCAGCATCTTAACAAGTACATATTGCAGGTACAGGCTATTAATTTTTAGTAGTCTCTTGAATTACAAAAACAGGAATAAAAAAGAATTGAAATAACAACAAAAAGAGATTGATAAATTGGTATAATATTTTTCATTAGCATAATAGTAATAGAAGATTTTTCATAATCAACGATAAGTAATTATTAGAATTTGAAAAATTAAAGGAAACATATATGACATTGCTAAATATTTAAAGCCTTACATACATCGAAAGCTAAAGCTATAAATCTTCTGTGTATAACTTTAATCAAGCTTTTATTTCCACAATATCTAGGATGGAATGGAATAAATGTTTTAGATGGAGACAAAAACAAATCTTTTCATGCAGACGAAAGCACAACATTAAAGCTAGTCATAACAAAGCTGGTGCACATAGAAATGTTTTTTGTCCCTCACTGTTTGCATGTTTCGAAAATTGTTTTTTATAATTTATTTATTTTAACATTTCATTTTTATTCTTAATAGAATAATTAACACATTTGTTCTTCAATGAATAATATTTTTAATATTCGTAGGAGAAAAAAAAAAAATCTTATAAGAATCTTAAAAAATAGTAGAAATGATATACATACAATATATATAATTTTAAGAACATAATTATAAAGCAAATTGAATGAAACATATATTACAAATGCATAATTATTTTACTTGAGAAAGATTTAAAAAATAATACAAATCTAAATATTCTTTGAACATTTGAGTATTAAGTTGAAAAAAATATGGAACTGTCCCATTATCATGCAAAAATTAACAACAATTGCAATAAGTGGAACAAAAGCATATATATGTGAGAAACATCTTGCATTTTTTTTATTACATTTTAGCCAAAGTAGATAAATTTCGTCTGATAAACGATTAAAATTCAATATTCTATATTAAATATCCTTCTTTTCGGGAACTATTATTTACCATTCTAAGTTCCCCGCATTCGAAATCCAGTAGTGCTATGGTTTCGAAATTACAGTAAGTAAAAGCGGATACTTTCGACAAAAACTCTTTTTGAAGCTTCGTGATAATTCGACGTTTTTTAAAGAGCGCATGCGTGATGACTTCATATCCTGAAAAAGTAAAATGACTGCTTACGGTTTCCGTTATGCAAAAACTCTTTACCTTTTGTACCATAAATTTTAATTTATGTATCTAGTAAACTATTTTTATTTCCGTAATATTTCTTGTAAATATAAGGACAATAATTAAAAAAATATATATATCTTTTTAGTTGTATTTATGTAATTCTCACGCCATTTTGGTGAAAATCTTACATTTGAAATATGTTTTAAAGCAACTCAAAACTCAAAACATTTCCCAATTTATGAATAAATAAATATAATACAAAATAAAAAATTATTATATGTAAACATAAAAAACATATTCAAAAGTAAACATAAAAATAATTAACTTTTTTTCAAAGCAGATTAATATAAGAAATAGAAAAATTATACACTAGAAGAAAATAAAACAAAATAGTTGATATAAAAATAAATTTTAAAAAAAAGCAATTGTCTAAATAAAGTTATAAGAAATTAAAATAAAATTAGCAATATGAAATAATTGCTTAATACTTTCAAATCAATTTGTCATCTTAAATAGGTACACCATCTTTCTTGATAATCTGAAGAAAAGTAATTAAATTCCAATTTTTACTTTAAAATAATTTATTGATTTAATTTTACAAGTTTTGTAATTATACAACTATGAATAAAGAAAATTTTCGCAGCCAAACTCTTTTAAGACTTTACCGAAATTTAGATAACCAATAATTTTTCGAGTTTGAATTTTTCTAAAAACTAAAATGAAGCATTTTATTTTTATATTATCTAAAATATTATCAATGTTATTACTATGTTTGAACACAGTAATGGTAATTATAATAAATTCAAAGATGTATAGTTATTTGATTTCTGTAAATTTGAACAATTAAAAAGAAATTTATATTATTTATCTTTGAAAATCATTTCACGAAATTATAAACTTATGCCTTTATGTGGCGCCATCTATGTTCATATTTATGAAGAAAATGAAAATCACTAAAAGGAATCTGTCACTCATTTAAAATAATGATATGCAAAAATATTAGAATATTATGTAAGAATAAAATGTCCTTTCATGCATTTGTTTAAATCTATAACAAAATTATTTTTATATTTAAAGAATATATTGCAAATTTTCTGAGCTTTTATTCGCATTTGCTTTTTCGAAGGGAATATGACGTTAATATGTATATTTCAAAATTTTCAATTTCAAATTTTTTGCAAAATTTCTTAATTTCTTAGAGGTTAGATTTTAATTTCTTTCATAGGGTAAATTAAATTTATTATTAAAGCATTAATTATCTAGCAAAATAATTTTCTGAGATTGCTAAAACAAATGTCTGATATGTTCTGAAAACAAATGAAGATCTTCCTCAGAAGGAACTACAAAAAATTAGAATTTTAATAATTAAAGAAAAATATAAAGGGGAACAAGGACATTTTCTTGGGAACGCTGGATCAAACAGGCAGCTTTCCCTTGGAGAGAAAACAAAGAATAGAAACGGGGAGAGACCAAGGCCAACTGGTCATTCTTTCAAAACAGATTTCATCGAGGACTTTTCAGCGACATTGGTTTTCATATCTATAAAGACTCAGAGACCAAAGAGGTAAGATTAGAATTAGATTTGGAGATATAGTCAGCAATCCAATAAAGCACTCCAAGGAACAGAAGGGTACTCGTCCCTTTTGCAGGCAACACAGAGAAAACCTAGACCTTAGAAGTACTTGTTTTGCAGAACTTTATAGATGAATTCCGGGAGTTTGTTATGTATAATATGTACAAATTGCGTCGTGCTGTCTTTTCAACAAATAATAAATATTGAGGGAGTTAAACGTTTTATCGAATGAACGAAAAACGGGATCTTCCACCAACAGAACAACTAAAATTTACTCGACAATGAATACTACCTCCTACCCCTAAGCTTTATTAGTTTTTTGGGATTTCACCTCCTACGACATGCTAATGTAGAACAGCTACTATTGAATTCCTCTCAAAGGTAATGTTTTATCTTCCTCATCCGTCAGAATGCTTGGCCCATCGATTCATAAAAAAAATTTAAAACTATAATTTAACCTAAAAATTTGGCTAAAATAACCACAGTATATATAAAAAAAGTATACCAATATTCAAAAATCACAAAAGAATTGCAACCCAGAATAGTGACACATAAATTAGTTAAATCAAAGAACATGCTCCTATCCAGTGTATTGCAGTGTTTTCAGGATTTCCTCCTTACAACATGGCGATGGGGAACAACTACTACTGTTTGAAGACAATGTTCTCCCTCCATAAGAAGTCGTTGGACTGCTTACGATATATATAAATGGGACACTTGGCCAACCGATATACATCAACCATAGAAAACAAAAATTTAACCCAAATAATACCACAGAACTAACAAAGGATAATGCTGTAATGCTTTTGTTTTATAATAATAAGATGAATCAATTTGTTAGCAAGATAAGATAAATCAACGTGTTAATGTAAACCAAGGATAATCAACCTGTTACAGTAACTCAAAGACAATCAACATATTGTAAACCAAGGACGATTAACCCGCTATTGTAGATCAAGAATAATAAATCTTCTACAAAATAAAACTACAATTTAACCAAAAAATTCCATAAAACTAATTCATGACATTCTACTTACTATTGTAAATTATGAATAATCAACATCGAATCGAGGATAATCAATCTGCTATTGTAAATTAGGGATAATTAACATACAATTGCAGACCAAAAAAAATTAACCTGCTGCAGCAGAAAACTGCAATTTGCCCAAAGAATTCAATAAAACTAACTCATGATAATCACATATTATTGTAAATTATGAATAATCAACCTATTATTGTAAAACATTGGTATATAACCTGCTATTGCAGATCAAGAAAAATGAATCTTCTACAAAATAAAACTACAATTTAACCAAAGAATTTCATAAAACTGTCTCATGATAATCAACTTACTATTATAAACCATGAATAATCAACCTGTTATTGTAAATCAAGGATAATTAACTTGCTATTGGGTACTACGGATAATTAACCTACAATTGTAGACAAAGAACAATTAATCTGCTGCAGCAGAAAACTACAATTTAACCCAAAGAATTCCATAAAACTAACTCATGGTAATCTGCTTACTATTGTAAATTATGAATAATCAACCTGTTAGTATAGATCAATGATAATTAACCTGCTATTGCAGATCAAGAACAATGAATCTTGTACAAAATAACACTACAATTTAACCAAAATGATTTCCATAAAACTGACTCATGACAAACTGTTGTAAATCATGAATAATCGACCTGTTATTGTAAATCATGAATAATCGACCTGTTATTGTAAATCAATGAAAATTAACCTGCTGTTGAAATTATGGATAATTAACATACAATTGTAGACCAAGAATAATCAACCTGCTGCTGCTGCTGAAAGTTGCAATTTAACCCAAAAAATTCCATGCATCAATGAATCTTCTACAAATGAACAATGAATCTTCTACAATTGAACAATGATCTTCTACAAACAATGAATTTTCTATAAAATAACACTACAATTTAACCCAAAGATTTCCATAAAAGATAATTCATGACAATCTACTTACTATTGAAAATTATGAATAATCGACCTGTTTTTGTAAATCAATGAAAATTAAACTGCTATTGTAAATAAATGAAAATTAAACTGTTATTGTATATCAATGATAATTAATCTGCTATTGTAAACTAAGGAAAATTAACCTGCTATTGTAAATTAAGGAAGATTAACCTATAATTGTAGACCAAGAATAATCAACCTGCTGCAGCAGAAAGCTGCAATTTAACCCCAAAAATACCACTTACCAATGAATCTTCTACAAACGAACAATCATCCTTCTACAAACGAACAATCATCCTTCTACAAACGAACAATCATCCTTCTACAAACGAACAATCATCCTTCTACAAACGAACAATGATCATTCTACAAACGAACAATGATCATTCTACAAACAATGAATCTTCTACAAATGAACAATCCTTCTACAAATGAACAATGAATCTTCTACAAACAATGAATCTTCTACAAAATAACACTACAATTTAACCCAAAGGTTTCCATAAAAATAATTCATGTCAATTTACTTACTATTGTAAATCATGAATAATCGATCTGTTATTGTAAATCAATGAAACTTAACCTGTTATCGTAAACTAAAGAAAATTAGTCTGCTATTGTAAACTAAGGAAAATCAACCTGTAATTGTAGACCCAGAATAATCAACATGCTGCAGCAGAAAAACTACAATTTAACCCAAAGAATTCGACAGAGCAAACCAAAGACAATCATTGTCAATCATTTCAAGAAGAAAAGGAAGATTTTTCACTTCTAACACCGTAATGGGGAGTGCTCAGTGAATCACGTAGGCGTGGGAAAAATCTCGGAAGGAAAAATACGGAATATTTGATTGAAAAAGAAGAATTACGAATGGAATCGGAAAGAAATTGAAAGGAAAGAAACTGGCAAAACAAAAGGAAAGGAAAAGCCCAGTTTGTTAGAGGAATGATAAATGCACCTGGAGAAAGAAAGGAACGAGAAAGCCCCCCGTGTGAACGAAGCACGTATTCTGATTATCTTCCGGTGAGGAACCACGGTGGGTGAGTTCGTTCCAGAGAGATCTCTAGGGATATTGTCCTTAGAATCAAATTTGGAGTGGAGGGAAATTGTTACAGCCGAGTGGCTTAAGTCTTCGCTCACTGTCTACTGTAAAAAAACATGAATAATGTTTCTATGGAAAGTTCGTTTGTAATACGTCTCGTTTAAAATACCTTTTTATACACGTTAGTGTGTTTTCAGTATTTGTCAATCAAAAATAATTTAGATTAATGATTTATAACAATAATTAATAACTTTTTATAATTTTTTTAATTTATATTTTATTAAAAATAATTTTATATATATTTTTTTTATATTTTAAAATACTTAAAAAAAAATTTTTTTTTAGTCAATTATTGTTTAGACTAGTGATAAACAGATTCCTGAAATCTGAATATAACATAAATTCATTATAAAGTTTCCGCCGCATGCACCAAACTTTTGCATCTTAACTTATGTTCTTTAACTATGTATATATAAGAAAATTTAAAACTAACTTATTGAAGATTATATATATTGCACTTCGGATCTTGAATTAATTCTTTTTTACAATTTTTTACGTTTATATAATGGTATGAAGTATTCATAAAAAATAAATTTAAATGAAGATGACCATATCTATTCATTTATTTAAAAAATTGGATAATTTTTTATTTTTTAAAACAATTTGTAAAAATTTTTGTACTTTTATAAGCATTAAAAAAAATTCTCGCAGTTTCATATGCTAGGCAAATATAGAAACATCAACGTCATCTTAATCAGTATTACTTTTATCATGCATTTCAAAATTTTCCTTAATATTTGTAACATCCTTTATGCAGATTTTGTAGTAAGCATTTTGAATGTGCCTGTCATGTCTGATAATACATAGTAAGCTTCAATGGCACACCTCAGAGTCAATAACATATGCTTAAGCAAGCTATTATAATCGCCATCATATTTCCTCATTTCTGAAAGCAGTGACTGCCACAGACTGAAAAAAGATTTACAATAAGTACACAATTTCTTTCGGAGTTTTTTTTTTTCTAGAACTAGTTGTAAAATATATTTAAAATTGAAAAATCAGAAACCCAGTATTAAAACCCCAGAGAAAATTAAGTTAAATTACCGAAGAAATCCTGTATTGAAGTAACAAAATTGAAGAAACCCAGTATTAAATTGCAAATAAATGGAATTAAATTCTGAATTCTGAAAGTCTGAAATTTTCGAAGGCTTGATGCAGGAATATGTTCTTTAGGACTTTAAATTGTTACAGTACCATTTGAAAGTCCAATTGAAACTACCTACTGAATTAAAAGAATGAACGTGTGGGAACGAACGATGACTAGAGATGCTATTATATATACAGTGGACTGACTCTAATCCGACATCTATGGTACCGACTACCTGCCAGATAACAGAGAGTGTCCAGACTACTGTACTACATCTTTACTTGAAAAATTAAAGCAAAAATACAAAATATATATGTAGAAATTCCTGTTTACATTATTAATCTTTATTAATATTCTTAGACTACAGATGACACCACTTCTTTGTATATGGGTAAAATGTACTTTATATGTTGGACACCATAATAATTGTTGCGATCGATGAATGGCATCTGGCCGAAACTACTTATATTTAAATGTTAAACGCATTATTAAACTATTGTTTAAAAGCTCCTTACTTTAATAGATAGGAACTCCTCTACATACATATGTATGCATGCATATTTCATAACATAAAAATAGTGTTGAGTACCAACAAGTTAAAGTGACTGACATAGGATGCAAAATGGTGGAAAGGGTTCTTAACAGAAAATAATGACTCTACATCAAGTCCTGTGTTCCAACGGGTGCGCCAGTTAGTGGCGGTGTTGGATTAGACTGCCTTTATATATCGTCAAACTTATTTCTTTGGGGTTCCCACAATTTGAGAGTGATTATGTAAGCTCATATAAGGTAATCCTGCAAAGAAGATCTGAATGAAAAAGTTTCTCAAAACATAAATGTATAATTTTGCGAAGTAACCATCTGTTGTGTTGTTGATAATATATAGCAATCATAATTTATGCATTCACGTTATTTATATAATATGCAAGTGCTTTCGTCATGATAGAAAGTAAATGTTGAAGAAATAAAAATGGATTTGTATTTTTAGACACTATCCTTGAATTTGTTCGTTATTATCCTTGGATTTGTATACCTAATTTTGTTTCGTTCTAAATTCCAGTAGCCCATTGAGGATAGAAATACTGTAAACCCCTAGTCATCATCATCGTCATCAGTGGTGCAACAGCCCCCATGTTGGGCCAAGCCCGTCTGCCTATTGGCAGATTTCGTGACAGGAGATGTTTTCTTTTTACGGGGTAGGATTGTCATCCTAAGCCCAATACTCTACAGCCATTATACCGGGTTTACAGAGGTTTATGATCATCTACAAGTATTCATGGCAACGCCGGGACTCGAACCTGAACTTTGTGGCATAGATCGCCAGAGCGCTAATCACTCAAACCCCAAGGGAACAATAAAAAACCCTACAACTGCTGAATATATATATATATTCAGCAGTTTTAGGGTTTTTAATTGTTCAATCAGTTCAAATTTGAACTCATTGTGACAAGTGGTTCTATTTTTACAGCATTTTGAATGTGATACTTACTTTTTTTATACTTCTCTGGTGGCAATCACCAATATATACACTGAAGTGACAAAAGTCATGGGATAGCAATATGCAAATTTTCAGATGGCAGTAGCATCGCGTAGAACAGGTGTTGTAACTGGTAATTATCCTGTTGTGTGAGGGTAAGGGGTATTTCCTTTATTTTTTGTATGAATCCAGGAATGGTAGATAACCCATCCCGGTCACACGGTCAGGTCCAAAAGAACCGGTCGGTTTGGTGGGATCCATCCTTTTTTTTGGAGTTTTTGCGGGCAGAAAGGAAGACCCGTTGAAAGCAGAGCGAACGATCTACGATAGTGCGTGAGCCTGGTGCACAATTTTTGCTGCGAGAATGGCTCCAGGTATAATTTGTAATGGAGAGTTTGTCGGTGAGCATTTTTTTTGGTAAAAAGGATATGAGGCTACTGGTACCCCACTGCCCACACACTCAAAGGAATATTTTCGATTGAGGTATGCGTGCGAAATATTATGAATACTTCTCTGTAAACATTTCTCTGTAAACATTTCTCTATAAACATTCTCTATCAAACTTTTTTTTATTTTATTTATTCTGCCAAATATTAAAAATCCTAAATTTTATTGTAATAGTATTTATTCGTATTCATTAAAGGGTAAAAGTAAATTAGTTGTTTGTCCTAGTATTTATTTTAATTGCTTTTTATGAATGTTTATTCATTCGGCCGTCCTACGAGTATACGTAGACCAACGGCCCCATTTCTATGTCGGTATATTAACAACAGGTATAAATGCGCAGTGCTTTCGCAGAGCTTTCATTTCTATTCAAGTTATTCATGTGAAGAGGTTTTGACGTGATGATGACCGCACGACGGGAATTAACAGACTTTGAACGCGGAAAGTTAGTTGGAGCTAGACGCATGGGTCATGCCATTTCGGAAATCGTTAGGGAATTCAACATTCCCAGATCCACTGTGTCAAGAGTGTGCCGAGAGTATGAAATTTCAGGCATAACATCCCACCATGGACAGCGCAGTGGTCGACCGCCTGCACTTAACGACCGAGACCGGCGACGTCTGCAAAGAGTCGTAAATTCTAACAGACAAGCAACACTGCGTCAAATGACCGCAGAAATCAATGTGGGACGTACAAGGGACTTGTCTGTTAGAACTGTGCGGAGAAATTTGGCTTTCTTGGGCTATTCCAGCAGAAGACCGACTCGAGTGCCTTTACTGACAGAACGACATCGCTTGCAGCGACTCTCGTGGGCACGTGAGCATATCGGTTGGTCCCTAGATGAATGGAAAACCGTGGCCTGGTCCGATGAGTCACGATTTCACTTGGTAAGAGCTGATGGTAGGGTTCGAGTGTCGCGCAGACCCCGCGAAGCCATGGACCCAAACTGTCAGCAAGGCACTGTTCAAGCTGGTGGTGGCTCTGTAATGGTGTGGGCTGTTTTTTCATGGCATGGACTTGGTCCTGTGGTGCGACTGGACCGAACATTGACTGAAAATGCTTATGTTCAGCTACTTGGAGATCACTTGTGCAGCCATTCATGGACTTCATGTACCCAAACAAGGATGGGATTTTTATGGATGACAATGTGCCATGTCACCGGGCCACAACTGTTCGCGATTGGTTTGAAGAACATTCTGGACAATTCCAACGAATGATCTGGCCACCTAGATCGCCCGACATGAATCCCATCGAGCATTTATGGGACATCATCGAGAGGTCTGTTCGGGCCCAAAATCCTGCACCATCAACGCTTTCACAATTAAGGACGTCTATCGAGATAGCATGGCTCAATATTCCTGCAGAAAACTTCCAACGACTTGTTGAGTCCATGCCACGTCGAGTTGCTGCACTTCGCCGGGCGAAAGGAGGGCTGACACGATATTAAGAGGTATCCCATGACTTTTGTCACTTCAGTGTATATTGGTGAATCACCAATATATATATTGGTGAATCACCAATATAAAAATAGAGCCACTTGTCACAATGAGTTCAAATTTGAATTGAAGATTCATGAAGAAGAGGAAAACGATACTGCATCAAAAAAAGGTTTCAAAGTGTATTAATAGATGGCCCTGTAAAGAAAGTGAATATGGCTGCCCGATTTTGAATCGAAATTACAACGCATTTTGCGTGGGTTTCACATTAAACCAACTATAGTGTTCCATGTGCATGAGTGTTTTGGTTTTTTGGCGAAAAAAATGACTTTCAAGTCATTCAACAGTTGCGACACTGTTAGTGGAAAGCCCATCCACCACGACAAGGTCATACCACATTAAAGGGACGGGGGAGGGGGAAATCGGTGGAAATTTTTTTTTTCGATGCCGTACCATTTCCCCCTTCTCAAGTATATTAAATTCTAATTTGAACTCATTGTGACGACTGGTTCTTTTTTTGCAGTATTTTGAAAGTGTGGCTTTCATTATAATCACCCTGTATTTAAAAACAATGTCCACGAAACGAGAACTGCAAGTCGAAATCAAAATAACAAAACCATCTTTTACAATTTGCAGCAATTTTACCCCCAACGTGTATTCCTTAGAGAAAAGTCGAAATAGGGGACATCTCCATACAATAAGCATAGCGATTGTCCCCCAAATTCACTTCACCATCTTGCGACTCCACTGAAAGAGATCAAGTCAAACAAAACAGTGCGAGCATATTTTAACAAGCAAAATAACGGACGGCCTCCGCGTAAACGTCTCGCCTCATTTCCATCCGAGTTACGAGGGGCATAAAATCTTGTTATTGTGTAACCAAAGTTTGTTTCGTGACCGTAAACCGCGAAATAAGGAGGGTGACTGGGGAATTTATGCATCCTTCACAGAGTGGAACAAACGGCATTCAAATTTGTTGTACTTTTATGAGCTTTTTCCGCTAGGCACAAGTTGATTTGTGCAGGTATTGATTTCGATCCATTCCTCATGGGGGCGAATGTGGTTTATGGTACATCAGGGTGTTGATCAGTTTATAAATGAACCCCCTGCCTAATTTGGTCGCCTGAAAATGCAGCTGTTTGAATCGGAGGTCGTTTCGGAAATCATTAATCCCTTTCATAGCTGATGCAGGGTAGAAGGGAATTTTTATGTTTGTTTCAGCCTCAGAGCTATATATTTATATATATCTATATATTGTTTAAACGTGGATACTAAATCTCAAAGCGCAGAACGTCATTTAATTGGAAGCCTATTCTCTCCTTTCCCGCTTTTCCCTGTCTTTTTTAACTTGAATTTCATCCCACTTCTAGAAAGCAGAAAACTGGGAATGTCACTCTTCAGCCGATTGAAAATTTGGTGTTTTTTAAGGTGTCGAAAATGTTAAGGTGTGCTTTCCCCACATTCCATTTTTGATGAGAAATCATTTGAAGCAGTACTTTTAAAATAAAAGTCACTGAAGGTAATTTAAAAATTCATAATAAATGACTGATTCTTCGGGTGAGAGTATGAGTACGATTGTTGTTAACGCATCTATAACATCTGCATGTAAAAGTCTTTGTCAAAACAAAATTTTTACAGTTACAGTTTAAAAATTTTAAAGTTACAGTAAAAATGAAATTTTTGCGAAGTATACCATAAATTATATTATTGATAATATGCCATCTACTTCGTCATTGGCACAAAAGCCTTATGATGGGCCAAAGCAATCTGCCTACTGACAGATTCGAGACAACATATTTTCTTTTTACGGCTTAAGATTGCGAGCTCTACCTCCAACCTACTATAGTCATATTAAACAGTGATCTATGGTTTAAAGTGGGTTTCGAACAACTACAAACATCCGTAACACCAAAGCGTTAGTCACTCGGCCATTAGGGTTCTTTTGATAATGTATAGAATTGATAACTAATTTACTCATGTTATTTATATAATATGCACAGGCTTTTGGAATGATGGAAAGTACAAGTTGAAGGATTAGAACTGGATTTGTATTTTTAGAAGCAATTTTTTGGATTTGTTTGTTAATGTCCTAAATTCCAGTAGCACAAAGAGGATAGAAAAATTGTGAAGTCCAATAGTACGCGCTAACAAACACTAAAACTGCTGAATATCTACTCCAACCCCCTTTTTTTTTTGATGATTGACCCGAGATCCAAATGCTGAAAATTTAAAAACAACATCAACGAAACGAAAATCACAAGTCAGAATAACAATAATAAACCCCAGTTATAGAAATTTTATCGTATATTAATTTCCACCTACCATGTATTCCTTATAGATAAGTCGAAATAGGGGACATCCACATGCCATCAACACAGGTGATTGTCACCCAAACATCTCCATCCTGCGATTCCATCGAAAGAGATTAAGTCAAACAAAACAGCGCGAGCAAATTTTAACAAGCTGCGCAAAATAACGGACAGCCTCCACGTAAACGTCTCGCCTCATTTCCATCCGAGTTACGAGCGCCATAAAATCTTGCTATTGTGTAACCAAAGTTTGTCTCGTGACCGTAAACCACCAGATAAGGAGGGTGACTGTGGAATTTATGCATCCTTCCCAAAGTGGAACAGGAGACTCTGCATTCAAATGTGTTGTACTTTTATGAGCTTTTTCCGCTGGGCACAGGCTGATTTGTGGAAGTATTGATTTCGGTTCATTCCCTCATGGGGGCGAGTGCGGTTTATGGTACATCAGGATGTCGATCAGTTTATAAATGAATCGCCCTGCCTAATTTGGTTGCATGGAAATGCAGCTGTTTGGACCGGAGGTCGTTTCGGGAATTATTAATCCCTTTCATAGCTGATGCAGTTTAGAAGTGAATTTTAAAGTTTGTTTCAGCGTCAGAGCTATAACTTATGTTTAAACGTGGATACTAAATCTTAAGACGTAAAACATCATTTAATTGGAAGCCTATTCCCGTTTTCTATTTTTTCCTGTCTTTTTCAACTCCAATTTCATCCAACAATTCAATTTTCAATTCGATTTCATCCAACTTCTAGACTCCAGGAGATCGCCTAAAGCTTGGAAGATTACTCTTTAGTTGAGAGTAAATTTGGAGTTGTTTAACGGTGTCGAAAAACTTATTATTTGATGTAAAAAAAATATTTGAGGTAACTGAAAGTGCTTTCCCCTCATTCCATTTTTGATGGGAATTCAAAAATTTTACAGGTAAAGTTTAAAAATTTCAAAGTTGCAGTAAAAATTACAGTTTGGCGAAGTATTACATCTATTATATTATTGATAATATATCTTCAACATCTTCATTGACGCAACAGCCCTATGTTGGGCCAAACTCGTCTGCCTACTGGCAGATTCGTGACAACAAAAAATTTCTTTTTGCGGGTGAGGGTAGGCAGCCCTACCTCCGAAGCTCTACAATAGTCATATTATACAGTGTTCTACGGTTTAAAGTGGGTTCCGAACCCCTACTAACATCCATGGAACCTGAGCGTTAGTTATTCGGCCATCATTGCCTTCTTAAAAATGTATAGCATTGATAATTTATTTATTTATTCAAATTATTTATATAATGTCCACGGGCTTTCGGCAGGATCGAAAGTACATGTTGAAGGATTAGAAATGGTCATGTATTGGGCTGTCTAATTGCAAGTTGGTGGGTTATCTTTGGATTTATTCGTTATTATCCTAAATTCCAGTAGCTCAACGAGGATAGATATATTGTAAAACATCATAGTGTACCCTAACAAAATCTAAAACTGCTGAATAGGTACTTCTTTTTCCTTTTTGTTGATTGACCCCAGATCAAAAGGTTAAGAATTTAAAAACAACATCAGCGAAACCTAAATTACAAGCCAGCATAACAATAATAAACCACCGTTGTAGAAAATTTGGCGAATATTAATTTCCCTTTAGCATGTATTCCTTAGAGATAAGACGATATAGGTGACGACCACATGCCATAGGCACAGTGATTGTCACCCAAACTCACTTCACCATCCTACGACTCCACTGAAAGAGATTAAGCCAAACAAAAACAGCGCGAGCAAATTTTAACAAGCGGCGCCAAATAACGGACAGCCTCCGCGTAAATGTCTCGCCTCATTTCCATCCGAATTACGAGGGGCATAAAATCTTGTTATTGTGTAACCAAAGTTTGTCTCGTGACCGTAAACCGCGAGATAAGGAGGGTGACCGGGGAATTTATGCATCCTTCCCAAAGTGGAACAGGAGACCAGGCATTCAGATTTGCTGTACTTTTATGAGCTTTTTCCTTCGGGCACAAGCTGATTTGTGGAAGCATTGATTTCGAAACATTCCTCATGGGGGCGAGTGCGGTTTATGGTACGTCAGGATGTCGATCAGTTTATAAATGAACCCCCCTGCCTAATTTGGTTGCGTTTAAATGCAGCAGTTTGGATCTGAGGTCGTTTCGGAAATTATTAATCCCTTTCATAGCTGATGCAGGGTAGAAGCAGTGAGTTTTAGAGTTTATTTCTGCCTCAGAGATATATTTATAGCATGTGTTTAAAAGTGGATAATAAATTTCAAGGCGAAGAATGTCATTTAATCGGAAGCCTGTTTTCCTGTCACATTTTTTCCTGCCTTTTTCAACTTGAATTTCATCCATTTTCTAGAAGTTAGGCGATCGCCGAAAACTTGGAAGATTACTCCTTAGTTGTGAGGAAATTTGAAGTTGTTTAATGTATTGAAAACCTTAGTATTTGGTGTAAAACAAAGTATTTAAAGTGACTGACAGTGCTTTGCCCTCTTTCCGATTTTGATGGGAATTTATTTCAAGTAGTACGGCGAAAAGAAACGTCATTGAAGATAATTTAAAAATTCATAATAAATTAGTGATTCATCGGGTGATAATATGAGAACGATTGTTGTTAGCACATCTATGATAATCGTACAAAGAACATCTGTATGAAAATATCTTTGTCAAACCAAAAATATTACAGTTACAGTTTAAAAATTTCAAAGTTACAGTAAAAATGACAGTTTTGCGAAGTAAGCCATCTATTATATTATCCTACGGTTTAAAGTGGGTTCCGAACCACTAAAATCTTTTATGGCAACAGAGATCTAGTCCATCAGTCCCCTTATGATAATGTGTGCATTGATAATTAATTTATTCACATTATTTATAGAGTGTACACATGTTTTTGGTATGATGGAAATTACAGGTTGAAGGATTAGAAATGAATTTGTATTTTTAGAAGCTATCCTTGGATTTGTTCGTTAATATCACTAAATTCTAGTTGCACAACGAGGATAGCAAGATTGTGAAGTCCACTAGCACACGCAAAGAAAATAATCCTAGGACGATTGACCCCAGATCAAAATGTTAAGTATTTAAAGACAATATCAACAAAACGAAAATTGAAACTCAAAATAAGAATAATAAACCATCTTTTACACTTTGCAGCAATTTTGTCGTATATTAATTTCCCCTAGCACTGTATTGCTTAGAGATAAGTCGAAATAGGTGACATAACCATGCCATAAGCACAGTGATTGTCACCCAAACTCACTTCACCATCCAACGACTCCACTGAAAGAGATTAAGTCAAACAAAACAGCGCGAGCAAATTTTAACAAGCAGCCCAAACTAACGGATGGCCCACGCGTAAATGTCTCTCCTCATTTCCATCCGAGTTACGAGGAGCATAAAACCTTGTTATTGTGTAACCAAAGTTTGTCTCGTGACCGTAAACCGCGAGATAAGGAGGGTGACCGGGGAATTTATGCATCCTTCCCAAAGTGGAACAGGAGACCCGGCATTCAGATTTGTTGTACTTTTATGAGCTTTTTCCGTTGCGCACACGCTGATTTGTGGAAGTATTGATTTCGATCCATTCCTCATGGGAGCGAGCGTGGTTTATGGTACATCAGGATCTTGATCAGTTTATAAACGAATCCCCTCTGCATAATTTGGTTGCATGGAAGTGCAGCTGTTTGGATCATAGGTCACTTCGAAATTATTAATCACTCGCATAGCTGATGCAGGCTGGAAGTGAATTTTAAAATTCCTTTCAGCCTTAGAGCTATATTTGTAACATGGACAATCCTATTGTAACTGGGTGTGTTGGGTTGAAATACTGGAGGCACAGGTTGGATGAATCACAGCTTTATTTACGCAAGCGCAAACACCACACACATACAATAGTTAACACATTTAAAGACATATAATTATGGATTCATGGAAGGATTCTACTTCTAAGCCGAAAACACGATACTCTTCTAAGCACCAGATGAGCGAAATATACTTCTCCGGGTGAGAGTTTGTAGGCCAACTAATACACATGATTGTGCTAAATAAATTTCCTCTAGGTTAAGGGTTGTCAGCCCTACGCCAAAAGCTCTACAGCCATATTAGACCGAGACTTGCGGTTTAAAGGGGATTCCGAACCATTACAAACATAGAGATCCCGTCGGGACTCGAATCAGAGAAATTGTGGCATCGAGCGCCAGAGTTGGAGTCACTCGGCTGATAGGCCGTAAAACATCTACTGCACCCTATAAAACGCTAAAAATGCTGAGTATATACATTTTTTTTTTTTTTTTTTTTTTTGGTTTTTATAGATTTTTTTTTTTGATGATGCTACGTATTAAAAAACAATATCAACGAAACTAAAACTAGAAGCCAAAATAACAATAATAAATCATCTTTTACACTTTGCAGCACTTTGGTTGCATATTAATTTCTCCTAGCATGTATTCCTTAGAGATAAGTCGAAATAGGTGACCTCCACAGGTCATAAGCACAGTGATAGTCACCCAAACTCACTGCACCATCCTGCGAGCCCACTGAAAGAGATTAAGTCAAACAAAACAGCTCGAGCATATTTTAACAAGCGGCACAAAATAACGGACAGCCTCCGCGTAAACGTCTCACCTCATTTCCATCAGAGTTACGAGGGGCATAAAATCTTGTTATTGTGTAACTGAAGTTTGTCTCGTGACCGTAAACCGCGAGATAAGGAGGGTGACTACGGAATTTATGCATCCTTCCCAAAGTGGAACAGGAGACCCGGCATTCAAAATTGTTGTACTTTTACGATCATTTTCCGCTGGGCCCAGGCTGATTTGTGGAGGTATTGATGTCGATCCATTCCTCATAGGGGCGAGTGAGGTTTATGGCACATCAGGATGTCGATCAGTTTATAAATGAACCCCCCTGCCTAATTTGGTTGCATGGAAATGCAGCTGTTTGGATCGGAGGTCGTTTCGGGAATTATTAATTCTTTCCATAGCAGATGCAGGGTAGAAATGAATTTTAAAGTTTGTTTCAGCCTCAGAGCTATATTTATAACATGTGTTTAAAAGTAGATAGTAAATCTGAGGACATGGAACGTATTTAATCGAGAGCCTTTTCTCCTTTCCATTTTTCCCTGTCTTTTTCAGTTTGAATTTCATCCCACTTCCTGACGCCAGATGAGAGCAGAAAACTCTACAGATTACTCTTTGATTTCGAGTAAATTTGGAATTGTTTAAGGTGTCGAACAACTTAATATTTGGTGTAACCGAAAGCGCTTCCGTCCATTTTCGATGGGAATACATTTCAAGTAGTACGGGCAAAATAAAAGTCACTGAAGATAATTTAGAAATTCATAATATACGAGTGATTACTCGGGTGAGAGTATGAGAACGATTGTTGTTAGCGCATCTATGATAATCATGCAAAGAACATTTGTATGAAAAAGTCTTTGTCAAAACAAAAATGTTACAGTTACAGTCAAGTTACATTACATTCGTACAAGTTACAGTACAATTTAAAAATTTCAAAATTACAGTAAAAATGACAGTTTTTCGAAGTATGCCATATATTATATTTTAATAACATGCCTTATACTTCTACATCATCGCAATCGACCTATGGTGGGCCAAAGCCGTCTGCCTATAGGCAGATTCGAGACAACAGATTTTCTTTTTAAGTGTTAAAGTTGTCAGCCCTACCTCCAACGCTCTGCTATAGTCGTATTAAACAGTGATCTACGGTGAAAGTCGGTTCCGAAGCACTACAAACATATAAAACATCAGGGCCTTTTTGATAAATTATAGCATAGATAATTTACTCACGTCATGTGCATGTGTTTTTGGCATGATCGAAAGTACATGTTAAAGGATTAGAAATATATTTCTATTTTTAAACTCCTTCCTTGGATTTGTTTGCTCTAAATTCCAGTAACTAAACTGATAGAAATATTGTAAAACCTCATAGTGCACCCTTAAAATCGCTAAAACTGTTGAATAGCTACTTTTTTTCCCTTTTTGGTGATAGTAACCAGACCAAAATACTAAGTATTTAAAAACAATATCAACGAAACAAAAACTACAAGTCAAAATAACAATAATAAAACATCTTTTATACTTTGTAGGAATATTAATTTCTCCCCAACATGTATTCCTTAGAGATAAGTCGGAATAGGCGACATCCCCATGCCATAAGCACAGTGATTGTCACCCAAACTCACTTCACCATCTTCGACTCCATTGAAAGAGATTAAGTCAAACAAAAGAGCTCGAGCAAATTTTAACAAACGGCGCAAAATAACGGACGGCCTCCGCGTAAACATCTCGCCTCATTTCCATCCGAGTTACGAGGGGCATAAAATCTTGTTATTGTGTAACCGAAGTTTGTCTCGTGACCGTAAACCGCGAGATAAGGAGGGTGACTGCGGAATTTATGCATCCTTCCCAAAGTGGAACAGGAGACCCGGCATTCAGATTTGTTGTACTTTTACGAGCTTTTTCCGTTGGGCACAGGCTGATTTGTGGAAGTATTGATTTCGATCCATTCCTCATGGGGGCGAGTGCGGTTTATGGTGTATCAGGATGTCGATCAGTTTATAAATGGACAGCCAATTCTAATTTAGTTGCATGGATATGCAGCTATTTGGATCGGAGGTCGTTTCGGAAATTATTAATCTTCGTGCAGGCTGGAAGCGAATTTTAAAGTTTGTTTCAGCCTTATAGCCATATTTATAACTTATGTTTAAACGCGGATACTAAATCTGAAGACGTAGAATGTCGTTTAATCGGAAACCTATTCTCCTTTCCTACTTTTCCTTTTTTTTTTTCAACCTCACCCAATTTCTGGACGTCAGGCGATTGCAGAAAACTTGGAAGATTACTATTTTGTTGTGAGGAAATTTGGAGTTGTTTAAGGTATTGTAACGTTTGGTGTATTGTAACGTTTTTGATGTAACTGAAAGTGTTTTCCCCTCATTCCATTTTTGACGGAAATCCAGTACAAGCAGTGCGGGTAAAAAAAAGTCTCATAACTAAAAGTTTTTTTTTTTGGTTATATTTTAATTATGAAGATAATTTAAAAATTCATAATAAATGAGTGATTCGTCGGGTGAGTGTAAGAGAACGATTGTTGTTATCGCATCTAAGATAATAGTGCTATAGAAGTATGAAAATGTCTTTGCCAAATCAAAAATTTTACAGTTACAGTTTAAAAATTTCAAAGTTACAGTAAAAATGACAGTTTTGCGAAGTATGGCATCTATTATATTATTGATAATATACCTTCTACTACTCCATTGGCGCAACAGCCTTATGGTGGGCCAAAGCCGCCTGCCTACTGCCAGATTCGAGACAACAGATTTTCTTTTTACGGCTTAAGTTTGGCAGCCCGACGTCCAACGCTATATAGTCATATTAAACAGTGACATACGGTTTCAAGTGTGTTCCGAACCACTACAACATCCATAGCACCAGAGCGCTAGTTACTCGGCAATCAGGGCCCGTTTGATAATGTATAGCATTTATAAATGAACCTTTATAACATGTGTTCAAAAGTGGATACTAAAGCTGAAAACGTAGAACGCCATTTAATCGAGAGCCTATTCCCCTTTCCCGTTTTTCCCGGTCTTTTTTAACTTGAACTTCATCCAACTTCTAGAACGCAGAAAACTTTGAAGATCATTCTTCAGTCGATAAGAAATTTAGAGTTATTTAAAGTGTTGAAAGACTTAGTATTTGGTGTAAAAAATATGTATACAAAAAAAAAGTATTTGGGGAAACTGAAAGAACAGGAAGTAATTGAAAGTGCTTCCGTCTATTTTAGAATAGATGGAAATACAACTCAAGTATACCGGGAATACAACTCAAGTAGTACGGATGAACGAAAAATTATTGAAGAAAATTTTAGAATTCATAATAAATGTGATTCATCGTATGAGAGTATGATTTACGTCAAGATTTATATCTTCTGATTTTTTTTTTTTGAGGGCCTAAAAAAAGTTAGTGAATTTTAAAGAGAGAGCTATATTATAACATGTGTTTAAAATTGGATACTAAATTTGAAGAAGTAGGACGTCATTTGATAGAGAGCCTATTCTTCTTGAACACTTTTCCCTGTCTTTTTCAACTTGAATTTCATCCAACTTCTAGACGCCAGGATAACGCAGAAAAGTGGGCGATAAGAAATTTGGAGTTGTTCAACTGTATCGAAAAAAAATTAGTATTTGGTGTAAAAAAAAGAAGTATTTATTGTAAGTGAATGTGTTTTCGTCCATTTTTGCATTTTATTGAGATATAATAATATGTATATTATTGAGAAACGCATAAAAATATTGGGAATTATATACATGTTTTAAAATTACTAATTAATTAACTCAGTTTAATTAACTTAAACTCAAAAATAATTAAATAATTTTAAGTATCAATTCAATTTAAGAAATTTATTCAATTATTTTATTATTTTATTAAATAATTTCAATCAAATTTACTTTAGGTCAGAGGACATTTCTGATAAAAAAAAATTAAATTAAAATAAATATTAGTAAAGTAAATGATTCATTAATTTATTTAAATTTAAAAACATATATAAAGCATATAATATGAATAAATTTACGAAGAATTATTTATGTTTTTATAGTTGTAGTTATTAATATTTAAAAAGACAAATTATGATAATTTTTCCTGTCATAAAAATATAATTATTTCTTAAAAATGCGATAAATATTTTTAAAAAAGAACATAAACTGGTATTGAACATATAAGATGGAGATTTTAAAACAAATAAATTTAATTAATTCCTTATTAACGTTCCACATAGCTAATTCCCACAATCATAATCAGTGTTACTCGATATCTAGAATAATTTGCTTTCACCTAATATACATTTTCTTGATTATATAATAAATATTTCATTATGTAATATATATATATCTTGTGGGTGTTGACAATATAAATTTAATTGCATAAAATTTTTAGAAGGCATAACCCATTATTTTTCTATAACGGTATTTAATACACTACTGTGTCCAAAATGTAAGACCAATTTTCAATTTAAATTTCACGGGCAAATGGTATTTTAATTTAATTTTAGTTTTTAGGTCTGCTGGCACTGCCCTTGACACGTGTGTGAAATTTTAAGTCAAAATATTCCTTAGTGTCTGAATTACTCTTAGTTATGTAAGATGCTAAAACTGATTCCGGCGATTTTGAAATGACTGAAATAATTGAGCAAGAACTCGCGTTAAATTTTGTCTGCGGAAACATATAGAATGTGGTAAAAGGCATTCGATGAGAATTTCTATATCGGAAAGAAATGATTAGAAGTAATATAAACAGTTCAAAGAAGGTATGGAACGTGTTCAAGGTAAACAGCCCTCTGGAGGACCACCAACCTCAACCGACGAAGCTCACGTCCAAAAAATTAAATATTTGGTACTTGCAAACCGTCGATTTACAATTAGAGACCAATTGACTTTAATTATAATTACACTGTATATTACATATAGATAGATAGATAGATATAGATAGAATAGCATTGTAAAATCACGAAATTATGCTCTTCTAAACTGCAAATTTATTTGCAGCAATTTCGTCTAAATATATTTAATAAAACTCGTCTAAACTTTCGTCTAATAAATCTACCTTAAATATTTAGCATTTAAAAAGGTTGCTTTAAACAATACGTTTCACTTCAAACATCTTTAAATACAGATGAAAAATTAGAATTGACACATTTTTCACTGCAGTTCATTGATATAATACGCAGTAAAGAAGTAATAAACTTCGAAGGAATAAAACTTGTGCAATCATTAAAAGCGACTTACTACATGCCATTAGCATAAATACACCCACATAAAAAAGCAGAACCCTTTTTCCTCCCACTAATGAGCGCTTCGGTAGGAACCTTTTGCAGCTCACCCTCCTTCCAAACATTCGAACTTCTTTTTCAAATACGTCCAAATATGACTCCCCGTTCGAAGCAGCCCTTTTGGAATTTTAAGGAGTCCCCAATCGTTATTCCGTCTTGCTTTAAACAAAAGATAACATTCCAATTCGACGTCGCAAGAGATAATTAATTGCAGCTTCCGTGTACAGGGGAAGCAGATACAATCTGACCACCCCCTTTTCTGCTCACCCTACCCTCTTTCATCATTATCTCTGTCGGAAGCGATCTCAATTTGACAGCATAGAATTACACGGGGAGAGATAAGGGCAGAGGCTGACCTTTATCTGTATGCGTGGTGTAGGGGTAACTTTGGGGGCAGTGATTCCCGAATTGCGGGGAGTAATGTATTTCTCACAGAAAATAAAACCACGTTAAAGCAGTTAGAAAATTAACATGCATTAAGATGGAAAATAAATTTCTGATGAACATCAATTTGAAAGACCTTAATCATTACTATCAATAACTACCTATAGAAACATAATAAAGCAACTAATATTTAATACATATGATTAAAGTTTCTTATAATAACTGATAGTAATTACGAAGGATTAAAAGAAAAATAAAGCCACTAAAAATGAACTTCTCAATTGGACAGCAATTCTAATTTAGCATCTGCAAACGTGAAACAGAGTGGCCTGATGAATAGGGTTTGGGGATTCCGAATTCGGCAAGTTTGGTTCAAAACATAAGTGATGTCATGTCTATGGTACAAAGAGGCACACTAGCACACTGTAGGTTGGAATGTCCTTTCGTTTGATTTCAGAAAGAAAAGTGAGGAGGATACAAAAGTCCGTTAGGTTAACATGGAAAAAAAATTCTTCATTAGTGTCGTATTTCCAAATATATGATAATGTTTTGTGTGTGCGGAGGAGTACCTTTCACCCGCCTTATAACTTTATTCCAGGTTGTTTTGTGCAAATATATAGTTGTTTGATTTGTTGCTCTACGGGTGTTTTACACACTTAGACTAATTCGATCGTAACTTACTGTTTAACGGGGGGTTCTGAACCACTAACAAACCTCCATGACACCGGCAGGAATCGCACCTGAAGCCTGTGCTACCAAATACCGGAGCCCTAGCCCTTAGGCCGCAATCTGATTTAGAAACAAGCTTTAGAAACATTATATATAGCATAGTATAGTACAGTATAGTATAGTAAAGTTAAATCCCGAAAGTAAGAAATTTTAAACTGCTAATTGAAAAATTTACTTCCGGCAATTTCGCCTAAATAAATTTAATAAACCTCGCATAAAATGTCGTCTATTACTCCCTTAAACATTTAGCATTCAAAAAGACTATTTAAAACAAACTGTTTCACTTCAAACAAAGTACTAATAAGAGTATAAAAATTTCAATTGAAGTATTTTTCACTGCAGGCCATTGATATAATACGCAGAAAAGAAGGACACAGTTTAAAACTTGTACAATCATTAAAAGCGACTTACTACATGCCATTCGCAGAAATACACCCACATAAAAAAAGCGAATTCTTTTTTCCACCCACTAATGAGTGCTTCAGAAGGAAACTTTCGCAGTCCACCCTCCCTCCAAATGTCCCGACTTCTTTTTCGAATACGTCCAAATATGACTTCCTGTTCGAAGCAGCCCTTTAGGAAGTTTAATGAGTCCCCAATCGTTGTTCCGTCTTGCGTTAAACAAAAGATAACATTCCATTTGACGTTGCTGGAGATAATTAATTGTAGCTTCGGTGTAGGGGGGAAGCAGATACAATCTGACAACCCCCCTCTTTCATCATTATCTCCATCGGAAGCGATCTCAATTTGACAGCACGGAATTACGTGGGAAGAGATAAGGGCAGGGGCTGACCCCTATCTGCGTGCGTTGTGTAGGGGTATCTTTGGGGGCAATGGTTCACAAATGGCGGGGAGTAATGCATTTCCCACAGCAAATTCAGCCATTAATAATTAATATTAATAACTATTTATAGAAACATAATAAAGCTACTAACATTACTACTTATTATTATTCTTATGATTACTAATAATAATGAAGCTTCTTATAATAATTGATAGTAATTATAAACTATCAACTATGTATAGTAGTAACTATGGGTTATAAGAAAAATAAAGCCACTAAAAATAAACTTTTCAATTGAACCGTAATTCAAATTTAGCATCTGCAAACATGGGGCCAGTAAGTAGTCCTGTTAAGTAGGGTTTGGGGATTCCGAATTGGGGAAGCCTGCTTTGAAACCTGATAAGCTCATAAGCTGATATCCATAGCATAAATAGGCATAATATATATGTAGACTGCGAAGTCCTTCCATTTGGTTTCAGAAAGAAAAGGGAAGTTTGGTTTGGTGTGTTGTTCTACGGTCATCTTGTGCGCTCTTTAGGCTAAATAGACCGGGACCTACAGCTTAACGTGTATTCCGAACCACCAACAAAGATCCATGCCAACGCCAGTATTAGAACCTAAAGCCTTCGATACCAATGACCACAGCGCTAGCCAGTTGGCCATCAGGCAGCAAGAAAACGGAGGAGAATACAGAAGTCCGTTCGGTACCCATTGAAAAATATCTTTATTAGCGTCGTATTTCCAAATATATGATAACAGTTTCTTTTGTGTCTGTGGGGGAGGGGTGAGGCAACCTTTCACTCCGCCTTATTACTTTATTTTACTTTGTTTATCTACGGATTTTCCCCCACACTTTAGGCTAATTATAGCGTAACTGTTTAACGAGGGTTCTGAACCACTAACAAATATCCATGCCACCACCAGGAATCGCACTTGACACTCTGCATCAAAGACCAGAGCGCTATCCCTCCGGCCGCCCTCTGGTTTAGAAACATTATTTAGAGTATAGTATAGTAATAGTATAATATAGTAAAATTGCGAAAGTAATAAGCCATTTTAAACTGTTAAATGCAAATTTATTTCCGGCAATGTCGTCTAAATAAATTTAACATACCTCGCCGAAAATTTCGTCTAATAATTCTCCGTTAAATATTTAGTTTCTGAATAGACGATTTTAAACTGTTTCACTTCAAACAACTTTAAGATTTTTAAATAAAAATCATTAAAATAACAATAAGAGTATAAAAATTTCAACTCAAGTGTTTCTCACTGCAGGTCATTGATATAATACGCAGAAAAGAATGACATAGTTTAAAACTTGTGCAATCATTAAAAGCGACTTACTACATGCCATTAGCAGAAACACACACACATAAAAAAAAGCGAATACTTTGTTTCCTCCCACTAATGAGCGCTTCAGAAGGAACCGGTTGCCGTCCATCCTCCTTCCAAATGTCCCAACTTCTTTTTCGAATACGTCCAAATATGACTCCCCGTTCGAAGCAGCCCTTTTGGAAGTTTAATGAGTCCCCAATCGTTATTCTGTCTTGCGTTAAACAAAAGATAACATTCCATTCGACGTTGCAAGAGATAATTAATTGCAGCTTCGGTGTAGGGGGGAAGCAGATACAATCTGACAAACCCCCTCCTCCTCTTTCATCATTATCTCTGTCGGAAGCGATCTCAATTTGACAGCATAAAATTACATGGGGAGAGATAAGGGCAGAGGCTGACCTCTATCTGTGTGCGTTGTGTAGGGGTATCTTTGAGAGCAGTGGTTCTCAAATTGCGGGGAGTAATGCATTTCCCACAGCAAATAGAACCACTTTAAAGCAAGTAGAAAATTAACGTACATTAAGATTTAAATAAATTTCTGATGAACATTAATTTGAAAGCCATTTAATAATTAGTATTAATAGCTATTTATATAAAAAATAAATCTAATAACAATAACTGCTTATGATTACAAAAAAATATAGCTGGTTTTCCTCATAATCTGCAGCTATCCTGGTGAATAGGGAATGAGGATTCCAAATTGGGGGCGGGGGGTTGAAGCTTGTTTCGAAACCTGGTAAGTGATGCTATGTCTATGGTATAAATAAGCGCAATATCTCCGTAGATTGGAATGTCCATCAGTTTGGTTTCAGGATGAAAGGGAGGAGAATACGCAAGTGGGGATACAGAAGTCCGTTACGTTCCCATTGAAAAATATCTTCATTAGTGTCGTCTTTACAAATATATAACAGTTTTTGCTGAAGCGATGTGTGTGTGTGTGTGGGGGGAGAGCACCTTTCAATCCTCCTTATAACTTTATTCCCGGTTATTTTGAGCACTTATATAGAGATTTGATTTGTTGCTCTACGGTCTTTTTTGCACACTTTAGGCTAATTAAAACATAACTTACTGTTTAAGGGCGTTCTGTACCACTAACGTAACATCCATTTTAACGCCAGGAATGGAACCTGAAGCCTGCGGTACCAAAGACTAGAGCGCTAGCCAATAAGCAACCATCTAATTTAGAAACAAACTTTACAAACGTTATACATAGTATAGTGTAGTAACGTAAAATAAAATCGCGAAAGTTAACTATTTTAAACTGCTAATTGCAAACTTATTTCAATCAATTTCGCCTAAATAAATTTAACAAACCTCGCCTAAAATTTCATCAAATAATTCTCTCTTAAATATTTAGTCTTTAAACACTATTTCACTCCAAACAACTTTAATTTTAAGATTTTTTAATAAAAATCATTAAAATAATAATAACAGTAGAAAAATTTGAATTGAAGTATTTTTCAATGCAGGACATTGATATAATACGCAGAAAAGAGCACAGTCTAAAACTTGTGCAATCATTAAAAGTGACTTACATGCCATTAGCAGAAATTCCCCCACATTAAAAAGCAGAATACTTTTTTCCTCACACTAATGAGCGCTTCAGAAGGAACCTTTTTGCAGTCCACCCTTCTTCCAAACGTCCCGACTTCTTTTTCGAATACGTCCGAATATGACCCCCCCGTTCGAAGCAGCCCTTTTGGAAGTTTAATGAGTTCCCAATTGTTACTCTGTCTTGCGTTAAACAAAAGATAGCATTCCATTCGTCGTTGCAAGAGATAATTAATTGCAGCTTTGGTGTAGAGGGGAAGCAGATACAATCTGGCCACCCCCCTTTCCTCCCCCACCTTTCATCATTATCTGCGTCAGAAGCGATCTCAATTGGACAGCGCGGAATGACATGGGAAGAGATAAGGGCAGTGGCTGACCCCTATCTGCGTCCGTTGTGTAGGGGTAGCTTTGAGGACAATGGTTATCAAATTGCTGGGAATAATGCATTTTCCACTGAAAATAAAACCACTTTAAAGCAATTAGAAAATTAATGGGCATTAAGGTGGAAATAAATTTCTCATGAACATGAGTTTGAAAGCCATTAATAATTACTAATAATAACTATTTATAGAAATAATAAAGATAATAACAAGTACTACTTATGATTACAAAAAGGATTATATAGCTGGATCTTCGCATAACAATTGATGGTAATTGGGGGCATATGGCCGACTGACTAGCGCTTTGGTGCTCAGTGCTATTAGATTTCGTGTTTGATGTCCGGTGGTGTCATCGATGTTTGTAGTGATTCAGGATTCACTTTAAACCGTAGGTTCCGATCTAATATGACTGTTGGGCGTAGGGCTGATAACCCTATTTCGTAAAAAAAAACATCTCATGTTTCGGAATCTGCCAGTATTCAGATAGCCAAGGTCTACCATAGGGCTGTTGTGCCAATGAAGACGAGTTACTAAGGTTTATAAGAGTAATATAAAAAAGTGTATAGTAACTAATATAAAAAAATATAGTAAGTAATATAAAAAAAATTTTAAACTTCAATTCCTACTTTTTTTTCACTATATTGCAGAAAGTCCTTTATAAATAATTTTCATTCATTTTTTTAAGTTAGAAAAAATTATCTCTCTCTCTTACACAATTCTCTCACTCACTAATATATTCACATGTTTCACTTTCCATTCTGTTCCCTCCTTGACTCAGACTAGATCCCAGAATGAAAAACGAATCTGGAAAAGAAATTTTTTTCCAGCGATCTACACGCTTCGCCACTGACGGTATTTATTCCTAAATTTATATACTGCTAAATATCTTATATAAGAGAAATTTTTCTCCCATATAAAACTAAAATTAATTAATTAAATTTAATTAATGAATTAATATTTGAACAAACTGTTTTAACATCAAGTGTTATCTCCACTATAAGTTCAAAAAAATGTATTTGAACTTTAGTGCATGAATAAAAAGTGTTTTATTAACGACTGAAAATTTGAACAAGACATATAAATATATATAGCGAGTGTGTGAACTAATAGTAGGAATTGAAAAATAAAGGCACTAAAAACTCCTCATTAGCGATCGCATAGAGAACGTGGGGATTAAATTGTATCGTATAAGGTTGAAATTGCTTGCAATCATTATATAATTTATGTGTTGTGGTGGTATATTTTATGCATGGCCGTTGGAAGGGTGTATATGATGATCACTAGCCCTTATCGGATAACAATCAGATCTGGTGATTTTTTCCGTATCTGGTAAGAGCTAGTGAACATCATATACACTCTTCCAACGGTCATGCATAAAATATACCACCACAACACATAAATTATATAATGATTGCAAGCAATTTCAACCTTATACGATACAATTTAATCCCCACGTTCTCTATGCGATCGCTAATGAGGAGTTTTTAGTGCCTTTATTTTTCAATTCCTACTATTAGTTCACACACTCGCTATATATATTTATATGTCTTGTTCAAATTTTCAGTCGTTAATAAAACACTTTTTATTCATGCACTAAAGTTCAAATACATTTTTTTGAACTTATAGTGGAGATAACACTTGATGTTAAAACAGTTTGTTCAAATATTAATTCATTAATTAAATTTAATTAATTAATTTTAGTTTTATATGGGAGAAAAATTTCTCTTATATAAGATATTTAGCAGTATATAAATTTAGGAATAAATACCGTCAGTGGCGAAGCGTGTAGATCGCTGGAAAAAAATTTCTTTTCCAGATTCGTTTTTCATTCTGGGATCTAGTCTGAGTCAAGGAGGGAACAGAATGGAAAGTGAAACATGTGAATATATTAGTGAGTGAGAGAATTGTGTAAGAGAGAGAGATAATTTTTTCTAACTTAAAAAAATGAATGAAAATTATTTATAAAGGACTTTCTGCAATATAGTGAAAAAAAAGTAGGAATTGAAGTTTAAAATTTTTTTTATATTACTTACTATATTTTTTTATATTAGTTACTATACACTTTTTTATATTACTCTTATAAACCTTAGTAACTCGTCTTCATTGGCACAACAGCCCTATGGTAGACCTTGGCTATCTGAATACTGGCAGATTCCGAAACATGAGATGTTTTTTTTTACGAAATAGGGTTATCAGCCCTACGCCCAACAGTCATATTAGATCGGAACCTACGGTTTAAAGTGAATCCTGAATCACTACAAACATCGATGACACCACCGGACATCAAACACGAAATCTAATAGCACTGAGCACCAAAGCGCTAGTCAGTCGGCCATATGCCCCCAATTACCATCAATTGTTATGCGAAGATCCAGCTATATAATCCTTTTTGTAATCATAAGTAGTACTTGTTATTATCTTTATTATTTCTATAAATAGTTATTATTAGTAATTATTAATGGCTTTCAAACTCATGTTCATGAGAAATTTATTTCCACCTTAATGCCCATTAATTTTCTAATTGCTTTAAAGTGGTTTTATTTTCAGTGGAAAATGCATTATTCCCAGCAATTTGATAACCATTGTCCTCAAAGCTACCCCTACACAACGGACGCAGATAGGGGTCAGCCACTGCCCTTATCTCTTCCCATGTCATTCCGCGCTGTCCAATTGAGATCGCTTCTGACGCAGATAATGATGAAAGGTGGGGGAGGAAAGGGGGGTGGCCAGATTGTATCTGCTTCCCCTCTACACCAAAGCTGCAATTAATTATCTCTTGCAACGACGAATGGAATGCTATCTTTTGTTTAACGCAAGACAGAGTAACAATTGGGAACTCATTAAACTTCCAAACGTCCCGACTTCTTTTTCGAATACGTCCGAATATGACCCCCCCGTTCGAAGCAGCCCTTTTGGAAGTTTAATGAGTTCCCAATTGTTACTCTGTCTTGCGTTAAACAAAAGATAGCATTCCATTCGTCGTTGCAAGAGATAATTAATTGCAGCTTTGGTGTAGAGGGGAAGCAGATACAATCTGGCCACCCCCCTTTCCTCCCCCACCTTTCATCATTATCTGCGTCAGAAGCGATCTCAATTGGACAGCGCGGAATGACATGGGAAGAGATAAGGGCAGTGGCTGACCCCTATCTGCGTCCGTTGTGTAGGGGTAGCTTTGAGGACAATGGTTATCAAATTGCTGGGAATAATGCATTTTCCACTGAAAATAAAACCACTTTAAAGCAATTAGAAAATTAATGGGCATTAAGGTGGAAATAAATTTCTCATGAACATGAGTTTGAAAGCCATTAATAATTACTAATAATAACTATTTATAGAAATAATAAAGATAATAACAAGTACTACTTATGATTACAAAAAGGATTATATAGCTGGATCTTCGCATAACAATTGATGGTAATTGGGGGCATATGGCCGACTGACTAGCGCTTTGGTGCTCAGTGCTATTAGATTTCGTGTTTGATGTCCGGTGGTGTCATCGATGTTTGTAGTGATTCAGGATTCACTTTAAACCGTAGGTTCCGATCTAATATGACTGTTGGGCGTAGGGCTGATAACCCTATTTCGTAAAAAAAAACATCTCATGTTTCGGAATCTGCCAGTATTCAGATAGCCAAGGTCTACCATAGGGCTGTTGTGCCAATGAAGACGAGTTACTAAGGTTTATAAGAGTAATATAAAAAAGTGTATAGTAACTAATATAAAAAATATAGTAAGTAATATAAAAAAAATTTTAAACTTCAATTCCTACTTTTTTTTCACTATATTGCAGAAAGTCCTTTATAAATAATTTTCATTCATTTTTTTAAGTTAGAAAAAATTATCTCTCTCTCTTACACAATTCTCTCACTCACTAATATATTCACATGTTTCACTTTCCATTCTGTTCCCTCCTTGACTCAGACTAGATCCCAGAATGAAAAACGAATCTGGAAAAGAAATTTTTTTCCAGCGATCTACACGCTTCGCCACTGACGGTATTTATTCCTAAATTTATATACTGCTAAATATCTTATATAAGAGAAATTTTTCTCCCATATAAAACTAAAATTAATTAATTAAATTTAATTAATGAATTAATATTTGAACAAACTGTTTTAACATCAAGTGTTATCTCCACTATAAGTTCAAAAAAATGTATTTGAACTTTAGTGCATGAATAAAAAGTGTTTTATTAACGACTGAAAATTTGAACAAGACATATAAATATATATAGCGAGTGTGTGAACTAATAGTAGGAATTGAAAAATAAAGGCACTAAAAACTCCTCATTAGCGATCGCATAGAGAACGTGGGGATTAAATTGTATCGTATAAGGTTGAAATTGCTTGCAATCATTATATAATTTATGTGTTGTGGTGGTATATTTTATGCATGACCGTTGGAAGAGTGTATATGATGTTCACTAGCTCTTACCAGATACGGAAAAAATCACCAGATCTGATTGTTATCCGATAAGGGCTAGTGATCATCATATACACCCTTCCAACGGCCATGCATAAAATATACCACCACAACACATAAATTATATAATGATTGCAAACAATTTTACCCTAATACAGAATATTTATAAATGCATATTGATGTCCATATCGACACGACACTATTGGAAGGAATTGTGAAATGAAAGAATATACTATAATGTATATTTGCCACTGCAAAAAGTGTATGAATGATGTAGTAAATTCAAAAATGGTATGACACCTGTGAAATACTCTCCTCATCCTCATCAAATGCACAGAGTTATGGTTCCGGAGAATATTCTTTTTTTTCCTAATGCAGCTTGGCAATATAGGGGCAGTTATCTATATGCCATAAGCATGGACTGCACTGCTGTTACTCATTTAGCACTACAAAGGGGGAACGTGTGGCTTGAAAATATGTTACGGACGATGAGTAACACTACCACCACAACGTTCTACGATCCTATTAGACCGGGACCTACCGCTCAAAGTGGATTCCGAACCACTACAAACATCCATGGCACTGCTGGGACTCGAATCCGAAACCAGTGGTACCGAGCGCCAGAGCGCTAGTCACTCGGCCACCAGGCCCCTAATCAGGCCCTCGGAGAATATTCTTGTAGTTGAAACGTGAAATAGGATAGTTTGTGTACAGATTTATGCAGGAAATAGCTACAAATTTTATTTGATGGAATATATATATATATATACACAGTGGATAAAAAAAGTATTGGCAATTGCCTATAAATGATCATAGTTGCTAACAAAGTACGCTTACAAATTTTATTTTAACATAGCGATTACAGAAGGAGAAAAGACAAAAAAATAACGAAATTTCATTTAAATATTTTTTTAGTCGAAATCTACGAGAAAATCCAAAATTTACATGATAAAAAAAGTATTAGCAAAATTATGAAATTGACAAAATTTTGAGCGAAAACAAAATCAGTATATGCTTAGTACTTTGTATGCATACCTTCTGCATCTATAACAGCTTGTAATCTATTTCTCATAGAGGAAACTAAGGTCTTTGTTGTACTGTTGGGAATTTTGTGCCACTCTTGCAGGAGTAAACGATTGAGGTCGTCTTTACTTGAAATTTTATGTTTCTTGATTTCTAGATCCAGCAGGTGCCATAAATTTTCAATTGGATTGATGTCAGGCAATTGAGGTGTGGTTTTTAATTGGCGAGGTGCATTGTAGAGTAGCCATTCACGGGTGAGATTCGCTCTATGCTTGGGGTCATTGTCTTGTTGAAAAACTAATGATGTTCTCAAGCCAAAATGTTGGGCACTGATTTTTAAGTTATGGAACAAAATATCAATGTATGTACGTGTTGTCATAATACCATAAAAAAAATGCATGTTGCCATTTGCATTAGCTGCCATACAGCCCTAAACTAAGACGCTGCCTCCACCATGTTTTACAGTAGCAGTTAAATGTTGCTTTTCCAATTCAGTATTTGGTCTCCTCCACACATATCGTCGTCCATCACTGCTGAAAATGTTAAACTTTGATTCGTCGGAAAAAATTACTGTGTTCCAAAACTCTTCAGTTAAATCAACGTGGGATTTTGCGAAATCTAACCTCTTTCTCCTATTTATTTCCAAGATGAATGGTTTCTTTCCAGCTACCCTTCCATAATAACTTCTCTCGTGTAAAACATTCCGTACAGTCTGTACGCTGAAAGTCTTTTGCGAAGTGAAAGCAACATCTCTAGCTATCTGGGGTGCACTTATTTTAGGGTTTTCTTAACCTTGTTAATAATGACACGTTCTTCTCTTGTAGAAAATATTCGAGGTCGTCCACTTCTAGTCTAATTTTCCGTTGATCCTGTTTCCTTGAACTTTTTTACAACACTTCTGACAGTAAATAAACTTATATTGAACTGCACTCCTATAGCACGATAAGTTAAACCTTCATTTCTGAGCCTAATAATCGTGTTTTTAACACTAACGTCCAACTCCTTCGATTTCGAAGTCATTTTATTGCAGTAATCGCAAAATAATGCATAGACACTTTTGGAATAGCTTTGCAGACTTTATACCGGTAGAGTTTCTTATCAGTCGAAACACGTGACTTCAGTGTAACAAAATTTGCATAGCAGTTAAAACTTTGCCAATACTTTTTTGGCATACAAATTTTCGTTTTTGAAAGAAAAGATTGTAGAAAATGCAAATTAAAATAAAATTTTTACTATTTTTATACATCTAAGATGTCTTGTATTTAATTACGACAGCTAAAATTGCATAACCTTTTATTTATTTGTTAATATGAATAAATTAAGGCAATTGCCAATACTTTTTTTACCCACTGTAGGTATATACGAAGAGGGGCATAACGGGATGCAAAGCCAATCAAAATTTAGTCACTTTGTAAAAGTTGAAGGATCTGTTTTAAAATGTGAGATTCTGTAAGAAAACAACACATACTCATTTACCATCTATAAAGTCGTTTTTAAGATTTTCATTTTAAATAAATTAACTTATCAATTACATCTTCACATTAAACTAAACATTGCAAATTTAAAAAAAAAATCAAAATTTAAAACTGCTATTAAATGTATGTGTTTTTGAAACTCGTAAAAAAAATGACTTTTGAAAACAGGGGCTGTAAACCTCATTGGTTAGTGTCACACTATGTTAAAGTGTTCTTCCATGCCCAGCATCAGAATGAGGATCAAATTGTTTAAGTCTAAAAGATCTCACCTCAAAACATGGCGGCGAACATTAATCTCAATAGACGTTTCTTTCAAAGTAATTCGATTAGTGAAATAAAAACGTGACCGGAGCTCAAAGCGCCTGCGATCTATATAAATTAAGAGGAACGTGGAAACCAAGAGCCCCTGCAGGCCTACGCCCCGGTTTAGTATTCTGAAAGCAGGGCGCACACTTTTTTTTCTTTATTCCTGCAAGAAAAAAAAATGATGTTTGCAATTTGCATCTCTAGATGTTATTAGTTTAACTGGATCAGATAAACGAATTAGAGGAGTTATTTTGATTAGAGTAGACTGCAAATTACATAAAGGGAAACATTGGAAGCTCTGCCTTTAGAAATTGCTGCTTTTTTTTTTATTCGAATGAAGTGCTGAGAATGTTTTTTTATTTTAAATTAAGGTTAGAATTGTAACCATTTATTCTTGCGGAATTTATTGGAGAAGTTTGGTTTGTCGCCGTATGGTCATTTTGTGCAGAATATAGACTAATTATACCGGGACCTACAGTTTAACATGGATTCCGAATCACTCACGAACATCCATGCCACTGCCAAGATTCGAACCTGAAGCGTGTGATACCAATGACCACATCACTAGCCACTAGCAACTTGGCCACCAGGCCGGCCGGACTCGAGGAGAAGACGAAATGTGTACAAACCCACGCATACCCTTCCTATTCATTCTATTCTGCGTTGGAAAAATATAAGTGCAGGTTCTTTATGCTATTTCCTGGGGGACGCTGATTCTGCTACACATTTGGTGTTGTAATGGCAAATGACTTCAACTCAAAATATCTAGCAGTGGAAAATAATGATGTTTCAATGATTCGTATTGGTTTCAATGAATTATATTGGTACTAAAGACCAGAGCGAGCCAACTGGCCATCAGGCCGCCATTATTGGAGAGGGGGATAAAGCGTTGGGTTTCCAAAATCTGGTTCTGTGTTGTGTATAATCCTCAATGTCTTGCAGTACTGATGGACATCCCATAAGTAGTCTACTCATAGCCTACTTATAAGTTAACCATTATTTTACATTATATTAAAATTGGTGCTCTTTCTTGAAGAAAGCTTTATAAATATGTAGGAAGGAATGACCTTTTATTTACTTTGAAAAAAAAAAAAAAAAAAAAAGAAAGAATAGTAGGGTGCGAAATTTTAGGTTGAGATTTGCGGACCTTTGTCGACCAGAGGGCCCTTCGTCTTCAACGCGTTCTCTGCCTTCTTTGAACTGTTTATACCATTTCTAAACATTCCTTTCCGATATACAAATTTTCACCGAATGCCTTCTGCAACATTCTATACGTTTCCGCGAACAAAATTTTCTTTGCTCAATTAATTCAGACATTTCAAAAATCGCCGGAATCAGTTTTAGCGTCTTACAAAGCCAAGCGTAACTCAAACTCTAATGAATATTTTGACGTCAAATTTCACACAGATGTCAAGGACTGTGCCAACAACCTAAAAAAAAAAGGAAATCCCATAAGCCCCTTGAATTTCAAATTGAATAATTGGTGTTACTTTTTGGACACAGTAGTATTCTCTAGTTTTATTTATTGCATCCCACTTCAACTTTTGAGATCTTCCCAATCATGTTTTTAAAATGCTATGTCGTTTAGATTCCGTGTTTGTCATTTCCAACATTGAATTTCCCATGTTGTGCAGCACAACGTCATCCGGCGAACACTTTTGAATTAAATTTAATTTCTCGAGATTGCTTTAGCACATCTAGTCCATGTACCACTTTCAATAGCAGAATGCTCTAGATATTAGAAGTATAATTATGACCTCCCTGTAATTCCTTTTATCTTTATCTGTTCCATAACAACAGATTATTCGATTAACACCGAACATCTATGATCGTCGGACTTGACACCTGTGGAATTTCAGTTGTGGTACCATTTGAAATTATTCTCTGTGTAATCGTCCAAAAAAAAGTGGGACAGCCTTAATAACTTTTGTAATAATCATTAGATCTTCACAATAGGAGTATGGTTTAAAATAACTGGAGAGGACTCTGTAGACTCTGCTTCAAAAAACGAGAAAACTCGATGACATTTGCGATGTTCAGTATCTTGCCTCGTTAGTCGGACTATCTCGGGACAGTGTTCCGATATTTTTTCAATACGATACACAAATGAGAGGTAGTTCCCCTAAAAGTCCTCCCGGAAGGCACTGCCCTCCTTCATCAGCGACATGGAGCCAAGTCAGACTTTACTACCTAGGGGTGCTCCATCACAACAGAAGCTACCCTCTTTCCTCTATCCATGATAGCACAGGAATGCATGGTCTAGATCAGGGGTGTCCCCTTCTTTAGATCAGGTATCCCTTGTTAAGTTCAAATTTGAATTCATTGTGACGAGTGGTACTTTTTTTTGTGGGACTTTAAGTTCCAGTTATTATGAGAACCTTTAATATAATTAGTAATTATGCGTAGTAGGTGTCAGTAGTTTTCTTACATTTCTATAAATAGTTTTTAATGGTAGATATTAATTGCTCTCAAAATCATTTTCATCAGAAATTTATTTCCCTCTTAATGCTTGTTAATTTTCTAATTGCTTAAAAGTGGTTTTATTTTGTGTGGGAAATGCATTACTCCCCGCAATTCGAGAACGACTGCACTCAAAGCTACCCCTACACCACATACACAGATAGAGGTCATCCCCTGCCCGTATCTCATCTCATGTAATTCTGCGCTGTCAAATTGAGATCGCTTCCGACAGAGATAATGATGAAAGAGGGTGGGGGGGGGCAGAAGAGGGGGTGGTCAGATTGTATCTGCTTCCCCTCTACACCGAAGCTGCAATTAATTATCTCTTGCAACGTCGAATTGAATGTTATCTTTTGTGGAACGCAAGACAGAACAGCGATTGGGGACTCATTAAACTTCCAAAAGGGCTGCTTCGAACAGTTAGTCATATTTGGACGTATTCGAAAAAGAACGTTTGGAAGAAAGGTGGGCTGCAAAAGTTTCCTTCTGAAGCGCTCATTAGTGTAGAGAAAAAAGTATTCGCTTTTTTTTATGTGTGTGTGTGTGTGTGTGTTTCTGCTAATGGCATGTAGTAAGTCCTTTTTAATGATTGCACAAATTCTAAACTATGTCCTTCTTTTCTGCGTATTATATCAATGACCTGCAGTGAAAAATACTTCAATTCAACTTTTTCTTCTGTATACAAATTTGCTACTCTTATTATTACTTTAATGATTTTCATTTAAAAATCTTAAAATTGAAGTAGTTTGTAGTGAAACGTTTTCTTTAAAGTAGCATTTTTAAATGCTAAATATTCAAGGGAGGTTTATTAGACGAAAATTTAGACGAGGTTTATTAAATTTATTTAGACGAAATTGGAGGAAATAAATTTGCAGTTTAAAAATCAGTATACTTCCGTAATTTTACTATACTATAATAATTTTGAAAGATAAATGTTTCTTCTTGTTTCTAAAACAGATTGCTGAATTTGTTTACAGTATTTCTATTATATAATGGTGACTTAATGAGCAAATTATTCAACATTTTCACAAACGCCATCGAGTCTCTTAATTTCTGATAGCAGTGACGATAACGGACTCCACTAACGTATACAAATCACTGCCATCAAGCACGCTTCTTACATATTTTATCACTTCGTGCGCGAATCCATATTGTAGATGCGGCCTTATGGCCAAGTGGCTAGCTCTCCGGCCTTTAGTACCGGAGCTTCAGCCCGATTCCAGGAGACGGCATGAATGTTTGTAAGTGGTTTGGAATCGACGCTAAACTGTAGGTCCCGGTCAAATTAGTCTACAGTATGCACAAAATGACCGTAGAGCGACAAACCAAACCTTACTAATCACTATCAGTTATTATGAGAAGCTTCAATAATATTAATAAGCATAAGTAGTAATTGTTAGTAGCTTTATCACGTTTCTATAATTATGTATTAATAGTAATTATTAATTGCTTTCAAATTAATGTTCATCAGAAATTGATTTTCTTCTTAAAGCATTTTAATTTTCTAATTGTTTTAAAGTGGTTTTATTTTCTGTGGGTAATGCATTACTCCCCGCAATTCGAGAACCACTGCTCTCAAATCTACCCTCACACCACACACACAGATAGAGGTCTTCCCCTGCCCTTATCTCATCCCATGTAATTCTGCACTGTCAAATTGAGATCGCTTCCGACAGAGATAATGATGAAAGAGGGTAGGGGGAGGGTGCAGAAAAGGGGGTGGTCAGATTGTATCTGCTTCCCCTCTACACCGAAGCTGCAATTAATTACTTCTTGCAAAATCGAATTGAATGTTATCTTTTGTTTAACGCAAGACAGAACAACGATTGGGAACTCATTAAACTTCCAAAGGGGCTGCTTCGAACAGTTAGTCATATTTGGACGTATTCGAAAAAGAACGTTTGGAAGAAGGGTTTGCTGCAAAAGGTTCCTTCTGAAGCGCTCATTAGTGTAGGGAAAAAAGTATTCGCTTTTTTTACGTGTGTGTGTTTCTGTTAATGGCATGTAGAAAGTCCCTTTTAATGATTCCACAAAATCTAAACTATGTCCTTCTTTTCTGCTTATTATATCAATGACCTGCAGTGAAAAATACGTCAATTCAACTTTTTCTTCTGTATACAAATTTGCTACTCTTATTATTACTTTAATGATTTTCATTTAAAAATCTTAAAATTGAAGTAGTTTGTAGTGAAACGTTTTCTTTAAAGTAGCATTTTTAAATGCTAAATATTCAAGGGAGGTTTATTAGACGAAAATTTAGACGAGGTTTATTAACTTTATTTAGACGAAATTGGAGGAAATAAATTTGCAGTTTAAAATCAGTATACTTCCGTAATTTTACTATACTATAATAATTTTGAAAGATAAATGTTTCTTCTTGTTTCTAAAACAGATTGCTGAATTTGTTTACAGTATTTCTATTATATAATGGTGACTTAATGAGAAAATTATTCAACATCTTCGCAAACGACATCGAGTCTCTTAATTTCTGATAGCAGTGACGATAACGGACTCCACTAACGTATGCAAATCACTGCCATCAAGCACGCTACTTACATATTTTATCACTTCGTGCGCGAATCCATATTGTAGATGCGGCCTTATGGCCAAGTGGCTAACTCTCCGGCCTTTAGTACCAGAAGCTTCAGGCCCGATTCCAGGAGACGGCATGTATGTTTGTAAGTGGTTTAGAATCGACGCTAAACTGTAGTTCCCGGTCAAATTAGTCTACAGTATGCACAAAATGACCGTAGAGCCACAAACCAAACCTTACTGATCAGTATCAGTTATTATGAGAAGCTTCAATAATATTAATAAGTATAAGTAGTAATTGTTAGGAGCTTTATCACGTTTCTATAATTATTTATTAATAATAATTATTAATTGCTTTCAAATTAATGTTCATCAGAAATTGATTTTCGTCTTAAAGCATTTTAATTTTCTGTTTTAAAGTGGTTTTATTTTCTGTGGGTAATGCATTACTCCCCGCAATTCGAGAACCACTGCTCTCAAAGACACCCCTACACAACGCACACAGATAGAAGTCAGCCCCTGCCCTTTTCTCTTCCCGTGTAATTCTGTGCTGTCAAATTGAGATCGCTTCCGACGGAGATAATGATGAAAGAGGGTACGGGGGGGCAGAAAAGGGGGCAGAAAAGGGGTGGGCAGATTGTATCTGCTTCCTCCCTACACCGAAGCTGCAATTAATTATCTCTTGCGAGGTTGAATTGAATGTTATCTTTTGTTTAACGCAAGACAGAATAACGATTGGGGACTCGTTAAACTTCCAAAAGGGCTGCTTCGAACGTGAAGTCATATTTGGACGTATTCGAAAAAGAAGTTGGAACGTTTGGAGGGATGGTGGACTGCGGAAGGTTTCTTCTGAAGCGCTCATTAGTGTGGGGAAAATAGTATTCTGCTTTTTTATGTGGGTGTATTTCTGCTAATGGCATGTAGTAAGTCGCTTTTAATGATTGCACAAGTTTTAAACTATGTCGTTCTTTTCTGATTATTATATCAATGACCTGCAGTGAAAAATACTTCAATTCAAATTTTTCAACTCTTGTTATTATTTTAATGATTTTTATATACAAACTTTAAAATTAAAGTGGTTCGAAGTGAAACAGTTTGTTTAAAATAGTCTTCATAAATGTTCAATACTCAAGGGAGATTTATTAAATGAAAATTTAGACGATTTTTATTAAATTTATTTTTTTAAATTTATTAAATTTATTTACACGAAATTGCCGGAAATAAATTTGCAGTTTAAAATAGCATACATCGTGATTTTACTATACTATTACATAGACGATGGCTGGTTACAGCTGCTAGATTACGTTTAATCAAATAGGTGTGGTTGCTGTTAGAAAATGGATTAAAATGCCAAGCTCTATTCAGATCAATATATATTTACAATAAAGATGAATTTTCAACCATGTACAGTTGGATTATAATTAAAGTCCCACTTTCAAAATGCTGTAAAAAACGAATCACAATGAGTTTAAATTTGAACTGAAGATACTTGCAAAAAGGAGAAAACGGTACGGCAGCGAAAAGATTTCCAAAGTTTATAAGCAGATGGCACTGTAAGCGGCATAAAGAAAGTGAATTTGGCTGCCAGTGATATTTGAATCAAAATTACAATGTATTTGGCATGAGTTGCACATTAAACCAAATGTGTTTGTTCAATGTGCTTGATTGTTTTGTTTTTTTGACGGAACAAATGACTTTCAAGTCTTTCAACAGTTGTGAGATTGTTAGTTTAAAGCCCAATCATCACAGCAAGGTCATACATACCAAATTGGATGGAAAAAACGGTGAAACTTTTTTTTGATGCCATACCGTATCCTCTTTCTTCAAGTATCTTCAGTTCCAATTTGAACTGATTCTGAAGAGTTTTTTTTTTACAGCATTTTGAATGTGGGACTTACTACAATATAACTCTTATATAACAGGCGGCCTAACTGCCTAATTATTCAATATTTCCAAAAACAATATCGAGTTTCGAAATTTTTGATAGCAATGACAGTAACGGTCGTCACTAGCGGAGTCGAACCACTGCCATCCAGCACGCAACTTGCATGATTTATTACTAGGTAATAAGTCGGGCTCGACTGCATATTGTACACGCGGCCTGACGGCCAGTTGGCTAGCGTTCTGGCGTTTGGTACCCCAGGTTTCCCTTCCGAATCCTGGCGACGACATGGATGTTTGATGGCGATTCGGAATCCACATTAAACAGTATGTCCCGGTCTAATTAGCCTAAAGTGTGCAAAAAAGACCGTAAAGCGGCGAACCCCACCTGTATAAAGGTGCTAAAATAACCTGGAATAAAGCTGTAAGTCAGGAAAAGAACTTGTGTCCCCTTTTCGCGCAAAAAAGAATAATCAAATATTTGGAAAGACGACGCTAATTGAGACATGATTGACGCTATCTATCTGACTATTTATACATGATGACACTGTTGCCATCGAGTCTCCCAGCAAATTTATCAAAGTCATTTCTGAAAACAGTGACTTCAATGTATGCCGTTGGTGGATTATAGCCTGAATGCGTATGTACTCTAGCTGCTCACTTAAACCATTAGGCAATATGTTTAGTTTGGTTTGATTTGCTTTGGATGAATGGATTGTGGTATTGAAACATTGATTCCGAACCACTAACAAACATACATCTATGCTACAGCCAGGATTCGAATCTGTAGCGTGTGGTACCAAAAGCCAGAGAGCTAGCCAATTGACCATCAGGCTCATAGGCAATCGGGAATTGGGTAATCAAGGAATTCGGGATTGAATTGGGATGATATAATTGAGAATGAATGGGATAATCGGGGAATAACTTTTATTATTTAATATATTTTTTAGGTCGGAATCCACTTTAGGCCAGGTCTTTTTGTTTTTTTTTCAGAATCCGCTTCCCGATCTCATATGACCGTAAACTTCTCAATCAGACTTCCCACAAGCATCATTCCCAAACTTTAAATGGGCAACACAGCTGTAGGCACAGTAATGTGGTGTGGTGTAGTGTAGTAGTGTCAGTTTGAAATCCAGTGTTGTGAAAGAAATGAAAATTTAACTATCTTTAGAAATTTCAATGAATCTCACATTTGAATTACATTTTTCGGATGGGTTCTACGGGAAATTTTCAATGACAAATCTCTCGGGATTAAATTTAATACCGCTGGTTTGTTATATAAGGCAACTGTAACTACTATTAGACTGTATTAGTCTATTAGCAACTGTAACTAATGCCGTTATTTACCAAAACCCGAATATATATTTCGCATTCTGAATAAAGTTTATGCAACAATATAATATAAGATTTTCGTGCTGGACTTGTGTTTAAAAGTCTTGATACGTGCGCTTCTATAATATCTTTTAATATATTTAAGGCAATTTCATAATTTTTGAACTTCAAAGCTAACCCAGCATATTACTACTTACAAATTTAACCCAGAATATCACAGCAAGTACATTTTTAAATAAATAAATTTTACTACATTTCTATGATTAGAATTATTGTGCACACCCCTTTAGAATTGAGAATAAAAATTGCTGGACCTTAATATATTAGAATCGTACTAAGGTATCGGCAAACGTGGAAGCTTACCTATATTTTGTTGTTCATTTCTATTTTCTACAACATTTGTTTTCGCTAATTTTTCATTTTCACTTTCTTTCGGATATTCCACATTATAATATTGTCCTTTTGTTCTTGTATCTCAATTTCATTTTATATTTAATCAACGTTGAGCAGTTTTAGGATTTCAATATCAAGATTAGTCAAATTCGATTCCTTATCTAATAGCTTCGATAAAAGTTAATCGATTAAATCAATTGACATTTTTTCTTTTTTTGTTTCATTTTCTAACAATTATGCAGTGTCATTTGCCTCCCCTTTGACAGAGCTTCAAATCTTATTCAAATCGGAATTCATTCTTATAATTAAAATTATTCAAATCAGAAAGTAAATTTATTTAGTTCATTAAGAGCATTTAATGAATTTATTCATTTCGCTAAATAAGTAACAGATTTAATGAATTTATTTATTTCGCTAAATAAGTAACAAAATTTAATGAATTCGTACATTCGTTAATTCACTTCTTCTTAAATTCTAATGAGTTCGTTCAATTTTCTAATTCGATAAAAATTAATTAATTCGTTCAGGTCGCTAATTCACTAATAAAAATTAATGAATTCACTCAGCTCACTAATTACTTTATTTAAATATCTCGGATTTCGGCACCTTAAAATATTATGATGAAGATTCAAAGTTACATCAAAATTTCAATTTCAAAAATAATGAGTAAATCTTACCTTTTAGATGACAAAAATTCAAAAGTCAAGATGATCTTATCCCTGCTTTATTATTTTGATGATCATATATGTATTCGGACAAAACACAAGTAACATATTAAATGCTTCGCGTTACATTCACCACTTCTACTTAAAAAAAAAGATCACTTCAGTTCGAGATCAACTGCTGACTGACGCCACTCTGACTTGGTGAGATTTATAGTTTTCCACACCTCTTGTTTTCACGATTATGGATAAGAGATGCTTGCAACTGCTATTGCAATCTCTTCATTTTAGACACCGTTGAGTGCAATAGAAGTTACCAGAGGGTTCAAATCTCGTTCCTCCTGTAAACTAGTTGAATTTTTTAACAGTGGATTATTAACAAAGAAGGTCTTGCCATTGCTAAAAATAAAAAAAAAATATCGAGCAAAATTAATGGATCTATCACACATTTCTCCAGGTAGTACATTCGCCAATATTTTTAACCGTCTGAGCTTGTTCAAGTTCTTGAGTTTTTAGCTTTTCAAGAAATTTAAAATAGAGATCCTGCAGCATGGATGCCAAGATTCGCTGCTCTAGTTGAAGCAATTGATCCACCTTTTAATGAAAATGAAATATGTTCTATTTGACAGATTGCAAACGAACGTTGTAAGGTATTCAACTAAAAGATTCGCATTTAAATTTTTTTTAATTTTAATTAAGATCTTATTTGTTACTTGATTTTAATTATACGCGCTTTAAAATTTACCCAATATATGTGTTGTTAAATCTAATAACTTGCCAATATGAAGTCATGTGCTCTGTCGTTCATTTTAAATTGTTATACTTACAAAATGTAAACAGATTTTTATTTCAATCTTCTCAAAACAGTGTCTAAGACCCAATTATGTTGATGAAAATTAATTGAACCATCACTTAATATTATATATATTCAACTATCGTTGGTGAAATAAGTGATAAAATAACATGATAAATTTTAATTTGTAAAAGGTTTTTTTTTTCCCCCATTTTTCTTGAAACTTTCTTGTACGACAATCAATCATTGCATTTCAGTCAAAGGCGCTAAGTTTTGTTTCGAACCAACTTGGCGACAAAAAACAAAATCGCCAAATCTTAGGGACCCCTAAAATACGATCTTATATAAAAAAAATAACATTAGTCGTGTCCTATTACCGGACAATACCATTCTGTTGGTATTCGATTGTTTAAGTAGGAGAAGTAGAGATTGTTTTCTTATAAATAACTGAGGGGGAAAAAAATAACCACAATAACTTAGCGACAAAAAATAAAATCTCCAAATCGAAGGGAGAGAAAATTTGACTACTATGGAAAGCTTTAAATTTATTTTCATGTTATTATTTACGTTATATTGTATTTTGATTTCTGTTACTATTATTCATTACGATTGATATTAATTTCACATATGTTATTGTTAAATTTCTAATTTAATGAAATGTTTTTTTGTCACGTTGATTAATTTTGTGATTGATGATAATGTTATTTTAAAACAAGCGGATATTTTATTTCATGATAAACGAAAAAAATTCTTCCAGTTAGCTATAAAATACCATTCAATATAACTAATTAAAGAACACACCCCATTTCAACATTAAATTAGCAACTTTATTTTAAGTCCCATTTCTTATAAATATTATGAACTGACAATTGCCAGTATATCAACACACATTCACTCAAAATAATTTTGGAAACAAATATTTTCTGGAAACAATATAAAGTCAAGTCAGTCCCAAACTATGAAATTTTCAAACTTGGAAGCACTTTTACATTTATAATAAAATATTAACAAATCACAGACAAATTCCATTGATGTAGGTAGTAATATACATAAATAATGAGCACAAACAAAAATTTTAAAAATAGCTATAAATATTTTGTAGATGTAAAATGCAATATTACAAAAATGTATATGAGAATGAAGAAAAATTAAAGAAAAAAAGTCATATATTGTTAAAAAAATCATAATCATATATCATATAGAACAAGAAATAAATACTAATCATATTTTACAATTCCTTTTTCACGTTTTTCGTAAATCTTTCTCCCGTTCTTCGGATTTTTCTTTTAGTATGTGCTGCCATCTTGTGACAAAATTTGAATTTACTTTTATATCTCTAAAAATAAGAAAAAATATTTTCTAAAAAATGGATATAGACGAAATTTTTATTTTAATAATGCATTTTAGATGGTGTTACTTTGAATAAAATCTAAGTATATTTTATAATTATTTACCTACTTTTCAAATTAAAAATTTTAAGCAAAGACTCCAAATACATGCATAAGTTTTCAATGTTGAATTGATAAGCTAAACAAACACAATAAAAACAATGATAATATTTTTTTAACGCAGAAACATTTGAAAATTAATTTTATTCTAAATACCTTGTTATACATTGATTGTAGGACTTACTTGAAAAAAAATCACTTAGTCTCAAATCAAAAAGCGAATAAGTAATTAAAAAAATAACAGAAAATGCTTAATAAAACACATGTGATATTATTAAGATAAGTACTAATGTTTAATAATTAACAAATATATGTTTCTTTTAAATTCAAATACACATAACCCTAGATAAAGGGTTGAAAATTTATTATTCTGCGAACTTTTACCATTCACAGATTCTTTTCTGAGAATAATATCTTTGAATAAAAAAAAATCACAAACAATTAAAATAAAATTATCATACAGTAATAATACATGTCAATTTTTCTAAAATATTAAAATGTAATAAAATACAGTAGAAATTACATATTTCAATTTATATTATCACAAAAATATACCAATGTGAAAGTTATTTGTGGTTGAATTGAAAACAATCTGTTATGCAATACCTCATATACAGTTAATATTATTTATAATTTAGTACATATATTCATATGAGAAATGCAAAATTTTCACCCCCACTTTCCACCCTCCTTCAGTTTACTAACTCATACTGTATGTTGATGTACATAAATTTTAGCAAATTAATCTCTCATCCCTCATACCAATATTTTTAATCAAATTGTGAAATAAATTTATTGCAAAATCTATGCAAATTTTATAAAAAAAATTTAAAAAATGTAAATAAATTCAATGACTATTAAGAAATTCAAATAAAAATAAGGATAATCATACTGAAATATGGATGATGTTTACAGATAATGACTTTGATAATAATAATTTTGTATTTTTTTGCTATTTCATAGATATTTTTCAATAAAATACCGTATAATCTGGCGTATAACGTACACCTATAATTTTAAACTTAACTCAAACTTTAAAAATAATTTTGTATTTTTTTGCTATTTCATAGATATTTTTCAATAAAATACCGTATAATCTGGCGTATAACGTACACCTATACTTTCAAACTTAACTCAAATTTTAAAAATAACTTTGTATTTTTTTTTTTTTTTTTTTTTTTGCAATTTCATATATATATTTTTCAATAAAATACCGTATAATCTGGCGTATAATGTGCACCTGTACTTTCAAACAGTTTTTTTTAATTTTTAGATGCATTCGCCGTATAACGGACACCCCCTTTTTTTTTACGAAGAAACCTGAAATGTACATATGCAATGCTCTCATCTTTTAAAGTCATTTATTTTAAGGATTTTTCTAGGATTCGGAAAATAGTATACTTCTCTTAGTACAAACACAAATAGCAATAAAAGAGGGGGAGGACAGAAAAAAAATCGGAGCCATGGTACAGGATTTTCCCGTGTAATTCTACAGACTTCGTTTCCTGCCCTTTCCTTTCGTGTGACATACAAGGAGGACGACTTATCTTGGAACAAATCAGAACCTTATTATACTCTCTGCAGCATATTCAATAAAGTTCATAGTATCCCTATGGGTCCTGCGAAACGAAGCAAGCAGAGTGCTGGTTTCAAAATCAAAGTGATTCAATTTGCAAAAGAAAATGGAAATTCGTGCTGCAGCAAAGGATGCTTGATGTTAGTGAAAGGTCCATACGTGAATGGAAGAAAAATGAGTCGACAACCATTAACATATCAACGAATAAATGTGCTTCACGTAAAGGAGTAACGAAATGGCATATCCCAGAAGAAAATATGGCGAACTGGAACCTAGAAAATTGCAGGAATGGATTAATTGTAACAAGAAACAGTGTACTTTTATTTGTCTTAAAGTTGACAAAAAAGAAGTCAAATGAAAGTGAAAATTTTAAAGCATATTTGAGTGGGTGTAACCGATTCATAGCACAGAGTAATTTAGTTTTGCAAGAAAAAAAAATGTTTCACAAATGCTTCCTATAAATTTAGGCAACAAATTGATAAGTTTCCAGAAGTATGTCATTGACCTACGAAAAAAAAAAAACTTACTGTCTCATATTGGAAATATGGATGAAACTCCAGTAATATCTGATATCATAGGAAATAAAACAACTGATGAGAAAGAAACAAAAACGGTTAACATAAAAACAACAAGTCGCGAAAAATCTCACTTCACCACCGCGTAGCGGACGGTAAAAAATTAAAACCCATGATTATTTTTTAAAGAAAAACGATGCCGAAATCCAATTTGCCAAAAGGTGTCTTCATTCATGTGCACGAGAAAAGATGAAAGGACGAAATTGGGTCTGGATAAGAAATGTTTGACAAAAGCATTCAGGTGCCTTAAAGAATCCAGAAAGTCTTTTAGTTTGGGACATGTTCAGATACCATCTAACGGATAATACGATGAAATTGCTGACAGAGTGCAACTCAGACATTCCAGTTATTCCAGGCGGTTAACACCATTAGTTCAGCCTTTAGATGTGTGTATCGATAAACACTTTCAAAGCAAATTTAAAACGACAGTGGAATATATGGATGTTAGAAGATGAAAAAGCATTTACAAAAGGAGGCCAAATGCGTCATCCCATTGTAGAAATAGTGTGTGAGGGGATAAAAAAGCATGGAATGAAATTAAACCTGACATAATTCAAAAGTTATTTAAAAAATGTGGTATAGGTAACAATCTAAAGGGAACGGAAGATAATTATTTAATTATGGATCGGAGTAACCGTGATGGTAAAGATGAAACTGAATTCGATGATGTGCCTGAAGATATAAAAAGACGAATATAATGAACTTTTCATGTTATCCAATAATGAAAGTCCATAATGAATACCATTTCTTTAAATTAACAGTATTAAGATATATGTAAAAAATTATTTTTTTATGCTAATCTGTTTTTTTAAAGCTATCATTTTTATATCGGGTGTATAACGCGCACCCGTAAATTTCAATTTTTGTGTTTTGTACGCCGAAATATACGATAATGAAGTAGATTCTCATAAAATTAATATTGCATATATTAAAATTTGATAATAAAATCTAAATAATAAAATTTATAGTTATATAAATGACATATACAATCGCTAATCATAAATTTTTGAATAATTTGAAATTAATAATTTTGAATAATTTAATTTTTTAAATCATAAATTTTTGTTTATTATTATTCGGAAAAATTTTAAATTAATAGATCTTTAAAGCTAACATATAAACGTATATAAATTATCACTCAAATATTTTCTTCAATTGTTGAGCATCTTTTATTGTCTTCAATTATTTACTTACATGAATTAATTTTGAAAGAATTTTATTTTATTTCTATGAAGTCATTTTAATGAATTTATTTTAAATGAATTAAATTAAATTAAATTTAATTTTTATGAACTCATTTTTATGAATTTTTATAAACTAATTCATTTGAACAAATTTTTATGAACATATTCCTTTGTAGGAATTTTTATGAATTCATTTTAAATTAATTTAATTTGCATATCTACCTCTATTTTATTTTCAGATTTGACTAAAGTTACCCCATTTTATTGATTCTTCATACATTTCTGTTGAAAAAATTTTGCAACTTTTTTTCTTATATATATATATAAATTAGATTAGGTCTGTATAAAAATTTCTAATTTAATTTAATCAAGGTATTTTCATGTATGCAGTTAATGTTTTTAATTTTCTGTGTCTTATTCAAATGACTCTATTGTACTAAATTCATTTCTCTATACGTTAACTGAATAAAGATGAATATTTTCTATTTTATATCAAATAAATTATAATGTATTTCATTTTATTAGAATATAAAATTAAATTATTATGAAAATATACAGATAGCAGCACATATTTATAAACTTAGATACAGAATCTGGACAATTTAAGTTTGCATCTAAAGTTTTATCTTAAAATTCTGCTTCTTCTAAAACAAAACTATTTAGACGCTGGTATTATTAAAATTTATGTTTTTCAAAACAACTGATTGTCTGTTTAATTCTTTTGGCAATACAAGGATATTATTTTCAGCATTGTTTTATTAACACTTTAGTACTGGAATTTAATTTGTAACACTGAATAGATGTTTTAATCACATAAACATGTGGTAACACAATATATCTTAATATAAATATTTTTAAATTAAACAGCAGCTGCAACATATTTGTGCAAGAAATTTGTTCACATGTTACAATACAATTATTTACATTTTTAATAAATAAAACTTAACAGGAGAATAAAATTGTATTGGCATAGAAATGTTATTACTTATCTCAAATGTTAACCGATCAAAAATATACCTTTTTATCATATTTTAGAAGAGTCACAAATTTCTCAAACTTATTTATAAATTCTTATAACTTATCTCTATTGTCATACTAAATCAAAAATGTCTTATAACTTATTTCTATTATTAAATCACTCAAAAAACAATGTTATAACTTACCTCAAATTTCAAATAAAATGAAAGAAAAGTTATTTAATTCAATTATGGATAAATCAACTTCAATTTCTTAAAGCAAATTAAAAATAGATCACAATTAACATTATAATACAGGTTATCAGAGGATTATAGAACACATTACAAAGTTGTGTAAAAACATTGAAGAGATAGAAATAAAACCTTTTAATTAATTTACAAGCTAAACATGAAATGCATTAGCACTCAACTGAGGACTTCAAGAATTCTGAGTTAATACACTTCAGATTTAAATCCATCCATTTCTATATGGAGTTATGAGATAGATTGTGTGTCTCATATACCTTATCCTATACCATAACATCCAAAGAAATAAAGCAAAGTATCATAGTTGTTATTAATTTTAGAAATTTGCAAGCTGGGTCCATATTTGAATTTGCCAACAGTTAGTCTGTTTCCTTGTGTTTTAGTTTAAACTCCAACAACAAATGCCATTTTTGTCCCAGCTTGCATATGAACGACCAGCCGTCATCAGCAAGCAGTAAAACTTTTGAGACCCGGTCATAAAAATGGCATCAAGTGCCACGCTATATCATCTTACTCTATTCCTGACAAGCCTCTTGCTTAGTGAAAAGGTGATTTTTGTGAACCGGCTTTTCATGAACTACTTAGAACTTTTGTAAGCAAGTTTGTACAAAGCGTTCGTTATATTATGGTATATGATAAGGTATATGATAGACGCAATCCGTCTCATATTTCCATTCCGTTTTCCCCCGCTTGTAAATGAACGACTAGTCATCAACAAGATATAAAACTTTTGACGCTGGATCATAAAAATGCCATCAAGTGTCATGGTATGTCATCTTATTCTATTCATGATAAGCCTTTTGCCAAATTTCTGTGAACTGGTATTCCATGCTCTGCTTAGAACCACTTGCTTACAATGCTTATGTAAGCAAGTGTGGACAAAGCTTTAAATTCTCGTCAATACGTGGCATGAAATCAAATATCGCTGGGACGTACTGCGATTAATCAAAGAACCTCACTGTAAGTTAGTTGGCAAAGTTACACTGTAAGTTAAAAAAAAGCTTTATAACATATCTCTTCTAATTTTTTAAAATAATTTGTACACAATTTTGTAATGTGTAGAATGGCGTCCTCTATTTCATTAAAAAAGTTTGGCTTTACAGGAATATGCTGAAAGAGTCTTTCATTACACCCATTTAGTACGCTTGATTTGATACAGTTTTTTTTTTTTTATAAAGAAGCCAGAAGACAACTGTACACTGCATTTTAAACCTGAGTCTCAATGAATATCTCCACTATACTTAAGACAATCCATAATATCTTCCACTGGTTCGGAGTTGATAGTTATTTTATTTGACAAATTTTAAAGTCTTACTCTTTAATATAAACGAAGGCAATAGCTGTGCAATAATAAAAAAAAGTTCACATTTGTTTTTCATATCCTTCAGTAATTCATTCATTTTAAGTCAATAAATGATTTAATATCTTTACGTTTCTTTCCTGATCTTTAGATAAATCATCATAAATGTTGTGTATGTTACCTTTGCTTCAACACAATGAACTGTAGAAATCTCATCAAAATGGAAAGATAACATGTCACTATCGTTACATAATACGCCATCATCTACAAGTTCCAATGATGACACAAATCCTGGTAACTTCATTAATCCACGATCAAGTTCATAGATTTTAAATCTAACAAAAAGCTCATCCTCAAACTTTTGCCTACCTTTAACACACATATGTTTATTCACTGTTTTTAACAAATATATTTTTCTTTTCTATACTGAGTGATGATTGCTGGCGACTCCACGAGTTTTCAGCCTCATAGCAATCTGTCCAAGGAATCAAATATTAAAGAATCTCGAGCAAATGGTTTTTCTCGAGCATTGATGAGAAATGTTCTTTCTGTGACCTGTGAATGGGTTATATGCAGAAAGGCACCCGTTGCGTGTCATCAAGAATCATCACAAAACGTCACTTCGCCGGTTCCATGCATCACCAAGTGAAGAGGATCACCGTCCAACACCACAGATTCGATGCAACCTCGAAAGCCATGGAAGTAATCTTCTGGTAAACCTGTGGGAAGACTTGGGCATCCGCCTAGATATACAAAAAAAAATATATCACTTAAAAACTGAAATCCACGAGAAAAGAAAAACACAATATAAAAGACAAAAAAAAGTTGATTTCTATAAATTAATTTCTCTCCAGATCAGAGAATCCTCCCAATGCATGTAATTCCTCGAATCAATAATCACGTGTACATTGGAATGTTTCTATAAGCTCAGTTGTACTGCCAAATTTTCTATATTAATTTTAATTCCTTACTGCTTTTATGGCAGAAAATCAGTTCCTGCATGCTATCGGAATGCGTTGTTAATTATACTTTAACTTAGATATAGTCATCTAACAAACAGAAACAATAGTACTATTAAGTCTTTTGAAAAGCTAGTGTCAGGATATAACATTTTGATGATTTCGTTAATTTTTTTGCTGATGCAGCTTTTGGTCATTTCTTATTAATATATGGTCTCTCTTTCTCTTATAAATCGTCATAATTATTTTGCCTTTATATAAATACCATATATTTTCTTAGCAACTCGGTGATATTTAGCAATTTTGTATTTAAATATTTGGGCGCAATTTCCGTAGTTTTTAATCTACGAGCTCTGAATTTTGTATAACCCGCTACTTAGCGTTATAATGTACTTTAGATTGTGGCTCATAGTGCAATGTAGATCTACCTCCTCGTGTAGCACTCCGGCCAACCTCTGATACGGAAAAATGACTTACAAAATGTCTGGCTCTCAGTGCGAGAATCATAAAATCAAAATGAAAATAGTTTTGCGAGGGGAACTCAGGTGGTTTGTCCTATTATCATCTGTGACATTGCTACGGCTTTTCTGTGGTCACGATTGTCTCCATAAGCACCTTTACGGAATTAAACTGACTCTCTCTGTCCCCCGTTTTATAACCAGGAAGAAATGGATATGTCTCAACTTGCTTCCTGCTCTGCACTGCCTCCTGTTTCTTTATGGAAGCATTATTGGATTGCCAGACTTAAGTTGATGAATTAACTGATGTCATTTGCTTCTATCTTATTCTTTGTATTTATTTTTTAATGATATCTATTGTCTTATAAACCTATCATTGGAAACATTGTAGCTCATATTCATTTTACTAGACATCGTATTCATGCTGATTACAGATGACCTTTGAAAGCAGGCGGAAAACTCCGGCCTATTCAGTCACTTCAGAGAAAAAAAAACAGCACTTCTGGTTGATTCGTCGCAAAATTCTCCTTCTGCTTTTAAGATAATCCGCCAAGAGGAGTGGGGAGGATCAACTTCTCATTTCTGTAGACATTTCTCAGTTCGTGGTCTATCACTAATCACAATGCAACAACTCATGGTGTAGTCCATATTCCCTTTTTCTCCATAACTGTTTCGACCTGTGAAGGTCGCATATACAATCGCTAATTTCATGACGTCTCATTATACTCGAGAGATTGTTCTCATTACTACAAAAATCTAATTGCATGCAATATGACTACCCACAATAAAGCTCATCTGCTATCAAATTAGAGTGAGGGATTGTTATATATTTGTCAAATAGCGTACTTTCCTCTTTCCTGGGAAGGAAATTCCAAAACTCTTTACGTGAGAAAAAAATGTTATATATATATATATCTATATTATTGCTATTATTGAAAATATCTAATTGATTATAGTAATATGACAGTGATTTAGCTGGATTCTTGTTATTTAAGCGTTGCTCTGCTGTAGGATGCGTTTGGGAGATGAGGCGCCACTTCGCCCTTGTTTGATCCATCTCAGCCAAGTTAACAATTATCTCCATACACCGTGTAGCATCCATTAATATATTTGAGCCGGTCACGAATATTCCAGGACTTCAACAGGCCCCTTAATGAGTTCCTGGCTGCGAGCCTTTAATAGCCTTTAAATCGATGCACTTGCAGGATTCCGATTTACCCTCCAGTTTATGCGGCTAATTTTGAGCGGTGGCGGAGTTGCGAGAGTAATCACAGTAGTGTTTGAACTCACTCCATGCTGATGGTCGAAGAGGGAGAAGGGAATTTCTGGATCTTAAACAGAAAATCTAAAGCTTTGGTGTTTAATCCTTATGCTTTCTTGACCGCATTTGGGGGGATTTTTTTAAAAAATTTAACTGAAACTTCATTTTTAAGGTAAAAATCTGTTTTAGTAAAACTTTGTCTCGGACAACATCAAGAAAAATCTATATTTGGTGGTATTTGAAAGCGAAAAAATCTGTTTTGTATCCTTTTGGAAGAAAATTTTGTCTAGGGCAACATCAAGAAAAATCTATCTTGGATCGTATTAGAAAGGGAAAAAATTGTGCAGGGCTGTATTTGAAAAGGAAAATTCTGTGTGGGGTTGTATCTGAAAGGGAAAACTCAGTGTAGAGTCGTATTTGAATTGAAAAAATCTGTCTAGGGTTGTATTTGAAAGGGAAAAATCTGTGTAGGGTTGTAATTGAAAGTTAAAAATCTGTTTTAGTTCTTTTTGAAAGAAAATTTTGTTTCGGACATCATCAAGAAAAATTTTTGTTGGGTCGTATTTCAAAGGGAAAAATCTGTGTAGGGTTGTATTTGAAAGGATAAAATCTGTATAGGATTGTATTTAAAAGGGAAAAAATCTGTGTAGGGTTGTATTTGAAAAGGAACAATCTGTGTAGGGTTGTATTTCAAAGGGAAAAATCTGTATAGGATTGTGTTTGAAAGGGAAAAATCTGTTTTGGATCCTTCTGGAAGAAAATTTTGTCTCGGACATCATCAAGAAAAACCTATCTTGGGTCGTATTTCAAAGTGAAAAATCTGTGTAGGCTTGTATTTGAAAGGGGAAAATCTATTATGAAAAAGAATACAATTTCTTACCAATCCAGTACACACCATCTGTATTAAGTTCTGTAGCTCCAGGATCAGATGTGTTGCTGACAGGAGGATTATCGTCTATTGTTAGAGTGCCAAATCTCATGTTTCTGCAAGAAAAGTCATTTTTGTATTGTGATTAAGCTTAAATTTAATCTAACTGTTTTCATTGAGAACAAAAATATAAGAAATTATATTTTTATCATAATATATTAAAAGCCAAAAGTTTCCTGAAAAGTAAGAGGAGGTAGGGAGGTTAGGAAATAATTGCATCTTGAATAATGAATTGTTTAATAGTAGAAATACATAATTACTCCACGATTTAGTAAATATTAACTTAAAACTATGCATTTAACATATAAATTACTGATAATTTTTTATTATTTTTAATTTTTCAGCGACAATGATACTCTCTAATACTCGTTAATTGTAAACTGGTGAGGTAAAATTTTCGTTTTCGCCCTTAAGGTCGCTTATTGTTCGTCTTTGCGCTACGCATTGAGTGATTTCTTAATCTTAAAAGAATCAAATTTATAAATATATATTACGTAGGTGTCTAAAACTTGTAGGTGTCGTAGTAGGTGTCTTACGTAGGTGTCTAAAACTTGTGCACTATGTGAAGTGAAAGAAGAAACCAACTCTCAGTCGATAATTGTTTTTCCAGCTAGAATCTGTACGTTCTTCCATCTTGCCAGAAACATATTAAATGTCAAGAAAAGACAAGATGTAGGTGGTTTGCAGAGGAAAAGCTATCGAGTGAGAGATTGTTTCTGCTTTAATTTCTTTTGTTTTTCACGTCTTATCCAGAAGCAGCATTATCAGAAAATCTGTAGTTTTTAGGCATCTTCTTATTTTATAATTTTCAATTTTCATACATTATATATATTTTTTAATTACAATATTCAAGTACAAAAGACCTACCAATTGTGAGGCAAGTACAGAAACATCAAATGCCTTTAATATTTTAAAAGGACACATTGGCGAAACAAGCATGTCAACCGTTCACCAATGAATGTTGATGACCATTTAAATGGCGTTATTGGGAGACATTGTGGACGTGCAATTTGATTAAAATAAGTAATATAAAAAAAATTAAAGTCAATTCCTACTTTTTTTCACTATATTGCAGAAAGTTCTTTATAAATAATTTTCATTCATTTTTTAAGTTTATCTGGTGCCATCTATAAATAGATACATGCAACTTAAATCTAAAAAAACTAAAATTAATTAATTAAATTTAATTACTGAAATAATATTTGAAAAAACTCATCCACTACAAGTTAAAAAAAAATGTATTTGAACTTGAGTGGATGAATAAAAAGTATTTTATGAAAGATTGAAAATTTGAACAAGATATATATACAGAGAATGTGAGCTAATAGAAGGAATTGAAAAAGAGTTGGAAACTTGAAGAAATCCTTAAAGTGATCCAAACCTTTCGATGAGGGCCGTGTGCCACCTTGAGTCGTCCACCCTATGAAGGCTGGTGATGAGGAGAGGTTCCTTCTGCTTCCCCAAGTTGAAGCTCAACTGCGCGAATCCCTTGCTGATGGCAAGGGCCAAGTAATCGCCACGGATCGTGGCGCCCTTGTTGGTCCACAGCAGCAGGCCTTTGTGGTGACTTGTGCGGAAAGTTACCTCGATATTCGTCTCTCGCTGGCCCTCGGTCCTGCAATATCAACAGACAATTTCTAAAATAAATAATAAATATTCTCCAAATAACAAAAAAGGAACTAGATATCAGTTCGACTCATGTTGCATCCCATTCTTGAAGCTGATCTTAAGTAAATTTAAATTAGACATGTATCTGGCTCCTAACCATCTTCAGATAAATGAAGCATTTCCATATAACATCACAAAGTAATAATATGTTGTCAAAGTAATAACATTCGTAATAATAGTCAAAATACTAGCACTTGTAATAATATGTCGTCAAAGTAATAATGTATAATGTTCGTAATAATCTGTCGTCAAAGTAATAATATTCGTAATAATATGCCAGGATGTGATGAAAGTTTTGCCAGTTTTCTTAAGTACCATTGGGGAAAATAAAATAAAAAATGCCATGTTCCACAGATGGAAAGAATTGACTGAGGGCAAATCAATTAATGGCTTCTGCCACCCATCACTATATTGAAGCTGTCATGCATATATTGCTATTGATGAACGCAGTTTTGTGCAAATTATTGTAAAGTCTACGATACTGAAAGTACAAAAAGCTATGTATCTGCTCATGTATATTTCCTGTATTTGTTCCGCAAAACATCACTTGCACCCATACATTCTTGTACAAAATATTTATATTATAGTGTTCTCTATTACCCCTTAAAGTTCTTATAATAAATTTCGAATCACCTTTAATCTAGCATTCAAAATTGAAAGCATATTTGTCATTTATTGAAATTCACAGTTTTAATCCTGGAGCTTTCAAATTTGGTACACACATAACGTATGACCTACTTAAGACAGTAGGCAAATGATGTTGTATTCAAATAATGTAAAGATTGTAATATGATTCAAAAGAAAAGTGATACGGATTGACAGCTAAAATATTTATTATATAAAATTCGAAATACCAGTTATTCACAAACTTTTTATTTTCTATATCAGTACGATTTATATAAGCTATGATTATGATGTCAAAAGTCAACTACATACTTCTACATAATAAATAGCTAAATAGGTCCTACATAAGACCATAGGTCACTTAAAAAGACATTCTTCTTCTTGAATTTGATTTCTGCCCCTAAATTACTTCAATTTGATGAGAATTATTCAAATTCAGTTTTATAGCGAATTTTTATAGATCCTAATGGCCTGTGTCCAATGGTTTAAATTTTTCTACAATAAATATTAGACGTTTAAAAGGATGGTTAGTGTCAAGTTAGGGAACAAAAAAAATCAATATATAATACATTTTACATTTGTTATGTTAAACTTTTATACTCACTCTTATTTTAAAAACTAAAAATATTATGCAGCCACAAGTGAATGAAATGTTATGCAGCCTGAATGCCTGCCTAATGTATTTTCAATTAAAAAAAGTTCTTACTTGATGCGCAAGTTTTTTCTTACAAAATATTAATGAAAATCAATCACTTTTTTGAACTTTCTAGTTATAAGATTTTATAATCTCATTTAACCTTATTGTATCACTTATTTCTTATTTTTCTTTCGATGTTTCTTATTGTATCACCACGAGCTCAAGAAATATGGGGCAATTCAGTTAGTAGGTTAAATACAAAACATTGTCGTTTTCTGTTCCTTGCTATTGACATCTATGGATAACCAATACAATACAATAACCCTCTTCATTTGATGGTGACCAAATAAATATCATAATCCATCTTCTGATGTGTCAAAAGGGAAATTGATGTATCACTCAAATGATGTATGGATTGTAACCTTTCTCAAAAGAAAAATGTTTTGGATTGAAAGCTAACATATTCATTATTTAAGATTGGAAACACCAATATATTTAAGAACTTGAGATTTTAATTCTAAATATGATTGATATATGATTATGATAAATATCAATAGCCAACTAAAATTTTCTATGATTTATGTACATATATTACTGTAGATGATAACAAAAATAAGCATGGCAAATCCATACACCGGTAAAATTCTTCTTTTGGCAATAGCTCGCCATTTGAAAAAAAAATATATATCTTCATATTAAACTGAAACTAAACCTCAAGAAAAAAGATACGAAAAAGCAGGCACTATATTTCCATCTTTACAATGAAATTTAATGGTATTTAATAGGAATGTTTTTTACTGAAACTTAAATAAATTAATTCTTAATTTTACAGAGTGGTCGTATAATAGATTTTCTTTTTGGAGGCATATGCAGCTAAAATGAATAAATAGAAGGGAACAAGGTTTCATATACAGATTGGATGGATTACAAATGGAGATGAAGTTCGAAAAAAATAGTTCCAAAATTCGCCGATAGAAGAAATTTTGGCACTGTCTGATTCAAAAACGAGCCAATATTTATAATAAACATACGAAAAAACTGTTTATGCAAAATTTCATTAGCTTTCCAGCAATGAAAATTTCCAACGTATTGACCTTCCCAGTGTTCCAGTTGCATCCAATGTAATTTTTTCTTCTGAGCTTAAATTGTCACTTTGGATTTTGTAACAAAATGTTTTATATCCTCTTTCAATAAACACAGAGTTTATAACATCGCCACAATACACAATTTAATTAGGATAACCGCAGCAATAACACCGCCACAATACACAACTTAATTAGGGTAGCCACCACAATACACAATTTAATTAGGATAACCACAGTAATAACATCGCCACAATACATAACTTAATTAGGATAGCCACCACAATACACAATTAATTAGGACAACTTAAGGATTTAAGGTAGGCCAAAGTTACATGAGGTATCTAGGAAACGGGATATCTATCAGACTTGTGCATAGTTCCTACAAGTGCGTGACAGTAGAGGCAAAGTCTTTTTCACCTCAAAATGCAACTAAACAGGGAAAGTTATTTTCAATTCCTTCTATTAGCTCACACTCTCCCTATATATATCTTGTTCAAATTTTCAATCGTTCATAAAATACTTTTTATTCATCCACTCAAGTTCGAATACATTTTTTTTTGGACTTGTAGTGGATGACTCTGGATGTTAATGCAGTTTTTTAAAATATTAATTCAGTAATTAAACTGAATTAATTAATTTTAGTTTTTTCAGATTTAAGTTGCATATATCTACCAATAGATGGCGCCAAATAAACTTAAAAAAATGAATGAAAATTATTTATAAAGGACTTTCTGCAATAGAGTGAAAAAAAAGAAGGAATTGACTTAATTTTTTTTTTTTTTTTACATTACTTGTTTATGACCAGTCTGCTTTATGGTCTATTGTTTATTTAGGAGATAGGAACTATGCATTCATATTTTAGAAACTCATGCAGTTGAGATCGAGGAGGTACTTTAGAACAATTAAAATTCCATCTTTGAAGCTATACATTTGTTATTGTGGTAGGCAATTGTGAAGGCAACGTGGTAAGACATACACTCTCTCATTACACTCTGGTTAACCTACTGCAAATCAGAAATTATAGAAGCAAATTATGTCAGGTCAAGGTATTGGAATAGTAAAATAAGCAGTAATAACATTATTCTAAGCATTAGCTACATAATAGAAATTATTTATAGAAGTTAGGATTAACAGCACAAAGAGAGTAAAACTTAAAAGTAGTTGTATTACATTTTAAATATGAGTTATTTTAATCTAAATTAAAAAAAAAAGTTTAGCATTCATTTTCCGATGTCTTTTTATTATAATGGAAAATCGAATATATTGAAATGAATCACGAAGGGTCAATATGATTGCGAATATCTGAGCTGCGCCTTTTAAAGCACTATGTGCCGGCGGGGATAAACCTATTGTATGGCCACCACAATCACTTGAATTGTCTCCCATCTATATTTAGGAACTGTATACGAAATCCGTGTGGAAAATGCGATTATTTATCGAACGTTCTACAGAGAGATTCGAAAGTCTTCCTATAAACTCAAAAAGTAGATCAGGAACACCAAAGTAAATTAGATACAAACAGAACATTCATTTGGAGATGACACGTGTTCGCGTAACAGAATGTATTGGCTAGGGTGAACCTACGGCATGGTACCACAATTTTTTTTGTCTCTTATTGATATCTAATTCTAGCGTATGAAAAAAAGATTTTTATGCAAACAGGATAAGTCCAGGACAATTCATTATCTCAAAATGCATATTAATTTAACATTAACTAAAAAGGTAGATTAACATACATTAACTCAAAAGGTAGTTTAACTTAACATTAACACAAAGATAGAATCGCTAGTGCTTAATTCGTCATTGCGATGCAAATGGCATCAGTTTTGGGCACTTTTAAAAGAATACAAAATGTGTTTAATAAGCCCGTTTTGTAAACCATATTCAAGTTGTACCTTTATTGCGCAATTGATTGGCAGGGATGGGCATGCTGCATGGCCAACTCGAACTCTTGATTTATCTTTTGTCTTTATGATTGGTTATTCCTGTACAGCCTTATTTCTTCCTGTATGGTTATGGGTTTCAAAGGAAAAACCATTCATTTTCCCATGGTCGACTTTTCCTTGAAATTTGTGGGAACTGTTTTGAATAGTACAATTTATAAAATGTTGATAAACAATATACTTACTTAAGAATTTGTTTGTTAGAAAAACTTAAGAAGTCAGTTCCTCCAAATGCAACAGGGCGTTCTAAATCTTCTTTCGCAATTCCTGTAAAAGAAATTCCTGTTAAGTTTTAATGTAAAGAGTAAGTGATTAAGAAAATTGCTTCAAAATTCATCGGTTTACTTAATTTTTACTTTTAAGCAATCACAGGTAAGTTTGTCCTTAAATTTATACTTATAATTTCCCAATACTAGTCTTCTTATAAGAATAATTAATCGCCTGCATTATTAAAAAGTTTTCAATGGCGATATTGCAATCATCAAATCATTATTATAATTAAGTATTTATAATTTTTTTAATTAAAAAGTGACCTACATGGAAAATCTAGAATCAACATGAGATTTCAAATTTCAAAGTTATTGTGTCTAATCCTCAGTGCCCTGCAGGGAGTGACAAACATCCTATGAGTAGTCTACTCATGGAAAGAGGGAAAGGGGTAGCTTCTGTTGTGATGGAGCTCCCGTAGGTAGAAGTCTGGCTTGGCTCCGTGTCGCGGAAGAAGGAGTCAGTGGTCACTCAGTGCCCTGCAGTGAGTGACAAACATCCTATGAGTAGTCTACTCATGGAAAGAGGGAAAGGGGTAGCTTCCGTTGTGATGGAGCTCCCGTAGGTAGAAGTCTGGCTTGTCTCCGTGTCGCGGAAGAAGGAGTCAGTGGTCACTCAGTGCCCTGCAGTGAGTGACAAACATCCTATGAGTAGTCTACTCATGGAAAGAGGGAAAGGGGTAGCTTCCGTTGTGATGGAGCTCCCGTAGGTAGAAGTCTGGCTTGTCTCCGTGTCGCGGAAGAAGGAGTCAGTGGTCACTCAGTGCCCTGCAGTGAGTGACAAACATCCTATGAGTAGTCTACTCATGGAAAGAGGGAAAGGGGTAGCTTCCGTTGTGATGGAGCTCCCGTAGGTAGAAGTCTGGCTTGGCTCCGTGTCGCGGAAGAAGGAGTCAGTGGTCACTCAGTGCCCTGCAGTGAGTGACAAACATCCTATGAGTAGTCTACTCATGGAAAGAGGGAAAGGGGTAGCTTCCGTTGTGATGGAGCTCCCGTAGGTAGAAGTCTGGCTTGTCTCCGTGTCGCGGAAGAAGGAGTCAGTGGTTACTCAGTGCCCTGCAGTGAGTGACAAACATCCTATGAGTAGTCTACTCATGGAAAGAGGGAAGGGGTAGCTTCCGTTGTGATGGAGCTCCGTAGGTAGAAGTCTGGCTTGTCTCCGTGTCGCGGAAGAAGGAGTCAGTGGTCACTCAGTGCCCTGCAGTGAGTGACAAACATCCTATGAGTAGTCTACTCATGGAAAGAGGGAAAGGGGTAGCTTCTGTTGTGATGGAGCTCCCGTAGGTAGAAGTCTGGCTTGGCTCCGTGTCGCGGAAGAAGGAGTCAGTGGTCACTCAGTGCCCTGCAGTGAGTGACAAACATCCTATGAGTAGTCTACTCATGGAAAGAGGGAAAGGGGTAGCTTCTGTTGTGATGGAGCTCCCGTAGGTAGAAGTCTGGCTTGGCTCCGTGTCGCGGAAGAAGGAGTCAGTGGTCACTCAGTGCCCTGCAGTGAGTGACAAACATCCTATGAGTAGTCTACTCATGGAAAGAGGGAAAGGGGTAGCTTCCGTTGTGATGGAGCTCCCGTAGGTAGAAGTCTGGCTTGTCTCCGTGTCGCGGAAGAAGGAGTCAGTGGTCACTCAGTGCCCTGCAGTGAGTGACAAACATCCTATGAGTAGTCTACTCATGGAAAGAGGGAAAGGGGTAGCTTCCGTTGTGATGGAGCTCCCAGGTAGAAGTCTGGCTTGTCTCCGTGTCGCGGAAGAAGGAGTCAGTGGTCACTCAGTGCCCTGCAGTGAGTGACAAACATCCTATGAGTAGTCTACTCATGGAAAGAGGGGAAAGGGGTAGCTTCCGTTGTGATGGAGCTCCCGTAGGTAGAAGTCTGGCTTGGCTCCGTGTCGCGGAAGAAGGAGTCAGTGGTCACTCAGTGCCCTGCAGTGAGTGACAAACATCCTATGAGTAGTCTACTCATGGAAAGAGGGAAAGGGGTAGCTTCCGTTGTGATGGAGCTCCCGTAGGTAGAAGTCTGGCTTGTCTCCGTGTCGCGGAAGAAGGAGTCAGTGGTCACCAGTGCCCTGCAGTGAGTGACAAACATCCTATGAGTAGTCTACTCATGGAAAGAGGGAAAGGGGTAGCTTCCGTTGTGATGGAGCTCCCGTAGGTAGAAGTCTGGCTTGTCTCCGTGTCGCGGAAGAAGGAGTCAGTGGTCACTCAGTGCCCTGCAGTGAGTGACAAACATCCTATGAGTAGTCTACTCATGGAAAGAGGGAAAGGGGTAGCTTCTGTTGTGATGGAGCTCCCGTAGGTAGAAGTCTGGCTTGGCTCCGTGTCGCGGAAGAAGGAGTCAGTGGTCACTCAGTGCCCTGCAGTGAGTGACAAACATCCTATGAGTAGTCTACTCATGGAAAGAGGGAAAGGGGTAGCTTCTGTTGTGATGGAGCTCCGTAGGTAGAAGTCTGGCTTGGCTCCGTGTCGCGGAAGAAGGAGTCAGTGGTCACTCAGTGCCCTGCAGTGAGTGACAAACATCCTATGAGTAGTCTACTCATGGAAAGAGGGGAAAGGGGTAGCTTCCGTTGTGATGGAGCTCCCGTAGGTAGAAGTCTGGCTTGTCTCCGTGTCGCGGAAGAAGTGGGGAGTCAGTGGTCACCAGTGCCCTGCAGTGAGTGACAAACATCCTATGAGTAGTCTACTCATGGAAAGAGGAAAGGGGTAGCTTCCGTTGTGATGGAGCTCCCGTAGGTAGAAGTCTGGCTTGTTCCGTGTCGCGGAAGAAGGGAGTCAGTGGTCACCAGTGCCCTGCAGTGAGTGACAAACATCATATGAGTAGTCTACTCATGGAAAGAGGGAAAGGGGTAGCTTCCGTTGTGATGGAGCTCCGTAGGTAGAAGTCTGGCTTGTCTCCGTGTCGCGGAAGAAGGAGTCAGTGGTCACCAGTGCCCTGCAGTGAGTGACAAACATCCTATGAGTAGTCTACTCATGGAAAGAGGGAAAGGGGTAGCTTCCGTTGTGATGGAGCTCCCGTAGGTAGAAGTCTGGCTTGTCTCCGTGTCGCGGAAGAAGGAGTCAGTGGTCACCAGTGCCCTGCAGTGAGTGACAAACATCATATGAGTAGTCTACTCATGGAAAGAGGGAAAGGGGTAGCTTCTGTTGTGATGGAGCTCCCGTAGGTAGAAGTCTGGCTTGTCTCCGTGTCGCGGAAGAAGGAGTCAGTGGTCACCAGTGCCCTGCAGTGAGTGACAAACATCCTATGAGTAGTCTACTCATGGAAAGAGGGAAAGGGGTAGCTTCCGTTGTGATGGAGCTCCCGTAGGTAGAAGTCTGGCTTGTCTCCGTGTCGCGGAAGAAGGAGTCAGTGGTCACCAGTGCCCTGCAGTGAGTGACAAACATCATATGAGTAGTCTACTCATGGAAAGAGGGAAAGGGGTAGCTTCCGTTGTGATGGAGCTCCCGTAGGTAGAAGTCTGGCTTGTCTCCGTGTCGCGGAAGAAGGAGTCAGTGGTCACTCAGTGCCCTGCAGTGAGTGACAAACATCCTATGAGTAGTCTACTCATGGAAAGAGGGAAAGGGTAGCTTCCGTTGTGATGGAGCTCCATGTAGGTAGAAGTCTGGCTTGTCTCCGTGTCGCGGAAGAAGGAGTCAGTGGTCACTCAGTGCCCTGCAGTGAGTGACAAACATCCCATGAGTAGTCTACTCATGGAAGAGGGAAAGGGGTAGCTTCTGTTGTGATGGAGCTCCCGTAGGTAGAAGTCTGGTTTGACTCCGTGTCGCGGAAGAAGGAGTCAGTGGTCACCAGTGCCCTGCAGTGAGTGACAAACATCCTATGAGTAGTCTACTCATGGGAAGAGGGAAAGGGGTAGCTTCTGTTGTGATGGAGCTCCCGTAGGTAGAAGTCTGGCTTGGCTCCGTGTCGCTGAAGAAGGAGTGTATTGCCTTCGAGATGACTTTTAGGGGGAACTACCCTGCATTTGCTTTCCTCAACGGAGAAAACCCAGAAAATTCGTACCAGGTAATCCAACTAAAGGGGCACGATGTAGGAACATCATAAACGCCATCGAATCTTAACAATGAGTTTTGAATTGAAGCAATGTCGGCAACACAGTCTCCAATGGGTCGGATCTCAGAATTAACATTCACCAGTGGCACGTTGCCATTGAGCCACGAGTCGGGCAAATTTCAAAGTAAAACAATAAAACAAAATTTAATTTAATTGAAGTTTTTGATCTTAGATATTTTAAGGAATAAATTTTTCGAATAATTTTTTGCGATATATTTTTTGAATAAAATATTATTGAATTTTTTTTTTTTTGTCATTTTTAATTTTTTATTAAATTTCATCAATTAAATGGAGTGCCTATTCTAATTTAAATTAATCTGTTTAAAGACAGCGAGAATATAAATTGCACTAAAAATCAATTGATAGTGAGAAACTATTTTTAGTTTGTTTTCATATTTTAATTTTCTAAAATAAGAAGAATTATCACATTATAATTTAATTTTTCAATAAAAATCAATGAAAGTTAAACACTCCTATTTAATAAATTAATCGCAATTAAACAAATAAATAATTCTTAAACCCGACTCGTGGCGCAGTGGTAATGTACGTTTCTGGTGAGCATTAGGGCTGAGGTTCAATCCGTTGGAGGTTTTGTTGTAGACACTGTTTCTAAAAACGAGGATACTCGATGGTGTTTGTGATGATCAGTATCTTGCCTCATTAGTCGGACTATTACTATTACCAACCACACTACATCACTGTGCCTAGAGCTGAGTTGCCTCTTTACAGTTTGGGAATAATGTGGGTGAGAAATTTGATTTATCTCTGTGACTCTTACAGTCATATGAGATCGGGACCTACCACATAAAGGGATTCCGAACCACTATAGATATTCATGGCACCGCCGGGACTCGAACACAAAACCTGTGGCATCGAGTGCAGAGCGCTAGAGTCATTCAGGCTCCTCATTAGCCGGACTAACTGGTGGGAGGTTTTCCGGGATTTTCTCCCATATGATATACAAATGCAGGGTAGTTTCCCCCAAAAGACATCTAGGAAGGCACTGATCTCCTTCTTCAGCGTCACTTCTACATAAGCTACATAGGGTTCTCTATAACGCCAGAAAGCTGCACCTTCCTTCCATGAGAACACACGGGTTCATGGATTTCGTGAATGTTCGGTTGCTTGGTCGACAGCAACTGTCGAATATATAATAATATTAATGTCGGGATATTATAATAGTATTAAAGCAGATCGCATATGGTAGAAATCTCAGAATGTATCACCAGACACCCTGACTATCAATGAAACACCCTTTATATACATTAGTGCAATCACTACCGAAACTCCTCGTTTCGGAAAGCAGTGACTGCAATGGACGTCTCCAGCTGATGAAAATATCTCTTACATATGTAGAAAAGAGTAATAAAGTGAAAATAATTTCTGAAATATCCACGTCCAAATATGCTTACTAAGGCATTTCTATTTGTAGACTTTTTGATTTTTTTTTCAAATGCAGCTGGTAAGCACTTAGACAGTTGTCTTTGATGCCTTAAGGCAAGCGCTGCACAGACGTTACTCATTTAGCACTACCCAGGACGTGCTTTGTAGCTTGAAGATAAACTACGAACGGATAGAAACAATACCCCCGCAACGCTCTACGATCATGTTAAACCGGGACCTACGGTTTAAAGTGGATTACGAACCAATACAGACATCCGTGGCGCCGCCGGGACTCGAACCCAAAACGTGTGGTACCGAGCGCCGGAGCGCTAGCCAATCGACCATTAATAATTATAGACTTTTTGATATTCATACTTGAAAATTCTCTTCACAAATGCTAGTTAACCCAAATGGTCTTGAACATTTTAATGCATTGATTAGGAATAACTACAGTTAATTTTGTTAAACTCAATTCTAAAATGGGATATAGTTTTGACGAATCTCATAAAATATATAATTAATTCTTGGAAAACAAGATTGACAATAGCTAATGTCAAGAGAATTGTAACTTTTGTCAGGGGATAAAAAACAAATAAGAAATTTCGTAGATAATAACTATTTATTGAATTGAACGTATTTCTAATATTTGCATTTACATAAATATTTACATTTAATGGGAATCATAAAGTATTACTTAATGAATTACCATGTGAATAAAGCTATGAATTTTTATTTATATTAAGATACAACTCGCCATCAGAGCAACTGCAAGCGGATTTGTACTATAAATCCATGCTTTAGAGAAAATTCTGTTTAGTTTCCTTTCAAATTTCCTCTTAAATCTAAAATATATGGATGTTTTCTTGCTTTTACATATCTTCTAAAATCATAATTTGTTTGCATTTAAACACATTATTCTGATTTCAATGAATTTTTCCAAAGATGTTGATTACATTTTACTATGCATTGTTTTTAAAATCATCGCTCTAATAATTTTTAATTGAACTGAATCAATTTATGAATAGGAAATGCAAAAGTCATATATTTGCTATACATTTATAATTAGCTGATATATTCGTATTGTAAATGTATTTAAAAGAAAAAGCACTAATCCTAAGGTATTTAAAATAGATAATCATCATCATCATCAGTAGAGCAACAGTTCCTTTGTCAGGCCAAAGTTGTCTGCTTACCAGATTTCAAGACAGGAGATACTTTTATTTTTAAGGGACAGGAATGCCAGCCCTACACTCTACAATCATATTAGGCCAGTAATTATGGTTTAAAGCGGAGTCCGAACTATTACAAACATCCAAGAAACCACCGGGACTCCATCCCAAAGACTATGGCACCGAGCGCTAGAGTGAACCGCGGATGCAACTTAGAAAATAGGAACTTAAATGAAGATTGAGACAATATGGGATATATATCATCATCAGTGGCGCAACAGCCCTATGGGGAGAAAAGGCCGTCTGCCTACTGGCAGATTTTGATGTTTTTATTTTTATGGGGTAGGGCTGCAAGCTTTACGTCCAACGCCCTACAATCATATTAGATAGGAACCTACAGTTTAAAGTGAAATCCGAACTACTACAAACATCCATAGCACCGCCTGGACTCGAGCCCGAAACCTGTGGCACCGAGCGCCAGAGTGTTAGCCACACGGCCATTAGGCCCCAAAAATTGATAATATTAAGGAATTTGGAAGTTATAAGAAGATTCTTAAGTATGATTACTGATTTTGTATGAAAATTTGATTATTTTTTAAGAAGATGAAATATGATTCCGGCCCGCGTACCAAATATAATAAAAACATCCGGCGGGTTTCACGTGAATGCGAACTTCTTTCCTGAAGAGTGGAACAGTTAGGTTTTATTTCATTTTCTTTTTTACCTCTTTTTTTTTAATAAAATAAAAGTATTAGTCTAAAAACTTAATCAAAAAATGAAAAAAAACAAAACATATATAAGTAAAATAAAAATAAAAATAAAATACCAGAACTTTGATTCTGAGATCGGCCATTTTTTAGGAGTATTAATGCTTTTACCTTACAGATCATATTACAAATTCCCACTCATTCAGCATATCACAATGTTTCTATCATTTTCAATAGTTTTATGGTTTTATGACAACTCTCTAACTGTACCGAATTTTAACTTAAATTCTTTTAATTTTAATTTTTTTATCATACTTTTATTTTTTTTTAGTATTTTTTTTATCTTTTGTGTATCATATTTTAATTTCTAGAAACTTTAACTTGCATTTTTTTACTAACCAAAAACAGGCAATTAAAATTTGAAATATATCTATGAATTAAGACTGAAGGAGGTTAAAGGGGCCTATCCCCATTGGTACTCCGTAATCGGTACGACCATTGCCAGTTGCCAGAAGTCCAGAGGAAAGTTTAACTGTTGCCCAAAGTATTGGGAATCATGCAAATATTTCTCTTTCGTTTTGCATCCGGATCCGACGTCATATGCTGAAGGCATATGCGCAGTCCAGTCACATTAAAGTGACGGCCACCTACTTTAGACGTCAATGTGAAATAACCAATCACAAAAGCACATTGCAGTGGAGTGTATATAAAGAATTCCACTTAAATACCACACTCCACTTAAAGCCACAATATACAAGAGTGTATATTCTGGCTTTTGACAGGTGGTCACATTAATGTGACTGGACTGTGTAATTGGTCGTGACATCGGGCACGGATGTATAAATTGATATGTTAATCAAGTATTGTTAGCTTGATGGTCGGTTGGCTGCAGGTAACATGATTTGATCATAATTAAGTTAAAACCAGAAGTATGTTTTTTGCAAAGTTTTACTTTTTTATCTTTATGTATAATAAAAATTTACTTTCTTAAATTAATTAAACTTTTTGCTTCTTCTATACTTTAAACCATGGCACTTAGATAAATTTTCCGACATTAACAAAGGGTTGACTATATTTAAAGAAGTACTCGAAATCTAATGCAAAAAATGGGTGAGGAATCTTACTTTTTTCGCACTTGGACCCCCAGAAATAGAGGGGGCACCTGCACAGGGGCACATTGAGCTGCGGTATGCAGACCCCCTCGTTGAGGCACTGGGAGGGCTGTTCGCAGGGCGGGCCCCTGTACCTGCGGACTCCGTGGGACCAGATCGCGCGGGCCATCAGACGGTCCCATATGTCTCCATTAACCGTGATCCTCTGGATGGCTCCGTCTAGTCCCGCTCTCACTCCGGCACCAGGGTTGACCATCTCCAGGTTTGGCACCCCGCCAACGTACAAGTTGTGCTCCAGATTCAGCTCCGTGAGGGAGGCCTGCGAATAATTGAACACAGGGATGGTAATTTATGCCGGCTCTGTCAGTGAATGGCTCTCTGTTGGGAAGTTTGGGGACACTTGTGATCATGTTTCACAACTGTGACCGCCAGAATCAGACTCAATTACTTCTGTCTCTAAATATTTGCGATATATTAATGTTGGGGTTATTAAGAAAGGTAAAATAGATAAGGGATTTATGCATCATCTTACTAGAATATGAATAAGCAACTGCAGTGGACATTTGTACAATTGTTTAAAAAATATATATATATATATAAATATATAACAAAAAATATTATTTTCTGCTATTTTCAGTTTGATAGCTTTTTGTTATATTAATATATTAATATTGACTTCCAAGATAAATAATGAATCCTGAAAACCTGAATCCTAATGAATGAATCCTTTAATGAAATAATCAATCCTGTAAATATCGAGATTGATTTTAATCACAATCTTCTGAAGACCATTCAAGATTTTTGGATGCCGCTTATACAAAGCTTGTTTTAAAAGCCTAGATTCTCATTAATCCATACCAGGCACATCAAGGAATATAGGGGGATTCATTTAAACGGAATATCCGCAATTCCGGTTTCATTTCTCATTATTTCCAAGTATAGAAGGTAGCCTGGTAATCTTTTCCCGATAATATTTAACGCAGTGAATATTATTTGGATAAAGTGTTGGAATGGGTTTTTGGAAAATAGGCGTTAAAACATATTTTCGATACTAATCCGAGTTATTTTGATATTTTTTTCTACTTTCCTTATTTTAGCTTTTCAATTATAAGAAAATCCAAGCATAATCATAAAACTCTCAGTAAAACTTAGCTTGTTTTCTCTGAACCAACCTTTTAGATTTTTTCTCTTCTATTTTGGTGATTAATCAATCAGATAAATATATAGCTAATCAATTGTATAAATATGTATCTCACCATTTTTCACTGCTATATAATTTTACAACCTTTTACATATAATCTTATGATGAGAAACATGTTTTGACATTTGCCTGTGAACATATATTTTTGTTTTCATTAGATTACAATCAGATCTTATAATACTGTTTACAGTTTCTATGGTGATGTATAAAGATTTTCCGATAGTTCTTTCTGTGGGAGGGGTTATATTCTCTTATAAAACATGAGATGTAACTGATATAACAAGAAATGTACATAATTGTGCAATTTCTACTGCTTTCTCCTAGTCAAATGGAAACTTTGATATTTCTTTACTTTTTTTATTTATTGTGTTATTTATTTGTAGACATTTTAAAACTATTCTTTTTACATTTTTTAAACATCAAGTAAGAGTGTTTCTCTTCTTAAAGCTCAAAAATATAGGCTTCGATCTATTATGCATTTTCCAGCTACATAATGAAGCAAAGAATAGTTTTAAGGGTACAGATGATATCAAAATCCTATTCCAAACCGAAGTCTTTCCGGGCCTTTTCTTTTTCACTTTAATTTATTGAGAAAGACGAAATCGTTACCAAAATGCATGAACACCCTCTGTATTACATCATTCTTATACTCATGACGAAATTCGTATTCAAAAAGATAATTATTAAGCTGCTAAAAAATTATTAATACTTTCAGAGAAAAAAAGCATAAGGCTTAAGCTTAAAAACCATGATTTTTTTATAGCTGACAACATAAAATGAATATATATAAATAGTGAGAGATTTATATAATATATATATACATATATATATTCATTTTTAATGTTCTCCTTTTGTAAGTAAGTTCAGATATATAGATACTTACTGAGAATATAATTTTTAAAGGCCTATCATAATAAAAAGCACGATGCAATATTGTAGCTATATTATACACAGTTATTAAAATTGAAACATTTATGAAAGGTTTCTGCAGTAGTCCTCTGGTGGATATATCGTTATTCTTCATAGATTATTACTATTTATGCTCACATTTTGTCACGCGCTGTTTGTACTAAAATGTGTCTTTACAATTTGAAGAATGATTAAGTTGACTCATGTTCATGAACGAAGACTCCTAAAAGTGGTATATAACAATCATCCCATTTTAATCCCACCACCTTGAAACCAAAGGAAAATATTCTGGCATACATATTCGGTATCGCTTGTCCCCTCGGTGTGCCATCATGTTTTGAACAAGCATCCTTGAGTCAGAAATCCAAGATGTCCACTTAGATAACTCTGGAATTTCAAATCCGGTAGGCAACTCTGGAGCTTCCTTGCTAGTGCCTAAGAGGAGCATGTTAAATCTCAGGTTAGGATATTCTTCCTTTGTATTTGAAGAGGTAGGTAAGAACCTAGATGCCGTGCCTAGAAGTAGTTCGTCTAATATTATGGTAGCAATACGCGCAGTAGTTCTGAATAATACAGTAGGAACTTCGTGGTGAACCCAACGTTAATATTAAATTGGCTATATATCTTCCTTTCTTATAACGAATGATCAAAAGACGAAGTACCATAAATTTGAAAACAACAAGATTACTAGGTATGGAGAGTTCTGTTTGATGAATTTCCTTTCGATAATAATTTAAAATATTTTTTTTTTGCCCCAATGGCCTGATCTTTCTTAGCAACCTGTAAGTCACCAATCCTTTCTTACAGTACTATTTATAATCAACTAAAATATAATTAAAAAAGAAATAATTTATATTAATAGCAGTCAATACAAAACCATGGTTCAATAAAAAATAATTCTTTATAGATTCATATCAAAAGAAAATACATTATAATTTTTATTACATATACAATAATACATAAAATATAATTGTTGTTATGCATCATAAGCGTTGATAAATGCATTATTAAAAGTTGCTTTTCACAGAAACACAGATTCACATCTAAATAGAGGGCGCCATTTATAAGTAAATTTCGGGAAAAGTAAATTTTATTCATTCTATTGTGAATTATCCACTAAAAGTTATTTAATTCTATTATAAGCTTTAAATTTTATTTCTCAATATTTCGTCCTCTTCTTTAAACTACAATTTCAAAAACGATTGAAGTATTTAGAACTTTTCGGTAAATACTTCAATGTAAAGTGTTAAAAGTTGCTTTCCACAGAATCGCGTATTGACATCTAAAGGGGCACCATTTATAAGTATATTTTGATAATAAGTAACTTTGATAAGTAAATTGTGATAATATATAAATTTGATAAGTAAATTGTGATAAGTAAATTTCGTGATCAGTAAATTTTATTCATTCTATTGTGAATCATCCACTAAAATTTATTTAATTCTATTATAAGCTTTAAATTCTATTTCTTAGAAACATTTCGTTCTCTTCTTTGAACTACATTTTCAAAACCGATTCCGGCATTTAGAACTTTTCGGTAAACACTTTACATAGAAGTGTTTAAGTTAAAATGTCAAAAGTTGCCTTTCACAGAAACACGGATTCGCATCTAAATCGTTGTGCACCATTTCCAGAAATCTTCCATCTCCAGAGCCCGCTTGATTCAGTTCATCAAAATAACCCGAAATTGAAAACAGGGTCCGAGGCAAATCGCTTCCACTCTATTTCGCGGAAAGAGCCTCCACTTCCCTAAGAGAGCCCAACCCCAAACAAAAATCGGATGGGGGGCAATTTATCAGGCCCTGCAATTCCCTCTCCGGCGGTCACAGTTTCGCATTCTTTATGCCCGCAAATGGATAAGGTGGCGCCCCATAAAACCCGGGCGCGAGGTGGTGAAAAGAGCTGGGGCTTTTCTCTCTTACCGCTGATTCCTGGGATGAAATATGTCCGTCGTCCACTTGCAAAGTGCCGTTCTTCCACAGACGATTTACCTTCACTGCGTGCCATTCGTTGAGCGAGACCGGCTCTGGGCTCCTGTAAAATGCACACACACCACAGAATGAGCTAAAAACTTTTGCAACCGAACTCTCTGGGATTTAATAAAGAGTTATATAGCGGAATGGGTGTTTGGTAACAAATATTCTCTGAAGAGAGTTAAGTAAATAGTGGCTTTTCAGTTTTATTTTTTTTGTAAAGTGACCTTATTTTCGTCGTGTTAGATGAAATGACGTATTGCTTAGATCAAGATTGTCCACGACCCAACATAAAACTATAAAATTTCACAAAAAATTTAGTATATTTATGTATTTGTTTAATAAAAGCAGAACAGTTTGTAGTAATAGTGTTGGGCTTTTAATACTACACCGGGCTAACAATAATACACTACAATACATGGGCCAATAATACTACACCACAATACATCAATGTACCTGTAGCTCAGATGCATCTTAATGTCTGAAAATGATGTGGAATTTATGATCTGGTATTTATTTTATAAAAGCGAAACAGCTTGTGGTAATAGTGTTGGGCATTCACTCTAATTCTACACCACAATACATCAATGTACCTAGAGCCGAACCAAGACTACTTGGTACGAAACTCTACAAGCGATAGCAAACCGAAATCTTTTGTGCTGAAATGGGCATAATAAATCTGCAAAACGGAAAATTTTTATGTGGCACTTGCGCAGTAGGGAGGAAATGTAAGCTCATATGTGTAAACTTGTAAATGTTTGATTCAAAATTATTGTTGCACAACCTCACCCATACCATTCTCAAAGGATCTATAGGTAAAGGGATCTAAGCTCTAGATAGTAGTAGTTGATGTAGTAATAATAGCCAATAGTAACCTAGATTGCTACGGCGTATAATTTAAATATAAATTTATTCATATTATTATTGTTTTACAGACTAAATTTGAATCTGATTTTACGAACTAAATTTAAATCTGGTTTTTTCAAACTAAATTTGAGGATTTAACTCTTAATAACCTTGAGTACACTGGTATCTCACATATTTGTATATCTTAATGAGAAAATTTATGAGAAGATTGATTTTTTAATTGTACACAGAAGCGAGTCTTGTTGCTACTTTGTATTATTCTAAGGTCAACACAAGTTCACTCGTAGCAGCATCTCTTGATATAATAAAGCATAGAAACAGTTATTTTTCCACGACTTTTTGTTGATTTACAAACATTGAACTCCATGTTCTAAAATATTGGCAATAAATAGTGTCTTGTGTATTATTGTGCTTATGGTATTTTTGTGTACTGCTTATGGAATTTATTTTCGAATTATTATGAGTTCATATGAATTCATTTTTAATAATAGCAGCGATGTATTGTATTGTGATCTTTGGTGAGAAATAAGACGTTTAGAATTATGTTTTAATAATATTATCAATAAATAAAATAATATACAAAATCTTATTGGTTATAATTCTAAGAACGTATATCTCCGAATTTAGAAAAAAAAAATTCTGGAACGGGGTTAAACTTACGAATATTAAAACTCATCGGCGTTCTCACTGTAGTAAGTAAACAATCACGACAGAGATTACGAATTAAAATTTATGAATGTCCCCAATTCCACGCCGAGCATGAAATGTCCTCCTTGATGTTGAATTAGAGTTTCGCGAGGCAGCATTTTAGCAGCAAGATATCATAATGAATGACTTCATATCTGGCCGAGAGAGCGAATCGGAAAAGAGAGCCCAGTTTAAATGAGGAAACTCAGCCATGCAAGAAAATTGGGAGGGATATTGAGCCATTCACTTAAATGACGATTAAGATTAGAGCCCTCTCTCTGGCTGCTTTACAATGCAAATGAGATTCCTGCGCTCTCTGAATCGAGTTTTGTTCAGCGTCTGCGTTCAGATTAAAGTTTCAAGGCGAGCACTTCGTTGGACGTTTCAGTTAACATTTCCTTATAGTGCAATGATTGGAGCCAGAGAACCATGCTAAAACCAAAATAATGACCCATTATAAGAGTATTAATTTAAAAGGCCTCTTTAGAGTATCATAAAAGTAGAGAGTGGTTATGATATATTTCCTCCCTGTTTGGATATTTTTCTCCCTGTTATGATATTTTCCTCCCTGTTATGATATTTTTCTCCATGTTTGGGTATTTATCCCTGTTATTACATATTTGGATTTTGGGTTTGGATTTTCGAACTACTATACAACTCCAAATACATTGTTGTCTTTAAAGTTTTGATAATGATGTAAAAACGGGGTAAACTTGCACCATTGCAATTATGGACAAACACTCACATAGATGGCTTTTCCTTTCGAAGCCGAATGGAAGGACATTCGTTCAAATTCATTAATCCGAATGGAAGGACATTCCGACTTAAAAACGTATTCTTCCCATCCACTCACATAACATGCTCATCCTTGGTTCAGTTTAGTTCAAACATACAATGTGTTTCCTACAGATTGCACCAGCTTCAGGATTTCCTAATTACCACATTACATTTCGTACTAAGATGTCAATTATCAGTTTTTGCGACAGTGTGGGGAAGCTAGCACTATTACAATTTTGGGCAAACACCTACATAGATGGCTCTCTCTACCTTTTTTAAGCCGAATGGAAGGACTTTCCGACTTAAAAACGTATCTTTCCCATTCCTGGCAAACACACGGAATTTTTCAGTTCGGCATTTTATGTAGATGGCTCTCTCTACCTTTTTTGAACCCTAAAAAACGTATCTTTCCCATTCCGCCGTCGGCATTTTATGTAGAATTTTGAACCTAGCGCCGTCGGTTAGGAAATACGTATTTTTAACCAGTTGCACCAGATGGTGCTTCTACGGGGTTTCCAACTACTATAATACACTTCAAACTGACAGGTGAGTTACCAGTTTTGGCAATGGTGTCGGTAAACTTGCACCATTGCAATTTTGGACAAACATCCACATAGATGGCTCTTCCTTTCATATATCAAAAATGCATATTAAATGGAATCAATTAAGATAAAAACGTATATAATCAAAGTTTTTTATGGCTATTGTTAAAATAATGACAAAAAAAAAGTTATTGAAATTTTCTTTTCTTTATACACGGCATTAATTACTCTATATATATGTGTGTAAAATGTTTCACTAGAATATACTCACTTTCTATACTCTGGTTAATGTTTTAGAAAACATCTGATAATTAACTTACATTAAAATGTTTTTACTCTTACAAAGATTTAGATATTATAAGGTCACTAGTTATTGTTTAGAGTATATTTAAACTAATTAAATAAAAGTGTCATTGAAAATATGCAAAATATATCTTTTATATTTGAATTAATTCCACTTACCTAATGTGTACCACACCTCTGCAAGACAGATGAAAAAAAAAATTATCAGCATTATAGAAAATCAAAATTATTCAACAAAATTAATATTTTTAGCATAAGTATCATAACATAATACATAAATATAAGTAATTAAACAAATATTATAAAAATTTTTTTATAATTTAAAGAAAAAAATGACATAAGATAAACAATTACAAGGTAATGATGAATACAAAGTAGTTTTAAAATACTCCTCAAAGTACTTTATAACACAACTCATGGCTTAATGGTACGAACAGGTAGTATGAAGACTGTGGTTCGAATCCTCTAAAGAAGTATAGTGTATTCCCTGCTTAAAGAAACGAGGATTATCCATGGGCATTGTTACAAAATAAAAGCATATTTCAGCTGTTTGTTGGGAGTTTCGAGTTATCTCTCTTCAACATGCAAATGGTGGTGCAGAATTTTTACCACTTAAATGTCCTCCCAGAAAACAATGTCTTCATTCAATGAGCTATTTGTGGCACAAATAAGGTGCGCCGATGTAGCGTTCCCACCTTTAAAAAAATGGGATATTCTTAATAATATTCATAATCATCATTAGATCTTCATAAAAGTGATATCGTTGGAAATGTCACGAAGGTAATAACTTATAAATTAATTTAATTGATTAAAAAAATTAACCCTGACATTGTTCCATTTTGGAGCCCAATATTTTTTGCGTATTCGTTTCAGCGTATGATAAATACTCACCCGCAAATTACAAAATTATATTTGTGGCACGGGTCACATGTTCGGGCACCAAATTGTAGTGTGCAGGTTGGGCAACCAGATTGTAACTGGGTGTAGTTTGGTTGAGATATTTGACGCACAGGTTGGAAAAATTATAGCTTTATTTACACACGCACAAATACCACACACATACAATTAGAGACATACAATATTTAACACATTTAAATAATAGTTATAGATTCCTGGAAGGTATTTCTAAGCCAAAAACCCGAAACTCGGCTACACGCAGGTTGCACGAAATATACTTCCTCTTCGGGTTAGAGTCTGTAGGCCAACTAATGAGCGCGGGTGAGCTAAATACGTTTCCTCACTGCATGAGAGACTATAACTACATGTTTCTCAGCGGGAGCGCAGGTTGCGCTGTGCTTCCACTCGGGTGAGAATCCCGAGGCCTATTGACCATTTCTCCTGAACGCCTGAAGAGAGGTTTTTTTTCTGTGGGTAGGAGGAAGCATGGTTACACTTTCAGTTTCAATTTTCAAAAAATTATCTTATCCAAAATTAGAATAGTATCATCATTAACTGAGTACTGTACAACCATCTTCTTGTTATGATTACTAAGAAAAAAGTATGGACAATTAGCGTAACTTTATTGATAAATGTAATAAGAGTTGAATATAATTAATAATAACAAATTTTTATTATTTTATCGCATGTATATGGTATTTGATGATCGAGACGCATCACAAATGAAGTGTACAAGACCTTATTCCATTAAAATGTGATTAGATTTTTAAATTAGCTTTGTACAAGTGCTGCAGAACATTAGCCCAGCCCGGCTCGAAGCCAGCACATTTTTCGAAACCAAAACCAAAAACATTTGTGTTGCGAAATGCTTTCGTATAAATTCTGACAAATAGTCAGAAAGGGCATAGTAAGTAGAGAGCACATGAACGTTCCTGAAGATTTAATGCTCACTACAACACCATTTAGATTCAATTTTCTCGACTCGTGGCTCAGAGATAAAGCGCACTGCTGGTGAGCATTAGGGTTAAGGTTCAATCCGCTGGCGGCCTTTTTATAAACACTGTGTCAAAAATCGAAGAGACTCGATGGCGATTATGATGTTCCGCATCTTGCTTTATTAGTCAGATTACCTGATGGGAGGTTTCGGGGTTTTCGTCAATATGATACTTAAATGCGGGATAGTTTCCCATAAAAACCCTCCAGGAAGGCACTGCTGTCCTCTTCAGCGTCACGGAATCAAGTCAGAGGTCTACCTACGGGTGTTCCATCACATCAGAAGCAGCGCCCCTTCTCTTCTTTCATGAGACCACAGGGGTTCTTGGATTTGTCTGGATGTCTATCTAGTTGTCTACCAAGTGGGATAAAAAAAAGACTCAATTTAATCTTTAATATGGCAACCTCCTTTGATTAAGGAAGAGGTAAATAGTTAAAAAAAAGCACATCATCTTTTTTAACAGCTAAAATTTCTTGAAGAATTGAATAATTTGTTGTTTAGCATTTGATCAAAATAAATTCATCAATTTGGTTCAATTCATGAATAGTTTCCAGTTTATATATTTAGTATAACAGCAGGCAGTATGTATAATGCATATATAATTAATTAACTTGAAAATGAATAGGAAAGAATGTGAATTAAGGCTATTGAACTGAAATTTAACATGAGAAACCATTTATGTTTTTAAAACTAAAAGCATTCAAGCTTTGAAACTTTTGATAGTATAGTTTAAACTTTTCGTTGAATAAACATTTATTTTAACTAGTTCATTCTTAATACTCATAAAATAAAATTAAATTAATTGTGATATTATGATTAATATTAAATATTTTTTATCATAAAATTCCGATGACAAACTATTCAATTCAAGAATCGTCTGTGAAAGAATTGCGGACATGAATTGATGATGACTTGACTCAATTTTATTCGCATTTGTTTTTCATAATTCCTCTTTAATATATTTTCCCCGTTTTCAACACAGTACTTTTAATACACAAAAGTGAATAGATATGTTATTTTTACATGAATAGTGAATAGATATGTTGTTTTATTTTCATTTAAATAAAGATAAAAGTTTTTCTTGTAAAACTGCGATTTCGGATTATTTATTTCAAAAATCGCCTGCCAGAGAGAATACGAATGGGAAATGACGTCACAGGCCTTCCAGCGTTCTTATTCAGATTTATGATTCGCATTTAATAACTTTTTGCTTTGAGTTTTATTTTTAATAAATCATTCGTAAAGATTTTAGTGAAAGAGACTACGAATTATTTATTTTGTTTTTCGAAAAATTATTAAAATAGAAATGGCTATTGTGAAAGAGTTGTTTTCGAACATATTTATCATTTATTTCAAATACTCTATTGACATTACAATTATTTTATTGTTTCTACTATCATTTTATGCTTATTTTTTAATACATTTTTTTTTCGTTTCAAATATTAATTTAAAATTATTTTATTTCTATTATTTATTGTTCGCGCCAACGCGCAAGGATACCTCTAGCGGCGAAAAAAGTGTGTGTACGCATGCGCCTGCGAGCGCATAAGTGTGAGTCTGATCAGTGTAACGCCAGAGAGACAAGAGAGAACATCACGGCTGCGAGTGGCTGTGACTGTCGTGTAAATAAAGTGTATTGTTAAGTTTTCATTGAGATTACTTAATGTGTCAGTGTAATACAGTCCACTAAATAAGATGCTTGAGTGCTTTTGACGACAACATTTATATTAATATAATATAATTGTTTTTATTTTGCCATAACAGTATAAGTGATATATTTTTGTAATGTTTTTTTTCGCAGTCTTTAAATAAGGTTGTGATCAATTAGAAATATATAAAATACTTTTTTAAATTTAAATATCGACATCCATTTTTAATGATATTGCAGATTGTTTTATTTTAGAGCAGAGGTGGCCAACCTTCGGCCCACCTTGAATATTTTTCTTGCCTGTGAGATTTCTCACACTTTTATAAAATATATTTAATCATGGCCAAAGTAGTGAAAACCAATGTATTAAAATATACTTTATGTGTGCATCCATACATTCAAAACTAACTGTTGAAATGGTGAGAAAAAATTAAACTTGATTTTAAAATAATATTCTTTTTATGAGTTTACAGAATAATTAAAGTATATTCTGTGAACTCATGATGCCCGCTCATCTTGGAACATCTAATATAACAGGTTAATTTATATTTATAAATAATTAGTTGTTAAATTTATATTTTATTTTGTTACATAATTCAAAAAATAAAATAATTTGAATTGTTTTTTTTTTAATTAATTAATTGTTTTAATAATTAAATTGCCTTGTTTTTATTATACAACTCGAAATAAACAAGCTATCAAAAATTTTGTTTAAGATTTTCATACTAATATCTTTTAAACCAAACATTTCTACATTGGATAACACACAAAATTTAAACATATCTGCAAGTAGTTGCAGTTGCGTCTTATCTCACCATGACTACGAAAGATGCAGTTTAAAGAAAAAAGAAAAGAACATAAAATATTTTCTTAAAACGTTGCTCTCAAAAATTTCATTTTATCGAAATATGAGCCATTTAAAAATTCAAAAATACTTTTAAAGCAACAAATCTCCCGGATCCAAGGCCATCAAAAATTTAAGAGCGCGCGTGTAGGCATTAGAGTATTGTAATATCCACAAGTTATGAAATATAGTAGCTATTTCTTATGAGCCCTCAACATCATCAACGGTATGGCAGAAGCGAAATTCTTTGCGTTACAGTCTGCTTGGCCGGAAAGTAATTTTGTTGCAGGGCCTTCCACTAATTAGAGAAGATTTTTAAGGCCAGCAAAACTTCAGAAACTTCCCTACGAAAGCAACTCTTACAGATTGGATTTGAGTTCGGGGGAAAAAAGAAGAATAATTTGCCGAAGATTATGTTGAAAAAGGCATTAATAGAAGAGAGAAAAATTACGCAAGGAATTTTTGAATAGCTTTTGTGATAAGTTGCCGCTGTTTTAAAGCACTTCTCCAGATTAAAGTTTGATGAAAACGGTGATGAAGAAGGGAACTTCAATAAAGAATTAAACTTGATTAAAAAAAAAAAGAAAAAAGAAAAAATATTTTGGACACGAGAGTTTCATTTAAAAAGATGTTTTTAGAAAAAAAAAGTACTCAAGCTTTTATTTTTGTCAAGAAATAAAAGGGAAGAAAAAAACAAGATTGAAATAAATGTTGTTCATGATAACTCATTAAAATACTTTTTTTTCATAAGAATATATTTTTTTAGAAAAGGAAGCAATTAAATTTATTCTTGAAACGATATCATTATTTGATTATACATTATAATTGGAAAATTAGATTAAAAATCCTGCATTAAGTTAAAAATATGAAATCATTCATATACATGTTAATTTTATTTATACATAAGTGTTTAAGTAGCTGAGGTATTCATTTTTATACTAAGTTTATTAGTAATATTTTTGTATGATATTTTATGAATTTTATAATTTTTTTTATATAAATGTTATGCAAAAATTATACATTTTTAATACAGTAATTTTAAAAAACGAAAATGGTTATTTAATTACCAGTTATTATATAAGAATATATTTTCTTCTTTTTTAAAAAAAAATATTAATGCATTAACAAACAATGATTTTTAATGATAAAATTTCGCTTATAAACTTTGTTTAATATTCGTCTGCTTTATCAATAATTTATTGATAATTAAATCTGTACTTGCGTGATTTTACTAATAGATTAAATAAAGAACTTGATGAAAACAATGAAAAAGAGAACTTCAATAAAGAATTGAACTTGATTAGAAAAGTTACTGAACACGAGAATTTAATTAAAAGAGATGTTTTTTTTTATTTTATTATTATTATTATTTTTTTTTTAAGTACTCAAGCTTTTATTTTTGTCAAGAAAAAAAAAAGAAACGAGATTGAAATAAATGTCGTTCCTGATTAAAACTCATTTAAACAAAATTATCATTTTTTTTTCCTTAGAATATATTTTTTAGAAAAGGAAGCAATTAAATTTACTCTTCAAACGATATCCTTATTTGATTATACATTATAAATCGTAATTAGAATATTCGATTGAAACTTATTACGGAAGAAAAAGTTCCTGCATTAATTTAAAAATGTTAAATTATTCATATGCATGTTAATTTTATTTATAAATAAATGTTTAATTAGCTGAAATATTCATTTTTATACTATGTATAATAATGTGGGGGCGTTGTTACTCCGCGTCCGTGGCTTACCATCAAGTTACGCGCGCCCCCTGGGTAATGCAAAACGAGTAACGTTGGTGCAGCCCTTATGGCGAAGATCACGGTCAATTTGCCAGCTGCATTAGAAGAAGAAAAAATATATAATGGCCTGAAAGGCCGAGTGGCTAGCACTCTGGCCCTCGGTACCACAGGTTTCGGGTTCGAGTTCCGGGGGGTGCCATGATGTTTGTAGTGGTTTGGAATCCACTTTAAAACGTAGGTCCCGGTCTCATATAATTGTAGAGCGTTGCGAGGGTATTGTTACTCCGCGTCCGTGGCTTATCTTCAAGTTACACGCGCCCCCTGAGTAATGCAAAGTGAGTAACATCTGTGTAGCGCTTGCCTTAAGGCATACAAGACAAAGCTGTCTAAGTTTTCGGCAGCTGCATTAGAAAGAAAAAAAAAACTATGTATAATAATAATGTATATTAGTGATATTTTTTATATTTATGAATTAATAATACATTTTTTAATTTGATGATATTTAAATTTTATACAAAAAATATACATTTTTATGCAGTAACACTAAAAATCGAAAAGGGTTTTTTAATTAGCAGTTATTATATACGAACATCTTTCATTTCGGTTTAGAAAAAATATAACGCAGTAAAAAACTGTAATTTTTAATGATAAAATTTCGCTTTTAAACTTTGTTTAATATATTTTCATTAGCATAATTTCAGTAATTTAAATTAATATTAATATAATTAATATTGGAAAGTTGTATTTTAAAAATTATATCAAAGATAATTATGATTTTGTTCTCTGAATTTAATTCAGAATACATACATACCGAATTAATTAATAATACCAAAATACTACAAACCCAACAAAGATGTCAAATGCCAAATACGAGTAATTAATACATAAAAAAATGATAGAAATACTTTAATTATTTTATTATTTTATTTTATTATTAGTACTTTAATTAAGAAAAAAAACTGTAATTTTTATAGCAAGTAAAATTAAAATATTTTATCCAAAAGTTTGAATATCATCTACATCAATTTAATTTCATTATAAAATAATTTGCAAATATTCTGAATGAAAAAAAATTAAGAATAATTGTATATGACTTTTTAGAAATATTCTTGATCAAAATCGAACGTTTTATCTCTGTTGCTTGTAGTTAAAAATTTCTGCTTTTCATTTTTTTTAATATAGTCTATTAAATTATTTATATATTTTTTATTTTGTCATTACGCAATAAATTAAATAATTGCGTATGATTTATGATATTAGTTTATTCAGAAATAATAAGCAATATTCAGGCATAAATATATATAAATATATACATAAAATATTAAAATAAAAATTAACTTTAAAGTTAAACTAAAAGTTTCTAAATTAAAAATTAAACTTTATTTGTGGCGAAATTTTATATTAGTGTGAATAATCTAAATATAAATAATATAAATAATAATAATATATATATTAAATATCTAATATTATTCACATTTATATAACAATATAACATGAATTACATAAGTAATAAATATCAAATATTTTATTTACATTAAAATAAACAATTTTGCATTTATTATTTATATAAATAGAATAGATAAAAAGTTATTTATAATAATAGAAATTATAAATGACAATATAAATTTATTTATTCTCGATTATTGGTTTCATACTTTAGATATGTAATGCACGAAAATGTTAGCACTCCTATTTTTCCTAGATTTTTCTTCCTAGATTAACTATTGTATGTGTTTTCTACTAAGTTCATGTTTTTATAATTTTAATATAGTTGAACTAACATTCACTATTACGATTAAAATAACATCAGCATAAAGATTATATTTTTAAAATAATAAAAAATTAAATTTTGTTTACTTTCACGTTTTGACTCAGAAAATTAAATTTTAATTTAAATTTTAATATGTTGAACATATTTTCCTGAAACCTTATTCTATATTATTTTGAATCTTCTGGTGAAATTGCCACTAAATAAATATTTATGAAGCAAAAATATATAATTTCAGAGAAATTGTCCTTTTCTGAGAGTAAACGAAAAACGAATCTTTTGATGAATTATAAAAATAATATAAAAAGCAGATAGTTGAAAATAAAGTGTCAATAAAATTATTCAGATTACATAAATAATTCTTGTTTGAAACGTCATTTACAGAAAAATAAATAATAAAATATTATTTTAATAATAACGAATTTAAATAAACGGATATATACCAGTTTCACACCGAAATTTACAACACTTTTGTATATAATTGTTCTACATAGATTACATTCTTACTGGTACAAGTAGGAAATTGCTAATATTTTTTAAAAAAATATATACAAAAATATCCTGTGTAGAATGAGGACTCAACTTGTTTATGGAAATACTGAGTGATGGTGAAAAGGCAAACATTTTTATTTTCATTAATTCGAGAAAAAAAATTATTTTATAATTTTTATGATTTCTGTAGTAAATTTTTTTTGATTAATATGTTAATGCTTCTTATCTCATCTCAAAGACAGCAACATCTAGACCAAGTCCAGGAACCCGTGTGGTCTCATGGAAGGAGGAGGGCAGCTTCTGTTGTGATGGAGCACCTGTAGGTAGAAGTCTGACTTGGCTCTGTGTTATTGAAGAAGGAGGATAGTACCTTACGAGAGGACTTTTAAGGGGAACTATCGTATTTTCTTATCGTATGGCCGATAACCCGGAAAAATCCTACCAGGTAGTCCGAATAAAGTGACAAGAGGCTGAGCATCACAAATGGCATCGAGCCTCCGGAATTTTTGAAGCAGTGTCTTCAACAAACCCGCCAAGTAAGCCGATTGTACCTCTTTCCTAATGCTCACCAGCGGCACACGTTGCCACTGAGCCACAATATAAAAATGGCTTTGGCTTGAATAATATAAAAATAATTGTTTTGGAGATGCTTTAAAAGATAAATTATTCATGCAGTATGTTTTCGAATGCTAGAAATTTTTAAGTAAGATCATTTGCCGCTGTAATGGTAGACATGGGAAAGATTCAATGTTACCAAGGATACCTCACGCTGATCAAGTCTAATTAAATAAAATTTCTTTTCCTTAACAAGTTTGATACAAAAAAAAAGAAAGAAAATAGGAATATCAAATTATTCTAAATAAAAATTATGGAAATGAAACTTGTTGTACATTAAAGATTTTTTTTTTATTGTCAGTAGATTCCATGCAACATATAATAAGTCTCCTTTCATATACTTGGTGTATAACCTTATTTTATTCTCGGTGTTAGATAGCATAAAACATGTGAAATAAGAAACCGTAAAATTAGAGAAGGGGTCCGATGGCCGAATGACTAGTGTTCTAAAGGTCCCGAAATCCCGAAACCTGTGGTTTCGGGATAAACTCCACGTGCTTTTGTGGAGGCTTATAGTTCTTAATACATTTTAAACAGGTCCCGGGTCTAATTAGTCCTCGTGTACAACAAATAATCATAAAGCGACAAATCAGGGGATTGGGCGTAGATTGATTATCGAGTGAATTGAGTGATTCATTATCGAGTAATTGAGATTAATTATCGAGTGAATAATTAATCTCAATTTTAGTCCATAAAAAATCTGATGTTTAGAAATATCGGTCAGAAATGACCAGACACATCTCATCTTGGATTCGTCAAGTTGGATCAGGCCAATGGAAGCTGACTGAAACATGCTGTAGAACTCCAGAAGAAGAAAATAAGGGAAATTTTAAATGTGTAGAAACAATGCAGTTATTTCAAGAATTAGGAATTCATATAGTAAAGATTTCAAAAGAGAATGAAGATAATAGGGATTTAATTAAATCTATATTATCTTTATTCTGTTATTATTATTATCGAGTGAATAATTAATCTTTGAAAGTATCCCCAAAAGTAATTATTTTTATAGGAGAAATGGGAAAATATAATTATAAACAGTTATTTATTTGAAGAACATTAGAATATAAGAAAATAACACTGATAAGGATATTTTATTTCTTTAATCATCACTATTTTATTTTCTTAAAAAATGTATACTCTACGAAAAACAGCATTACTGGTCGACTTGTAGCAACTCTCTTTTTCTTCACAAACTCCTTTTAAGACAATCCGCCTACAGGGAAAAAGGGGGGGGAACTACCTCACATCTCATTTGAATAGATATTTCTGGGCTATCACCAATCACGGTATAACAACTCATGGTATAGTTCATATTCAATCTGTACTTGTTCCGACCAGTGAAGGCTGCACAAATATTCGCTAATCATCTGAGTCTCATTATACATGGTACCGAATGTTTGCTATCAGATTTGTGTGACAGGTAGTTCTCATGTGTATTAAACATTAATTGTCTGCAATATAACTACCTACAATACTACTTGTCTGCTGTCAAAATTGATTGATAGGTTGTATTATATGCTTGTCAAATAACATACATTCCTCGTTTTTGGGAAGGAAATGTCAAAATTCTTGCCATGAGAAAAAAAAAGCTACAATTGGTATTAGTACTTGTGATTGGACACAAGTATTGTAAAACCAGTGTATACTGTTATCAATTAGAAATGCATTAGACTTCATACATATGTAGATGGATTGGCGGTTTTGACATCAATACATGCTGGGTGGTTTTTTTTTTATCCAACCCAACAAAAGTGGAACTATCCTCTTTTTTCATTCATTTCTGATTATGTTAAGGCTAAGAAGAACTAAAAAATGCAGAGAATTATATCACAACCAAACTAGTACGTTGTCGTCAAAAATTACATCTTATTTTGCAGTAAATTAGAAAACATTTGATAAAATATTTTTCTTAATATATTATCTTATTATGGTGGATTATATCACATGTATCAAAATCATACCTTATATATTAAATCTTAATTTTCAGAATCTTAAAGTTTTCAAGACAAATTAATTCTATGATTTTTGGAATTAAAATTGATATATGATGTCATATAGCACTAGAATGAATAGCATGTGTGTCTCTGATGTTGATTATCTTTATCATGGTGTTAGACTGTAACGACTGGTTTGCATGAATCATAACTACTTCGCTTCTGTTCTGTCCTTGTTAATTTATTGTGCTATTTCTAATTCATTCTTATGGAGTCTTCAGCCAAATCAAATTTTAAATGCATCGCGATATTCGAACGGCTACAGTTACGACTTGTCTCGTGCGAACAGTAGAGTTTTAGTCATTTTCATTATTGATAGGAGCAAATCCACAGCATAAATTTGAGATCTTCTGAGAAATGAAATTTTAAAGGAGTCGTGGTATCTTGGTGGTCAATTTGCAAATTAAAAATTGAAGTTGCTGTCGTTTTCTTTATTATGATTCAAGGAGATTCCTTTCGTAGATTCAAGATTGGATATATTAAATATAATTAATATTTATGAATCAAGAAGCTCAAAGGTATCAATGGTTAAAGGAAGATAATTTCTCAATATATTCGTATGTGTTGTTTGTTCGTTGTCGTTTCTTATCGCACTTGGTTGATAGCAACATCTAGACCAAGTCCATCAATCCATGTGTCGTAAATCGACGAATCATCGGGTTAAGAAAAAATGCAGTTTCTGTTTTTCCTTGGCCTTGCGGCATAAAATCATACGGCACGCAAAGAGAGAAGTCTGACTTTACCCCACCCGCTTATACCCCGGGCACTGGGTACCTATTTCAGTCTTTAGTAGCCTTTTACGGCATGCATGGGTTACAGTAGGGCTATTTAATTTCGGAGTTACATGGGATAAAACATTAATGTTGTCAGAAGTGGGATTCATATCTTAATACAAAACAGGAAATATGTCAGTATATAAACAATTTTTTAAATAATTTTAGACTAATAATTTAATTTTAAAAAAAATATAACAAAAACTCAATTGTAGAAGAATGAAAACGACTGACAGCTTTCAAAAATGAATAATTGCGCAATGGTTAAAGTTAACAAAACAGTCGGCGCTGTAAATCATAATAAACATTCATTAAACCATAATTTATTAAATTTTGACTGTTAACGCTGTAATAAACATACATTAAACGTATACATTTGCTAGTAAATATGATCCGGAATTGCGCGGTGTAAATGAATTATATATATATATGTGGGACTTTAATTATAATAACCCTGTGTGTGTGTATATATACACAGGGTTATTATAATTAAAGTCCCACTTTCAAAATGCTGTAAAAAAAGAACGACTCGTCACAATGAGTTCAAATTTGAACTGAAGATGCTTGAAGAAGAGGGAAACAGTGCGGCATCAAAGAAAAGTTCTAAAGTATTTTGATAGATAACGCTGTAAGTGGCCTAAAGAAAGTGAATTCGGCTGCCAGTGATATTTTAAATCGAAATTGCAATGCATTTGGCATGAGTTGCACATTAAACCAGTTGTAGTATTCAATGTACTTAATTGTTTCGGTTTTTTGACAGAAAAAAATGACTTTCAAGTCATTCAACCTTTGTGACACTGTTTGTGGAAAACCCATCCACCGCGGCAAGGCCACACCAAATTGGATGGGTAAAATTGGTGGAACCTTTTTTTGGAACTGTTTTTTGATGCCATACCGTTTCCCCCTTCTTCAAGTATCATCAGTTCAAATTTGAACTCATTGTGACGAGTGGTTGTTTTTACAGCATTTTGAAAGTGGGACTTTAATTATAATCACTCTGTAATCTATATATATATATATATATATATATATATATATATATATATATATATATATATATATATATATATATATATATATATAAAGATAGAGACAGGAGTCCTGTCACAATATTTTTTAACAAAAATTATTTTCTGTTATTCTGACACTGTTATTCTTATTTAGAAACCAAACAGACCTTTTTTCTTGTCACTGTAGTTATGTAACTTTTTTTTGTCTCTTGTGTTTGCGCACCACTTTTACGAAAGTGTTGCGAGGCGAAGACATAAATCTTTGGGGTACTTACGACACTGATTGGACGGCGCTCCCCAAGTCGTATCGAAAGTCGATATATCCGTCCGATATCGTGATGGCGATGAAGTCGCCTTTGCCCGAGGCCTGCTGACCGTTGTAGAGCAGGGTGCCGTGCAGGGCCCGCGTCAGGAACCACACTTCGATGCTGAAGGCTTGGCGGACGTTGGACAGGGTCGGGTATTCCAGGTAGGACTGCCCGCCGAAGTCAGGAACGAATATGCCTTCAGTCTCCATAATAGCTGAAATAAATATACAGATACAATTATTTAGAATCCAAATTTATTATTCGTTGCTCTCTTCCATATATGCCCCATATCAAATTATTATACAATCTCAACCCAACTTGAATATAAAAGTATTAATGTTTTTTACTCATATAGTATGCTCATAACCATCTTGGACTGTTTTGAAAAGAAAGAGCTGAGGTGTTGACTAAGGAAGTTAGAAAATTTAAAAATTATTCTTATATTAATCTTTCAAGAATTTCAGGTTTGAAAAGCATCTGTAATGTTACTAAAAACGGAATGAATTACTTTTAAATTTTAGTGCTGCCTTTTAAATTCAAATATTTCCCCCTTTATTATGTACAGAATGAACAATAAACATTCTTTCATATTTTTGGAACTGCAAAATTTTAAATGACATCAGATTTTATCTGAAGTGATTTGGACTTCATATTAAAGATAAGTAGCATTAAAAAAGTCCAAAATCTCGGGAGATATGTTCTTTTCTACTTGCTCCAAACTAATAACACAAAAACCAGAAACTTAATCTCCATTTACTAGCCTCAAAAGTATAATATCCACTTTAACTGGATTTTATTGTTCAGAATAAACAGATTTTTAGATTTTTTAGCAATTTCATTAAGTGTTTATAGCCTGCCATATTTTATTTTTAAGCGTTTACTATTATTAACACTGCTTAACTATGCTTCCTCCTACGCACTGGAAAGAGCGCCACGTGTGGTGTTCAGGAGAAACGGCCATTCTGTGCTTACATCAGTATTGAGTTTTCGGATTAGAAGTGGAATCCTTCCACGAATCTATAATTATACATCTTTAAATGTGTTAAATATTTTATATCTCTAATTGTATGTGTGTGATGTTTCTGCGTGTGTAAATAAAGCTGTGAGTTCTCCAACCTATGACTCAAGTATCTCAACCCAATCATACCCACTTATAATCTGGTTGCCCAACCTGCACACTACAACACTAGTACTATTATTTTAATATTGTCTCGTTCATTTCATCTATTTTTGTTTTTTAACTGTATAATACTTGCAACTGTAAGCTTGTACAGAGTAAGTGTGTACATTGTCGTGTAAGAGGAGAATTGTTCTTTTTAAAAAAAGTTTAACAGACAATAACAGTTTTTAAAACATCCTTACAAATAGTTTTCATTCACGCTTCCAGACTGGTATCATTATGTTGTAGAAACATTCCCTTTTTGTTTATTTACGAAAATCGATTGTCCTATAAAATCTTTTTAAGCTGTTGACATTAAACTTCAACGATTAATACTGGATTGCCGACTAACAACTGATGATGAACGATCCCTTTCATATTCCACAATATACTCAAGAGAATCGTTTTTGGATACAGACCCCTTCAAGCCGATTGAATAACGCTTAAATGATGATTACTCAACTATTTTGTTTGCTTCTAATAATAAAGAATCCACGAAAATTATCATAAACAGTTAAAAATCTAATCTGCATTTTCGTTTTATAATTATTCTTCAAAAATAACCTTTTTGAAGAATAATAAATCTTCCGTTGCAACTTGATATTTTAAATGTGCGGTTACAATTTGTGCTCATATATCATTAAATTGAATTTATTCAATATAATAAAAATATAGAGAAATTCACATACAATTTTAGTTTTCTCTTGTTTATTCACTTTTGAAATGTGTTTTTATTGTCAAATGGCTTTCGCGATTAGTTCTATTAAGTTTTAGGAATATATCCTTATTTTTAACAGTAAATTAGTTCATCAAATGCAGTTTCTGTGAAGCAATTTATCCAAGCCTAGCCTATCCCTTTATTTAAGCCTCAATGCATCTTTTTGAGTTAATTTCTTCACTCCAAGAAAATTTTTTAAAAAATCATCCATATTTTTTAATCAAATGACGCAAGCACAATTTGTCTTTGTAATTTATCTTTGTACAGTAACCTTTCTTTGATCCGACTTTCGACAGTTTGCCATATTCTATAATCCAGCACCGATCAAGACTTCGCTTTCGTATTTTATTCGCATACATCAACGTGTTTGTTGAGCTTCATCGACAGATGGCGACACAATGCTAAACGCATTCGTCAGATATTTATATAGTCTACACTGATTTAAAATGTGCGTAAACACATTAAATATGTACATGATTTAAATGTTTAAATTTTTATACAGAGGACTTTATCTTAGATATCTCCTTTAAAACTACATAGAAGCTCGATTAACCGTCAAAATCAGTAATCCGGCACGGACATAGTTCCTAATGTGCCATATTACTCTACTTGGAAAAAAAATCATATTTTTTTTAATTCAAATGTCGCAAGACCAATTTGTCTTTGTAATTTATCTTTGCACAGTAACCTCTCTTTGATTCGTCCTTCGATAATTCTGCATATTCTATAATCCAGCACCGAACAAGCCTTCCTTTTCGTATTTGTTTCGTGTTGATTGCGGAATTTGCTGACCTTCACCGAAAGATGGCGACACAATATTCGCTTGATATTTATATCGTCTGTACGGGTTCAGAATATGCGTAAACACACTAAATATGTGAACGAAATAACTGTTTAAATATTTATCAAAAGGACTTATCCTTATATCTCCTTTAAAACTATATTAACGATCAATTAAACAGCAAAATCTGTAATCCGGCATGGCTTTGCACCTTAACGTGGCGGAATATTTGACTTCAAAAAATTGTTTTGAAAAGCAGATATAGAATTTTAGACCGCTATGTATTATTCAATTTAAACATTCTCCATTAAATATTTTAAGTACCTATTTTTAAGAACAGCGAAATGCATTTTTCTATTCATTAAAATCATGCATATTTATTTAAGCTAAAACTAGCTTACATTATTTAAACTTCAATACACTTATTATTCATAGAAACCCACTTACATTTTTCGCACAATTTTCCCATTCTTTCCGGTGGACATTTGCATATAAACCCATGTTCATCGTGAGGTACACAAGTTGATCCTTCCAAACAGGGATTATTGAGACAAGCATCTTCTAAGACTTCGCAGGTTTTACCTGAAATAATTATGCCAAGGTAAATAAAGCGAAAAATGTAAAACTCATTTTACAGATTGCTTAACATAATTCAAATAATTCATCATATTTATCTTCATGAAGCTAGTAAGTTGAAAATTTAATATTTGTGGATTGCTTAATTTTATTGTTTCGATAATTAATCATATAATTTTAGAAACATAGCTACATAATTAATGAAAGCTAATTTAAATTTATGTACGAAATAAAGAAAACAAACGTAAAAGTGATAAATGACTTAGTAAACATTTAAATAATGGATTATGTATTCATTTAAAAATAAAAATAATTGTATGTAAAGTTCAGTAAAATTAAAAAATAATTTTAGATTAGTAAAACACACCAGATGTCGCTTAAATCTCTTGAGCCAATGAGAAAAATTTTTGTCAACATATGATTTGTTCAGAAGTCAATACGGTTAAGTCCAAAAAGCAAAAAAAAATGACAAAATTAATTTTTTTGCATTAATTTCTTAAAATATTGGTATATAGAAAGGTGTATAAAAAATAGAAAGGTGTATAAAAGTCTTTTGCTACTTCTAAAGTTAAGCTTTGCAACCAAACCAGATATTTATAGGATGTGTAAATAAAAACGTAAGTATGTATTGCCACAATGACAACAGCGCTTATAACTTGTGGGAACTAAAACAAATAAGAAATTTATATAAAAATATTGCAATAACATTTGTATCGCAAGTTTTAAGTTTATTTATTATAACAACATTTCCTTTGACAAATTTATTTTCTACACAATTGCAATAAATTTTTATTATTTTAAAAAAGTCACATTTTTAAATTTTTACAAATTTTAAAAAAATATTTTAATTGTTTGATAAAAAATGAATTTTCACAAACATTTCAATGTAATATTTTCACGCTTTAACCAAAGTTTAGAGGCTCCAAACAAAAATTAAAAAATTGTCGTCCTTTCCAAATCTGAAACAATATTAAATAGCAGAAGTAGCAGTTACAGTTACATTGATTGTAGGAATTCATTGTTAAAAAGTCGTTACGAAATCATTCGTTTCGTTACAAAATATTGAAAGAAGAATAATCTAGAAGAATATATCGAAAGAAGAATAATAATTTAGAAGAATAAATCGAAATAATAATAATAATTTAGAAAATAAGTCGAAAGAAGAAGAAGAATATATCGAAAGAAGAAGAATTTAGAAGAATAAATCAAAAGAAGAAGAATTTACAAGAATAAATCGAAAGAAGGAGAAGAATTTGGAAGAATATATTCAAAGAAGAAGAATAAGTCGAAAGAGTAATAATAATTTAGAACAATATATCGAAAGAAAAGTGATAATTTAGAAGAATAAACCGAAAGAAGAAAAATAATTTCGAAGAATATATTGAAAGAAAAGTGATAATTTAGAAGAACAAATCGAAAGAAGAAGAAGAATTAAGAATAAATGGAAAAAAGAATAAATCATAATCATTTAATAATTTAAAAAATAATAATTTAATTTTCTTTCAAAGTTTATACAAAAAATATTGATAAAAATGGACAGATTCACAGTCATTTTGAAATTATTGTACACTATGTTCAAAAGTTACAAAATGTTTATTTTTATGTAGATCAAAAGAAGCAATCAAAAAATTCTTTAATAACTCAAAAGAATATTATTTATTCTATTAGAATTTAGAAAAAAAAATAGAAAATATTTAAAAAAATGATTAATCTCATTGATTACTCATACATCGTAACTCATACATTGCTATAAAGAAAATAAAAAAAAAATTTATACAAAATAAAAGAGCTGTATTAGTTTTGCAATTACGTTAACAGTTGGATAGATGTTTGAAGTAGCCAAGAGCTCAGATGTTTCATTTTTTAGTTAATTGATAAATATTGTTATTGAAGATAAGTCATATTATTGAAGATATATAAAATTTTTAAATTTATATTACATAAATATTTTAAATAGTATAAATTCGGCGTAAAAATTAAAAATTATACAAGTTAATCATTTTTTTTTTAAAAAAAGTATAAACTTCATCATAATTTTATTTTTAAAATAAATTTCTAATTTCGAAAAGAAAGTTTACTTTAAAATTTAAAAAATACTAATATATAAAGATGAACGTGAAAAATAACTAGTTCTTTATTTAAATAAGAAATATTTTTCGAAGTTAAATATCATAATATATATAAAAAGTTAAATATCTTAAAATAAATTTAAAAAAACTAACTTCTTAATGAAAAAAATATTTTTCTCTAAAAAAATCGGAATAATCTTGATTAAATATAGAAAAATAATAAATATAGAATAATAATGATTTATTTTTTAATTATTGTAATCCATTTTATTTTTATTTTTTATAAATAATTTTGATGATTATTTTTTTAAAAAAATCATAATTTTACAAGAAGCTTAGAATTTTATCATCATGGTTTTTTTAATCTCCCGCATCAAAAAAAATTATATCCTTCTTTTTAAAAAATAATAAACTTTACACAATAAAAAAAATATCTAGCACATTTCAGAATATATTTTGTATTTATATAGTTATGCGAATGAAATTCTGAAAAAAAAAAAAAAAAAAAAATAACGATTGGAGATGAGGAACAAAACCTTAGAAATTTTTTTTTATCTTTCTTAGTAAATAATAAAAAAAATGGCTAACAAAGTAGACACACACAGGAAATTCTTCAGGAAAAAATTAAAGAAACCAAATATTCCGCTTTAAGTATTGAATAAAATTTTCAGTTAAAGTAAACAGCGTTTGCTTCATCGAATATTTTTTTCTTCTTTTTAGTCTTTTGTCAAAATAATGCAGCAGAAAGAAGTATATTGGCCGCCATTGAAAGTAAAGATTGTCTTAAAAGTGTACTAAACATATTACGCTACTTCGGTTCCTCTGAAGCGTAACCTTCGTAGATTTCATCTTAATTTTGCAGCACCGTTGTAGATTTGCTTTTGGGAATGAGACAAAGAGAGAAAAGTGCGCTAATTCTTTTTGAAAAGACTCTGGGAAAAGTGAATTTTGAAAGCAATCCGGCTTCTTTTTGCGGTAGGATTGGTAAATAACAAGTTTTTAAAATACTAGGATAAAAAAAATGATCCCGAATACGTTAAATGTGAATTTATTTATCTATATTCATTCATCATTTATGATATAAATTCCAAAAAAAATATTTACGCTTATTACTAAAAATTATAAGCTTCATCATAATTTTATTTTTAAAATAAACTTCTAATCTCACAAAGAAAGTTTATTTTAGAATTAAAAGAATATTAATTTATAAAGTTGAATGTGAAAAATAACTAGTTCTTTATTTAAATAAGAACTATTTTAAAAAAATCATCGAAGTTAAATATTATATTATATGTAAAAAGTTAAATATCTTAAAATAAATGAAAAAAAAACAACTAACTGTTTAATTAAAAAAAAACTATTTTTTTTAAAAAATCGGAATAATCCTACTTAAATGTAGAAAATTATACGGATTTATTTTTTATTTATTGTAATCCATTTCATTTTCATTTTTTACGCCTAGGATAAAAAAAATTCTTAAAATGTGAATTTATTGTATATTTTACCAGATTCGATAAATGTGAATTTATTTATTGAATTTAAAGATAAAAAAATGCGCCAGTAAAAATATATGTGGTTGCTCTAATGCAGCTGGCAATACATAGACAGTTAAGCTTTATGCCATAAGCAAGGACTGCACCGCTTTTACTCATTTAGCACAATCCAGGGGACACCTGTAGCTTTAAGGTATGCTACGGAAGCGAGTAACGCTACACGCTACACCCACAACGTTCTACGACCATATTAAACTGGGACTTACGGTTTAAAATGGATTTTTATTTTAAAAATAAATTTCTAATCTCATAAAGAAAGTTTACTTTAAAATTAAAAAAAAAAATACTCGTTTATAAAGTTGTACGTGAAAAATAACTAGTTCTTTATTTAAATAAGAACTACTTTTTTAAAAAATCCTCGAAGTTAAATATCTTAAAATAAATTTAAAAAAACCTGTTTATTTAAAAAAAAAAAAATTCTTAAAAAATTGCAATAATCGTGATTAAATGTAGAAAAATGTAAATTATAAGGATTTATTTTTTGAATATTGTAATCCATTTTATTTGTAATTTTTATTGTTAATTTTCATGATTAAATTTTGAAAAAAATTATTTTACAAAAAGCTTAAAATTTTTATCGTCATGTTTTTTTAAGCCGGCCCCCCTCCTCCCCCAAAACAAAAAGTTATACCCTTCTTTTTCAAATTATAAAAATAAATAAATAAATAAATACAAAAATAAATTAAAATTAAAATAAAAATAAAATAAATTTAAAAAAAAATTATACCCTTCTTTTAAAAAATTATAAAAATAAATATATAAAAAAAATTAAATATTAAAAAATAAATAATAAATAAAAAAAATTATACCCTTCTTTTTAAAAAAAAATAACCTTTACACACACAAAAAAAAGCCTAAATAAGAAATGTATACGTGTTTCTAAATTGAGAGCTTGGTTTATCTGGATACTGACTACTTTAATCTAAGTTAGCTGTCATTAAAACAGCGTATAACAAATTCAGCATTACCCAGTAATACAACATAAGAAAATCTGCTATACTGAATTCACATTTGTTATTGTTAAATTTAGAATTAGAAATTCATTGTTAAATAATCGTTACCAAAACGTTCGTTTCGGTACAAATTATTGAAAGAACAATAATAATTTAGAAGAATAAATCATAATAATAATAATAAATTATTAGAATATAGTGAAAGAATAAGAATAATTTAGAAGAATATAGTGAAAGAAGAACAATAATTTAGAAGAATATATTGAATGAAGAATAATAATTTAGAAGAATATATTGAAAGAAGAATAAATCAAAAGAAGAAAAAGAATTTAGTTCTTTCAAAGTTTATATTAAAAAATATTGATAAAAATGGACAGATTTACAATGTTTTTGTTATTATTATACAATATGTCCAAAAGCTGCAAAAAGATTTTGCTGAAATTGAAAAGTAAGCAACGAATAAATTCAGAAGAATATTGTATATTGTATTAGAATTTACAAAAATGAAAAAAAGGATTAATGTCATTGATTTCTGAGTGACACATACATTGCTACAAAAAAATAAGAAAATGTAAATAAAATAAAACCACTGTATTAGTTTTGCAATTATTTTAACATTTGATTAGATTTTTGAAGTTGCCAAAAGATCAGTTCTTTCGATATTTTCGTTATTTGATAAATATTCTTATAGAGTATAAGTCTTAAATATATTAAATAGTATAAAATTTAAAAAAAAAATGTATGTTTATTACAAAGAATTATAAGCTTCATAATAATTTTATTTTTAAAATAAACTTCTAATCTCACAAAGGAAGTTTACATTAAAATTAAAAGAAAAAAAAATACTAATTCATAAATTTGAAAATGACAAATAGCTAGTTCTTTATTTAAATCAGAACTGTTTTTTAAAAAAACATCGAAGTTAACTATTTTAATATATATAAAAAACAACTAACTGCTTAATTAAAAAAATATTTTTCTTAAAAAATTGCAGAAATCATGATTGAATGTAGAAAAATATAAATTATAATGATTTCTTTTTCGATTATTGTAATCCATTTTATTATTATTATTTTTTAATTCATTTTCGTAATTAATTTTTGAAAAAAATATTACTTTACAAGAAACTTGCAATTTTATCGTCAAGGTTTTTTTAGCCCCCCTCCAAAAAAAAATCTTTTTTCGTTTTTCTTTTAAAATTAATAACCTTCACACAGTAAAAAAGAATATCTAGTAAATTTCAGAATATATTTTATATTTATATATTTATGCGAATAAAATATGATATTCTGGAAAAAAAATAACGATTGGAGATGAAAAACAAAACCTTGGAATTTTTTTTTATTTCTTATTCTTTCTAAGTAAACAATAAAAAAAAAGCTAACAAAGTTAAAACACACACAAGAAATTCTTTAGGAAAAAATTACAGAAACCAAATATTCCGCTAAATATTCCTAATAAAATTTTCAGTTAAAGCAAACAGCGGATATTTTTTTCTTCTTTTTTGGAGCCAAGTTTTTTGTCAAAATAATGCAGCAGAAAGCAAAATATTGGCCGCCATTGAAAATAGAGATTGTCTTAAAGTATACTAAACACATTACGCTACTTCGGTTCCTCTGAAGCGTAACCTTCGTAGATTTTATCTTACTTTTGCAGAACCGTTGTCGTTTACTCTCGGGAATGAGAGAGAGAGAGAGAGAGAAAAGTGTGCTAATACTTTTTGAAAAAGACTCCGGGAAAAGTGAATTTTGAAAACAATCCGGTTTTTTTTTTGAGGTAGGATTGGTAAATAACAAGTTTTTAAAATGACAGGATAAAAAAATGATCGTGAATTCGTTAAATGGGAATTTATTTATCAAATTTAAATTTTTAAAAATGCCTAAATAAGGAATATGTATTTCTAAATTTAGAGTTTTATTTATCCAGATGCCGACTACCTTAATCTAAGTTAGCCTTCATTAAAACAGTAGTGATAATCAAATTCAGTATTACCCAGTAATAGATCATAAGAAAATCTGCTACATTGCATTCACGTTTGTTATTGTTACATTTATTAGAAATTCATTGTTTACCAAATCATTCGCTTCGGTACAAAATATTGAAAAAATAATAATAATCTAGCAGAAAAACTCATAAGAAAAAGAATAATTTATTAGAATAAATCGAAAGAATAAGAATAATTTAGAAGAATATAGTGAAATAAGAATAATAATTTAGAAGAATATATAGAATGAAGCAGAATAATTTAGAAGAATATATTAAAAGAAGAAGACGAATTTAAAAGAATATAATGAAAGAAGAAGAAGAATTTAGAAGAATATATTGAAAGAAGAATATAATAAAAGAACAATAATAATTTAGAAGAATATATTGAAAGAAGAATAATTTAGAAGAATATATTAAAAGATGAAGAAGAATTTAGAAGAATATATTGAAAGAAAAATAATTTACAAGAATATATCAAAAGAATAATAATATTTTAGAAGAATATATTGAAAGAAGAAGAATAAATCAAAAGAAGAAGAATAATATAGTTCTGCTTCCAAAGTTTATATTAAAAATTATTTTTAAAAATGAACAGATTTGCAATGGTTTTGTTATTATTATGCAATATATCCGAAACCTACAAAAATGTGTTCCTGACGTAAGAAAAAGAAGCAACGAATAATTTCAAAAGATTATTGTTTATTCTTATTAGAATTTACAAAAATGTGAAAATATTAAAAAATTATTAATGTCATTAATTTCTGAGTGACTCATACATTGCTACAAAGAAAATAAGAAAATGTAAATAAAATAAAAGAACTGTATTAGTTTTGAAATTATTTTAACGTTTGATTAGATTTTTGTAATACCCAAGAACTCAGTTTTTATCGTTATCTGATAAATATTGTTATTGAGTATAAATATTATATATTTTAAATAGTATCATTTAAAAAAATACAGGTATGCTTATTACAAAAAATAATAAGATTCATCATAATTTTATATTTAAAATAAACTTCTAATCTCACAAACAAAGTTTACATTAAAATTTAAAAAAAAATACTAATTTATAAAGTTGAATATGAAAAATAACTAGTTCTTTATTTAAATAAGGACTATTTTTTAAAAAATTCATGGAAGTTAAATATCTTAATATACATAAAAAGTTAAATATGCGAAACAAATAAAAAAAACACTAACAGTTTATTTAAAAAAATATATAAATTTTTTTTTAAAAAAATCAGAAATCATGATTAAATGTAGAAAAATATAAATAATAAGGATTTATTTTTTAATTATTGTAATGCATTTTATTTTTTTTTTATAGTCAGTTTTCATTATTAATTATTGAAAAAAAATTATTTTACAAGAAGCTTTCAAAGTTATGGGTACGATTTTTTTAAGCTCCCTCAAAAATTACACCCTTATTTAAAAAAAAATAATAAGCTTTACACAATAAAAAAAAAAATTGAGTACATTTCATATTTTATATTTATATATTTATGCGAATAAAATATGAAAATCGGGGGAAAAAATAACGATTGGAGATGAGGAATAAAACCTTGGAATTTTTTTTTTTTTATCTTTTTAGGTAAATAATAAAAAAAAAATGGCTTACAAAGTTAAAACATACACAAGAAATTCTTTTGAAAAAAATTGCAGAAAACAAATATTTCGCTTAAAGCAAACAGCATTTGCTTCATGCAATTTTTTTTTCTTCTTTTTTTGGAGCCAAGTCTTTTGTCAAAATAACGCAGCAGAAAGAAGTATATTGGCCACCATTGAAAATAAAGATTGTCTTAAAAGTGTACTAAACTTATTACTCTTCTTCGGCTCCTCTGAAGCATAACCTTCGTAGATTTTATCTTACTTTTGCAGCACCGTTGTAGATTTGTTCTTGGGAATGAGGCAGAGAGAGAAAAGTGCGCTAATTCTTTTTGAAAAAGACTTTGGGAAAAGTGAATTTTGAAAACAGTCCGCTTTCTTTTTGTGGTGGGATTGGTAAATAACAAGTTTTTAGAATGCCAGGTTAAAAAAAATGATCGCGGATTCGTTAAAAGTGGAATTATTTATCAAATTTAAATTTTAAAAAATGCCTGAATAAGAAATATATGTATGTATGTCTAAATTTAAGGTCTGAAGACCTGAGCCTTTTATTTTTAAGGTCTGAAGTCTGAATGGCCGAGTGTCTAGTGTTCTGGCCCTCGGTTTAGCGTTTTAGTCTCGCCAGAAGCATGGATGTTGGCAGTGATTTGGAATCCCCTTTAAGCTGTAGCTCCCAGTCTCCTGTGACTGTAGAGCGTCGCAGAGCCAAGTGAGACTTCTACCTACGGGTGCTCCATCAGAACAGAAGCTGTTCCCTTTCCATTCAACCATGAGTACATATGGGTTCAAGGGCTTGGTCTAGATATCTTCCAAGTAGGATAAGAAACAATAAAAAAGTTTTTTTGTCTTAAATCCGGGAGCTTTAATCTAAGTCAGTAGTCATTAAAGCGGAGGAACCGTGTTTCCTAATTTGACAACACAAAGCCTTATTATTATTATTATTTTTCTTCTTTCTAGCCAAGTCTTTTGTCAAAATAATGCAGCAGAAAGAAGAATATTGGCCCTCATTGAAAATAAAGATTGTTTTCAATGTGTACTAAACATATTAAGCTCCTTCGGTTCCTCTGATGCGTAACCTTCGTAGATTTTATCTTCGTTTTGCCGCACCGCTGTCGTTTCCTATCTGGAATCAGAGAGAGAGAGAGAAAAGTGTGCTAATTCTTTTTGAAAAAATTCTGGGAAAAGTGAATTTTGAAAACAATGCAGTTTCCTTTTGCGGTAGGACTGGTAAATAACAAGTTTTTAAAATACCAGATTAAAAAAATGATCATTTATTCGTTAAATGTGAATTTATTGATCAAATTTAAATTTTTAAAAAATGCATAAATAAGAAATACATATGTATTTCTAAATTTAGAGTTTGGTTTATCTGGAAGCCGACTTCTTTAATCCAAGTCAGCCGTCATTAAATCAGTGGAGATATAACAGATTCAGCATTACCCAGTAATACATCATAAGAAAATCTGTTATATTGCATTCACATTTGTTATTTTTACATTTATTAGAAGTTCATTGTTATTTAATCGATACCAAATCGTTCGTTTCGGTACAAAATACGGAAAGAATAGTAATAATTTAGAAGAATAAATCGAAAGAATAAGAATAATTTAGAAGAGTGTAGTGAAAGATGAAGAATAATTTAGAAGAATATATTGCATGAAGAATAATAATTTAGAAGAAATTGAAAGAAAAAGAATTATTTTAATTCTTCTTACATAGTTTATATTAAAAAATAGATAAAAATGAAAGGATTTACAATAGTTTCGTTATTATTATACAATATATCCAAAAGGTGTTCCTAGCGTATAAAAAAGAAGCAACGAATAAATTCAAAAGAAAATTGTTTAATCTATTAAAATTTACAAAAATTGAAAAAATATTAAAAAATAATTAATGTCATTGATTTCTGAGTGACTCATAAATTGCTACAAAGAAAATAAGAAAATGTAAATAAAATAAAATCACTGTATTAGTTTTGCAATTATTTTAACATTTGATTAGATTTTTGAAGTAGCCAAGAGGTCAGTTCTTTCGATATTTTCATTATTTGATCAATATTATTACAGAATATAAGTTTTGAATATTTTAAATAATATAAATTAAAAAAAATATGTCTGCTTATTACAAAAAATTATAAGCTTTATCATGATTTTATTTTTAAAATAAACTTAGTGACACAAAGAAAATATATGCTATAATTACAAAAAAATACTAATTTATAAAGGTGAATATAAAAAATAACTAGTTATTTATTTAAATAAGAACTATTTTTTTAAAAATAATCGAAGTTAAATATCTTAAAATAAATAAAAAACAACTAACTGTTTATTAAAAAAAATTTTTTTTTGCTTAAAATTTGCAGAAATCAGGATTAAAGTAGAAAAATATAAATTATAAGGGTTTATTTTTTGATTATTGTCATTCCTTTAATTTTTAATTTTTTAGATAATTTTCGTGATTAATTTTCGAAAAAAAGGTTTACAAGAAGCTTACAATTTTATCTCCATGATTTTTTTAAGTCCCCCAAAAAATTATCCACTTTTTTTAAAAAAAATAATAACCTTTACACAATAAAAAAAAAATACTGTGTACATTTCAGAATATTTTTATATTTATATATTTATGCGAATAAAATATGAAATTCTGGAAAAAAATGACGACTGGAGATGAGAAATAAAACCTTGGAAATATTGTTTTTATCTTCTAAGTAAATAAATAAAAAAAATATCTAACAAAGTTAAAAGCACACACAAGAAATTCTTCGCAAAAAAATTACGGAAATCAAATATTTCGCTTAAAGTATTGAATAAAATTTTCAGTTAAAGCAAACAGCGGATATTTTTTTCTTCTTATTTGGAGCCAAGTCTTTTGTCAAAATAATGCAGCAGAAAGAAAAATGTTGGCCACCATTGAAGATAAAGATTGTCTTAAAAGTGTACTAAACATATTACGCTACTTTAGTTCCTCTGAAGCGTAACCTTCGTAGATTTTATCTTACTTTTACAGCACCATTGTAGATTTCCTCTCGGGAATGAGAGAAAGAAAAGTGTGCTAATTCTTTTTGAAAAAGACTCCATGAAAAGTGAATTTTGGAAACAATCCGGTTTCTTTTGCGGTAGGATTCGTAAATAACAAGTTTTATAAAATGATCGCAGATTCGCTAAATGTGAATTTATTTATCAAATACAAATTTTTAAAAAAAGCTTAAATAAGAAATATATATGTACTTCTAAATTTAGAGTTTGTTTGTGGGCCTGAATAACCGAGTGTCTAGCACTCTGATACTCTGTGCCACAAATTTAGCGTTCGAGTCCCGGCGGTGCAGGGATGTTTTTAGTGGTTCAGAATCCACTTTAAGTCGTAGGTCGCGATCTCATACATCTGTAGAGCATAACGGAGCCAAGTCAGACTTCTATCTACGGGTGCTGCATCACAACAAATTCTGTTTCCTTTGCCTTCTACTATGAGTCTATACGGGTTCATGTGCTTGGTCTACATGTCTACCAAGTGGGATAGGAAACAACAGAATTTGTTTTTTTCTGAAAACGGGGCTCTTTAATCTAAGTCAGCAGTTATTAGGACGATGGAGATGTAACTGAATCAGAGTTATTCAGGATACATTATAGGTAAATCTACTACTTATATATCTGAATCTACTGCATTCACATTTCGTTACAACAACTTCTTTTCTAGAGGTTCAAACCTTTCATCTAAGAAAATGACTTCTCGTCTATTGGATTTATTGTGCTCATCCTCGACAAAAACACGGAATTATTTACTTGTGAGGGTTTCAAACCCGCATTTCTTAATTTGAAAACACAAAGCGTTATATTCACCATTTGATGAAATTCAATTTAAAATTTATAATTTGGAAAATCTTGTCTATGGAAAACATATCATGTAAGGCAATGTTCCCTAACTGCACTCAAGAGCCAAAACATTATGACCACCCCTACATTTTGCAATGAACTCGCCCGGATGACGTGGAAGGCACGTTATCAGGTGTAAGTGGTATTTAACTGGTATTAAGTGGTGGTATTAAACCATGCCAAGGCGGGTTGAAGCTGTGTTGAGCGCGAAAGGGGGGCTAACTCGTTATTGACAGGTGGTCATATTGTTTTGGCTTTTGAGTGTATATACAGTGACACACTAATATTGTAACCGTGCTTCCTTCGAAGCACTGCAAGATCACCCCTGTGTCTTTCAGGAGAAATGGTCAGTAGGCCTCAAGACCCTCACCCAAGATGAGGTACTGAGCAAACGGTACTCCCGCTGAGAACCGTTTAGTTTATAGTCTCTCACCCCGAGAGAAAATATATTTAGCACAACCATGTATAAGATGACCTATAGACTCTCATCTGGAGAGGAAGTATATTCCGCGAATCCCGCATAAACCTCAGTATCTTTATTTTCAAATTAAAAGTGGAATCCTTCCATGAATCTACAATACGTCTTTGAATGTGTTGAATATTGTACGTGTGTAAATAAAGCTCTGTGTTCTGAAACTTGTGTTTCAAGTCTCAATCCAGCCACGCCCAATTACAATCCATAACACTACAGTATTCCATTAGAAAATTTGTGAGTATTTCATGAGCAGATAAGAAAATTTGTTAAATTAATTGCTTTACATTATTTTAAATACTTTACTAATTTACGAGTACGTATCGTTCTGAAATATAGTCATCTAGTATTGAATTACGAATTATGAATACAAATGCTGATTTAAAAGTAAACAGAAGTAGAGCAGTATCTTGTGCTTCATGAGAATTATTAATTCAAACACCTCGAAATATCCAAATCATTAAAACATTATTATTTTTATTTACTTTTGTTATTACTAAATTGCTTATTATATTCACAAGTTTCCTTTTTTTCGCACATATAAAATTTTGAAATAAATATTTTTTTAAGTCATATACCTTATTTGTTATTAAAACTTAAAAACTCAAAACCCTTTTTCATAATAGAAATAAAAGTGCTCCTATTAAAATTTTAGGATTTGGAAAATATTCCACTATAGATAAAATTTGAAAAGCGCTAATATTATGTATACTAGATAATTTTTAAAGAGATGCTTAAATTATCATAATATATTAAATATTTAATCCATTAATTAATATTATGAAATATTTATGTAAGAATGAATTTTCAACGTATGTAAACTTGTGTTCGGCTCTGATACTAAAATCTCATGTCATAAAACACCCACCAATCGAAAACCTGATTGTGTAGGAGACCATGTATGTAATTGGCTGTCGTCTACGACTTGAGATTTTACGATTTGGCGGAAACCCATCTTTAGTGAGAAAGATGATCTGCTGTGAACTAGTATCATATTGATAAAAGTAATTAAAATTTCAATTTTCAGTCAAGGTTCAGTAGATAAAATAAAATTGTAACTGATATAATTTAAATAGATTCCTATCATTAGTACTTTAATATCTATTTCAGTTTCTATATTGAAAATCCATCAAAAATTATAAACGAACAACAATAAATCTAAAATAAAATTAATTAAAAATTCAAGCTATTCTTACTTAAAACATATAATAAATCCCAGTGGCATGTATATAAATATAAGAATGGCTTATTCACAATTCACAATTTTTAATATTGTTGATACATTGTAGCAAGCCCACCTTAGTAAATTCTGTATAACGCTAAGTTTGCTACATATTTGTCTTCCTAATGGCAAATGACCGCAGGTTAAAGTGACCAGAATTAAAAAAAGTCAAATATACTTTTTTTCATAGTTCGTATTTAGTGTTTTATTTATTAAAAACCATAAGAATTAAATTTACGGGATTCAATGAAACATTCACCATTGAGGGTGTCAATTCTCTTAAATAATGTAAGAGTTTTCAGAGAATTGACTCCCCTGAAAATGGAGAGTGAGTATTAATTTAGCTTTTGATAAATCCAATTACATATCAATGCTGATCTAATAAATTTTCTATTTATCAGCATGCTGTATTTAATGCTATATTTTTTATAGTATACCTATAATATATGCTATGTTTATATTATACCTGCAAATCCTGGTAGACAAGAACAAGTATAGTCATTTTCACCAACTGGTTCGCAAATGGCATTATTTTTGCATGGCATATTAATGCAGGAACTGGTGCCACATTCATCTGAAATAAAAACAAAATATTTAAAATAATTTACCATTTATTTTATAAATTTATACATTTGTTAATATTAAAAAAATTAAACAAAATTTTAATAGAGAATTATTTACAATATTTAAAAAAAGTAATTTATTTATTTATAAAATGAACATATAAACTTCATCATTCTAAATTGGAATGAGTAACTAAAATTAATTTGCATGAATAATTTAAATAAAATTATATAAAATTTGTATTTTTTGGGGGGCTTTTTAGCTTTTAATACACATTCTTTCTAAACTTATATAAATATTGCTTGGTATATTAAAAGTGCTTTTTGTTACTTTATGGGCAATATTCTCTATATTCTCTATGGGGGCAATTTTTCTATGGGAAATACTGATTAACTAATCTTGGCATACGTCCAGTTTTTTGGGTTCCCAAAATCGGGGCTTATATTGTGGCAATCATATTTGTACCAATATATTGCATATTGTACAATATATTGGTACCCTGTATATCAGGTATAATTGTACCAATCAGGAATACCAGGTATATTGTACCAATCATATTTGTTTCTGCGTCCCACCCCCCCAATGTGACTTAAAAATAAAATAAAATAAAGCCCAAAATAAAATGCGCGTGGCATAAGTAAGGTATAGATTAAACAAATATCTTGGTATTTTGTCTTAGGGGACTATGGATACCCTGGTATATCCTGGTTTCATTTTATGGGTACATAGCAAGCATATAATTAACCCCATTGTAATCTCCAGTACACTCGTATATAATATTTGTGTCTTTTCTGAACACACTACTTAACTACCGTGAAAATCAATTTTTAATATTCGCTTAAAAAGCGTATTTCGTGTTATTTTGTGTTAATCTAAAGTATACATGAATTCACACTTTATATCATATGTATGACGACAGTCATTTTATGAAAATTCCATGTTGTTTCACAAAATTTGTCTCAATAGTGCTATTGTTATACAGAAATTTATACTCAAACATCTTATCCAAAAGATGGATAAAGTATTGAAATAATAGCTTAGATTAAATGTAATCGCTTGCATTGTGTATAACCGCTTGCATTTACTTTCCCTTATTTATTTTTAAAATGTGTCAAAATGAAAGCATTTTGAAGGATGTAACACATCGGTAACACATTGATGTAGCACATAACGATGTACGATTTCGAAAGCTCTGGCGAGCAATCAGAATATTAGAGTTAATGTTTTAATGCAAATATTTCAATACGAATGGTTAATTTTATTCTTCAATTTCTATAATAATAATAATAATAATAAATATAATAAATTTTTATTGATCATAACTCTACTAATGTATTTTTTATATTTTAAATGAAAATGTTCTGATACAGAAATGTAGCAAAGAAAAGGAAAAAAAAATAAAAAATTTCTTAAGAGGCTTAGTCGGTGGTTAGAGTTTACTGAGTCTTTTTAATACATTTAGTCTTTTGAGATTAGGCTTTACTTCAAGGTTCAAAAAATAATAAACTACTGGAACCAAATCTAAAGCATAGCAGAGAGGAAAGGAGATTAATTACACTTTCTTTCCTAGAAGTCGTTCAATAAGAATAGAACCGTGCGCTGTAGCATTGTTGTGTAACAGAAACATACATTCGATTTAGGTTTTCCAGGAAGAGCGGCCTTAATTTTTCTTCTCGTTCCTTTTTTATAGAACATGAGGTTCACCGTCTGTCCATCAGTAAGAAATACTTTAACATCAACTTGGGATTTAATCTCACCTGATTAGATCTGATGATGTTGGCTGAAGAATTTCTACAGATTGAAGTATGAAAATGGCAAAACTTATGTCCTGGATATTTATAATTTCATATCCCAGTTATAAAATTATAAAAATTTAATCTTCAGTTAAAATAAATATTGATATTATTGTTGTCGTATTTTCTATAGAGTACATTCGTGGTATTCCTGAATAATATTGCCTATGTTGATTATCAGCTTGGAGAATAAATCCTTTTACGAGGGATGGTCCAGACATTGCGTGGCTGCTGTAACAGTTGGGCAATCAAAGACATAATGAGGAGTAAGCTCGACGTCAAGACAGTTGCCCAATTTTTGTTATTTTTTAAAGCCATCAGTAGAAATTTTCATATTTTTGTGGTACTTCGTCCTTATTCTTGTCATAGTAGTAGTTGTTCTTCTGTCGACATTTAGTTCTATAATTGGGTGTTAGTTGTCTCCGTTTTAATCTTAGAAAGAATTATAAGTTAATATTTTGCAAAGACATTTGCATCTGCAAAGGAAGTAGGAATGACAGCCTGATCAAGACTTCTGGCATAAATATTCTTTCCATTAATAAAAATTTCTTCCAGTTTTTGTCTGAGCTTCAGAAGCCATGATCAACTGTAATTGTATGTATCTCCTTAAGCAGAACGATATTTTAGAAATGTCAAGGTGAGATGTCACGCGCATGTATTTTTTATTGCTAGGATATGTTAATAAATTTCACACTAGTAATACAACAAACAAATAAAGAAATAAATTCAAAAATGGCAAGCATGAAGAAAGAGAATAAAGAAAACTGTTGGCATTTGGTTTGTAATTTTGGTATTTAATATTAATCTTAGAAGGAATTATAAATTTAAATTTTGCCATGGCATTTGCATCTGCGAATGAAATAGGAATGACACTGGGCTTCTGTCATAAATATTGTTTCTATTCATAAAATTCTTTTTCCAGTTTTCTGCTCAGCATCGGAAGCCATGAACAACTGTAACTGTATATATTTCTCCAAGCGATATCTATATTTCTCTGAACGATATCTTAGACATGTCAAGTTGAGATGTCATGCAGATATTCTGTAGATGACATTTAAAATATCAAAAATGTGGCAACTACCCTGATATCGAGTTTACTACTCATCATCATGTCTTTGATTGCCCAACTGTTGCCGCCATTATGCGTTGTCTGGACCATCCCTCGGAAAAAGATTTATATATGCTTATACATTTTTTATTGCTAGGATATGTTAAAAAAATTTCGAGCCAGTAATACGATACATAAATAAATAAGAAAGAAATAAACACAAAAATGGCAAGCACGAAGACAGAGAATAAAGAAAAACACTCGGTTTGAAAACGATATTTATTTGAGAAATAATTCAAAAACTTACGAATGCCGCTGCCCCTGATGATGTCCTTGGATGTCGGGTATCGCAGGTCAACCTCTTTCTTACCAATCTTCAATCGTCGGATGCAGCCGATCATTCCGGTATTAACTGCGATGTTCTCGAATATTCTAGGAAATAAATGGAGGCACATCAAAGGCAAAACCACCACTCATCAATGTTTATAGGTAACTAAATGGTCTGTGAACGAGAGCACTGACCTATAAAAAGGCGAGCTCCGATATTATCTAAATATACAACTCTACACACAGAATCATGACACTTTTTATGATTTATCACATTACATGCATAGGATTTTCTCCTAATTCAAAACATTTGCCGAGTTTTGTGTCCATTTTCAATTTTTATTGAAGTGTTTGGGATAGTTATAGCGAAAAATGTTTATTGGAAAAAATATTCATTTATTTTGAGGATGCAAGAGTTTTTTGTTTCTGTAATTGTATGTGACAGTTATAGCCACTTATATCTTCTGGAATTATATTTTTTATATTACTTTACTCGAAATATATTTGTTTATTTATTAATACGGAGTAAAATTATAATCAAAGAATGAAATAATGACAATATTTTTTTATGGCTTGATTTCCGATTTCCGAGCATTTAAATCAGGCGTTGCAGATGACGAGGAAGAGTAATAAAGCAATAATTTTGCATTTTTTACTGTAGCGCACTCTCTTTTATTTTATTACAAAGTTATTGTTATACTTATCAAAACATTTTCCTTTATTGAAAAAGAGCATTGTCAATTTAATGTTTACTTCTGCAGTTCAGAGGTTTTCAGATTGCAGTATATTACTCGTTTGTAGTATGGTACACGTATATTAATCATTTATAATCATTTACGCACTAATAATTAGTTTTTAATTTGTAAGAATTAATTTTGTAATTTTAATTCTAAAAATATTAACATTTCTTATTCTTTTCACCATAACGCTATTATGAGCTAAAATATATACTCACAGACTTGTTAGAGTTGCAATTAAAACATTGACAATATTTATCTTATTTTTATTTCATTCCACACACACACACATTAATTAATGGTACAAAAGACATTCGAAATTTATGTGCATGATATAACAATAGCTACGCATCTCTTTTGTTGACGGCAATTAAATTAGAACCTGGGTTCTTTTCTTTTAAAGTGGCCTTGGCGTCCATTGGCGCTTTTTGAAACGACATTAATGAAAGGAGAAAAATGACATTGATGAAAGGAGATTAGTGAGGCGGCGTTGCTAAAAGGAGATAAATTAATTTTTCTGGTAACAGCTCCATTACATGGTGTCACATATTAGGTTTTACTTGCTTAACTTATCTTATTGCCTTGGTCTGCATTAGGTTTATAATACGGGCGCTATATTTAGTACGTGTGATTAAATATGATCATGTAACCAAAATGGCATTTCAAATTTTGTTTCTAACAATGACATTTGAATACTTCTTTCAGTTAGATTTCAAAGTAAATATGCCATTGCTTCTCTCAGTTCGTAGATTTTTTTGCTAGGAAACTCTAATTTCTAAGAAAAATAAGAGAAGGGAATGAATGGGGACAAGAATGGTCCCGCTACCGGGAGGTATACAGGATCCTCTTAAAGACTTTGCGAGAAATGTTCGGCAGGCAAAAGCGATTTCAACAGATAAAAAGAGAAAAATTGATTGGAATTATTGCTTTATTTTAAAGAAAAATAATTTAAAATCTATAATATTTAATTCTGCTCAAATAATTTTTCTTAACAGAATTTACTAAAAAAAAAAAAAAAAAAAAAGTTTTATTTTCTGTAAACTTATCTGGTAAATATAAATAACTAATAAAATAAATAATAATTTTTAAGGCGTGCGTTATTTACAAAATTTCTTATCTCTAATTTGAATTAAATTAGAGCTTATTGAATAAAACATTTTTCTGATATGAAGATGCATTTTTTAACATTAATGTTTTTTTTTATATTATTTAAAACATATTAATCAGACACGTTTAAAGTAAAGCTGTCATAACATAAGGTAGGTTCATCTTTATAACATATAGATTTATACAAACAGCAGAACATTTTCAATTTGTTAGGAAAGTTAGCAAATTAAAAATAAAATTTTATTGCTGTAAGACAGACAGATATCAGTGATTTTTTATTCCTTTTGATATCTGCTTTGCCCTTTCATTTTGGCCACGCTATATTGAATCATCATATATAATTTATAACACTACATGTACAATGTAATAATGTTATAACAAAAAATATAATATTTAATTAAAAATTGCTCTTTTTTTTATCTAAGTACAGATAGCCGATAGTGTTATACTGCAATATGGTAAAATTGTTTATGGTAGTATAGTGTGCTACCATGTAAAATTGACTTTGCCCCTCCCATTAAGTTTACTCACAAGAAATATTTAGGGCAATAAAGTGTAAAACCTTTATAAAATCCAGCAAAAAAGCGAAATAAAACTGTCACATAAACTGATTCGAATAAAACAATGCGAAACGAATTCCTCGCTGCAACCTACGCCTCCTATAGGCGTCTATACGTCCTTTGTACCCACAGTACTGTAAAGCATAATTCAAAGCAGGTGTTTTTTGAAAGTGGTTAATATATTTCATGAAAGTTTTACACTCTAAGAAAGTGTATCGAAGGATTAGTATCAATAACGCAAAACATATGATGCAATTTTTTGCCCTCCCATTTTAATCCTATCTTTTTTAAACCATTTACACTGGTCGTAAAAAAAAATTAAAAAAACACTTGGAATCAAGGCTTTGGGCTCTATAAAATTCGCTCATAAAAGTATATAAGAAAATATCCTGTTATTAAATTGAGAGAATTAAGGGGCAGTAATCGGAGGGAAGAGGGGAAAACTCCAAGCTTTGCAATAGTCTACTGTATTATGTAAGACATAGCCTATGAAAACTCCAGCTTGAAAACTATGAATTTGTATGAAGGATAAACAAACAAAAAGATCTTCAAATTTATTAGTTAATGTAATGAAACACCATGTGAAAGATATTATTTACCCTTTTCTTTCTGTTGGGACGTATCCAAGGTACAGGTTCTCTCCCAGGTCAAGGGACTTCAGAGATCCCTGGCTGCGTCCCGCGACGTCTTCCTGTCCTTCCAGTGTCAACATTCCATCCCGCAAATAGCGTTTGGCTATTAGACGGTGCAGCTTGCCAAGATGAAGCTTTTGGGGAGAACGCAGCACCACTGGACCATTGCCTAAATTGTATCTGGAAGAAAAAAAAAATAAGGAAATGCAACAACTTTGCGCCAAACCACTTTGCTGAGTAACACATTTTATCAAATAATACTTAAGTAAAACAGTATCAAAAGGCCAGAGGTATCTAGTGATTATCGCATGGGATTTCCAAACACCGGGAGTTGGGTTCGAAATTGAATATTGGACCCGAACCGAAAGATATCTTATTTATCTCAAGGATGGTCACCATACATTTATAAGACTGAATGTTATTATGTAGGGCTAGAAAAGGAAGGGAGAAAGATGTAAATTGTCCACATGTCAGTTTGGGAACATTAATTCAAAATTGGCTTTGCAAGATGTTGGGCGTAATGTAGCAAAGCGTAGACCATCATCATGGACAAAGCTGAATATCCTAGGCATCTGGCATTTTAATCCCTAAGTACTTAGATAAAAATGCACAGTATTCGACTATTATTTTATAGGCAATTATTCGCTAGGTTAAGTTATTCGAAAAGAGCTACTGTGATCAAAAGTTAATATTCAAAAAAGTAAGACAGAGATTGCCAATCTTATTCGACCTGCCAACCTTTTCAAGCGGCATTTTATTCATCTTTTTTATTGTAATGCTCATAGGGCAAAAAAAAAAAAAAAAAAAGATACCCATGAGCGATTTTGTACTTTTACTATGAAATCAAAAGTGTTCACTACATACATAATTGAGTGCATATTGGCTTTAAGTTAAAAGAAATGCATTTATGTTGTTGATGCATTTATTATTATTTAAAAAGAGAGAGATAAACAAGTTTAATTTAGTTAATCAAATATGCTAGCACAACATTAATTTCATATAAAATAAGGCTTCAATAAACTAACTAATTTTTCCATGTTCCATTCTGATAGGCACATAAGGGATTTAAATCCCGTGCATGTGCTATCGTTTCAAGGAAATTTAACATGGCAACAATGAAGAGACAGAGTGATATTTTTGCAACTGTTCTCCGGATACATAGTTATATGAAAGTTGAGATTAATCTGAAGTAAACGAAATTTCTGAAGATGAAGAGAATGATAAGAGTAAGTACATTTTTAAGATTCATATTTGAGCAATGAGGATTATAATAATAAAAGGAAAATTAAATACGTCCCCAAGGTATAAAAGCCCAGTTTGTTAATATTGTGTTACAATTACAGGAGACAAGACCATTTAAATAACTTTTAAGTGTTTTCTAGATCGCAAGACTCAAATTAATTTTATCCGAACATATTATCTGTTGGGTTTCTAAAACTGCATTTTTAAAATGAACAAAAGTATTCCACAGTGTAAAGACAGCTGTAAAAAGAGTATTAAATATGTTACAGAAAGAAATAATAATTAATAATTAATTCTTAAAGAGTGGCTGAGAAATTAGATAGAAAGATATTATCTGCTTATAGATATTGTGTTATAATTTTAGTACAGCGTATTCCATTATCATATGAAAAAATCGTCCTGAAGAATATAATGGTGAATAACCTTTGTTTGACTGAAAACGTCAAAAATAATGTACTTTGTATGTATGCAAGAAAATTAAACTGATTTCTAGTATTGAAAATTGAATTTCCATGCTTTATTTTCTCAACATTTTCGCACTTAAATATAATCTAAAACGTAGATATTATTGTAATTTGACAATACCTGAAAAAGAATATATTTATTTTATATATATAATGATTAATTTATCTAAAAGGGAAAGGAGTATAATTATTTGGCATTTTAAAATTGTTATTTTGAAGAAATAATATTTTTCTCCTATAAAAATATTCAAATATTAAGAGTAATTGTTCTTTGTTAAAAAAATTGATATGCTGATAAGAAATTCGGTTAAAAATTGTGGTAGTATGTCAATGTTGTAAAATTAAATGTGTGTTGAAGTGTTAATCGACAAGCAATCGACCCCTGTTCTCAAATCGATCTCCATCTTATGTTAAATTGATTACCAGGGTAGATATTGGCCACTTTGACAACCATTGATTTATTACAAGCCAGCCATAGAAGTACGTTGAATACTTTATCAGAAGAGGTTATTACCGTTTACCATCATCTGTTTAAGCTGTAAATATATTTTTTTCTTTTATTGTTTTAAATAAAGTTCCTTTTACAAAATGGAATGTTTTATTTGGCCTTTTATCAAACTAGCAAGAATGGAGGACCGAAGAACAGTGTATTAAATTTTGTTTTCGTAATGGAATTTCTACAAAAACAAGAAAAATGAAATGCTGCAAAATGCCTTTGAGGACAAACAATTTATCAAGATGCTACTTGAAAAAGCCAAAGAACGAATCAACGATGATTCATTTTCAAATAGATTAGTACACTTTATGGATAAAAAATTTCAACCAATTTTCTTTGGTTAACGAAGAATGTATATTTCGATTTTTTTTTATGTTGTTCATAGAAAACAACCGGAATGATGGATTTTGCGCAGTGTTCTTCTCCATTATTACATGGTCAAAACCTCAACTTAGCAAGTGGCAATTAACAGTTGGGCTGAAAAGTTCGTAGGCTCAAACATAGATGGCGCTACTAATAATAAATCCATATGAATTTTAGTTAGCCCTAACTTTCAAAAGACACGTGCATAAACTTGACAGCTGTTGCACTATTATTATGGGAGTTATAGCATTTTTAGTGAAGCAACTTTTATTAGTTTGCAAAAAAGGATAAAAAGGAATTTCGTGTGTTAATAAAGCATTGGCGAAATTTTTTGCATAAAAGCATGGCGAAAGTATTTATAGTATGGCGAAAGCATTTTTGGTGAAAAAAATACTATTGAAGCCAAGCCTTGGCTTGATAAGCATTATTCGGACTTTGCACCAGGAAAATCAACCGTAGAGAAGTGGTTTGCTAAATTTAAAAGAGGCGAAATGAGCATCGAGGACGATGCACGCTGTGGACGCCCCAAAGTGGCTGTTACTGACGAAAACATCAAAAAAGTCCACAAAATAATTTCTTATAACCCTAAAGTGAAGTTGATTGGGATAGCTGAGACCCTAAAGATATCAAAGAAACGTGTTGGACATATCGCCATCTATGTGTCAGTCTATGAACTTTTCAGCCCACCTGTTATGTTGATAATGATTTTTTTTTTCCAAGGCTAAATTGCCATTTCGTGGCCATCGTTTTGAGTGTATTTTTAACGTGTTTTTTTAACTTTGAGTCTATTTGTAACTTTATTAATAAATCAGGATAATTATTTAAAAACTGTAGTAGATGTGTCATTGTTTGGGTGTGGTCAACCCGAGTCCCAAGTACAATAACACATTTATTTTTCGCGCACAACTACTACAATTACTATTAACATTATTTAACACACAGCATGTATATTTAACGATACACACTAAAAGATTAGTGGAAGGATTCCACTTCCAACTCACGGGATGAGAGATTGTTATTTTGCGCCAGTAGCGCCTTTAGTCCTCTCGGGTGACAGGTTCGATGCCTACTGAACTTTTTCACCGGGACGCCGCAAGGGGCGCTCTTGCAGTGAGTGGGAGGAACCTGCTTACAGGTGGAACCACGGTTACAAAACAACAAAAAAAGTTTATTTGACTTTATCATAGTTTAAACTCTGAGCAGACAACGTTCCTACTAAAGCAAAATTCTCTGTCGAATTAATTCCTTTTCCCTTCATATTAATATTTATGCCAATCCTCGCCAAAGTTGAGCGATGTTACAATTCATTCGTCAAATTCTCTTGATATTATACTGTTGATTCCTGTCCAGTAGTCATTATCATTTTTCAATCACGAATGCTGGCAATGTACATATATCAGATATAAAAATTTGCAGTTTTTTTTTTTTTTTTATTATCAACTTCGGATGAATTTCCTTAGGGTTAATCCTTCCAAAAGGAAGTATTTTATGACCGCACGATATTCAAATTTATCCATTTTAACGGAAAAAAATGCATAATGACTAATGCAAAAATTCGTGTAAATAAACTAATTGAGAGAAACTAATGACACGTGCACCCAGGCAGGAAAGATAAATTTTTGCTGATTGGAGCGCCATCTCTGTATCAGGCCGAGAACTTTTCACCTTACTCTCGTATATACACATTGCTAATTATTCAAGTGAAAAATATATATTAATATGCTTATAAAAATAAGCATATTTTTAAAAGCATATCATAAAATAAAAAGAACAAATCTTCCTTTTATTTCATAATATACTATTAAAAGTGTGCTTATTTTGTTATTTGTTTTATATAATGCTAATTGCTCTCAAACAGAAATATGACTGGTAAGAAATATACTATAAAGCTATATGTACTATAAATTTTCTTAGAACTGACAAAAAAAAACACGTCTGGTTTTCTTAAATTGAAAATTTTCTTTAGGAAAATTTGAATAAATTTAAATAATTAATTGCTTTCCACTTAGACACTCTTCCTTCATCGAATAAAAAAACTTTGGTTTTTTTTTTTTTTTTTGCATCTCATTAATTATGGGATAAAATAATTAGGATGAAAAGTATTTATTAATTTCTTACATAAAATACAATAAAAGAGTTCGAATGTACATATATATATTAGAAATTGTATTTTTTTAAGTTCAGTTTAGTTTTAGTTGTTATTCAAATTACAATGCAAAATATTTATCATATAAATAACTTTAAATACAATAAAACAATTCTTTTTTTAATATTTATACAATTGTTTGCGTTTACTTCATTATATATCTTTAAAAGTTAATTGTTGAGTAAAAATTAACAAGAAACAGAGACGAATATAATTCAAAAATGAAAATAGGAAACTCAAATTCCACCATAATAAGACAATTCTTTAATGATATTCATACAGTCGATTGCGTTTACTTCATTATATATCATTAAAAGTTAATTTTTTGCGTAAAAATTAACAAGAAACACAGACGAATATAATTAAAAAATAAAAATATGAAAACCAAATTCCATCACAATAAAACAATTCTTTAATAATATTTATACAATCGATTGTATTTACTTTATGTCTTTAAAAGTTAATTTTTGAGTGAAAATTAACATGAAACAAATACGGATATATTTGCATAATGAAAATGGAAAACTTAAATTCAATTTAAATAAAAAAAAGGCTTTAATTCTAAAAGATCTTAGGTTACCAAATGGCTTTATTCGTAAAAATATCACTCAGAGGATTGAAATCGCTAGCCAAGAAATTCTGATGCGTTTGTTTACTGAAAGAGAGAGAAGAAAGAAAATGGTTGCCCATTACCTAAATTCTACGAAGCCATCCTTTATGGCTAATGAGACGAAATCACCAGTGCCCGTCGAAGTTTGGCCGTTGTACAATAATATTCCATTTTTAGCAAATGTTCTAAATTCCAATTCCAAAGACAATCTCGTGTAGGCTTGCAGACGAGGCAGCTCCAAGTAAGAACGTCCAAAGAAAGATGGCGTCTCAATAAAGTTATCTGGAAATAAATTCAGTCATCTATAAATTTCATTAAAGAACAAATTTTCAATCCATGGTCATTTAAATGCATTTAACTAATGACCAAAGATAACAAACAGCTGTTTCGCTATCCTCCGATCTCTCATTATTTAAATTTAACTAATCTGAAGAAAAATCAAAGTACATGAAACTGGTATTTGTAACCGTAACCATAAATAAAAGTTAATGAAGCTCTTAATTACTGTCTTTAAGAGCAGATTGCCGTTTATTTCACTTAAATGATGACTTGGAATTAGGTTTTCATTCTTTTTTGGTATTAACCGGTTTACTGTTAAATTATTTAAATTAATTGATTTAAATTTCAGAATGGAGGATTTAATTAAAATAATTATAATGATAAAAATAAATCTTTAAATTTTCACCAATGAATTAATTACTTCTTATAAAGGCACGGTTAAATTTCTGCAAAATAATATAACTTTATAAAACAAATAGCTTTAAAATATATGTGAATATAATGATTAAATAATTGAAAATAAAAACAGTTATTAAAAATAAGTAATGTATGTAAAATAATGGCTAATTTTTAGAATGGAAATTATGAAAATTATAAAATAATTAATCAGTTCAGATAGACTTCATAATTTTGGTTGATAATCTTGTTTTTCTGTAATCTTAAAAAACACCTTGAAGTTATACATTTGTTTCATTACACAGGATGATTATAATTAAAGTCCCACTTTCAAAATGCTGTAAAAAAAGAACTACTCGTCACAATGAGTTCAAATTTGAACTGAAGATACTCGAAGAAGAGAAAACGGTACGGCATCAAAAAAAGTTCCAATGTTTTCAGTTCAAAAGTTCCGGTTTTTCCCATCCAATTTGGTATGACCTTGCCGTGGTGGAATGGCTTTCCACTAACAGTGCCACAATTGTTGAATGACTTGGAAGTACATTTTTTAAGTAAAAAAAAAACCAAAACAAGCAAACACATTGAACACAACAATTTTGGTTATTACAATTGGTTTAATATTGGTTTAATACAATTCGTTGTAATTTCGATTTAAAATATCACTGGCAGACGAATTCACTTTCTTTATGCCGCTTACATAGCCATCTATTAACACAAATTTGAATTCAGTTCAAATTTGAACTTTTTGTGTCGAGTGGTTCTTTTTTTACTGCATTTTAAAAGTGAGACTTTAATTATAATCACCCTTATATAAAAAAAGTAACTAAACAATGCATCAAAACAACAAACTAGTGCGAGGATTGATTCCATAAGTAATCTAGCATTTAGTTAAATTTTTTTTGCGAAAAAGATTAGTTAAAAGGTTTCTATTTATCGAATTATTAATATTCATATGTGTGGGGCCTGAATGGCCGAGTGGAATGGCCTCTGGCACTCGGTACCACAGGTTTCGGGTTCGAGTCCCGGCGGTGCCATGGATGTTTGTAGTGGTTCGGAATCCACTTTAAACCGTAGGTCCCGGTCTAATAGGATCGTAGATGCGGTGGCATTGTTACTCTGAGTAAGTGGCTTATCTTCAAGTTACACGCGCCCCCTGCGTAATGCAAAGTGAGTAACGTCTGTGCAGCGCTTGACTTAAGGCATCCAAGACAGCTGTCTCAGTGTTTGCCAGCTGCATTAGAAAAAAAATATATTGCACACATACAGATCGCACCTGTAAATACTTTATGGCGTCATGTGTACTTATGTACTATGTGATGTCAAGGACACAAGCAGACTACTATTACACCACACCACATCACATCACTGTGCCTAGAGCTGAGTTGCCCCTATACAGTTTGGGAATACACAAGCAGACTGGAATTTCACTTGAATTGTGCAAACTTACTATTATCTACTAGACTAATTATAACTCCTTGGCACTATAGCCCATTTTGGGCAATGACCATCTGTCTATTGGCAGATTCCAAACCAGAGATGTTTTCTTTTTAAGGGTTATCTACCCTATGCACAACGTTCTACAGTCATATTACGGGGACCAACATGACGAGTCACGGAGTCACATGACGCGGTCCACTTTATAACATGTTGACATGACAGAAAGTGGATTCAGAACCACTACAAAAATTCCTAGCATAGCCGAGATTCGAACACAAGATGCCGGAACAGTAGTCACTCCGTCATCAGGCCCAGTATCTACGAGACAGCAAGGGCAACGGGCAACGGGCGTACCTGTTACGGAGTTCCTAGGTGGTTTTAAGAACCACAATACCTCCACATCTTAAGTTAATATAGAAAATTTGCATAAATGAAGTTGCTTAAATTATAGAATGTTAATAAGGAAAAATAAAACAAAAATGAATTTAGGAAAAACATCTCTTGCTTGAGAACAATTAAAGCAAGAGATCGAAAAAAGCTAAAGCTATAGGTACAATTAAGAGTCCGTTGACGATGCCCAAAAATAAAAAGATTGAAGTTAAAAATAAAAATTTTTAGGGTTTAGAACAATAACATAAAAATACGAGACAGCTGCATCAAAATATCGCTTCCTGATGGCAAATTGTCTATCGCTATGGCCTTTGGTACCACAGGTTTCAGATTCGAATCCTGGTGGTTGCATGGATGTTCATTAGGGAATCTACAATAAACTGTATGCCCGGTCTAATTAGCCTTAAGTGTGAACAACATGACAGTAGTGTATCAAACTAAGCACTAAAATCTTTTTTATCGCCTGCTGTTAGCACTAAAAGTTCAAAGGTATTCGTCTTTCCCTCCTTTCACAACCTATATATGAAATATATTTTCATTTCATTCATCAGTTCAGTTTCAAATGTCTTCAAACTAGAAAGTTAATTTATGTCCACCTTGTATTTTTTTAATATTTATACATTACCCTTTTTCCTTAAATTGTATTATTTTTGAAATTAATTACAACCACAAATTGTATTGGAACCACAAAATGTAAGCTCTCAATGTTATAATATAAATTGTTGATTCGAAAATTTATTTAATGTTTAAAAATCAGAGTCACATATTTAAATTATTATTTTAATCTCATATTAAAGCTTTAAGTCCGTATTTTTTTTAAGTAAAGTTTTTAATGTATACATGCCTTCCGTTTGAATAGATATGGCAATATTTAATTTGCTTAATAGGTTTCATGTATGTGTTATTGTATGGTGACCAAATAGTGTGAAATCATTACGCACTGATAAAACTTTAAATGCAATTTTGTGAACATTGTAATGTCATAACACCTAGATTAGTTAAAACTACGAAATCATAGAATTGAAATTGCCATGCATTCCGATCCGAGTAATGCCAGAAAGTATTCGAATGATTTCGACATGCGATAAAATGCTAATGGATATTAAATCGCTCCGGCGATAACCTTTCGACTGATATTAATGCTTTCTGGCCGCCATCCTTGAAACAAATGTTTAATTCCCAAAGGTTGTCCATTAATCTTGCCCAAATGAATAGCTGCGGAGATCCATAAATTAAAATGACACGCTAAACAAAAGCAACGTATCGATTTCATATCGCTATGGATGATAAAATTCTATGAATTGTTAGTAATGCTAATTAATAAACATTAACAATGCTTTACTTTAATTAATCCAGCATTACACACAATCATAGACACATGTATATAAACTCTTATTTTACAATAATATAATTTTAAAAGGGTTTTATTATACTTAAGTTTGTAAATTAGGGTTGGGCAATATATTGGACAGATCGTTGAGTTTCCGAAAGAATTGGATTAGAACTCGACAAATGATATCGAAAAGAATGCATTCATGTCTGTGCTGGAGATAGGCACGATAAATCTGAATGCCGGAAAACCTACTACTCAATATTATAAATATAATAATGCAATTTAAAATACTTACATTTGTTAAATTAAGGTTAAGACTATCAGGAGGATAGATGGCTGGATTTCCGAAAAGTAATTGATGCTTTTAATATTTAACAAGTGATGTCGAACCGACCGCATCCGTGTCTGTGTTGGGGATAGACGCGATAAATCTGAATGTCGGAAAAACCTTCTGCTCAATAATATAAATCTAAATGGAACTTAAAATACTTACAGTTGCTAAACTAGGGTTAGGACGATCAGGTGGATAGATTGTTGAATTTCCAAAAACTAGTTGATTGGTTTGTAATACAACAAGTGATGTTGAAACGAAAGCATCTGTGTCTGTGCGGGATTGACACAATTTTAATGCCGGGAAAACTTTCTGCTTAATAACATAAATTTAACATACTTACATTTGTTAAATTAGGGTTCGGACGGTCAGGTGGACAGATTGTTGAGTTTCCGAAAACTATTGATTTATAATACAAGTGATGTCGACCTGAACGCATCCGTGTCTATCCTGGAGATAGACACGGTAAATCTGAATGCCGGAAAAATTCTGCTCAATATTTTATTTTTCTAATGCAGCTGGCAAATAGGTCGTGATTTTTTTTTTTTTTTTTTTTTTTTTTGCCATAAGGGCTGCAAAGACGTTCTCACTTTGCACTACCCAGGGGGGCGTGTGGAACTTGAAGACAAGTCCCGGACGCGGGGTAACAATGCCCCCGCATCGCTCTACGATCCTGTTAGGACCGGGACCTACGGTTTAAAGTGGATTCCGAACCACTACAAACACCCATGGCAACGCCGGGATTTGAACCCGATACCTGTGGTACCGAGCGCCAGAGCGCTAGCCACTCGGTCATCAGGCCCTGTCGCTAGCTCTCTGGCTCACGGTTAAAATATTAAAAATCTAAATGAAATTTAAAATACTTGATAAATTGTTGTTGGGCGATCAGGTAGATGGATGGTTGGGTTTTCGAATGCTAGTTGATTGGTTTAAAATACAACAAATGGTGTCGAACAGAAAACATCCGTTTTGTGCTGAGGATAGGCACGATTAATCTGAATGACGTGTAAATAAATCTGTGTGTCCTCAGACGTGTGTCTCAATCCAACCATACCTAGTTGCAATCCAGCTGCACAAACAATGATAACACTACAAAAATGGGGCCTCAATGGCCGAGTGGCCGATCTGGCGCTCGGTACCACAGGTTTCGGGTTCTAGTCCCGGCGGTGCCATGGATGTTTGTAGTGGTTCGGAATCCCCTTTAAACCGTAAGTCCTGGTCTAACACGATCGTAGAGCGTTGTGGAGAGTGACATATTAAAAATGGAAAAACTAACTGTTCATATATATATATATATAGTGATTAGGGGATTTAGTCCTTGTTGCTTCACATCCCCTTATACCACTTCATTCATCATCATCATCATCACTACAAAAATATTTTGAAGCTGTTCATATTGAAATAAATTGTATCGTTATTTAACAACATGAAAAAAAAAAAAAAACAATACAAAAATTAAATTTTTATTTTACATGCAACATATAGTCATTCAATGGTAAAAATAAATTGCTATTTGATGATATAATAAGAAATTTTCTAATTTTAAAATGTGTATGAAAAAGCTGATTGCCTTCTTTTACAATACAGATTCCATCAAAAAAAAACTAACGAAAAACTTTGATTCCCAAAGTATCTTTGAATTGAAAATATTTTGTATCTTCTTAAAATGTTTATCTCTTTTAATTGATTTAAATGGGAAATACACAAACCACAATCCATGGGCTGCATGCCATCTACCGTTTTGTTTTTCTGCAGCCACATTATCATATCACTTCAAAAATTTATATTCGTTTTTAAAAGGCTTTCAGATTTTGACGTGAGACACAGCATAGCTGTAATTTGATAAATAAACATTTAAATATTAGGAAAATATTTTATCCAGTGTTTTCTAATATATTACAAACTAAAAGTAAAGTAACTGTGTCAATAACTTTCCCGTCTAAGTAATTATTTTCTTTTTTCTTACCCTAACAGTATAATATGAACAAGATTAAGTGTTCAAGGCGTCCGCCGTCGCTTAATGTATGTTCCAAGAATTTATTGCATATTTTATGGAATTTGAAACGCCATTTTAAAATGGCGTTAAACAAAATAGATGTGATTGGTAAATAATGCACTAATATGCGCAACCCTGCACCAACATATATTTTTGAACAAAGATTTTCAAGTATGGATATTAAAAATATAAATACATAAACAGGAAATATATCATTAATCACTATTTGGTTTTATATCCATAAAATTACAATGCATAAGTATTTTTTAATTATTGTAAAATATATGAAATTATTTATTTACGTTTCATTATGCTATATTATTGTTTTCATTATATATAAAAACTTTACAATACTTTCTGTAAGAACCTTGGTGAATTTGCAGTGAATGGTTTTGTCCCAATGATTTCGATATTCTCTACCACCCTGGTTTAACTTCATACAAAAAATTTACACACAGTAGTTGCTTAAAAGTTTAATTGTTGAAGATAAGAGCTTATTTAATTAATGAAATGTGAAAATCTCCCATAAAAGATTATATGATATTTTATGGGAGTTTTTTGCATCCATATTGATGACGTTCTGGTTGGTGTTTTTACAATAACTTGACTATACATCTTTCAAAACAAATGAGAAGAAAATAAGACTTGTAATTGATCGAAAAAGGGCAATTGAATAAATTAGAACATGGAGTTAGAGTTGCTGATCTCGGTTGGTGATCTTCATTATTCTTTATATCATGACTAATATCTGCTTCATGGATTAGCTGCGATCATCAAAAGTTGCCATATTCCTGTGGCTATTTATGTAACTTACATATAATAGACACGGATTTAATAAATATAATTTTTTTTATTTTTGTTCTTGTAATATCATGACTAATATCAGCTTTATGGATTAGGTGTTGCTATCGGGCATTGACATATTTCTGTGGTTATTTGATGCAACATACAGTTATTTCTTCTTCTCAAGAAATGACATGTAATACCACATTTTCACCAAATTCAATCTAATCACTGCTATTATTATTATATTGACTTCGGTTGGTGTTCTTAATCTGTTGTTGGTGTTCTTAATCTGTTGTTGGTGTTCTTCTTCATTCTTCATATCATGACTAATATCTGCTTCATGGATTAGTTGCGGTCATCGAAAGTTGCCATATTCCTGTGACTATCTGATGTAGCATACAGTTATTCTTTCTTAACTCAAGAAGTAACATGTATTAATTACATGATCACCAAATTAATCATTGCTGTAATTATTATATTGATCTTAGTTGGTATTCTTGTAATATCATGACTAATATATGCTTCATGGATTAACTGCTGTCATCTAAAGTTGCCATATTTCTGTGGCTATTTGATGTAACATGCAGTTATTTCTTCTTCTCAAGAAATAACATGTATTACTACATTTTCACCAAATTCAATCTAATCACTGCTATTATTATTATATTGTATTGATCTGGTTGGTGTTGTAATATCAAGACAAGTTTTTGCTTTACGGATGGTTATAGTTATTGAGCGTTTGGTTATTACTATATTAAATTGAAATTGATTAATGTAATATAGTATTACTTTATTATTAAAGGTAGAACATGGACTGTTACACAGCTACGAATCGAATCATTATTGCTATTGATATGATAAGATCTAAACGCATGAATATGAAGTTCTAAACGCATGTATTTACCACACTGGACCACACAGTTAAGGTCCCAGTTACTGGTTACAGTCACGACCTCTCGCGGCTATATAATAATAATTAAACCTTACAAGATAGAACTTAGATTGTTACTTGTAGATTACCAACATATATGAACAATTTGTGACATTATGGAAACACATATAAGCATAGTATTCGTAATTAATTCCAGTATAATGGAAGAAACTTATTGGCACAGAATATAGTGAAACTCGAAAGCGGATTTCGAGTTTTGATTTACATTGGTATTACTTTTTTAACTAAAATTACCAAAAAAAAAAAAAAAAAAAAAAAAAAAAAAAAAAATCTCATTGAAAAAAGGATTCATTTAACTTTGGGGTGAACAGCTTTATGTATTATCAACTTAACATGTTTCATGTATTATTCCACTTAAAGTGTTTAATGTATTATCCCACTTACGGCTAAATAATCCTAAAATAGTAAGCATTATTTATGTTATTATAAATTAGCACATAAGAAATCTGGAAAAAAAAAACTTAAAAAAAAAATCCGGAAAAAAATATTCTAATTCCTTATTAAAAAATAAAGCATTTTTTTCTTTATGGACAACAATTCTGATAAACAGTAATGCATATATCTATATAGAAATTTATTTTCTAACAGAAAAACTACGGCCTGTTAATTTAGATACAAATTATTTGCTCCTTAAGGATTAGGTTATGAAGAAATTCGCACTAAGTTTCAACATGAATAATTACAAAAGTGAAAAAAAGTGGCGAAGGAAAAAAAAAAAAAAAAAATAGAAGGAAAAAAAAAAAAAAAAAAAGTCGGAAAAACAACTTTTTCTTGTAAAAAAAACTTTGAACAACAATTTTTTGTTTTATTTATTCTGTATTTTTTCCTCAGCTTTTGCATTTTTGTTTTTTTTGCTTTGAATTTTCAACCAAGCAGTGTATTCATTGAAAAGAATAGCAAGCTGTGACCTTTATACAAAAGTGTATGTTTACTCAATTTAAGTATGTATCCACAATTTAAATCGTTAAAAGTTACAAAAATTATTTATGTTTAAAACATTTTTTTTTATTATTTCTATGAAATTTAAACGGAATCTTTGATTATAATTCGTCTAGAATATTTATTTAAAATATTTAACATTATTTTTTTTTCTCATCGTATCTTCAGCATACATTAGCAGTACTGCCCTTTGATATTAAATGAATTTTTACTTTTGTTTAGGTCTTGATGGAGCGTTAGCAAATAGAACGTAAATAAAAAGGTTCAAAGGAGTTTAAAATATTTTTAATTAAGCTACATATTCTACAGTTATTTACATTTGCAATTGAAGATGGTTAGGATATTTACTTATTATGTATATGTTGTTCCAATACTACTCGGACATCAGGCCCGCTCTTATTATGCATATATACACTCAAGAGCCATCAAAAACATTAAGTGGTATTATTAGTGGTATTTAACTGGTATTAAGTGGTGGTATTAATCCATGCCAAGGCGGGTTGAAGCTGTGTTGTGCGGCAAAGGTGGGCCAACTCGTTATTGACAGGTGGTCATAGTGTTTAGGCTCTTGAGTGTATATATATACATACAAATACATAAAACTTTTTTATTATTATTTTTCAAATTTAAATTAAATTTTTGTTTATAATTCTTCTAGCATATTTATTTAAAGTATTTAACCTTTTTTTCTCTCATCTCATCATAAGCATACATTAGTAGTACTGTAATGCTCCATTTATATTAAATGAATTTTTACTTTCGTAAAGCCTTAACAGAGCGTTAGTAAACAGAACGTAATTAAAAGGTTCCAAGGAGTTTAAAGTATTTTAATCCGTATTACATATTCCACGGATATTTACATTTACAATTAAAGTTGATTATTATACTTACTTATTATGTATATATTGCTCTAATACCACTCGGCTATCTGGCCCCTTCTGGTTATGTATATACAAATAAATAAAAAACATTTTATTATCATTACTTTTTTCAAATTTAAATGAAATATTTGATTATGATTCTTCCAGCATATTTATTTAAATTATTTAACATTATGCTTTTTTTTCTCATCATATCATCATCAGCATACATTAGTAACGCTTTGATATTAAATTAATCTTTACCTTTACTATCATAGAGATAGAAAGTTAGCCTTGATAGAGAGTTAGCAAATAAAGCAAACATTAATAAAAAGGTTCCAAGGAGTTTTAAGTATTTTTAATTAAACTACATATTCCACAGTTATTTACATTTGCAATTAAAGATGATTATGATACTTAATTATTAAGCATATACTTATTATTCATCGTGTCATCAGGATATGTTAATAACACCGTAATGTCCCTTTGATATTAAATTAATTTTTACTTTCGTAATTCCGTAATAGAGAGTTAGTAAATAAAACGAAAATAATAAAGTTCCAAGAAGTTTAAAGTATTTTTAAGTTTAACTAGACATTGCACAGTTATTTACATTTGCAATTAAATATGATTATGATAGTTATTTATTATGTATGTACTTATTATGTGTGTACTTATCATATGTAAGCAAATACATAAATACTGAATTTTCCTTCTTCCTAGAATGCAATAAAACTCTAAAAAAGATACAGCTTACATACAGCCCAGTGTACCACATTAAAATCTCTCGGTGGTTTTCGTAATTTCATATTTTAATTATTTGTCCATGTTATGGCAAAATATAGAGATACTAGAGAGTTTTTGCATACCGTATTTTGGACGTCCGTTAGCTTTTTCTCCCTAGCGCGCATGCTCATAGAAAACATTATTACAGATACGCATATTTCCTATGAGCATGCGCGCTAGGGAGAAAAAGCTAACGGACGTCCAAAATACGGTATGCAAAAACTCTCTACTATTTGTAATTATCCTTATCAGTAAGGGATAGTTTAATGGACTTTTGTTCCTGATAAGGTTTTTTTTTTTTTGTTCTAATGCAGCTGGCAGACACTTAGACAGCTTGGTCTTGGATGCCTTAAGGCAAGCGCTGCACAGACGATCTCACTTTGCATTACCCAGGGGGCGCGTGTAACTTGAAGATAAGCCACGGACGCGGTGTAACAATGCCCCCGCAACGCTCTACGATCTTATTAGGACGGGGACCTACGGTTTAAAGTGGATTCCGAACCACTACAAACATCCATGGCACCGCCAGGACTCGAACCCAAAACCCGTGGTACCGAGCGCCAGAGCGCTAGCCACTCGGCCATTCAGGCCCTTCCGTATAAGGTAAAAGAGATATTTAAGGTAGTTTGAGTGAGTTTAATCATTTATTTATATAAACAAATATTGTAATGGATTCCATAAAATAGTCCAGAATATCTTGTAAAAAGATACAGTTTGTGTGTCCAGCAATGTTTGATCGGTAATCATTCGCTGCACAAGTTTTGAGATGCCCAGTTGTTTCCTCAACAGCCCAATGTTTCAAAAGCATATCTACCAGCTCCGAATTCGTGTAGCGCTGCATAATGCTGAAATTCCATCGGGGATATTACGTTTTATGCCATTCCAAGATGCTATCAAGTGAACTAAATAATTCTCGCTCTACATCTAAGTATAATATTTTTAGTTCCATAGTCCACGACAAAAACAGTTTATTAAATTCACCCTTTACAACGTGGCTAAATATTATTTTAGTACTATGCTACATCTATTTATTTGTACGTGTGCTGCAGAAATTGACATAAAAGGGTTACATATTTTGATTAATGATTTACTTCATGGAGGATAATTTAAGACAAATCGAACTCACCTAGAGTAACTGGAGTTGCTACAGTAGGTCTAGTGGTCAGTTGATAGCTTTCGGATCTGCTGAGGGTGATATCTCGGGTGGATTTCGTTTCAGAGTGGTCAGCTGCCGCCGTTCTCTGGACAGTGGACCTTCGGACGGGTCCTGGAGTAGGGACTAGATGAGGAGCTGAAAACAGAAATAATACATTTACAAAACTGATATGTTGTTGTTCTAATAGAGACAGTTTATCTTTATACCAAAAGCAAGGATTGCACACCACTGTTAATCATTTAGCACTACCCAGAGGGCATATGTGGCTTGAAGATATGCTACGGATGCAAGTAACAATATCCCTACAACACTTTATGATCATATTAAAACTGGTATGTAAAAAAATATTATTAAATATCTAAAGAAATTAGAATACATTAAAACATCTGAATTGGATCCATAGAAATGTACTGAACTAGGAATGCTTCGTTCAAAACCTACTAATACTACACCACACCACACCACATCCTTGTGCCTAGAGCTGAGTTGTAACTTTACAGTTTACAAATGATGTGGGCGAGAAGAAGAATGATTGGGCTCTGTGACGCTCTACGGCCAAATGAGACCGGTATTCCGAACCACTACAAACATTTATGAAACCGCAGGAATCCCGAAACTATCCCGTACCGGGAGCCAGAGCGGTAGCCACTCGGCCCTTGGTTACTTACAAACCTGATAAAAGTAATCAATCGGAAAAAATATGTTTGAGAGAGATAAATATGTCGGCTGAAGATTCTATATATCAAGAAAAAAGAATGGCCCACTCATGTTCAAAAAAATATCGATCCATCAAATGGTATAGAAAAACAGCGAAATTTTAAGAGTCGATCCCTCAGAAGGACCCGTTTAGCATTCAGTGGATTGTCGGAAACGTATTCAGAAATTCGATTCAGTGCTTGTCTATAATGGCTTCAATATCTCATGGAACGAAATACGCACTAGAGCAGTTTAGAACAAATGCCTCCGAAAACTCGCCTTTTTATTAGACAGTGAAAACACCGGGACATTGAATGACGTGACGTAATCTCAATGCTCATTCTTTAGATGCATAGCATTTTCTTTTCTTTTTCTTCTTTATCTTCAAGAAAATACCTACTTGAAACCGAGCGCGAACATCGCAGCTGAGTTCTCTCGGTGCCAAGATTTGAAATGCAGACGCAGGGATCTTCCTGTCAGTCGCGAGTCTGGCCCGCGGGCAATGGATGCTTTGAGACTTTTATCTGTCAACCGAAAATATTTCCGATTCAGCGAGCATTTCGGATGGAGGAAATCTTGGTAAGAGCACAGCTCCCAAAATACTCCCGGGTACAGAGCCGGATAAAATAGTTCAATGTAGATTTAACTCGGAAACCCAGGGTTCTCTACCTCTTATACTTCATGTCCATATAATGAGACATCTCATATATTTGCAGAGTGATTGAATTTCTATCTATCAGTAAAATTAGATTTTTATTCTTTGAAATAATTCATAAACAGATTTTAAAAAAAAAAAATATTTAAACCCATGATTTTTTCAGCTAAAATATAATGCATAAATTGGTTTTATAAAGATGTTGTTCTACAATTGTTACGATTCTTAACAATTGCCTTTAGAATTTCATTGTTTTTACAAAAAATATTGTTTTAAAATTGTTTATATAGTGAATAGGACTAGATGAGGAGTTGAAAACAGAAATAATAATATATTTAAAAACTGGTATGTTGTTGTTGTTCTAACGCATCTGCCATTGCTGAGATAGCACACTGAAGTGACAAAAGTCATGGGATACTTCTTAATATCGTGTCGGCCCTCCTTTCGCCCGGCGAAGTGCAGCAACTCGACGTGGCATGGACTCAACAAGTCGTTGGAAGTCTTCTGCAGGAATATTGAGCCATGCTGTCTCGATACACGTCCATAATTGTGTAAGCGTTGATGGTGCAGGATTTTGGGCACGAACAGACCTCCCGATGATGTCCCTTAAATGCTCGATGGGATTCATGTCGGGCGATCTAGGTGGCTAGATCATTCATTGGAATTGTCCAGAATGTTCTTCAAACCAATCGCGAACAGTTGTGGCCCGGTGACATGGCGCATTGTCATCCATAAAAATCCCATCGTTGTTTGGGTACATGAAGTCCATGAATGGCTGCAAGTGATCTCCAAGTAGCTGAACATAAGCATTTCCAGTCAATGTTCGGTCCAGTCGCACCAGATGACCAAGTCCATGCCACGAAAAAACAGCCCACACCATTACGGAGCCACCATCAGCTTGAACAGTGCCTTGCTGACAGTTTGGGTCCATGGCTTCGTGGGGTCTGCGCCACACTCGAACCCTACCATCAGCTCTTACCAACTGAAATCGTGACTCATCGGACCAGGCCACGGTTTTCCATTCATCTAGGGACCAACCGATATGCTCACGTGCCCACGAGAGTCGCTGCAAGCGATGTCGTTCTGTCAGTAAAGGCACTCGAGTCGGTCTTCTGCTGGAATAGCCCAAGAAAGCCAAATTTCTCCGCCCAGTTCTAACAGACAAGTCCCTTGTACGTCCCACATTGATTTCTGCGGTTATTTGACGCAGTGTTGCTTGTCTGTTAGAATTTACGACTCTTTGCAGACGTCGCCGGTCTCGGTCGTTAAGTGCAGGCGGTCGACCACTGCGCTGTCCATGGTGGGATGTTATGCCTGAAATTTCATACTCTCGGCACACTCTTGACACAGTGGATCTGGGAATGTTGAATTCCCTAACGATTTCCGAAATGGCATGACCCATGCGTCTAGCTCCAACTAACATTCCGCGTTCAAAGTCTGTTAATTCCCGTCGTGCGGTCATCATCACGTCAAAACCTCTTCACATGAATAACATGAACAGAAATGAAAGCTCTGCGAAAGCACTGCGCATTTATACCTGTTCTACGCGATGCTACTGCCATCTAAAAATTTGCATATTGCTATCCCATGACTTTTGTCACTTCAGTGTATATCTTTATGCTAAAAGCAAGGATTGCACACCGCTGTTACTCATTTAGAACTATCCAGAGGATATGTGTAGCTTGAAGATATGCTACGGATGCAAGTAACATTATCCCTACAACACTTTACGATCATATTACAACTGGTATGTAAAAAATATTATTAAATGCCTAAAGAAATTAAATCCCCTGAATTAGATCCAAAGAAATGTACTGGACAAGGAATGCCTGGTTCCAAATCTATTACTACTACTACTACTACTACTACTACTACTACTACACTACATCACATCACTGTGCCTACAGCTGAGTTACCCCTTTACAGTTTGGGAATGATATGGGTGAGAAGAAGTCTGATTAGGCTCTATGACGCTCTATAGTCATATGTGACAGGGATCTACGGCTTAAAGTAGATTCCGAACCATTACAAACAACCATGGCCCATATTTAGCACTTGAACCTGATACCTGTGTTACAGAGAGCCAGAGCGCTAGCCACTAGGTCCCTTGGCTGGTTCAAAACCTAACAAACGTAGTCAATCGGAAAAACAATACTATGTTTGAACAAGATAAATATGTCCGCTGGAGAGAGTCTTTATATTGAGGGAAAAGAATGGCCCACTGATGTACAAAAAATATCGATCCATAAAATGGTATAGAAAAAAAGCGCAATTTTTACAGCCGATCCCTCAGAATGACCATTTTTAGCATTCAGTCGATTGTCGGAAACGTATTCAGAAATTCGATTCAGTGCTTGTCTGTAATGACTTCAATATTCCGTGGAATGAAACACGCACTGGAGCAGTTTAGAACAAATGCCTCCGAAAACTCGCCTTTTTATTAGACAGTGAAAACACCGGAACATTGAATGACATGACGTAATCTCCTTGCTCATTCTTTAGATGTATAGCACTTTCTCTCTTTTTTCTTCTTTATCTTCAAGAAAATACCTACCTGAAACCGAGCGCGAACATCGCAGCTGAGTTCTCTCGGTGCCAAGATTTGAAATGCAGACGCAGGGATCTTCCTGTCAGTTGCGAGTCTGGCCCGCGGGCAATGGATGCTTTGAGACTTTTATGTGTCAACCGAAAATATTTCCGATTCAGCGAGCATTTCGGATGGAGAAAATCTTGGAGGAGCTCAGCTCCCAAAATACTCCGGGGTACAGAGCCGGATAAAATAGTGCAATGCAGATTTATGTGGGAAATCCAGAGTTCTCTACCTCTTATACTTCATGTCCGTATAATGAGACATCTCGTATAATTGCAGAGTGATTGAATTTCTATCTATCAAAAAGATTAGATTTAACTTCTTTGAAATAATTCATAAACAGATTTTTAAAAACTTTCTTTAAACCCATCCTTTTTTTCTGCTAAAATGTAATGCGCAAATTGTTTTTACAATGAAACGCTTTTTAAAATGCTTATAAGTGATTAAAATAGTGATTAAAATTAGTAATTAATAGATTAATAGTAAATGAAAATTTTATTGTAAGAAATTATATCTTAATGTTTCATATCTGCCATTATCTTGGCCATTGACCGGAAGTCAAAATATCGTGCACTAGAAATTCTTAACAATCCAATTGCAAATAAGTAAAAAAAATGTTAGCACAAAAATAAACAATACTTCTACTACTACGACACCACACCACATCACTTTTCTTTGAGTTGAGTTGAGTTGCCCCTTTACAGTTTGCGAATGATATGGGTGAGAAAAATTCTGATTGGGCTCTGTGACGCTCTGCAGTCATATGAGACCGGGACCCACGGCTTAAAGTAGATTCCAAACCACTACAAACATCTATGACACCTTCGGGATTAGAACACGATACCCGTGGTAACGAGGCCCAGAAAGGTAGCCACTCGGCCATCAGGCCCCTCGGTTGGTTCCAAACCTGAAAATTTAGTCGATCGAAAAAAACACTATGTTTGCGCAAGATAAATATGTCCTCTGGAGAGTCTTTCTAAAGAGAAAGAAGAATGGCCGACAGATGTTCTAAGAAATATTGATCCATAGAATGTTATATATAAAAACTGCGCAATTTTTGCAGTAAATCCCATGGAATCACCCGCTGAGCATTCAGTGGAGTGTCGGAAATGTACTCAGATATTCGATTCAGTGATTGTTTGTAATGGCTTCAATATCCCGCGGAACGAAACGCGCACTGGAGCGGTTTAGAACAAATGCCTCCGAAAACTCGAATTTTTATTAGACAGTAAAAACACCGGAACATTGAATGACGGGACGTAATCTCCTTGCTCATTCTTAGATGTATAGCATTTTCTCTCTTTTTTTCTTCTTTATCTTAAAGAAAATACCTACTTGAAACCGAGCGCGAAAAATGCAGCTGAGTTCTCACGGTGCCAAGATTTGAAATGCAGACGCAGTGATCTTCCTGTCAGTTGCGAGTCTGGCCCGCGGGCAATGGAGGCTTTGAGACTTTTATCTGTCAACCGAAAATATTTCCGATTCAGCGAGCATTTCAGATAGAGGAAATCTTGGAGGAGCTCAGCTCCCAAAATACTCCCGGGTATAGAGCCGGATAAAATAGTTCAATGTAGATTTAACTCGGAAACCCAGGGTTCTCTACCACTTATAATTCAAATAATGAGACATCTTACGTATTTGCGAGTGATTGCGTTTATATCTATCAAAAGGATAATATTTTTCTCTATTTGAAATAATTCACAATCAGATAACTTATTTTTCTTTAAACCCAGCATTTTTTTCTACTAAAAATGAAAATGAAATCGACCAGACACAAAACACGCTCAAACATAACGGATGCCAACCTGCAAAGGCAATTACGATGTGCAAATAACCATATTGAGTTTGATTTGCAAAATATATGTGGAAGAGTGGAGAAACAAATAACGCACTAGTAAAATAAACATTTTTTAATCATTTTATTTTTTATTGCGCTTATATTTATATATTTTTTATTTCATTTATATTTATATATTTTATATGTTTCATTTTTAGTGTTCTTTATTACTTTATAATTTGCGAGTAGTATCATTATAATTATATTTTCCATGATTACACGTAAGAATAATAGTAAACACAATAATGATAACTCATATGTTTCAATTTTTAACACCAAAAAATGTCTATATTTAGTCTAAATCTAATATGGGTATATAACATTTTAATTGTGGTCCGCGTAGTTCCGATGCATTTCCAAAGTGTACTGCAAGATCATTTGGGTTGGTGACTTCTGGTCTAAAAGATATTAGAATAAACTTTATCATCTGAATTAGATTCAAAGAAACATACTGGATTGAGAATGCTTGTTTAAAAACCTGACAAACATGGCCGATCAGAAAGAATGCATGTTTACGCAAGATAAATATGCCCGTTGGAGAGTCTTTATATCGAGGAAAAACAATTTCCCACTGATGTCCAAAAAAAATACTGATCCATAAAATGATATAGAGAAACAGCGCAATTTTTACAGTCGATCCCTCAGAAAGACCCGTTTAGCATTCAGTGGATTGTCGGAAACGTATTCAGAAATTCGATTCAGTGCTAGTCTGTAATGGCTTCAATATCCCGTGGAACGAAACGCGCACTGGAGCAGTTTAGAACAAATGCCTCTGAAAACTCGCCTTTTTATTAGACAGTAAAAACACCGGAACATTGAATGACGGGACGTAATCTCCTTGCTCATTCTTTAGATGTATAGCATTTTCTCTCTTTTTTTCTTCTTTATCTTAAAGAAAATACCTACTTGAAACCGAGCGCGAACAACGCAGCTGAGTTCTCCCGGTGCCAAGATTTGAAATGCAGACGCAGGGATCTTCCTGTCAGTTGCGAGTCTGACCCGCGGGCAATGGATGCTTTGAGACTTTTATCTGTCAACCGAAAATATTTCCGATTCAGCGAGCATTTCGGATAGAGGAAATCTTGGAGGAGCTCTGCTCCCAAAATACTCCGGGGTATAGAGCCGAATAAAATAGTTCGATGTAGATTTAACTCGAGAAACCTGGGTTCTCTATCTCTTATACTTCACGTCCATACAATGAGACATCTTATGTATTTGCAGAGTGATTGAATTTTCATCTATCAGAAAAATAATATTTCTCCTCTTTTGAAATAATTTATAAAAATATTTAACATTTTTTAATCCCATCATTTTTTTCTACTTAAATGTAATGCACAAATTGTTTTTACAATGAAATGCCTTTTAAAATGTTTATATGTGATTAATATAGTGACTGAATAGTGATTAAAATTAGAACTTAATAGATTAATAGTGATTAAAAATTTTATTGCAAGAAATTTTATCTCAATCTTTCCTATCTGCCATTATCTTGGCCATTGACCTGAAGTCAAAATGTCATGCACTAGAAATTCTTAACAATCCAATTGCAAATAATTAAAAAATAATGTCAGCACCAAAATAGACAGTACTACAACTACGACACCACACCACATCACTGTGCCTTGAGCTGAGTTGTCCATTTACAGTTGAGGAATTATGTGGGTTAGAAGAAGTCTGATTGGTCTCTGTGACGCTCTACGGTCATATGAGACCGGGACCTACAGCTTAGAATGGATTCCGAACCACTACAAACATCCATGACACCGCAGGAATTCGAATCGAAACTTGTGGTACTGAGAGCCAGAACGTTAGCCACTAGGCCATCAGGCCCTCTGTTGGTTCCAAACCTGATAAATGTACCGAATCCGAAACCTGTGGTACCGAGAGGGGTCCACTCGGCCATCAAGTCCCTTGGTTGGTTCCAAACCTACTACTACACCGCACCACATCACTGTGCCTAGACTTGAGTTGCTCTTTTACAGTTTGGGAATGATGTGGTTGAGAAGTGTGATTTTGCTCTGTGGCGCTCTACTGTCATATCAGACCGGGACATATGGCTTAAAGTGAATTTGTCCCAAATCTGACATAGTCGATCGGAAAAAATACTATGTTTGCGCAAGATAAATATGTCCGCTGGAGAGTCTTTCTATCAAGAAAACGCAATGACCCACTGATGTTCTAAAAAATATCGATCTCTAAAATGGTATAAAAAAACAGCGCAATTTTTACAGCCGATCACTCAGAATGACCCGTTTAGCATTCAGTGGATTGTTGGAAACGTATTCAGATATTCGATTCAGTGCTTGTCTGTAATGGCTTCAATATCCCGTGGAACGAAACGCGCACTGGAACAGTTTAGAACACTTGCCTCCAAAAACTCGCCTTTCTATTAGACAGTAAAAACACAGGAACATTGAATGACGTGACGTAATCTTCTTGCTCATTCTTTAGATGTATAGCATTTTCTTCTTTTTTTTCTTGATCCTAAAGAAAATACCTACTTGAAACCGAGCGCGAAAAATGCAGCTGAGTTCTCACGGTGCCAAGATTTGAAATGCAGACGCAGTGATCTTCCTGTCAGTTGCGAGTCTGGCCCGCGGGCAATGGAGGCTTCGAGACTTTTATCTGTCAACCGAAAATATTTCCGATTCAGCGAGCATTTCGGATATAGGAAATCTTGGAGGAGCTCAGCTCCCAAAATACTCCGGGGTACAGAGCCGGATAAAATAGTTCAATGTAGATTTAACTCGGAAACCCAAGGTTCTCTACTTCTTATACTTCATGTCCTTATAATGAGACATCTCGTATATTTGCGGAATGATTGAATTTCTATCCATCAGAAGGATTAGATTTTTCTCTCTTTGAAGTAATTCATGAACAGATTAAATTAAACCCATCATTTTTTTCTACTAAAATGTAATGCACAAATCTTTTTTTTTTCTTTCGAAAATGAAATCGACCAGACACAAAACACGCTCAAACATAACGGATGCCAACCTGCAAAGCCAATTACGATGTGCACATAACCATATTGAGATTGATTTGCAAAATATATGTGGAAGAGTGGAGAAACAAATAACGCACTAGTAAAATAAAAATTTTTAATTGTTTCATTTTTTATTTAGCTTATATTTATGTATTTTTTATTTCATTTATATTTATATATTTTATATGTTTCATTTTTAGTGTTCTATATTACTTTACAATTTGCGTGTAGTATCTATCATTATAATTATATTTTCCATGATTACACGTAAGAATAATAGTAAACACAATAATGTTAAGTCATATGTTTAAATTTTTAACACCAAAAAATGTCTATATTTAGTCTAAATCTAATATGGGTATATAACATTTTAATTGTGGTCCGCGTAGTTCCGATGCATGTCCAAAGTGTCCTGCAAGATCATTTGGGTTGGCCACTTCTAGTCTAAAAGATATTAGAATAAACTTTATCATCTGAACTAGATTCAAAGAAACATACTGGATTGAGAATGCTTGTTTAAAAACCTGACAAACATGGCTGATCAGAAAGAATGCATGTTCGCGCAAGATAAATATGCCCGTTAGAGAGTCTTTCTATCGAGGAAAAAGAATGGCCCACTGATGTCCAAAAAAAAAAATCCATAGAATGGTATAGAAAAACAGCGCAATTTTTGCAGTCGATCCTTCAGAATGACCTGTTTAGCATTCAGTGGATTGTCGGAAATGTATTCAGAAATTCGATTCAGAGCTTGTCTGTAATGGCTTCAATATCCCGTGGAACGAAACGCGCACTGGAGCAGTTTAGAACAAATGCCGCTGAAAAATCGCCTTTTTATTAGACAGTAAGAACACAGGAACATTGAATGACGTGACGTAATCTCCTTGCTCATTCTTTAGATGTATAGCATTTTCTCTCTTTTTTTCTTCTTTATCTTAAAGAAAATACCTACTTGAAACCGTGCGCGAACAACGCAGTTGAGTTCTCTCGGTGCCAAGATTTGAAATGCAAACGCAGGGATCTTCCTGTCAGTCGCGAGTCTGGCCCGCGGGCAATGGTTGCTTTGAGACTTATCTGTCAACCGAAAATATTTTCGATTCAGCGAGCATTTCGGATAGAAGAAATCTTGGTAAGAGCTTAGCTGTCGAAATACTCCAGGGTACAGAGCCAGATAAAATTGTTCGATCCAGATTTAACTCTTAAAACCAGGGTTCTCTACCTCTTATACTTCATGTCCATATAATAAGACATCTGGTATATTTACAGAGTAATTGAATTTCAAAAGATAAAATTTTTCCTCTTTTGAAATAATTCATAAACAGATTTTAAAAAAAATTTCTTTAAACCCATGATTTTTTACTACTAAAATATAATGCACAAATTGGTTTCATAAAGATGTTGTTCTACAATTGTTACGATTCTTTACAATTATTTTTACAATTTCATCGCTTTTACAATGAAATGTTTTTTAGATTGTTTATACGTGGAATATTGTTTAAAAATTGTTTTGTAAAGAAATTGTATTTTTCATATTTCTTATTTGCCATTATCTTGGGCAATGATCTTAAGTCAAATTATCTTGTCAAGATCCTGCACTAGCAGTTCCTAACGATACGATTTTGAAAATAATTTGCATAAATAATTAAAAAATATAATTAAATTTCAGCATAAAAATATATGTACATATGTAAAAATAATTTTTTTAAAAATCTATCTGTCAATTGCTTCCAAGGTAAGAAATATATCTCTCTGATAGATAAAAATTCAAACACTCTTCAAATATATTTGCCACATGATATGGACACGAAATATAAGAAGGGAAAAAGCTAGATTTCAGTTATTGATATACGTTGAAAAAAAATTTTGTTTCTATCCCAAGAGCACTTCGGCAGTTAAGCTCTTTTAAGATGTTTTCTTCATTTTTTTTCATAACTTAGAGGGGGATTTTCTATGTAAGCATTAAGTTTAAAAAAAAGAAAAAAATGCGGAACACCCATTACATTGCAACGTATAAATTTGTGTAAGATTATTTTAATACAGTTTTTGTTTCATTTCAAAATGCATATTACTTAATGAAAAAGGGGAAAATTGATCATTTGAAAATTTTATTTAAAAAAAACACTAACGTTATGAAGAATGCCTTACTTCTGTGTACATAAAATCATGTTTTTGTACTAATTACGATATACAGTTTACTCAATATATAAACAAGGTTATTGGAGCATTTAGTAATGAAAAGGATTAAAGGAATGGAATGATAATATTTTACTTTTATTCTCATCTCGGGAGTCAAGTCTTGCAAAAGTGACTATTGAAAGTGCGCGTATTGCTATGGATTAGAGTTATAAAGCATTACCAAGTTCTTCCATAAGTTCAAAGGTGGTTGGACGAACATTGCGATGCGTTTTCGCTTTCGTAAATCACAAATACGATTATTTAAAAGCAACATCAGAAAGATTTATTTAAATTTTAAGCAAATTCGAATTTGGAGCAAACAACGCTCCTACCAGTGCAAAATCCTCCCTGGAACTGACTTTGTTCGACATTCATAGTCCTATTTATGGCAATCTCCACTTAGGAGAGATTACCAATATTAAGATACCAAATATTACAAACTTCTCAGATTAAATTCTTTGGAGTCTAGTCGTTTAAATTTATGATAGCAAAATGGTGGAGCAAGATAGATTTCCTCCCGTGGTACATCTCGGATGACGTTCAATATGGTACTGAATTATTACTATTACTATTCTTGTAACGAACAACATAGATTAATGTGCCTAGAATTTAAAAAACACAACTGTGATATTTAATGATGAATGCTGGTTAGAGTCTGAGTGTATTTATTAGTGAACTACTGGATTAATAGTTCCCATCACTCTCTCTTTCTCAACACATAAGCAAAAATTAATGAGTTAAAAAAAAAATTTCCAAACTTATTTATTTCCGATCGAATTTTTCCAGTTTAATTCAAAAAAGTTTTACGCATCTATATTTCAAAGGATGAACCAGACAGTCCTTTCGCTCCTTGAAGACACAAGCCATTACTCTTCATAGGAGTTACCAAGTGCTCAGGATAAGGCAGTGTCCTATCTATTATGTATCAAAGGATAATAGAACACTCGATACTCCAAAGATTGATGCGGCTCTGTTCCGAATACAACAAGATCGAGTGATTGAGGAGTAGTTTTTTTTTCTTATCCTTTCTCCTTTTTTTCTTGTGCTGTCGAATGATCTTGCGTTTTCTTCCAGAACAGATTCCTATCTAAAGGAATCGGATAGCAAAAGAACTTTTTCGCCCAATAAGTCGATGATATATTTTTGATATGACTGGACATGCATCAGGATTTGAAAGAAATTATAGATTTTGCTTTTATTCGACCATTTATTCCATTCCTTCGTGAAAGTTTTTGATATTTAATCGGGGGAGGGATTGAATAGAAACGTTATTTTTGGTTTTTTTGATAAATGATATAATTTTGGATTGGGATTGTAACCATTTATTCTCCCGAGAATTATTGTGAATATTCTTTTTTGACAGTACAGCGGTAGAAGCTGAGCAGAAATAAATGTTTATGTTCGAACGGAATGTTCGATTTCTAAAAAAATGAATGATTCAATTCGAAGGAAAAAATGAATTGTTTACAAATTGTTAATGAAAAATATTTTATGTGCTTACAATAAGATCTTAATTACATAAATAATGAAATTAAATTTTCATTTATAAAACTGACATTCTTACAAAAACGTTACATTCAAACACATATATAGAAAGATATTCCATAAATATCTACTTATAAGGGACCTGATGGCCGAATGTTTGTGCAGAAATAATTGTTTATGTTTATATGTAAAGTGCGATTTCTAAAAAAATGAATGATTCAATTCGAAAGAAAAATATGAATTGTTTACAAATTTTCAATGAAAAAAATTTGCTTACAATGCGATATTAATTATACAAATACTGACATTAAATACACATTTAAAAAAGTCAAATTCATAAAAAAAAACATTTTATTTAATATATATGCAGAAAGATATTCCACAAAATTTCTGCATATAATCTAAATATCGAAGCTGATGGCCGAGTGTAAGCTACTAGAAACTATTTAAACTCAAATTTAAATTTAAATTATTTTATAATGTTATTTTGCAATTGTTTTTATATAAAATATAAACATACGATGGGGCCTGATGGCCGAGTAACTAGCGCTCTGGCACTCGGTACCACCTCTTTCGGGTTCGTGTCTCGTGTCAAATATAAGTACAATGTTGAGACATCTGGGTGCATTTTGCTGTTATTTTTGAGTGGCGAGCTCTTTGATCTAATTTTTTTCACTTGAACAGTAGATATGAAGTAGATTTAGCGTTAACCAGGTTGCATCACACCAGCCCTTTGACATTCTACTTACGTTTTGCAACATTAAATTTTTAACGAATACCCTTAGGTGTGACCTTTGAAGTCTTCTTATCTTTCCCTCCCATTTCTCTCGAGCTCAATGGCAATTTCTCAAGTAATTACAAGCCTACAAAACTATTTTTATTATTTTTGGTATACATTATGAATTATGTATGATTATGATGATGACATTAGGAATTATGTACTTCTGATATACATAGATTTTGCTTCTCCAGTTTTGAATACAACTTCTCTTGTTCAAAAAAACAATTACAAATGTTACAAAAATGTTTATAGTACAAAAATTTCCACAACATCTTAAAACAGATGTCAATTAATTCGTGTCATTAATAGTAAACAGAAATACTTGGGCACTTACATTGACCTCCTCTCTTGCAAGGTCCTTCCAGGGCGACGGATATGGGCTTCTGGTACCTGCAGCTGAACTGGCGCAGCTGGCACTCCGAGCCGTACGTGTTGCCGTCTGTGCCGCACACAGTGTCCTTGTCCTCCGGCGGCAGACAGTAGATGTTGCACGTGCACTGGGCGAGGCCGTCCTTCTCCTGACATGTGGCTCCGTGCAGACACCGCATATCAGAACAAGTGCCCGACACTGCCTTGGATATCGACACTGAAAAAGAATACAAACAAACATTACTTTTCATTTTGGCATGTGAACAGTACGCCACAACTGTGCCCAGCCCATTTTTATTAGTTTAGTTTGCTGCTCTACGGTCATTTTGTACACATGTTAGGCTAAACACAACGAGACTACGTTTAACGGGGATACCGAACTCTCCTACTTCCAGGATTCGAACCTGAAGTATGTGGTACCAATGGCCAGAGCGCTAGCCAATTAGCCATCAGGCAGCTAGCCCATTTTGAAGGGAATTATTGAGAGAAATTTTACCACGGCAATTTTAACCAAATCATCAAAGTGGTAGGCATCTGGAGAAGTCACATATTTTCATTACCTCCTCAAACCAAACGGAAGGATATGCAACCTACGGGTTTATCATGCACACCCCAGCCATTGACAGGCTATTGGTTCGGCCTTGTTGCCGAGTCAGGGTTTCGGAGTATTTTCAATACTCTACCAGTTATTCAGTGATAAGATAAATATTGCGCTAATATTTAATTTAATGCGCTAATATTTAATTTAATGCGCTAATATTTAATTTAATGCACTAATATTTAATTTAATTTAATGCGCTAATATTTGCGGGAATAAAGATGAACAATTTACTTAGAGATGCTAATCAGATATAGTTAGCGCTTCGTAATAGTGAAAAAAAAATGCTTGCAGATTTTTTTTTATCGCCTGTTTCTTTTGAGGTTATTTAAATTAAAATTAGTAAAAAAATAACATTATTTTTATTATAATTAAAACTTTTACTAAATTATATTCCTTTCCCATTACACCACTGTGTTTGTATCCGTCTGACTGGACTGTTGGGCAATTTTACACACTATAGTTAATCAGTCTACATCTGGAGAGAACGTGGGACTACATCCTTGCAGAAAATTTTCAGATTTAGAGAAGGAAGATGATGCTCTTAGCTGGTATCCACATGAAATCTTTAATGGATCTTCATATCGTTAGAATTGTATTTCTGATATCTTAGCCATATACAAAATGTTTTTATACTTCCTTAAGGTTTTTATAGCCTTTGCTGCATTAATCAAATATGAATGCATTATAATGAATGATAATAGTAAGCCATGTCGTGTTCGGCTGATGGTCAACTTACTTAACGATGAATAATTCATATGAATGGTTTGGAAGGCATGTTATTTGAATGTGGTTGCAATAGTAAGCACTATAATAAAATACGTATCGTCACAACAAACGGTTCAAGTTCTTGCAAAAGGTTTAGAGGTTTAAACAATTACTGAGAGGTATGAGATAGATTCAATGTTACTGCCTATTAGAGGAAACCAAACCCTCTATTAGACGTTAAATTTTTGGAAGAAATCATCTTCTTATTCGTTTTCCTGTGATGCATTTATTTTTCCTTTCAAATCAATAAAATTTAATAAGATGAATTTTCTCTTTCATCATCCATATCTGACTTTTTTTTTTATCCACGTTTTTTTAGCCACGTCTATGAATACTATACTAACTATAAAAATCCTTTCTTAACCACAATATCTATTCAAAATCTTAATGTCTTTAATTTCTTGAGCAGTGAACGGGTACACATTTTTAATATCAATAGACATAGTAAAAAAATATTTTAATTATTTTTTTAGATTAATTTATTTTATGTACAACAACATACAAATTTACTTACAACTTATTATACATTTAAGATTCAACTCTACTGTAAGAGAAGTAATTTTCATTGTTTTATGGTTGGAACACGTAACTAACATTTTATTTTTTAACAATTATATAAATTTGTTTATATTAAATGGAGAATATATGTTTTGATTTTTTTACTTGATTTAACTATAAAAATATTTCCTATGTATTTGTGCATGCTTAAAAATCGTGCAATGTTTATAGAACGAAAATATCTATAAAAAAATTGAAAAATATATTAAGTATTTACCTACATTCAGTCGGACTAATTATAAAAAATTTGGATTGTTTTTAAATAATTTAAATTTCCACTTTATGCTTTTAAGTTAACTTAATATGAAAACATGAACATATAGAAAACCTTCGCCATTGCTCCATAGTTGTTTAAAAATTATTTTCAAAAATTATATCAAAAAGGTCAATACCGTACACGAAGTATACTGCACCAATTTTAATTTCTTTTTCACAGAAAATAAGCATGATAGTGATCTCTTAAATAATTTAAAATTTATGCGAAATATGAGTGTAAAAGAAAAATGCGAACAATAAATATGGTTATTTATGTTATTTTTATGTAATATAGCCATATAAAAAATATATTAATATAGGTTATTATAACGAATATATTAACATTGATATTTTATACAATTTCTGTATTTTCACTATGAATTGTATACCTATTTTATACCACAAATGTATACCTATTTTGCTATGGGAAATAATTTGAAAAGGAAAAAAGACCTTCGTCCCTATCAACACTTATTTCATTTAAATAAATGAGAATTGAAAATAAAAAATAAAAAAAACATTTAAAGTTTCACCAAAACAAATCATCATTACTTTTTCATATATTAAATTGACGGTATGAAGTAAATGAGATGTAATTAAATTTAAAAAAAACAATTTTTTCATAATTGTAAAAATAAATTCTGCATTTAGCGGAAATGTTTCCAAATTCGTTGCACTTGGTCTTAATGTGCATAAAAAAAAAAGGTTTCGGAAGCTGAAATGGTGAAAAATTTCTTGAAATAAAAAAACAACAAAAAAAAAAATAGCCGATTAATAACTTTTTCATTGCAGTAGATTACTTTAACCATTTCACAGATTAAACATATCGTACTCGTATTTTATATTTATATTTTTCATATTTATATTATTACCATAAGTTAACTCGTACGAATTACTTATTATTTCCGTCAATGTAGTTGATTACCTTAATCCTTTAATTGATCAATCAGAGCATACTCGTATTTCATATTTGTATATTTTACAATACTACAAGTTAAATAGTACGACTATTAATTATTAATTTTGCCCTTGTAATAGATTACCATAACCAATTAATCGGAGTATACTCGTATTTGTATTTTTCAAAACACCACAAATTAATTAGTAAAAATATAAATTATGAATTCTGAACTAAAAAGAATATTTTTGGACAACCATGTGTTATTTTAAGGCAAATATTGCGTGATATTGTACCTTTGGCAACAGCAATACTTTCTTAGCTTGCGAGATACATGTCTTGATATGCTTCAGTACATAATAGAGAGTTTTTGCATACCGTATTTTGTACGTCCGTTAGCTTTTTCTCCCTAGCGCGCTTTGAAGTTTTTATAAGAATATTGCTTTAAAACACTATTGTATTCACCCCAGAGATTAATATAATAAATTTGTAGATCAGCAAGTCCTTTTGAGCAGGATGGGTGGAGAGTGCTAAGAACGCGCATGCTCAGTTTCCTATGAGCATGCGCGCTAGGGAGAAAAAGCTAACGGAACGTCCTACGGTAACTAACGTACGGTATGCAAAAACTCTCTAATGTCTAGGAGAGGCACGTTATTCACAATGCCATCATGGTCACATACATTTACTTTGTTACTTTTTTTTTAATTAAGTCGAGGGAAATGATTTTTAATGATAACAGCAATGATATCTCTTGTGCTGATTTCAAAACTCTTGCGATGAATCAGATGATTATAGCATTGATTCAGATATCCGAATGGCTAAATCTTATAACAAATTTCTATGTTAAAAAGTACATAAAATTGGAGATAATTTTTTTTTATCTAACAATGCATATTTTCGATATTAGTAAAAAGAAATGTTTTTTTGAAACAAAATTGTACTAGAAGAAATATTTAAAATGATTAATAAGAGTTAAGAAAAATGTTGATTTACCATGAAAAATTTAGATCATTAAGAAAATTTGAATTAAAATTTTCTGCACACCTTTATATATATATATATCTCCTATTTCGACATTTGTAGAAGATGAAAATTCTATTAACTTATCTTATATGTTAAATAAATTATCGCATCTATTTGAAAAGTAATAAATTCTGATTTTTTTTCAGAAATCATTCCAAAAAGGAAAACTTCGTCGTGTTATAAATGTGGCTTCTGCGATCGTGAGAATGTTTTCAAAATAAGATGTCTACGAGCTGTATGTGTAGTAGAACAGTAACTGCATATCCGTAACGTGACACACATGGATATCGTTATCTCGGATCAAAATTTCAGTCGTTTTTCTAGCTTAGGACTGAAAAACACGGCAGCGAGATTTGTTTCAAAAAGCTGACCTACATATCCAGAATTTACAAAAGGTATGTAGCATCTAACACCTGAAAGACTCGAGATTTTCAGCAATATAATCTGTATTCTGAAATGAAAAACTGTAAACGGGATGCTTGTGTACTGAATGAAAAGTTGCAATACGAAATAAAATAGATATTCTTTTGGCATTTCAATTTCTGTTTGGAGAACGACGCGCAACAAAATGGAATCAGACTGGAGAGATTTGAAAGGGAGACGTTTTTGTTTATTTCTTAAACAAAACGTAAATCGAAAAACAATAGATCATACATCTTACGTCTTAGATTTGTGTTCCAAACAAATCCGTAGCTCAACTCGACGTCCAGGAGCAAGCCCTATGCAACTAGTAGGAAAGAGGACTAAGGTTCGGATCAGCTGGTGGCGCCTAATGTTGTGACTGACTTTAAAATTGGAGACTCGATGGCGATTTTCGTAAAATGTGTAAAATGTCTCACGTTGATTGTTTGGTTACATGGCGGGGGGCTAACACTCTGGCGCTGGGTACCACAGGTTTGGGTTCGAGTCCCGGCGGTTTCATGAATTTTTGTAGTGGTTCGGAATCCACTTTAAGCCGTAGGTCCCGGTCTAACATGACTGCAGAGCGTTGGGTGCAGGGTTGAAAAACCCACCCTGTAAAAAGAAAGCATTTGTCTGGAAATCTGCCAGTAGACTTCTTCTTCCTTCTTCGTAGAATCAGAATCCTCTTCGTAGAATCAGACTTCTCGACCACATCATTTCCCAACTGTAAAGGGGCAACTTAGCTCTAGGCACAGTGTTGTAGAATGGTATAGTAGTATTAGTGGTGGTTACATGATGGGCGTTTTCAAGTTTTTTTCTCATTTGACAGGCAGTTACTCCTAAAAGTGCTGTCTCAAGGTAATGTCCTGCCTTCATCAATAGTTAAAAGGCTATTTTTGGCATGTACTACAATAGTGCAGATGGTTTATAAATAATGTATTCCTAAACCAATTGTTTGGAAGATGAAGCGATAATGGTGGTTTTATGACATTTATTAATAGCAAATAAATATTTTTCTGATCATCAATAGATGCACTCATTCTGTATCTCTGAAATGTTTTATTTTTGAAGAGAGGGTAAATTTAAAATATGTATACATATTTATAGTTTATCGGAGCAAAAAAATTGCTTACAAAAATTGCAGTAAAATTGCAAAAATAAAATCATATCGGTGACCTGAGCGTGTCGGTATTTCTCGGTTGATTCGCCTCGATGTCCAAATTTCAGGAATCCAGTTTGTACCCCCAACTTGCGAAACCGAAATGGAAATGTCAGTGATTATGCAGAAAATGGATATGATAAATCTGAAATTCGGAAAGTCCTTTCTATAGAGAAGATTGCTGGACCCCTAAGAACTACCTTTGAGGTGTTTGTTCAAAATTCTGACGGCAACCCATGAGTGCATGTAGCAGGTCCTTGTAGTGCGTTCTGAGTATTACTGAATTATTCAGGATGTACCACGAACTTGGTTTAAAATTGCCTCATTTCACAGCAATGTGATTACTGGGCTTGAATTCAGAGTAAATGAAAACTTTCTATTATTTTATATTTTCTTTCTATTATTTATTAACCACAAAGGTGGTTTAAAATTCCCCACATTTCACAGCAACGTAATTTGAAAGTCTGAATTCCGAGTTAATAAAAACTTGCTATTAGTTTATTGATGTAAAACAAATTGGAAAAAGTGCATAAGTCCACGAAACCATAACCCCGAAGTTTAAAATTTCCTGCATTTCCCAGCAACGCAATTCAGAGGCCTAAATACTGAGTAAATAGAAATCTTCTATTAGTTTATTGACATAAAAATATTAGAAAAAGTGCATGAGTGCAATGTAGCAGGTCCCTGTGGTGCATCCTGAGTAATGCTAGATTACTTAGGATGTACCACAAAGTTGGTTTAAAATTCCCCGCATTTCACAGCAACATAATTTAAGGGTCTACATTCTGTGTAAATAAAAACCTGATATTAGTTGATTAATGTTATAAAAATAATTTGGAAAAAGTGCATGAGTGCAATGTAGCAGGTTGCTGTGGTGCATCCTGAGTAATGTTGGATTATTCAGGATGTCCCATGAACTTTAAAATTCCCTTCATTTTCTAGCAATGCAATTCAAAGGCCCGAATTCTGAGTAAATAAAAATCTGCTATTAGTTTATAGATGTTATGAAACGCATTGGAACAAAAAAACATCAAAGAAATCTACAGAATTTAATGATGAAAAATTGCTTTGGGGACGACGAATATTTTTTTCCTGTTACGACGAGGTTGCAACGACAAAAAAACTTGAGAACTACTGTCTGAAATAAAGACATAAACAAGAATAAATAAGAGATGAAGAGAAAGGAAAATTGTACACACTCGGTTCATTTGAATGTTCTGGAAATAACTCAAACAGAAAAGGGATAACAACTTGAAAATGTTATGTACCAAACAAAAATTCCATTCATATTCAGAGGATAAAAAGAGGATATAAAAAGAAGATTTGCAAAGAATTTCATCTGTTCAATGATTAAAGGAATGTGTGGCATCAAAATTCCGAAAGATAAATAAGAATATGCATTTTCTAAGAATAGTATAAATATTCAAAATTTGGCTATTTAAAGGCAATGAATATACTATGACAGAACTTGTAATTATTCAATTAAAATGATAAAATGAGTATTGTTACAATAATACGAAATGTTTTCTTATTTTTAAACCTTTATTAGGCAGAATTGTATCAATAGAAATGATGCATTAATTTTTATTACAGTAAGTCAACAGTATTTAACATAAATATAAATATAATATACATAATATTATACATAATTTCAGTAATTGAATATTTATATGGTTTTAGGAGATTTTGAAGTATTTCATTAAAATGTTGTATTGCAATGCATGGCACTTTGACCTTTGAACGAAACAGATGTAGCAGATTCAACGTAACCCAGGAACCTTCTAGACAACATTCACAATGTAATATCACAAATGGAACAATCAAGATAGGTAGTAGTGGGTTTTTCTTCTTTTATTACCTCATCTAGCCCAACAGAAGGTCATTCCAAATTATAAATATAAGGTGGCCATCCCGGGCATTGTCAAACATACATTGTTTTTCGAATTCCAACCTAATTACCCAATAGTAGTTCAGAAATTCGTTCTACTATATACTAATTTAGTCCGGTTCAATTTCATAAGAATAAATTATACCTTAATGTATTAAGTGTTTAGGTAAAAATGTATTGTGCTAAATTATAAATTTTCAGAAATGAACATTAAATGTACTTCAAAATCAAAAACTCCTATTATGTACCTAAGAAACAAGTATAATTATTATTGATTTACTAACGTCTTTCAGGTTTTATAGCATAAAATAAAAATATAAATAATATATAATGATATTCGAATGTAAATGTGTAATAGTAATATAAAATTTTTGTAGTAAAACTTCTAAATTTTATCTGAACAATTACTTAAAATATGCTACAGATGTTTTTTTACAGTAGTTTTTTTTAAAAAAGACAGGGAATGTTAGAGGTTGAATTACAAAATGGTGCTAACAGATAAGAAAAAAAATTAATAATGTACTAAATTCAGGTTCGTAATTTTTTTTTGAATAGACTTTAATATCAGTTTATTTTCAATACTTGAATGTTTTTACTTTTTTGGTTTATTGACATATCGGCAAATTGATAAATAGATATATCGACAGTATCAAGTTTTTCAATCATTCTTAGCAACATTTTCTTTTTAGCATTAAATGTTGATATGCTCCATATACTTCTAAAATGTAAGCCTGGGCATGAAAACAGTCATCGAAAGGCATAAAATCCCTTTAATTTTAAAACTAAAATCTTCGTTTAAACTAAATTAACGTTGAGCGAAAATAAATATCGGGAGGCATGTAAAAATGAAATTTAAAGAAATAAATAGAACCTTAAGTAAGTTAGAATTACATAAAAAAAAAAAAATCTTACATTCATCCTTTCATAACGAAGTATATTCATAAATACTTCAGAAAATTATTAATTAAAAATTAATTAAATGTAAAGAAACTGAAAAAACTTACGTTTTATTATTTTTTTAATTATTATGCTTTACTTATTAAACGTTTATTATCATGTGTGAACATGGCGTTGTCCTGGTTAGGAGCCCGCGGCGTAATCTAAAAAGTGCAGCAAGCAAATAAAGTGATATTCCAAATTTGCAAATTTCGGCGGAAAACTGGTAGTTTGGGCCCCATAACTCTTGAAATAATTCATGAATAACGTTAATCCTCAGGAATTTTCTGGAGAATTTGGCTTTTACTTGAAGTATTTTGTAATTTGGTTTTGAGTCACTTTTCATGTTTTGGGTTGGGATTTTAAACTTTTGTATATCCAATAGCTATAAGTACTCGCAGTGCGCTGATCAATTTCTTCTTTTTGAAGTTTCACATTTATCACTTTTGGCTTTTTCCCCTGCCTATTGAGCTGTATAGTGCTTCTCATTGTATTTAGAAGACTTCTTTCTTCATTTATGCCTAGAATGTTTAAACTTTGATATATTCTTTAGGCTATTGAATGTGACAACTTTTCTTGTAGAATTGGGAATACTTCATTCTTTTTATCTTTGCGATAAAAAAAAATGAAATTAATTAGTTGGTTAAATTAAACTGGCTTATCGCTAGTGTATGTTACATACAATAAATTATTTAAACTTGTTAATCTGACTGCAGATATTTTTAATTAATTGACAGGCTTTTTTAAAATTATAGCAATCAAAAATGCTTATCATGTATTTCACCTTATTTATTTATTTTTTTTTATTTATTTATTGAGATAACATTTATCTCTCTTTTCCTCACAATTAAAACTTAAGTACTCTTAAAGATGGTATACAGTGAGAAGTATATAGCCTGAATTTCTACATATTTTTTAAAAATATTTAACAAAAATTAAGAAATAACATGAAAAAATATTTAAGAAGAGAAAATATTACAAAATATTGCTTACAAAAATTTATTAGTGTATTCCGTCATGGTTGGTATCTTTGCAAATGACGTGAGTTTCCATCTCCAAAGAGCTAATATGTTTGACATTGTTATTAATTATTTATTATTATTATTAATCACTAATTATTTTATAACTGATATTTATTTTGAATTATTGATTAATTATTAATTGTTTTCTTTATTAATGAAAAACATTCTTTTTTATTTGTTCTTTTTCTTTAAAAACTCGATTCATAAACTGATTTCAATTTTGAAAAAAAAAAAAAAAAAAATCTTTTCAGAAGGAGTTCAATTACATGGTAACTTAGTATATTAAAACACCGAATTTAGGGGGTTATGCCATTACTTCCCGCATTGTAAAACCGCGTTCCGTAAAATTAACTTTCTAAATTGAAATTTAAAAACGCAGGAAGAATTTAAACCAACCTAAAAATTGTTGTAATTAAATGATAAAAAATGAAACGAAAGTTAATTGAAATGATTTTTACAATTGCAATATATATATATATATATATATGTATGTATATATAATATATATATATAAGATAAGAACCTTTTTTTTATAAGCTAGTGAGTTTTGCTTGAAAGAATAACTGACTTAACTTTTTAACGTTTTATGGTAAGGAAATACCATACCACAGTTATTTCTCCTTTCAAGACAATTTCCATTACAAATTCAAACCATTCATAAGCCTTTTTTTAGTGATTCGTTTAAGTTAAAATATTTTTAACTTCTCCGAAAATCTCTGCTTTCAATGTCTGTCGCTGTTACAAATCATTCAAATTTTTATTCGTCAATTCGCAATCGTTATTTTCGATTAATTCATTGACTTCTTCTTCCAAATTTGAAAACTTTTCACTTCGCGATTTCTTTGGTTTCCTTTTCAATTGATGGAAATCCTTTAAAAATAATGACAACTCTCTTGGGAAGAATACGTTGCTATGACAACTCACATCATATGAATGAAATCCTACCATTGAATAAATTAAAGGGAAACAATGAATGAAACGTATATGTACAAAATCTCGTTCAGGAAATCCTTGCTTGGCAATCTTTTATTCTAGATTAATACTAAGATCCTTGGCCGCGTAGCGGCCTCTAGCTCTTTCATTGTTAGATGTTGAGACATAGCGGTGGTCTCATGCCCTTTGAGTTAAGAGATAATTAAATGTCCTTTTTTAAAAAGATACATTTATTTAATAAAATTATAAAAGTAAAAATAAAAATTTCAATAGTGTAGATATTGATGAAATCAGTTACATGCAATCAAAAAATAAAACAGAATGAGCAAAGGTCAAATTAGAAGAAAAATAGCTTAGGAGAAAAGATAATTTTTTTTTATCTAGACAGTTGTGGGTAATAAATCAGTCCGAGCAGGAGAAAATCGTCAGAATTAGGAATTAATTTAAAATATTTAGAACAGTTCAATAATATTTTTGCTATGAAGAAAGAAATATCATAATCGTAATTTTGTAGGATAAATAAAACAGGGTTATTGCTGTTTTACATATCATTATAGAATGTGTTACAGTATTCAAACTTCAAAACTCAATCAAAGCACGTGAAATTAGATAAGGAATATTTAGGAAAAATAAAAAAATATTTATAAATGAATTTAAAAAGGAATTGTAATATTTATAAAGGAATTTTTAGGATTATTATTATCAATGTTGTACAACAACGAACAATATTAGATATTAAATAGTTTAAAAGGAACGTTATTATATACTTCTAATTGAAAACTTTGCTGGCAATTTTATTTAATACACTTTAAATTGCATAGCCGAATTTAAACTGCATAACAAACTTGGTACATTATAATCAAGTTTGTAAACTTTATCTTGCTTTCTATCGAAATTATTTCAATAATTATTAGGACAGTAAATTAACATGACTGTGACACTACGGCAAGAATTGCTCAAATTTCAAACTTAAGGAAACTTAACGATGTCATGTAATGTATAAAATATGTCATGTAATATCATAAAATGTCAAGTAATATATAAAATATCTTTAAAACTAAATGCATATTTAAAATTCGATCCAAGTTGCTTATTTATTTTAGCAAAAATAAGTGCTATGGATTTACAATTAAAAGTTGTAACGATTCCACAAGTTGAGAACAAAGTAAATCTCCTGTAAATAAAATACTACTAATTAGCTGTTTTAGATTTATTTATTGTTTAAAGTTAATATTAAAATTTCCTTTCCTTTTAGGTGCAAGAAGTAGCAACATAAAAGGACGGCATCAAGCAATCAGATTCAGTTATAACGAACAAGTATCAAAGATCCATATTTAACTGTTTAGAAATACCAAGATAGAGATAAAAAATGGAAATTCTTCGAATTTTTTTTTGAATTTAGATTTCTTAATAGTAAAATTAGATTTCCAATTTTTCACATAAGTGCTTAACAAATTATATTGCATTATTATTCGATTGAAATTTGAAAAAAAGTCTACATCTGCTAGTTAATAATTTAGGTTGCACAAAAATATGACGACATCATAATTTTGTGTACATTATAATTTTCAATTAAAAATATGACGAGAAAAATGATCATTGTATTGCAAAGAGGACTTCTCATGTGCAAAAAAAATTCTGATAGTAACGATGTTATATTATGAATAATTGTGATGACAACACCCTTGTCTTTATTACTTGATGAAGGGCTGGATTGTTAATGTTATAAAAAAGGTTAAGCAGCAAATTTTGGAAAATTTTTGTAGTGAAATTGAATTCCATCTCGATAGATTGAAGGAATAACAGTAAACTATATTTTATTTAGATAATTATTAAACATTTTGTAACTATTTTTTATGTATACACAATCATTATTTTCGTTATGTTTTTATTTGAATGTTATAATTTACTGAAACTCTATTGATAATTTATGTACAACTATGTAACTGAAATTGTAGGACAATTACATTATAATATGCTATCTATAAAATAATTAAAAACATACCATCCATGCATCCTTCGGATCCCAGGACAGTCCCTGCAGGACACATGTCACATTTCATTCCCGTTATTCCTTGTTTGCAAACGCATCTCCCTGTCATTTGTTCGCAATCATCGCGCACAGATCCAACCTGGTTGCAATTGCAAGCTGAAATTGAAAAAAATAAGCAAGGGCAATATATCTTAGATTGATGCAAAATTATAATTTTATGAACAGACGCAGCATTATATCTCTTTTTGCAATTTTCTACTTCCACATTACTTTTTTTTAAATTATATTTGTTTTTTTAACTAACATAGCAGCATTTGTTAGTTCATTGGTTATTAATTGTGAAAAGGAACTTGGCAGAATGTTAGCTTTAATATGCTGTCGAATGTTTTAACAAGCTGTCTCATTCGGATTTAGCATTAGGCATTCTCAACGAAGTTACTTTTTTGTTTTAATTGAAGGTTTCTAATATTTTTCATACTGTGCAAATTATTTTGGCTTAACATTTAAAGTTTTGCGTGTTTAAAATTATAGAACAGATTGATTTTTTATACAATGTCAAAAAGTATTTCACCACTTGATACTTTTTCCTGTTAAAAATGTCTTTATTTTATTATTGGTTAATTAAATCATTCCATTTGACGGGTAATAATCATTGACGTTCTAATTAGTTCCAAATTTTAGATGCGGACAACATTTAGTAAAGAACTGGTATAGATTCACAATAATAAACTTAAAGCAGAAATTGTTTTTTATATGTGCAACTAGTTCAACATATGGAGCTAAAATCTTGTAAATACCTTCAAAAACTAATTCTGTTTTACATTTCCAGAAACTACGAATGTTTTAATGTGATGATATCTGAAATCATCACTCCCTACTTTGAAAATCGATTTTTAGTTAAAATTCTTCCTTTAACCTTTTATTTGTCTCTTATCATGTCAAAGATGTTTTGTGTTTGTTTTTCTGTTCGAAAAAGATTTTTCTGTTATTAAAAATCTGAATTCCCTACATAAACTAAGATTGCTCATCATAAAATGTTAACCAATCAGAAACTTGGTTTTCTCACCGCTGTGTCTGACGATTGGCTGACGTTTTGCGATGAAGGATCTTATTATCTGGTGGAAATCCAGCTAAATAATAAAACAATATATATATACGAAAATGAACAACATGAAACTATGTCACGAATTGTAGTAAAAATTGTATTAAATTGAATTAAAAATTGTAGCTATTTTCTAAAGTACAAGAAAAATAAATTTTTTCTTTCTAATGCAGCTGGCAAACACAGACAGCTTGGTCTTTGGATGCCTTAAGGCAAGTGCTGCACAGACGTACTCACTTTGCATTACCCAGGGGGCGCGTGTAACTTGAAGATAAGCCACGGACGCGGAGTAACAATGCCCCCGCAACGCTCTACAATCCTATTTGCCCGGGACCTACTTTTTAAAGTGAATTCCGAACCACTACAAACAACCATGGCACCACCGGGTCTCGAACCCGAAACCTGTGGTACCGAGCGCCAGAGCGCTAGCCACTCGGCCATTCAGGCCCCGAGAAAAATAAATGAAAGCAGAAATTCCCAGAATTACTGTTATTTTTCTAAGCAGCCCACATTTTTTTCTTCGCCACTTTGAATGGTCGACTCGCTTTTAAAAGAACATTAAGTATGAGAATTTTCTCCAGAGAGCGATTTACTTGAACGTCAGGGGGTGATGTCATAGATTCATAATACTCTAAGGTTGATGCGCCTCTTTCAGACGCATGCACACTGTTTTGTCAACAAATCCCAAGTTTCCAGCGTTATTCGTTGAGATTTTCTGGTAGGGTGACGTTTTACGCCTCACCACTTAATATCCCGGTGTGAATGGAGGTTTATCCCCAGAATATATGACTCGCTTTGCATCATTCGAACAATTGAAGGAATAAAAGAAATCGCAAACCAATTTTTAGTGAAACTTTATAGCTTAGTATCACATATTTCTGTTATATTATTTACTACGAATTATTAGGTTTACATCATTTACTAAGAACCATTACGCTTATATCATTACTATGAATCCTTAGTGTAATTCTTTTTAAGCTGAAATCACGCGTCAGAGAAATTCTAGCTGATAAGCCTCTACATTGAAATATATCTCTTCGAATATCAGGTTCCATATTGGTTGAAGGACCTCTTTTGTGACTCTGCAGTACAAATTCGGGTATCCTATTAGTTAAAAAGGGCAGTTATTAGTTTAAGCATCTTACGAAGATGTACAAAATCAGATTTTCTATTATGTTATGGAAGGGCCTTGGCCATCATATGCATTCTGATTTTGTTATTAGTTAAAAAGCATTTTTGCCACTGCTCGAATATAGGTTTTATATTGATTAAAGTAGCACCTTTCACATAGCTGCAGCTAGAAGTCGGGTATCTTATTGGTTAGGGAAGCGTCTTTTTTTGGCTAATGCTGCATGAATTCAAGTTTCATTTGGTTCAGAAATAAACTTTGTCACCGTAAGAATATTGCTTAAAGAAATCTTTGCAACTGTATATGAATTCAGGTTTCAGATTGGTTAAAGAAGCCATTTTTCGACAATCGCAATAAGAATTCAAGCATATCGGTTGGCAAAGTATCTTTCCAGCAGAATCTGTATTAATTCATGTTTCCTATTCGTTAACAAATAAGCTTTGCTACAGTAAAAATTCAGCTTTCATATTGGTTAAGTAAGTGTCCTAAGTTCGCAGTCATAGTAAAAATTCGGGTATCTTATTGGTTGACGAAGCGTCTTTTTGGGTAAATGATGCATGAATTCATATTTGATGTGATTAAATAAATCTTGCCACCATCAGGATATTCGTTAAAGAAGCGTCTTTGCCACTGTATGAATTCAGGTTTCAGATGGGTTAAAGAAGCTATTTTCTGACAATCGCAATAAGAATTCAAGTATCATAATGGTTGAAGAATTATCTTTTCAGTAGATTGTGTATAAATTAACGTTTCATATTGGTGAAAGAGGAGTATTTACGATTTAAGAAGAATTTAAAATCGAGATTTATTTAAGATTTAGAATCGAGAAGAATTTAAGAGCGAAAGATTTAAGATCGAGAAGTTAAGCACAAAACAAAGAACAATTATGTAAAAGGATAGGTTTTCGTTTAGTGTTATTTGTCTTCCATTTTAAATTTCTGGTACGAATGAATAGTTAGAGTCATTTTTTTCTCTTTAAATCTTTCTGATCGCAAAACAAGTATTTGGTTCAAGTACTTTTGCATTTATTAGAATTGTCAGCATAGGACAATAAACTTACACAAATGAATTTACCTCATGAATTCAATAAATATTCTCATATAAAAAAATGGGTTAAACTTACAAGAGCATCCACTGTTCCCTTCCGTTGCTTTGTGGAGACCCCAGTAACCTGGTTCACATCTGTCACATCTCAAACCACCCACTCCAGGTTTACAGGAACACTGTTTGCTTTCTGCATCGCACGTTAGTCCGTAAGAGCCTAATCTGTTACAGTTGCATACACCTGAAAAAATACAGAACGATAACGAAATATGAAGATATTCAGTACCACCAGATATACCACTTATAAATCGCAAAAATCCGTGAAATAATGAAAAGCATAGAAGTGTAATTAAAAACAAAGCTTTGATATTTTTTTTGAAAAAGACGTGTTTTTGAGCATTATTAGAGCATGTTTCTAGAATAAAAAGCATCTTGTACAAGTATTTAATTTTGAAGAATTAAGAGATAAATAATAATACTTAATTTAGTATTGAAAAATGCGAGTGCATCCTTTAGATTACTTTAAAACAATCAAAACTTTAAATCATGCTAATTATGATTATCTACGAAGAAAGAATGCCATCAAAAAGTATACATTTTCATAAAAAGTTAAATACTTTTCTTCAAATTTATTCGAGCATTTGGAACACAATTATTTTATTTATGCTTATATGATTTTGCAGTTTGATCTCCACGGTCTTCCACAAGCATTTTGTATGCATTTGCTAATCCTGCACTCCCACTAGTCCAGCTCAGTTGTTGGAATTGCTGATGAATCATTCTTCAGTACGTTGTCTGTTTAACTTGCTACTACTCAGTACTCTTTTATTATGTTATGAAATTTACACACACACACATTTATGTATATATATATTAGTCTTCATCTAAGTTAGATGTAATACAAAGCAGTGTATATTTTATTATAGCCCTGCTGTAATACAGCAAAGGTCATGTCACGTGTCAGATTAGAGAGAATCCGCTGTAGTTGAATAAAAGAATTTTCCAACATTTTTGAACAGTGCTGCTATGCTGCATACTGTGTTTTAGGTTACTTACGTTTCTCAGAAATTCTTACGTAAGCCAAGCTTTTCTCTCTAATAATATCTAATATAATAATCTACTTTTTTGCATCTAAAACTGGTTTATAATTATTTCAACATCTCAATAACATACAAATAAATACAGAAAGTAAAGTATAAAGTAAATCATGATTAGTTTTACAATTCAATTGCACTAAAGAAGGAAATTAATAAAGCTAACAACTTCTTTTTCTCCAGTTTTAAGAGGCGTTTTGAATACTACAATTATAAACATAAAAAAATATGTTATAAATTTAAATTACTGAAAACCGGAACAAAGATATGGATTTAAGAACTATTTTCGAAATAAAAGTTAGTTTATGTTAGTTTTCTGTACAGAACCAACAAGGCAACTTTCAAAAAGTTATTTTATGCTATTTAACCATCGTAAACTTATTTCATACTTTTTAGAAGAAAAAAAAATTAAACATTTAACTTATTTTTTTGACATTTGACATTCGTAACATGTTAAGATACCATGAAACTTATTGCTTTTTTTTTTTGCTTTTATGATAAACACCATATGATCCTTATACAAATTGTCTAACTTGTAATAGTTTAAAAATACATAATTCTATACCTGAACAAAATTTTAATAACCGGTATATTAATTATAATTGGTTTTCTATGTTCTAATTTGTCTTCCAATGTTATGCTTTTAATTATTACACAACTCTCAAAATTAACCACAAATGTTTTCAAAAGTACATGTTTTTCTTCTAAATTAATGCCAATAAAATATTAATAATTTAGTGTCTTAGTATTAATAGAAAACCATATAAATGCCTATTAATTTTGTTATACAAATAAGAATAGAGAATTAATACAAAATAGAAAAAAACTTAGTTTGGTTAACAGAACTTGCCACCTTCAAACCAGGGGTTTTTCGATTGAGCTGCTCAGAAGCTATGACATAATTGTTATTTAATATATCAAAACGCTTAATTAATTTCAAACTTTATTTTCTGGAAAATTATTAATAGGAGGCTTGGCCAATTAATATTCTAACCATAAAATAAATATATTGGAAACTTGTGACAAATCTGTGGCGACAATCCATCTATTCTTGTTAAATAATTTTTTATCATGTGTGAATATGTTGTTGTCCTGGTTAGGAATTCGTGACGTTATGCGAAAATTAGGACCCAGCAAATAAAATCCCAAATTTTGGCGAAAAATAGTACTTTTGGCCCGTTAACTCTTCAAATGCTTCATGAATAACGTTAGCCATATGAAATTTTCTGGAGAATTTGGCTTTTCTTTGTTGTGTTTTGCAGTAGGGTTTTAAATCACTTTTCATGTTTTGGCTTGGGATTTTAAACATTTGTATTTCCCATAGCTATAAGTACTCGTACATTGATTAATTCCTTCTTCTTGAAGTTTCATATTTATCCCTATTGGCATTTTCCGGTTCCCATTGAGCTGTATAGTGCTTCTTATTGTATTTGGAATACTTCATTCTTCATTTATGCCTAGAATTTTCAAACTTTGATATATTTTTTTGACTATTGAATGTGATAACGTTTCTTGTAAAATTGGGAATACTTCATTCTTCATTTAAGACTGGAATATTCAAACTTTGATATATTCTTTTGGCTATTAAATGTGATAACGTTTCTTGTAAAATTGGGAATACTTCATTCTACATTTAAGACTAGAATATTCAAATTTTGATATATTCTCTTAGCTATTGAATGTAATAACGATTCTTTTAAAGTTTGGAATACTTCATTCGACAGTTACGACTACAATTTTGAAACTTTGATATATTCTTTTGGATATTGTATGAGATAAAGTTCCTTGTAGAATTTGGTATACTTCATTCACGACGGCATTTATCTTACTTTTCTATATTCTTTTAAAGATTCTTGAACAATTCCTTCTTCATGAAGTTCTTAATCTTTTCAACATTGCTATATACATGTGACTATTGAATTTGGACATTCTGGTATCTCTTGGATATATATATATATATATATATATATATCGTGCATTATTAAACATTGGAATATTCCTGAGTTTATTCTTCCGTTCTCGAATGTTCACATATAATAAGTTGAAATTTGCCGAGCAGATTTCAGTTTTTGTTACATCGCTTTATTATATGCAAAGCGATGCAAGAGCAAGAGCTTGTCTTAAATTAACCTTAAATCGAACAAAACAATCTTTAAAAATATTAAAAAAAAATTTTTTTAATTAAAATAATATGATGAAATTAGACACTTCAATTTGGTTTACGAATTACATATATTAAGCTTAAACCCATACTTGAAAACTTAACTTTTGAATTTCATATTTTTACTATGCAGCATTTGCTACGAAAACAAATTATAATGAAACATAATTTCAGAAACAAAAATTAAAGTGTATAATAAACATTCTAACCAATTTTCAGTAAAGTAAACAAACGTGCGTGGGATGTAAAGTATCTCAAACATAATTACTTTTTCCATTAATATGAAGAGGAAAAAAAATTAAAGTTTTTGTTGTAATGTAAAATATGAAAATCGAAGTAATTGCTTTTCATCTCCTTTTTGAAGAAGCTGCAATGAATACAAATTTTGGAATATTATCTACACAAAATTTGAATAAAACAATCTTTAAAAAAAACTTTCTTTGTAAATTTAATACTGGAAATATAAATTTCTCAATGAAGTAATTAAAGCCACTATTTTTAATCATGCATTGTCTTTTGTCTGTTTTTCTTTTTACGAAGTACGTAATAAATGTTTTTAATATGTTTTAGAACATTCCACTTAGAAATATTTCAACAGAATAATGCTTGAGCGATAATGCATTATGTGTTATCTTTGATATTATGTATTATCTCACATAGTGAAAGCTATGTTATCAGTATGTGTGTGTATTAAATTTCTACGAAAGGAAAAATTAATTTCAAACTCAATTATAAAATATACTATAATTTCGTTCGTATTACTATTAATTTACTATGTACTTCTTAATTTTTTCTTTCTTTTAGAGTTTCTTTTTAAATATAATATACTTTTAATTATTATATTATAGTTACTCTTCAAATAATGAAATAGACTACAATTTTTTATATTAAGCAAATTATGAAAAATAAATTTGTTTTATGAGTCTATTTAACGTAAAGTTGCTAGAGAAAATAAATACAAATGAATATATTTTGTATTATATTTCAGCATGGATTCAAGGCATGGATCAGAACATTTGGGTGTGAAAAAAGTTATATTTATATTAATCATCATCAGTGGCGCTACAGCCCCATGGTGGGCCAAGGCCGTCTGTTTACTAGCAGATTGCTGGACAGGAGGTGTTTTGCTTTTACAGGGTAGGGTTGTCAGCTTTACGACCAACTCTCAACAGTCATATTAGACCGGGATCTACTTAAAGTCGACTCCGAACCACTACAAACATCCATATTTATGTTCATTGACATGAAATTAGGGGCCTGACGGATGAGTGGTTAACACTATAGCATTCGGTGCCACAGATTTCGGGTTCGAGTTCAGGTGGTACCTTAGATGTTTTCTAATGGTTCAACCTTAAACCGTAGGTACCGGTTTAATATGAGTGTAGAGCGTTGGTCGTGCAACGTCTGGCACCTACTCAACAAAAATAATACATCTCCTGTCTAGAAATATAGTAATGGGCAAATATCCTTAGCCTACCTTGGGATTGTTGCTCCAATGAAGGACATGAAGACGTGAAATTAAAGTATTTTCAGCATATTAAATCATTGTGTTTTCCGCATATTGTGTTATTGTATTTTTCGCATGTTGAGTTATTGCATTTTTCGTATATTGTCTTATTGTATTTTCCACATATTGAGTTTGTATTTTCCTCATAGTGAGTTTGTATTTTCCACATATTAAGTTATTTGTTTTCTTTTTGATAATATTTAAGAAATATTTATTAATTTAATAAATACGTGAAAATTTTAAACTTTTTTTTTTTTGGGGGGGGGGATTCCCTTTTTTTTTTGGGGGATTCCCTCCCAATCTTGACAAGTTGATGTATCCTTAGAAAAAAGGGTTCATAAAAATACCGCATAGGTTACGATGCCATTCAAAATTACAAAAAAAGAAAAATCTTGGAAATTCCTTTCGAATAAAGTGCCTTCTTTTTTTCTCCCCATTTTTAACAATAAGAGAAATGATAAATCGCATCCGACAGTCAATCTATCACTGTCAGAGATTAAAAATTATTGTATTCTTTTCTTCTCAATTTATTGCTTACGAGAACGGAAGATTATGAATTATAACGTCCACCCCAACATGAAATGAATCCAACTAAAAAAGCACCTAATAGCATTTGGCGTAAATATTCTTCTGCGGAATCTTCCAAAGATATTAATTCCGCTTCCCTTGGCGTGATGCCAATCGTAAAGCATGTAATTCCATGCCAAATTCTTCTCCGTCTGAAATATTGATTTAAATGTCACTGTATGCATATTTACTCGAAATGAAATATTACAAGGCATCCAATGAATATTACATCTTATGCAAGACTGCGCTCGCAGATTCATTCACTTTGGGCTCGTAGTTTTCTTTGGATGTTAAATAAGGTTTGCAATAATGATTTTTCGTGAGATTTTAAAAAGTGTGTTTACGTTTAATCAATGGCCTGCTCTGATTAATTGAATAAAATGTGTTTTATTATGCAAGATTTATTGATCTGGTAGTAAATCGCATCAGATTTGCAAATGCACGATAGAAAAGTATTTAAAAGGGCCTTTATGTTGGGACTACAGTGAAACTGACATTTATAGGACTGGATACCTATAGGAGAATGTTCAGACTTCAGAAGATTAATAGAAAAACCTACATTAGAACAACTAAGGCAAAACCCCAAAATATACACTTCTTTGTACAAGGTGATTATAAAAATATATTTTTGGTAATATAAACTGTTTAAAATATTTTGAATATGAAAACCATATGAAAAACAATTAAATACTAGAAGTTTCGGTTACAATGAAGAAAGTTCGAAAATTTCAAATGACAACACCAATTTTTTTGGAATGCGATCTTGATAACGAAAAACAGCAAATAGCGTTGAAATGGTACTTGTATCACGAAACCCGTGTGATTTAGACAGACTAAAAAGAAAAGAAAAAGCTCTAGTGTTCACCATAGCACGGCTCTAGTCCTAGCCAACTGAAACTTCCTCGAGATTAGAAGAAGAGGTAAGGTATGTAGGTATGTAGATGTTATGTAGACTTTCTAGTTCAGGGTCTGACACCATCATGATAAATCATGTAACACCACATGACTGACATTGTGACGTTGTTCCAGTGATGTTGTGAAGTGAAAAAGGCACTATGAAGTGCGTGCCGCGTGTCTTTCTTTCATGCATTTTGAACAACATGTTTCTCACAGGGAAACAACGATGAGAAATTGTGAAGAATTATTACATGAATGGGCAAAATGCCGCAGACATTGCGTGTCTACTGCAGAAACAATGGGCTAAGCCGACGCTCGTGTTCTGAAACAGCTGTAAGGGATTTGATACACAAATGTGAAGATGCTGGTTATACATGCGATCGATCTCGACCTGGACTACATCGATATCCTGTTGACACTGCTGCAGAAGTCCATGAGATAATAAGCAAATGTCGTCTTACAAGTGCTGCAGTGTTTCACGACGTTCTGCAGTTGCCAAATTCTACTGTATGCAATATTCCGTATCGGTTGCAGTGCGTCAACTAGTACTAGATTTCGCGAGTGAATTTGCAAATGACAGAAGATAACAGCTGGTCGTTACGCATTATGTGGAGGGGAAAGATCCATTTCTCAGTTGAATGATAACGTTAATACGAAAAATTGCTTGTGCTGAGCAAAGGATAATCCTAATGATGGTATTGCCCTTCCGTTACACAAAGGAAATGTGAGTATGTGATGCAGTATAGCAAGCACCTCCATCCTTGGCCGCTACTTTTTTTAATAGATTACTTCTGAAGGTCTACAAATGTATACGATAACGAGTTATCGCTATCTACAAATGCAGACTAAATATGTAATTCTGATTTGCAACAGCGAAATGTGTCTTTGATATCGTGTTGATGCAAGATAGCGCTCACATACATCTGGAGTCTTCTTAAAACTCTACTTAAAACAAGACAGAATTCACATTTTATTGGTCAACAAGGTTCCTAGATGTTGCTTCTCATAAATATCTGACTATGGGGATGCCGGAAATTAAAAGTGTATGTATCTAATCCGATCTGATCTGATCTGATCTGAAAGATGCAATGAGATGTCAGGCTCAATAGATTCCTCTTGCCACTGTACGTGCTTTACTGTTATCCACCATCTGTTGCCTGCAAAGTGTCATATGGGAAGGAAATCACGTTGAAAATTTCTGAAACTCAATAAAATGTTCTTTATTTTTGTAGATTCTCTGACCTTATTGGTTGTTTTCACTTTTCTTTTTAGTATCTATAGGGACAGCGGTTTTCGTGCTACATGTACCGTTTCAACGCTATTTATGGTTCACTACGGAGATCACATTCCAATAAAAAAAAGTAGGTGTTGGTATTCGAAATTTTTTCACTGTAACTGTAACAGTTAGAATTAATTGTTTTTTCATATGATTCTTGAATGCATACCTCAAAATACCTTAAAGAAAAATTTTGTTCTATTTCTGTCAACAGTATGATGGCAAACTTCTCATATATCAAGAAAGTTTATTTTTATATTTTTATAATCGCCTTGTACATTTCATAACATTAATAAAGTATTGAGTCTCAGCAAATTGAAGAGACAGTTAATGTACCGAAGGGGAAAATATGAAGTGACATAAAGTGCAAAGTGTAAGAAAGGTTTCAAGTTTATGAAATTAATCAATAGGAAAGCATGACTCATTCCACCAGTCGCATGTTCCAACGGGTGCTTCAGGCTGAAGAGGGTGGTGTCGAATCGTTGAGTGCTACATTAAAAAGGATCTGTTGTAATTCCAGTGAATGCAGAAATCTCAGATCTCGGTCCTATTCATGCCAATTTTATTTAAATAAGTGCTAGGATTCATAATTATTATTAAACCCGTATCTGATTTTCTGATTTCGATGAAATATTTAAACAACATCTGAAACCTGCAGTGACTCCCCCCCGCCCCTACAAACACACAAAAGAAAACTCTTGAATATAAATTTCTGATATACATTTATTTGCATGGCTTTTTTGTAAGTATGTCTATTTTAAATTTCTAGGTCTGATTATTTTCAATGTCCGCCGTTTCACCTTATTTGCATTTCGGCAAATTATGGTATTTTATGTTTACATTATGGAATTATATATATACATGCAGAAAAATGCCGTATTAAGAAGTCAAGAGATAAATACAAATCCTGATTATAATTACGTTAAAACTGCTATGTTAGAAGTAAAGAGAATAGTTTCAAAAATCTTACAAAGTATTTATTAAAAAAATTATCCATTTAGTACTTTAAAAGCTACTGCTGAAGCATAGAAAAATATTAAATTGCATCGCTGGCCCTTTTACATCCCCATATATATATATATATATATAAAATCAGAGAGAGAGGGAATGACATAAAATAAAAAATATGTCTTAAAAATGTTTTAATGTTTGATTATCATAAAAGCAGAATCAATCATGAAATTAATGAAAATATTTATTTTAAAATAATGCACAAGAATCCAGAAAAATGTTCTTGTTTTAATGAATTATCTAGAAATAACCATAACTACTTTATTCAGCAATTTTAAAATGTTGCATCGTTTTGGCAATCGCCTAACATATGGAAAGAATCCATAACGTTATTTTTTGATAATTAATGAGTTGATAGTAGAGAGTTTTTGCATACCGTACGTTAGATACCGTAGGACGTCCGTTAGCTTTTTCTCCCTAGCGCGCATGCTCATAGGAAACTGAGCATGCGCACTAGGAAGAAAAAGCTAACGGACGTCCTACGGTAACTAACGTACGGTATGCAAAAACTCTCTAGTGCCAACATACTTAATACTCTTGACTTAGGGAAGAAAGAAACGATTCATACAATTTGCGATGTATCAGAACACATTGATTAAAATGTTTTTCTAACATTGAGGGATCATAACTGGCATTCCATATTTTAGTATTATCTGAAAGTGTTCTAGTGTTCCAAATCTGAATATCTGAAAGTGTTTCAAAAAACTACCAATCATAAGACATTAAATTTAGATTCATATATGACGGGGAGGGCCATAATTTATGTATAAATTTTTCAACCAACTATAGTTATTTAAAAAAACAGTTTATACATTGAAAAAATATTTCTAATTCAATTACCTGTTAGAATGAATCTAGCATTCGTATTTAAATTATTAGTTTGTATTTAGCTTTAATTAGATTAATAAATAATAAATATTTAAAATATTAATAAGTATAACTTTCTTAATAAATATTTAGCTTTAATTAAAAATACACATTCTTACTTGGACATCCAGCATTGCTGGGCCCCAGTGCTGCTGTATGGTCGTCAGGACAGCAGCCATAAGTGCTATCAGCGCAGGTTTTAATTGTGGCAACTGCAATATTAAAATAAATAATTATCAAAAGTTTTCCAAAATTTTTAAATAAAATATTTTAAAAAACAATAATTTAATCAATATATATTAACACACAATAAAAAAGCAATTTTATACACAAAACAATAGTTCAAATTCGTAAAAATATTCAGTTTTAAGTACACATTTTTCTAAATTTTCATCTATCATTTGGTAGATCTTCATTTCATTGTAGAATTCATCAATGGGATTATTACTCGAATCTGTGACTTGCTCTTCAGGCTGTTGAAATTGAATTGTGACTTTCTTTTTTTTTTTGTTCTAATGCAGCTGGCAAACACTTATACAGTTGTCTTAGATGCCTTAAGGCAAGCACTGCACCGACGTTACTCACTTAGCACTACCCAGGAGGTGCGTATAGCTTGAAGATGAGTTACAGATCCAGAGTAACAATTCCCCCGCAACGCTCTACGATTATGTTAGACCGGAACCTACAGTTTAAAGTGGATTCCGAACAACCACTTTCTTTTAGGTAACATAAAAATTCTTTTCAGCTACCCTATGTAAGGAATAGGTTTGGTTTATCTCTCTACGGTCATTTTGTGCACACTTATCTAATTAGCCTAAAGTGTGCACAAAATGACCGTAGAGCGACAAACCAAATGACCTACAATTTAGCGTGGATTCTGAACCACCAACAAACATCCATGCCATCGCCAGGATTCGAACCTGAAGTCTATAATACAAACGGCCAGAGAGCTATCCAATCAAGCGAAACAAGCTTTACTTACTTGTCTTTACTTGACTAGATATCTTGACTTGTAACTTTGAGATTTATGCATTCCAGTGCTGTTTTGTCTCAATTTATCCAAACGTTAAAATTCAAGAGATAAAAAAATTTGAACAAAGATGAAAATTGAACATTTATAACGGAACTACTATGTAACTCGAAATTCATGAATCCATGATAATCTATCAAATCTGTAACTGACCCTATTCTGGGCCACAAACACAATTTTAAAAGAAAGGAATTGTTGCACGTTATTTCTGGCAATGAATAGAAAAAAATGTAAGATGAAAAAATATGCAAAAAACAAAGGCTTAGATAAAACTGCTGATCGAGTAGACCATTGCATTTTAAAATTGTAACGACGACAAGAAAGAAAATGTAAATCACAATCATAACTGGAAATAAAAATAAATAAATAAAATCCCCAGTAAGGAAAAGTGGGATTCTCCGTTATTTACGAGGTTACTAGACTTTTCGTTGAAATTGATGTATTGTTTCAGTTTTATAATATGTATCTTCAGACTTACAATATATCCAAGAATAAGAAAACACTTTTCAGCTTGTTTTGGGGCTCTACATCAATATCTACTTAGCTTAATATCTTGCATAAGCTCTATATCAATCTACTTCATCATCTGCATTGAATACCCAGATGTTTTGAGATTTCAAGCAATTTGTTTTAATGAATTCCAATCGAAACAAGTACCAGTTGTTTAAAATGACAAGTCTTGTACAATGAAAATTTCGTTGATAAAATGATGGGAGAAATTCGTAATTTTGTACACAAATTTATTCAGTTTGATAATGATTAAATATAATCTCGCAACTAAAACGATAAAATTTCATAAAACAATATAACAACACAATCCCAATAAATCAAAAATTATCGATTCTTCTAAAGGTTAATATAAAGACAGTATCACTTTCATTGATCATCTTTCTTTCTCACACAATTAGCGACCTGATGGTCAATTGGGCAGAGTTCTGAAGCATGGACTCTGACTGTTGGTACCACAAGCTTCAAGTTCGAATCCTGGCGGTGGAAGGATGGATGTTTGTTGGTGGTTGGGAATCCTATAGCTGTAGACTGGTTGTCTGTAAACTGTAGGTCCTGGTCAAATTAGCCTAAAGTGTGCAGAAAATGACCGTACAGCGACATACCAAATCTTCACTCAATATATCCTGTGTTTTACGGTCAGATCTTATTTCCTTCATCACTTATGGCAGGTACTTCGATTACCTCAAACGACATGTTCCAGAATTACTTTTCGCCAATGTCAAGTATAAGTTACAGATGCACATGTTTATTTTACGTTTTCATCTTTGCCGCCCATTGATTACTGTCCAATAAGCAATTTTTTGCATTCAATAATTCTAAAATGGGATGCATTTAATAAGGAACCGCCATTTTTGAAACAAAATATAGCCGACGGGAAAGAGTTCAAGGTTGATAACACGTCCTTTCAAAGACTGGTTGACCCTTACGTTGGACTTTGCGCATTGTCTTTCGCCCGTTAGACTTTGGAGCAGATAATCAGAGAAGGAGAAAGAGAAAAGGGAATGTGCGGAGTTGTGGGAAGAGTTCCAAGCAGTATAGAGGGGACAGAAACCCTTAAAAGAACTAGCCTTTAAGATGATTTTGTAAATATTTGATATAACTGCTTTTTGTGTTTTATGTGTTGCAGTTATGCAGTGTTGTCTTAGAAAATTTTAATAAATATGGCAGCGAAACATCGCGTTTTATTTTGAGAAATAATTTAGTTTGTATTCATAAACAACATTGAATCACGACCACATGAATATTTTTCCCTAACGTGTACTCCTATCATTTCTCTGGACGTGTTCCGACTGACAGACAGCGACTACATTGAACATCTGTAATATCTATCCTAAACGTCTTATCATGTATTGTTTGTTAGTGTGAAATGTGATCCACCGAGCCCGCATTCAACATTTTTAGTATGCAATGGAAATTTGAGATCAATATCCATCTTTTTATGTACCATTTGGAATGACCAACAGCGCTCATATGGAACATTAATATGCTCTTTAAAATTGGTAAGGGTATGAATATTATTTTGTATCGTTTGGGAGTGTGAAATGTGATCCCCAGCGCAATCACTGAACGTCTTTAGTATGTAACAAAATCTTGAGATCAGTATGAATCTTTTCATAATCCATTTATAATAACCAACGATCTCATATTGGAAATTAATATGTACATAAAAATTGCTTAGGGTACGAATCTTTTCATGTACCGAATGAGTAATGGTGCCAACATTGGAAATTCTTACTATGTATCTGGAAGATTCTTTCAATGCATTTGAAAATCGCTTCTCTAATATGCATTATCCGACTTTACAGAGCTTATTCTAAATAAAATAGATTTTAAAACTCAATGAATTTTTTAAGCTACCCTCATATAGACTTTTTAAAGGACCTGTAATTTATATCCTGAGATTAAGTCAATGATAACTAAAATAATATATGCATGTATGGTTAAATCTCTTTTTTTAACAACCCTCCTTATGCCACTGCTGTCCTCAGGTGAAAGATAAAAATTTCAGGATTGCTAAGAAGCAATTTACCTCAAGTGAAGTTTAGTCCTTATATCAATGTCAGGTGTAAGTTACAGATGCACATGTTTATTTTACGTTTTTATCTTCACTCAGAAATTTCTTGCATTCAATAATGCTGAAATTTAATGCATTTCCTTTTTTGGACTTGTTTCAATTGACCGACAGCGACTACACTAAACATCTGTAATATCTTCTCTAAATTTCTTATGTATCGTTTAAAAGTATGAAATGTGATCCACCGCCCTAGCATTGAACATCTTTACTATGTAACGGAAACTTGACATCAGTATTTGTCTTTTCCTGTACCCTTTTGGAACAACCAACATCTCTCATATGGATCACTAGTATGCATATTGAAACTGGTGATGGTATGCATATTTCCATGAATCGTTTAGAATGAACAACGGCGCTCATATTGAGCAATAATATGCACATTGAAACTTGTAATGGTATGCATCTTTTCAAGTACCGTTTGAATGACTAATGACGCTCATATTGAGCATTATTATGTACATCAAAATTGGTGAGGGTATGCATCTTTTCCTATACAGAATAAGTAATGGTGCCTACTATGGATATTCTTACTATGTAGCTGGGAATTCAATCAATCTATGTGAAACCACTACTCTAGCATGCATTATCCGAATTCATAAATCTTATACTTCTAAATAGAATAAGTTTTAAAACTTAATGAATTTTTTAAGCTAACCATATATAGACTTTTAAAAGAATCTATAATTTATATCCTGAGATTAAGTCAGTGATAACGGAAATAATATATGCATGTCTGGTTAAATCTCTTAAAATCTTAGCAACCCTCCTTATGCCACTGCTGTCCTCAGGTGAAAGATAAAAATTTCAGGATTGCTAGGAAGCAATTTACCTCAAGTGATATGTAGTGCCAATGTCAGTGCCAAGTATAAGATGCACATGTTTATTTTACGTTTGCATTCAATAATTTTGCTGTCTTGCATTCAATAATGCTAAAATTTAATGCATTTCATTTTTTTAACTTGTTTCGATTGACCGACAGCGAGTAAACTGAACATCTGTAACAGCTTCTCTAAACGTCTTATGTATTGTTTGGAAGTATGAAATGTGATCCACCGTGCTAGCATTGAACATCTTTAGTATGTAACGGAAACTTGGCAATGGCTCATATTGAACATTAGTATGTACATTAAAATTCGTGAGGGTATGCATCTTTTCATCTATCATTTAAGTATTGGTGCCTACATTGAAAATTCTTACTATGTATCTGGGAAATCCTTACTATGTATCTGGGAAATCCATACTATGTATCTGGGAAACTCATACTATATATCTGGGAAATTCATACTATATATCTGGGAAATTCAAACCATGTACCTGAAACCGCTTCAACAGTATGTATTATTAGTCTTTATAGATCCAAATAGAATAGGTTTTAAAATTGAAGGAATTTTTTAAGTTAGTTTTGTACAGACTTTTAAGAGGTCCTATAGTTTATATCTTGAGATTAAGTCAATGATAACTGAAATAATATATGCATGTATGGTTAAATCTCTTTTTTTAACAACCCTCCTCATGCCACTGCTGTCCTCAGGTGAAAGATAAAAATTTCATCATTGCTAGGAAGCAATTTACCTCAAGTGACATTTAGTGCCAATATCAATGTCAAGTATAAGCTGCAGATGTTTATTTAACGTTTGCATTCAATAATGTTCTTGTCTTGCATTCAATAATGCTAAAATTTAACGCATTTCCTTTTTTGAACTTGTTTCGAATGACCGACAGCGACTACACTGAATATCTGTAATATCTTTTCTAAACGTCTTATGTATTGTTTGGAAGTGTGAAATATGATCCACCATGATAGCATTGAACATCTTTAGTGTGTAACGGAAACTTGGCAATGGCGCTCATATTGAACATTAGTATGTACATTAAAATTCGTGAGGGTATGCATCTTGTCATGTACCATTTGAGTAATGGTGCCTACATTGAAAGTTCTTACTATGTATCTGGGAAATCCATTCTATGTATCTGGGAAATTCATACTATGCATCTGGGAAATCCAAACCATGTACCTGAAACCGCTTCAACAGTATGTATTATTAGTCTTTATAGATCTAAATAGAATAAGTTTTAAAACTGAATGAATTTTTTAAGTTAACTTTGTACAGACTTTTAAGAGGTCCTATCCTGAGATTAAGTCAATGATAACTGAAATAATATATGCATGTCTGGTTAAATCTCTTTTTTTTAACAACCCTCCTCCTTATGCCACTGTTGTCCTCATGTGAAAGATAAAAATTTCAGGATTGCTAGGAAGCAATTTACCTCAAGTGACGTTTAGTGCTAATATCAATGTCAGGTACCAGTTACAGATGCAAATGTTTATTTTGCATTTTTAACTTCATTAAGGAATTTCTTGCATTCAATAATGGTAAAATTTAACGCATTTTATTTTTTGGATTTGTTTCGATTGACCAACAGCGACTACACTGAACATTTATATCTTTTCTAAACGTCTTTCGTATCGTTTACAAGTATGAAATGTGATCCACCACGTCAGAATTGAATATCTTTACTATGTAACGGAAACTTGACATCAATATGTGCCTTTTACTGTACCCTTTTGGAACAACCAAGAGAGCTCATATTGATCATTAGTATGCACATTGAAACTGGTGATGGCATGCCTCTTTTCAAGTACCGTTTGAATAACTAATGAAGCTCATATTGAGTATTAGTATGTACATCAAAATTGGTGAGGGTATGCATATTTTCATATACAGAATAAGTAATGATGCCTACTTTGGAAATTCTTACTATGTACCTGGGAATTCTAACAATCTATGTGAAACCACTATTCCAGCATGATTTATCCGATTTTATAGATCTTATACTTCATTATAGTTTTGAAACCCAATGAATTTTTTAAGCTAGGCTTATATAGACTTTTATAAGGATCTATAATTTATATCCTGAGATTAAGTCAATGATAACTGAAATAATATATGTATGTGTGGTTAAATCTCTTTTTTTAACAACCCTCCTCCTCATGCCACTGCTGTCCTCAGGTGAAAGATAAAAATTTCAGGATTGCTAGGAAGCAATTTACCTCAAGTGACGTTTAGTGCTTTAGCGCTATTACTCTGACTCGGCTATTTATAAGGCGGATTAGGGAAAAGTCCTTCTGCAGAGAACGAATTCCTGGTATTGGCAGGATTACAGCGGTTCTTTTTTCTTTCTTTGTTTCCCTTTATGCGTTTCCTCCCGACATTAACTTGCATTCGCTGAGCCCATCTTACAGGGACGGAAAAGTTGGGGTGGTAAGGAAATCCTCTTAAGATATTCCAATAAATTAAGTGGTAAAAAGATTTCGCGGAAATTCATACGGAAAAACATTTACTCGAATTCTTAAGAACTTAAGCGTTTCTTTGCAGGAAATAATCTTTACGTGAAATTGGAATTCGTTTATTTGTTTATTATTATTATTATTTTTTTTTTTTGGGAATGGTTGCTTTCTTTAATGCAAGCATAAATTTCATAGATGCATTTTTAAAAGGAAACAAATGCGTCCACCTGAAATTGCAAGATTTGCATTGATTCTTGCTTTATACCTTCTTAAATGGTCAGATTAGTTGATATATTTACATGTTATTTATATGGAAAAATGCAACAACCGTTCTTCCAGAATCTTATTAAAGGATCTTTGTTAGAAAATTGACATTTAAACTTTAACACTTTAACTCAACGTACGATCGTGCGAGTGAGATATTTTTGAAATTTTTTTATGAAAAAGCCTAATACACACGTTCATGCTGGCATAAGTGCATTGCGTCAAGAGGGGATTACTTTGAAGGCGATGAAATAAATTTGGAAGAATAAATAGAGAGTTTTTGAAAAAATAAAAATTGGTCTTACTTTTTGAGCACAGCAGTAAGTTGTTATTTTAGCTTTTCATATAAATTTCGAACGGGGGTTGCAGGTGTATTTGAGAAATTTATTACTGCCACTTTGTTAAGTGTAGCAAATAAAGTCCCCCACCCCCCTCCCTGCTTTATGTGTTCTTGTAGGGTTGCTTATTTTTTCATTGTCTCGTATTCTTATGTCATTAATAAAAGAGGAAAAAATTTGGTAATAAATAATTCACTACAGAATATAACAAAAAAATACAAATTGTATGGTTTGCTTGCACTTATAACGGTGTATAATTAGGAATATGAAAATAGCGTAACATAATATTTCTGTTACTGCTACTGGATAATGTAAACAAATCGTTAATATATGATAAAAATATTATCATATATTATAATTATAATTAGTTTTATAATTAATGACCGGAATAATAATGAATAATTGCTGTCAAAAAGGAATGTATCATATCATTCCCCTTATAAATTATTATATTACTACAAGGCGGTTACAAATGTGGACGTCATAATTATGTTTTTTTTTGTTGCATTTTTATTATTTACAATAGTTTTTTTTGCTTTTTGAATTCCTAACAATAAAAGTAAATTGCACCAAAAAAAATTAAGTCATTTATTTTTAAATATAAAAATAAATGCCCGGCATTCAAAAACAGCATTATGTTATAGATTCAATAATATAATAAATGTTTGATGAAAACAATAAGAAATTTTTTCGTGTCTACTTTAATCATTCAAACTAAAAGCAATCAAGACAAAATATCATAAGCGACCCCATTTTAATTAGCTTATGTGCAGCTGCAATTAATTACAACAGCTGCAATTAATTTGAATTTGCTCTTAAAATTTTGAATAAGAACGCGAGACAATGAAAAATTAAGCAAACCTACAAGACGACAAATACTTTATTTGCCGTGCGCTTAACAAATCGCAATAATAAAATTCTCAAATACACCTGAGACCCCCATTCCAAATTTATATGAAAGGCCAAAATAACAACAATTTATTCCGCGAAATAAAGTATCCTTAGTTGCTCAGTGAAGCGAGGTCACTGGAATTTAGAGACTCTTAAAGAATATCGAATATTGGGTGAGAGGGGGGTGGGGATAAAGTGTACCCGAAGACGAAGTGGGGAATAAAAGACGTATTCTCGCACTGGTATGCATTCGCGGTGTTTTGCATTCGTCCTCTTTGCGCTCGGGTGCATTGTAAATCCCGAATACTCATTCCTTCAGAGAAGAAGGAGCCATTGTTGGTGCATCCAGTGCTCACCTTTATTCCGTTAATAGAGAGACGTGGCGGAGAATAAACTTCGTTTTCATTGTTGAGAATTTATAGCATTGTATAAATTAGATGCGGATTCTCTTTTTAGGAACCTCGCTTCTCAAATTGGATTTTAGATTGAGCGAGAGAGGAGGAAACAGAATGAAATCCTTCAAGGCGAGGTGTGCATTTAGGCGAGTTTGTTTTGTTGTTTTACGGCTTAAATAAAAGAAGCTGCTTTTGTCGTCCAGACTTCACCCGTGGGATTGTCTTAAATTTGTATTTATCTAACAGTTTCATTTTGAATTTATTTTGCCCTCTCTCGTTCAATATAAAAGATGAGAAACGAATTAGGCGGAATTCAAAGAAAACAGGCGGATTAAAGTAATTTTTTTATGTTTACATTTTTTTAAGTTGTGAAAAGACACCGATGCTAACTAAAGTCAGAATATTTACAATACTGAATTACTGGTTTCGTGTTTTGTTGTGGAAATATATCTTATTTATTTTTAAGTAAACAGAAATTCATTAAGAAATACTTTTAAATAAAATTAATGGCAAAAATACTAGAGGGATAAAATAGCATGCAAGAGTTTTTATTGTTTTTATTGCAGTCTTTTTAAGAATAAATATTTTTTATACGTTTTAAATTTCTGAAGCCTGATAGCCAGTGACTAGCGCTCTGAAGCTCGGTGTCATAGATTTCGGGTTCAAGTTCCGGCGGTTCCATGGATGTTTCTATTGGTTCGGAATCCACTGTAATACGTAGATCGCGGTCTATTATGACTGTAAAGTGTTGTGCTGACAACCCTAACTCGTAAAAAAAAAATCTCATATCTCGAAATCTGCCAATAGGCAGATGGCTGTGGCTCACCATGGGGCTGTTGCGCCACTGTTGATTATCATGATATAAATTTCTAACGTTGTGCATAATAATTACCATGTTCCGAGAGAAATCATTCGTCTTTTATGCCCCACTTAATTTTGGAGTATCCAGTGATCACCTTTATTTTAAATACAAATATCATGGTTTGCTTGCACTGATAACGGTAGTTCACAGTTGCAGTACAGTTAGGAATAAGAAAATAGCGTAAAGTAATATTTCTGTGAGTTTTGTTGGATTATTTGAATAAATTATTAATGCTTGATAATAATACCAGCTTTATTATATATATTTAGTGTTAATAATTAATACCCGCAATAATAATTAATATTTATTGTCAAAAAGGACTATATAAAATCATTTCCCTTATAAACTACTATTAAAACTAAGCTGCCACAAATGGGGACGTTATGATCTTATTGTGCATTTTTATTGTTTACCTTATTTAACTTTTGCTTTTTGAAATCCTAACAATATATATCGATGATATATATATATATTATGAAGTAATAACATTATATGGTGAGATTTGTTTTATGTTCTTATAACAAAATGAAATAAATCGCAAAAAAATAAAAAACTAAGTCACTTGTTTCTCATTATACAAAAGTCGTCTCTGAAACACTCGGCATTTGAAAACATCATTTTTTCATAACCGTGCAAATGGAGGCAATTGTACCAGTAAATACTCCAACAAATACTATAGTACCAACAAATAATATACATCTGAAACATCATTATTTTAATAAACGTGCAAATAAATATAATTATATAATAAATATAAAGCAATTTTTTTCCGTCGGTTCTACTCCATACAGACTTGTAACATTCAAGACAAAATATCATAAGCGATCCTATTTTAATTAGCTTATGTGCAGCTGCAATTAATTACAACAGCTGCAATTAATTTGAATTTGCCCTTAAATTTTGAATAAGAATGCGAGACAATGAAAAATGAAGCAACCCTACAAGAAGATATAAAGACTTTATTTGCTGTGCGCTTAACAAAGTGGCAGTAATAAATTTTCAAACACACCTGCGACCAAACGTTCCAAATTTATATGAAAGGCCAAACTAACAACTTATTCTACGAAAATAAAGTATCCTTAGTTGCTCAGTGAAGCGAGGTCACTGGAATTTAGAGACTCTTAAAGAATATCGAATATTGGGTGCGAGGGGGGCGGGGGATAAAGTGCACCCCAAGTCTAAGTGGGGAATAAAAGACGTATTCTATCACTGGTGTGCATCCGCGATGTTTTGCATTCGTCCTCTTTGCGCTCGGGTGCATTGTAAATCCCGAATACTCATTCCTTCAGAGAAGGAGCCATTGTTGGTGCATCCAGAGCTCACCTTTATTCCGTTAATAGTGAGACGTGGCGGAGAATAAACTTCGTTTTCATTGTTGAGAATTTATAGCATTGTATAAATTAGATGCGGATTCTCTTTTGGAGGAACCTCGCTTCTCAAATTGGATTTTAGATTGAGCAAGAGAGGAAGAAAAAGAATGAAATCTTTCAAGGCAAGGCCTTACATTTAGGCGAGTTTGTTTTGTTCGTTTTACGGCTTAAATAAAAGAAGCTGCTTTTGTCCTCCAGACTTCACCCGTGGGATTGTCTTAAATTTGTATTTATCTCCCAGTTTAATTTTGAATTTATTTTGCCTCTCTCGTTCAATATAAAAGATGAGAGACGAATTTTGGCGGAATTCAAGGAAAACAGATGGATTAAAGTAATTTTTATTTTTATATATTTTTAAAGTGAAAAAACACCGATGCTAATTAAAGTAAGAATATTTACAATACTGAATTACTGGTTATGGAAATATATCTGATTTATTTTGTGGGTAAGTAGACGTTCAATAAGAAATACTTTTCCAATTAAATTACTAGAGAAATAAAATAGCATGTAAGAATATTTTATCGTTGTTGTTGCAGTCTGTTTAAAAATAAATATTTTTTTTAATTTATCTATATATTTATTTATTTATATAAAAATAATTAAATTTATATAATAAATTTAAATAATAAATTTTTATTTATTTATATAAAAATATTTGTTGTAAATTTCTGAGGCCTGATACTCAGTGACTAGCTCTCTGAAGCTCGGTGTCATAGATTTTGGGTTCAAGTCCCGAAAACAGGTGGATTAAATATTTGTATTTTTTATTTTTAGATTTTGTTTTAAACCGCGAAAAGACACCGATGCTAATTAAAGTAAGAATATTTACAATACTGAATTACTGGTTTCGTGTTTTGTATGGAAATATATCAGATTTATTGTGTGTCTAAACAGAAATAAAAAAAGAAATACTTTTTCAATAAAATTAATGGCAAATATACTGGAGGAATAAAATAGCATGCAAGAATTTTTTATTGTTGTTGTTACAGTCTTTTTAAAAATAAATATTTTTTTATACGTTGTAAATTTCTGAGGCTTGATGCCCAGTGACTAGCGCTTTGAATCTCGGTGTCATAGATTTCGGGTTCAAGTACGGACTGTTCCATGGATGTGTCTAGTGGTTCGGAATCCACTTTATTCCGTAGATCGCGGTTTATTATGACTGTTAAAGTTGGGCTGACAACCCTACCTCGTAAAAAACATCTCATATCTCGAAATCTGAGGGTAGGCAGACGGCTTTGGCTTACCTTGTTGCTGTTGCGCCATTGTTGATTATAACGATATAAATTTTTATCGTTGTGGATAGTAAGTGCCAAAATCCGAAAGATATCATTCGTCTTTTATTCCTCACTTCATTTTGGAGTAACCAGTGATCACCTTTATTTTAAATACAAATATCATGGCTTGTCTGCACTGATCATGGTCGTTTACAGTTATAGTAGTAGGGCAGTTTGGAATATGAAAATAGCGTAAAGTAATATTTCTGTCAGTGTTGTTGGATTATTTGAATAAATCGCTAATGTTTGATAATAATACCAGCTTTATTATATACATTTAGTTTTAATAATTAATGTCCGGAATAAAAATTAATTATTACAGTCAAAAATGATTTATAATATTATTTCCCTTATTAATTACCATTCACACAATGTGGTCGTCTTATGGACATTCTGTTTTTTTTTTTTTTTTTTTTTTAAAATTTTTATTGTTTACGCTATTTATTTTTATCGTTTTGATTTCCTAACAATATAAATAAATAGCAACAATACAAATAAAATTAAGACATTTCTGTCTCACTGTAAAAAACAGCATTGATTTTAATATCGTGCAAATAGATGCAATTAGATAATTATTTGATCAAAATAGTAAACAATTTTTCGCATCTACTTTAATCATTCAAACTTATAGCAGTCAAGACAAAATATCACAAGCGAGGCTATTTTAATTGGCTTATGTGCAGCTGCAATTAATTACAACAGCTGCAATTAATTTGAATTTGCCCTTAAAATTCTTCAATAAGAAAGCGAGACAATGAAAAATTAAGCAACCCTGCAAGAAGACATAAAGACTTTATTTGCTGTGCGCTTAACAAAGTGGCAGTAATAAATTTCTCGAATGCACCTGCGACCCACGTTCCAAATTTATATGAAAGGTCAAAATAACAACAACTTATTCTGTGAAAATAAAGTATCCTTAGTTGCTGAGTGAAGCGAGGTCACTGGAATTTAGAGACTCTTAAAGAATATCGAATATTGGACGCGAGGGGTGGGGATAAAGTGCATCCCTGGACGAAGTGGGGAATAAAAGACGTATTCTCGCACTGGTATAGTACATCCGCGATGTTTTGCATTCGTCCTCTTTGCGCTCGGGGGCTTTGTAAATCCCGAATACTCATTCCTTCAGAGAAGGAGCCATTGTTGGCGCATCCAGAGCTCACCTTTATTCCGTTAATAGTGAGACGTGGCGGAGAATAAACTTCGTTTTCATTGTTGAGAATTTATAGCATTGTATAAATTAGATGCGGATTCTCTTTTGGAGGAACCTCGCTTCTCAAATTGGATTTTAGATTGAGCGAGAGAGAAGGAAAAAGAATGGAATCTTTCAAGGCAAGGCCTTACATTTAGGAGAGTGTGTTTTGTTCGTTTTACTGCTTAAATAAAAGAAGCTGCTTCTGCTTGCTTTTGTCCTCCAGACATCACCCGTGGGATTGTCTTAAATTTGTATTTATCTACCTGTTTCATTTTGAATTTAGTTTGCCCTCTCTCGTTCAATAGAAAAGATGAGAAACGAATTTCGGCGGAATTCAAAGAAAACAGGCGGATTAAAGTAATTTTTATTTTAACATTTTTTTTAAAGTCGTGAAAAGACACCGATGTTAATTAAAGTCAGAATATTTACAATACAGAATTTCTGGTTTCGTGTTTTGATGTGGAAATATATCAGATTTATTTTGTGGGTAAGCAGAAAAGGCAAAAGAAATACTTTTTTAATAAAATTAAGGGCAAATATACTGCTGGAATAAAATAGCATCCAAGAAGTTTTTATTGGTGTTATTGCAGCCTTTTTAAAAATAAATATGTTTTACAAGCGTTGTAAATTTCTGACGCCTGATGCCCAGTGACTAGCGCTCTGAAGCTCGGTGTCATAGATTTCGGGTTCAAGTCCCGACGGCTCCATGGAGGTTTCTAGTGGTTCGGAATTCACTTTAAACCATAGATCGCGGTCTATTATGACTGTTAAGTGTTGGGCTTACAACCCTACCTCGTAAAAAAACATTTCATATCTCGAAATATGCAAGTAAGCAGACGGCTGTCGCTCACCATCGGGCTGTTACGCAATTAATTACAACAGCTGCAATTAATTTGAATTTGCCCTTAAATTTTGAATAAGAATGCGAGACAATGAAAAATTAAGCAACCCTGCAAGAAGACAAAGACTTTATTTGCTGTGCGCTTAACAAAGTGCAGTAATTAATTTCTCAAATACACCTGCGACCCCCCGTTCCAAATTTATATGAAAGGTCAAAATAACAACAACTTATTCCGCGAAATAAAGTATCTTTAGTTGCTCAGTGAAGCGAGGTCACTGGAATTTAGAGACTCTTAAAGAATATCGAATATTGGGTGAGAGGGGGGTGGGGATAAAGTGCACCCCAAGACGAAGTGGGGAATAAAAGACGTATTCTCGCACTGGTATAGTACATCCGCGATGTTTTGCATTCGTCCTCTTTGCGCTCGGGTGCATTGTAAATCCCGAATACTCATTCCTTCAGAGAAGAAGGAGCCATTGTTGGCGCATCCAGTGCTCACCTTTATTCCGTTAATAGTGAGACGGGGAGGAGAATAAACTTCGTTTTCATTGTTGAGAATTTATAGCATTGTATAAATTAGATGCGGATTCTCTTCGGAGGAGATCGCTTCTCAAATTGGATTTTAGATTGAGCGAGAGAGGAGGAAAAAGAATGAAATCTTTCACAGCAAGGCCTTACATTTAGGCGAGTTTGTTTTGTTCGTTTTACGGCTTAAATAAAAGAAGCTGCTTTTGTCCTCCAGACTTCACCCGTGGGATTGTCTTAAATTTGTATTTATCTCCCAGTTTCATTTTGAATTTATTTTGCCCTCTCTCGTTCAATATAAAAGATGAGAGACGAATTTTAGCGGAATTCAAGGAAAGCAGGTGGATTACAGTAATTTTTATTTTTGCATTTTTTTTAAAGTTGTGAAAAGACACCGATGCTAATTAAAGTAATAATATTTACAATACTGACTGGTTTCGTGTTTTGTTATGGAAATATATCATATTTATTGCGTGTCTAAACAGAAATAAAAAAAGAAATACATTTTAATAAAATTAATGGCAAATATGCAGGAGGAATAAAATAACATGCAAGAATTTTTTATTGTTGTTGTTACAGTCTTTTAAAAATAAATATTTTTTTATACGTTGTAAATTTCTGAGGCCTGATGCCAGTGACTAGCGCTCTGAAGCTCGGTGTCATAGATTTCGGGTCCAAAGTCCCGATGGTTTCATGGAGATTTTTAGTGGTTCGGAATCCACTTTAAACCTTAGATCGCTGTCTATTATGACTGTTAAATGTTGGGCTTACAACCCTACCTCGTAAAAAAAACATTTCATATCTCGAAATATGCAAGTAGGCAGACGGCTTGGGCTCACCATCGGTCTGTTGCGCCACTCTTGATTATTATGATATAAATTTATACCGTTGTGGATAGTAAGTACCATGTTCCGAGAGATATCATTCATCTTTTATTTCCCAATTCATTTTGAAGTATCCAGTGATCACCTTTATTTTAAATACAAATATCATGTTTTGCCTGCACTGATAACTGTATTTACGGTGTATAGTTAGAAATATGAAAATAGCGTAAAATCATATTTCTGTCAGTGTTGTTGGATTATTTGAATAAATCATTAACGTTTGATAATAATACCAGTTTTATTATATATATTTATTTTTAATAATTAATGCCCGGAATAATAATTAATATTTACTGTCAAAATGAATATATAAAATCATTTCCCTTATAAATTACTATTAAAACTAAGCTGCCACAAATGTGGACACTGTGATTTTATTGTGCATTTTTATTGTTTACCTTATTTAATTTTTGCTTTTTGAATTTCTAACAATATATATCGATCGATATGTATATTATGAATTCGTAACAATAGATGGTGCGATTTTTTTTTATTTTTATAAAATAAATCGTAACAAAACAAAAAACTAAGTCATTTGTTTCTCATTATACAAAAATCGTCTCTGAAACACTCGGAATTTGAAAACATTTTAATAACCGTGCAAATGGAGGCAATTGTACCAGTAATTACTACAACAAATACAATAGTACCACCAACAAATACTCTACATCTGAAACAGCATTATTTTAATAAACGTGCAAATAAATCCAATTATATAATAAATATAAAGAAATTTTTTTCCGTCTGTTCTACTCCATACCGACTTATAACAGTCAAGACAAAATATCATAAGCGATCCTATTTTAATTAGCATATGTGCAGCTGCAATTAATTACAAAATTAAGCAACCCTACAAGAAGACAATACTTTATTTGCTGTGCGCTTAACAAAGTGGCAGTAATAAATTTCTCAAATACATCTGCGACCCACGTTCCAAATTTATATGAAAGGCCAAAATAACAGCTTATTCTGCGAAAATAAAGTATCCTTAGGTGCTCAGTGAAGCGAGGTCACTGGAATTTAGAGACTCTTAAAGAATATCGAATATTGGGTGCGAGGGGGTGGGGATAAAGTGCACCCCAAGACGAAGTGGGGAATAAAAAACGTATTCTCGCACTGGTATGCATTCGCGGTGTTTTGCATTCGTCCTCTTTGCGCTCGGACGCATTGTAAATCCCGAATACTCATTCCTTCAGAGAAGGAGCCTTTGTTGGTGTATCCAGTGCTCACCTTTATTCCGTTAATAGTGAGACGTGGCGGAGAATAAACTTCGTTTTCATTGTTGAGAATTTATAGCATTGTATAAATTAGATGCGGATTCTCTTTTGGAGGAACCTCGCTTCTCAAATTGGATTTTAGATTGAGCGAGAGAGGAGGAAAAAGAATGGAATCTTTCAAGGCGAGGCGTACATTTAGGCGAGTTTGTTTTGTTCGTTTTACGGCTTAAATAAAAGAAGCTGCTTCTGTTGCTTTCGTCCTCCAGACTTCACCCGTGGGATTGTCTTAAATTTGTATTTATCCCCCATTTTCATTTTGAATTTATTTTGCCCTCTCTCGTTCAATATAAAAGACGAGGAACGAATTTTACCGGAATTCAAAGAAAACAGATGGATTAAAATGTATATATTTTTATTTTTACATCTTTTTTAAACCATGAAAAGGCACCGATACTAATTAAAGTAAGAATATTTACAATACTGAATTGCTGGTTTCGTGTTTTTTTGTGTGAAATATATCAGATTTATTTTGTGAGTAAGCAGAGGTTAAATAAGAAATACCTTTTCAATAAAATTAATGGCATATATGTTAGAGGAATAAAATAACATGCAATAATTTTTTATTGTTGTTGCAGTCTTTTTTTAAAATAAATATTTTTTTATATGGCGCAATGGCCAGTGGCTAGCGCTCTGGCTCACGGTGTCATAGATTTCAGGTTTGTGCTCCAAAGATTCCATGGATGTTTGTAGTGGTTCAGAATCCAGTTTTTTTCCCTAGGTCCCGGTCCACTATGACTGTAAAGCGTTGTGCTGACAACCCTACTACGTAAAAATAATGCATCTCCTGTCTCGAAATCTGCCAGTAGGCAGACGGCCGTGGCCTACCATGGGACTGTTACTCCACTGGTGCTGATGATGATTTACTGAGAATTCGTCTTCATTTCCCCACTTCATTTTGGAGTCCACTTTATTTCCTCCCCACCGTCGCATACAATGTTCAGCTGGGGTCTGCTGAACCAAAACCACGTATTGCTATCACAATTTTGAACAATCCCTTCTAGAAATGTTTGGTATCTGGGAGATTGATATTCTTTTTCTTCCTCCATCTTCGAGCACAATGAAGGATTTTTCCAGCTTATAAATTTATCGTGCTTATTCCTGCTATAAACATGGGAACTTTCGGTTCAGCTAAGTTTGTCAGATTTCGAACATCTAGAATTATATTTGTTTAATACTAAATATAACTTAGTGAGCATTTCCATTACATCACTCTAATGCGAAATCAACGTTACCGAATCAGATTAGAGATCGAGATTAATTGATAGTAGTGATTAGTTCATTTTACTTCTCAGTCATTTCAAATAGCTAATTTGATTTGTCAAAGTCGAAATAGCGTTGCAAATGAAAATACATCTTTAAGCATGGTGACGTTTTTACCTCCCAAAACAATCCCCAAACTAGAAAATTTTACATAAAATTTCTCTTACCGTTGTAGTTTAACGAGTCATAGAATTGAGATATCCAAAAGGACGGGCTGTAGTTAGTCAATTAAAATAAATATTTATAATTACAATGAATGACGATGCGACACAAAAATAACAGAAATACAAACACAAAAAACCCATATCAACCACGGATGACTGCCAACAACAAAGTTCTAAAGTCCGGCGAGAAAAATTCTGACACCGAAGTATGGTTACAGTTAAGTTGAATGGTAAAGAGTTCACGTGGTAAATAATTCCAAAAGTTCTAGATAGACAGCAATTTTGACAACGTTATTATTAGAGAGTACTGTGAAGTTTGAGATCCACAGGAAGGTATGATCGATTCAAAATACGTCTAAACAGATATTTAGAATAAGGGAAAAAAAGTTTATCACGGATACGATGCCATTAGGATCACGATGCCATTTTCACTTGTTATTAAGATGCAAAGATAAAATTTGAATATAAATCTATGTAATTCAAATAAAGACTTTGAAATTTAGTTCCATAATAAGTAAGCGCTAATGAGCACGATGTCATTTTCTCTCATTAAGATGGTGTAACATCGGTGGACCTCGCATTCTATTCATATATATGTCTTGAGCAATCCATTGAAGGGGATGTGGGAAGGACACTGCTTTCCAAAGACGACTTTTAATAATAACTGTCTCACAATTGCGTATCGTATGGTAGAAAACCCAGAGTATTCCTATAATACAACTTGAATGTTAATGAGAGGAACTTGAAACCTCAATTCACAAACACCATCTGGTCTTTGTGTCTAATTAAAAACTGAAACTCTCTATATAATATATTGAATTTTATCAGTATATTTAATGGTTAACACCGAAATTATTTTCCTGCCAATCCAAAGTATAATGTATATACAAGGTGATTATAATAAAAACTATCTGGATATGATTCCCTAGATCTCATAACATTCACAGAAATTGAAATTTTGGTTTCAGGTATTTCGAAGTATGTGCTTAAGAATCATACTAAAAACATCAGTTAAACTCTAGTTACGATTGCAGTGACACGATTTGGAAATCTTCACATTATTGGAATGTGTTCTTCATAGCGAAAAACCATAAATAGCGTTGTAGCACGAAAATCCTCGCACTAAGCAGACTAAGAAGAAAAGTGAAAATAGCCAATAAGGGCAGAGAAGCAACAAAAATCAAAGCATTTTATTGTGTTTCACAAATTTTCCACACGAACTCCTTCACATAGGATGACATTTTGCATGCGGTAGGTGTATAGCATTGAAGCACATATCATGACAGAAGGAATCTGTGGAATCTAACGTCTGATGGCCTCTTTCAAATCAGAAGCAGTTTGCAGATTACAGGCATACATTTTACATTTCAGTTATCCTCACAGCCAGAAATCCATTGAAGTGAGATCAGGGAACCTTGGCGGCCACAGAAATAATAAATGCAGGAAATAATTCTGTCACCAAACTGTTGTGTAAAGAAACGTTTGATAGAAGACCTCGCAAATAGCAAAGCCCCTCTTGCATCCACACAACGTCAGATAGAACATTTCATTGTAGGGATATCTGAAATCTGAAGTGTATGCATTTAATTCACAAACTACATCTGATTTGAAAGATGCAATCAGACATTGAGTTCAACAAATTCTCTTGTCATGGTACGTGCTTCAGTGCTATTCACCATCTGTCGCATGCAAAGTGTCATAATGTTTGAGGTAGTTCGCATGGAAAATATATGAAACACATTAAAATTTTAATCTGCTTATGGTTTTTTGCTACGAAGATCACATTTAAATAAAGAAAGTAAGTGATACCAATTGAAATTTTCGAAATCGTGTCACTGTAATCTTAATTATTAGAGTTTAACTGTTGTTTTTCATATGATTCTTGGGTGTACACCTCAAATACCTTAAACCAAAATTTCATTCAGTTTCTGTGAATGATACGATAACATGGGCTCCGATAGCATTTTTTATAATCATTCTGTATATAAAGGACGTTAAGATTGTTCTAGTATGCTATTTTTATAGCGTGTTAACGGTTTTAGTAAAAAAATGTTAAATTTGCCTGTAAATACAAAATTTTGAATAGATTATGGATTATATAGTAAACCATTTTAATACTCTCTTGTTTCTATGCAATTACTTAGCTAAAAATAGACTTCAAATAGTTTTTTTTTTTAAACTTGGTTCAAACTTTATTAGATATGTTTAAAACTGTTTACCCATCGCCTTTAAGATTAAAAAAAATATAAAAAGACTTTTGTAGTTTAAAAGCTTATCCCTGTACGATTTGAGAACAAGTGAAATAAAACCCTTATCTATTATTTTGAAAAGTAAAAATCATTAATCTTTTTTTTTAATTGCCATTTTGTAATCCTTTTTCCCCTTAAAGACAAAAATTAAACCGCGAAAGATTTAACAGACTAATAATTGTGGTAATTGGTTCGTCCTTTGAGCAATTTCTTTAGTCTGGAAAACACCTTCCTATTTAATGACAAAAAAATCCTATTATGTGGATTATTTTCATTTTATATCTCACATATCTGGTAGCTCTCATATTTTTTTTTCTTCAAACCAGTGGTAACACTCTTTTAGCAATTAATTGAGTAGAATTAGAAAAGGAAAAATAATTTTCAGTTATATACTTTTTAAAGGTCCTTTTATAAAAGAAAAACCTGTATTAAATCTTTGAAGAATATTTTAATAATTTGCCCTGCTAATGAAAATCAATATTCTCATAAAGTAAAATGAAAACTAATGCAGTTATATCATTTTTTTTTTCTAAAAACCTCATTTTTTAATTTGGTAGTAGTATGTAGTGCAGAATAGCAGAATAGTGCAGTATTTAGTGCAGAATAGTATAATAGTGCAGTTTGTAGTAATTTAGAAGTATGTAGTGCAATGAATATTCGATTAAATAACAAAAAGAAACCACGCGATCTAATTATTTAACGAATGTTACATAATATGAAATAAAACATTGTCGTTTTTCTTTCGAATTTCGGATATTTTGACCTGAGGAGTTTTTTTATTAGAATATCCAATAGATAGCAGATTATTCTGCGTTACTCTGGGATAGTTTTGCCATTCAAATAATGGATTTATCGCTGAAGCGCTTGCCAAATTTTATCTTCCGAAACTTAATTACCTAACATATTATCTTTCTTATATTATATCACATGACATATTATATCCCACTATATCATATGTTTGTGATCGCATCGCATAGTTATGCGATCACATAACATATTATAATTCGCGGGAACCAATGATGATTTGTTTTTTTAATAATTTTTCGTTCGCTCAAACATGTTCATCGAAGCTCATTCACATCTTAAACTTTTTATATGAGTAGCAAGACTGATTCGTTTCACGTTGAAGATAACGAAATAAGCCTGTGTAATAAGGTATTTACGAGGTGCATGTCACACTGAACCTATATTTTATCTCAATTATGAACAAATTACTCCAGATATGACATCTGGATGGTTAGCTCCAACTCCTCTTCTATCCTCCTCTAGACTACTAGAAGTCTATTGCGGCTTATGGATTTATTGTGCTACTTTCTACACAGACTCGTAAGCTTCAATTTTGGTTCTGCTTGTTTGATTTCTTATCAAACTCACATACTCATCTCCATATAATAGATAAAAAATTATTATTTTCTTCATTTATAACTATCGATTTGATAAACAAGGTTTCCTCTTATGGTTCAAGGTTTCCTCTTACTGTTTATTACGATAGAGGAAATAAATAGATTAGCTTTGAACAATTTATCTTTAAACAAAAGAATTAATTAAATTACAAAATATCATATAATCAAATTTTCGAATATAAGGCACATTATTAAGTCATTCGCCACTAGGAAAGTGGCTGAGTAATAAACTAGGCATTACCCAGGGAGACCTGATTTACTGCTCAAATGTATTTCTACCTCGATTTTATACGAAACACCCTTAAGATTTCCTTCTCGGAAGTTCACATTCATCTCCTTGAGCATATTCCTGCCTAAAGATTTAACATTCTTATCTGTTGCATAAATATACTTTTTTAAGAATTGAATATCATGTAATTCGATAGACTAGTTATGTCTCAAATTGTGTTGTTTCCAAATGATGTCAATTTGAACTGAGAATATCCGATACGGAACAACTTCAGCGTTATTCAAGGAACACAAGTTTATTACATTGCATTTACTTTGAGCTGACGCAATTTGGATGAAATTCGCTCAGGATTGTATCTTAGAGGATACGAAAGAAATGAACCTCTGTATATTGATGTAAACAGATGTATATTGAGGTGAATCTTCGTATATTGAGGTGAACCTCTGGATATTGAGGTGAATCTTCGTATATTGAGGGGAAACTCTGTATATTGAGGTGAACTTCTGTATATTGAGGTGAACAGGTGTATATTGAAGTGAATTTTCGTATATTGAGGTGTGCAGTGATGCTTCATTCATGTTATTTAAACAAAACCTAATGAATGTTCAACCCAAACACCTCCGTCAAACCAACTAGACTCTCTCCTCTCATCCAGTGTCCCGTCTGTAGTAGAGTTCACTCTCACCAAACCGTTTCTCCTCAATAAACATATTTCACATTAAAAGAATGACTTCTTACCGGAAATGTCTATGGAAGTACCAATTTTGGAGTACATGTGTGATCTTAAATAATACAAAACTATTCACATCTTGCTTAATGTAAAATTTAGTTCAAGTATATTTGCATCCAATTTATGAATATTAAAAATTAGAATTAAACAAAGGTTAGAAAGTTCATTAAATTAAATTGAGATACAAATTTGAAATTTAGGGAAAACAGTTTTCGAAACAAAATAACTAAAGGTAAAAATAAACAAGGTTAGTGAAATTGAAATATGGTTCCCCTTGAACAATTTTGGTGTTATCAAATTAGCATGTTGAAGGTATTTAACCTGGCTATCACTGGATGGTACCCTTACCTGACTGTTACAATTTAAAAAAATTGAAAACTATTGATTATTAAATTTAAAACTTAATTGCTTACCTTCTCTGCAGCATTTAGCAAACGTTGGCGTCTTATGACAGTAACTGCTGGGTGGACAGTATCTAGAAGGATCGTCTTCTCCGCAGACATACTCTCTGCCCGTGAGAGGATTCACAAGCGGCATCTCACCATCACAGGGGATGTCCTTGAATTCTGCTAAAAGAAGGCACAATGTAATTCTGTTCATAACAATAGCACATTTTCGAATATCGATATAAAGTCATTTTCCACTAGACATACAAAAGATTTCGAGTCTCACTATGGTGAAATTGATACCATAGAATAATAATAAAATCACAGGGGATGTCCTTGAATTCTGCAAAAAGAAGGCACAATGTAATTCTGTTCATAACAATAGCACATTTACGAATATCGATATAAAGTCATTTTCCACTAGACATACAAAAGATTTCGAGTCTCACTATGGTGAAATGGATACCATAGAATAATAATAAAATAGAGGGAGGATAGGGGTTGTCAATTGGAGGTTAAATAACTGTCACGCGACGATAAATCGTCACATGTCTTTGACAACCAGCTTGTTCACTCTGCCATTGATTTGTACAGGATTGGTCAGTTTGTTTAAAATATGTGGTAAACGCTTTGCAATATTTGGTAATTATCTGTATTGTTACAGGGAAGCAAAAAAAAGTACACTGTATTACGTAATTATCTGTATTGTTACAGGGAAGCAAAAAAAAGTACACTGTATTACAACGATTTTCAAAAAGAATATTACTATATTTTACAGCTGTAAATAAATGTAGATTTAATTTTTCAAAATATTTGTCCGTTTTATTTTGTTAATAAATAAAATTATTTATGGTATTTTGCACAAGTTAAAGAAAGATCAAACTGCGTTGATACATTTATTATTATACTCTCAGTAATAAATATTACACCTTAATTTGCATAATTGATGAAGTATACTTTATTGTTTCTTTATTTTTATAAGGTAGAATGCATTTGCTTATTTAAATTGTATATTATTTATTAACAGTATATTATTTTTTATCGAAAAAAATATACGATTTTTTTATATATTTAAGTTTAACATTAACATTAACAGTATTAAGTTATTTAAGTTAAATAATTTTGATTCAAAATTTGTATCAAATGAGCAATATTTAATTTTTTTATCCCATTTAATACTATTCAATTCAGGAAAAAGACACCAAGTGGCGATAAAGCGCCAATTTCTAACATGGAAATAATGCTAGATATTAGCTTCAACTTTTTTCCGAATGGGAAGACGCTTTTTATTTTATTACTATTCTATGGTTACTACATTACATCCGCCCTTTGAATTCAAAACTTTTTTCGAAATCGACTTACTTGTAGAATCATTTTTATTTTATATACTACACTAACTATTATAACAATTTCTATTATGCCTATTTTTATTGTCTCTCTCTCTTTCTCTCTCTCTCTCTCTCTCTCTCTATATATATATATATAATATTTGTAATACAATGGAAAGATAAAGTAATACGTTAAAAATTTCATCATGATGATTTTCGAAATCTGTTGAGTGGAGATGCTTCATTAGATTCGAAAACTGTATTTATTAGATCAATTTTGAATGCTATAATTCGAGATTATTGTTCACATTCACCACAAATTCTACTCCTTTTTTTTAATGATTACCGATCAAATTCATACATTGATTAACTCAATTGCTAAAATTGCGTTTTTAAAATTTACCAGTGGTTAACGGTTTGTATTTAATTTTTCGATTAATTCTAATAAAAATGATAAAATATATATAAATTGGATGTCTGATAAATAATATCTGACAATTTATTTTACAAAACTATTTAAGTATGGGAAAAAAAGCATTATTGCATAATATATAATGTAAGTACATTTTTACTATCAAAATGTTTTTAATGGTTCTCCAATTACACGACTCGATAGAATGTGTGAAATTACTACTGTGCCCAAAAAGTAAAACCCATTATTCTTTTTTCAAAAACTCTTTATTTATTAAAACTCTCTTAACTAATCTTTTAAAGTAGTCCATAATAAATTAAAAGAAATAAAACTGAATATAATATTTTCTTAAAATAGAGCAGTATTGTGTTTAACCCTTTATTCTTTCCTCAAAGATATGGTCCGCAAGAAAAATATTTCTGTTATAAAATAATCATATTACGAAATAATAAATTTATCACACAATATTATTTTTTTTTAATAATAATATTAAATTTAAAATCACTGCAAGAACTAGAGGATCACTTTTAATGTGTTCCACAGTCACCTTTGGATGGTTCTTTTCGTTGAGTTAAAGGAAATACTATTGTGCCCAAAAAGTAAAACCAATTTTTTTTTTCAAAAAACTTTTTATTTATTCTTCCAAATTTATTTCATCGCCTTCAAAGTATTCCCCACCGGACACAATGCATTTATGCCAACATTTTTTCCAATCCTCAATGCATGGTGAAAAGTCATCGGCGAGCTTGGTCTTCAAAGCGTACGACGACTCATGTTGAATCTCTTCAATTGGTGGTCTTTTGAGTTTAGGAAATATCCAGAAATCGCACGGTGATAAGTCAGAGGAATACAAGGGTTGTGGAACGATATGGGTTTCATTTTTGGTGAAAACGTCCCGAAGAATCAACGCAGTGGGAGCTGGCGTTCAGTGTTTTCGGTACCAATCGATATTTGATGTGTTTGAGGTCCAAAATGGAATTGAACGATCCTTTTGAAATTCCAACATCATCAGCAAGGTTTCTAATTGTAAATCGACGGTTTGCAAACACCATATTTTTACTTTTTGGACGTGAGCTCCGTCGGTTGAGGTGGATGGTCGACCAAAAGGCTCTTCGTCTTCAACACGTTCTCTGCCTTCTTTGAACTGTTTATACCCTTCTAAATATTTATTTCCGATATAGGAATGCTCACCAAATGCCTTCTGCAACATTCTATACGTTGCCGCAAACAAAATTAATGCAAGTTCTTTGCCCAATTAATTTAGATATTTCAAAAATCGCCGGAATCAGTTTTAGCGTCTCACAAAGCCAAGCGCAACTCAAACACTAATGAATATTTTGACCTAAAAAAGGACCTAAAAATAAAAATAAAAATTGAAATTCCATCAGCCCCACGAATTTTAATTTGAAAATTGGTCTTACTTTTTGGACACAGTATTAGAACGGAGAGGAGTATACAGATGTTAGTAGTTCTCCAATTATGAAGAGTGGCGGCCTGGCCTGTGGCCAAGTGGCTAGCGCTCTGGTCTTTGGTATCCCAGGTTTCAGGTTCGAATCCTGGAGGTGGCATGGATGTTTCGGAATCCTCGTTAAACTGTAGCCCAAAAGAGTGCATAAGATGACCGTAGAGCGACAAACCAAACCAATTATGAAGACGCACGAATGAAAGTTTTGTAAGGGACTGGGGTAAAAAGTATTAATCTAGGATAATTAATAACTAGTTTTCACACTATGGGCACGCAAGAAAAAGGGAAATATTTGCAAACATGCGATTAGAAATATATTGTGAGGATAAATATTAAAGATTTGCACACTGTAGGGTACCATTATCGGAAGAAAGAAGAGTACATAAGCATTTATTGAAGGTAAATATTAGTGATCCCCAACTGTAATAAATGGCGTGAGAGTATTGGAAAGAAGGATAGTATATAAGTATTTATCTAGAAAAAAATATTAGTGGTTCGAAAACTTTCAGATCACCAAAAAAAGGAGTGAAATTATTAGAAGCATTTTTTAAGGATTAATATTAACGGTCCCCAAATTTGGAAACTCAATAGAAGATTTGAAATTATTCAAAGGTATTTGAATTTACAAGTATTTATTAAGGCTAAAGATTACTTTACAAAAACTGTAGAGCTTCAAGAAAAGGGGAACAAAGAAAGGTATGGAGGTATTTGAAGAGAGACAGTCTAGAACAGGAGTGGCCAACCCAAATGAACTTGCGGGCAGATTTGGAAATGCATCATAACACCACGGGCAACATATACATTATATATCCCCATATTAGATTTAGACGGACTATAGACATTTTTTTGGAGTGAAGAATTGAAACATATTTCGTTATTATTTTAGTGTTTACTATTATTCTTACAAGTAACCATAGATAATATAATAATAATGATACTAAACTCACGTTGTAAAGTAATATATAACACTAAAAAGGAAATTTAAAAAATATATAAATATAAACGAAATAAAAAAAAAAGAAATCATTAAAAATTTTATCCACTCTTTCACTTAGCTTTTGCAAATCGATCTCAATTTGGATATTTGCACATCGTAATGGGTGTTGCAGGTTAGGTGTCCATTATGTTTGTGCTAGTTTTGTTTTGGTCAATTTCATTTAAAAAAAGTATGATTCGTAGGTATAAGTTGAACCAAAAGCGCTAACAACTTGAACTAAGAACCTGGTTTGCTCTGCTATCAACAACTAACTGTCCGTATCTAGGGATGATCACTGCGTCACTAAGGTCACTTAAAAGTGAAACATAGAACCTGTTATATTAGATGTTTCAAGATGCGCGCGCATCATGAGTTCGCAGAATATAATTTAATTATTCTGCGAACTCATAACTGTAAACTCATCAATAAAACAGGCAATATCTGTCATATATTTGCAAGAATATTATTTTAAAGTCAAAGTAAATTTTTTCTCATAATTTCGAGAGTTAATTTTTGAATATATGGATGCACACTTATTGTATTTTTTTTTAATACATTGGTTTTCACTACTTTGGTCATTATAAAATAAATATATCTTGTAAAAGCGTGATAAATCTTGCTGACCAGAAAAATATTGAAGGCTGGCCGCGGTTTGACCACCCCTAGTATAGAATATTTAATGAGGATAAATAATATTGGTTCTCAAACAGTGATGGCCAGAGAAATGGCTTAAAAGTATTGGACGAAAGGGTATATATTTAAGCATTACTGAAAAGGATGTGGATTCATTAAAAGCATTTATTTGACAATATTCTTAAATTGTAAGCATGACTGAAAAAAATGATATTTACAAATACAAATGTATAACAAATATTATTAATACAAATTTTTTAAATTACAAAATAATTAAAATAAATAAATTAATAAAGAAAACTGAAGAAAATAAATGACAGTTCTTCCTTTTACTAAAGAGGAACTAAGTGGTAAAATGTTTTAGAGCTCACCTTCACACAACGCTGTAGGTAGAATGAAGATCTGAACTTGCTGCCTACATGACTCCTCTCTCAAGGTGCAGTCATTGTCGTGTATAATGTTATCTGATCCACAGACGGGTTTCCGACTTTCGGGACAATCGAAGTTGCAAACGCACTGGGGCAATCCATTCAAGTCGTATTCGCACACAGAACCAAACTGGCAGTTTTTTTCCTGGCAGCCTTTACCGCCTGATCCCATGTCTATGGAAAAATAAAGGCAAAGGAAAGAATTATGGAAACATATACCATTGTTTTCAAAATAGCTCCAAAATGCTCTTGTTTCTCATACCATTGATTTAACTTACCACAAGGGAATTGATTATCCTCATATTTAAAATACATACATTTTGTGTACAAGAACAGTGCACAAGAATTAGATATATTTTAAGCAATGTCGTTAAGGGTTTTTTAAATGTTAAAATAATCCTAGATTTGTTAAAGTCATTTAACAGTATATACTAGTAAAATTTTATAATAAACGTTAGTAAAATATTTATATATTTTTTCATGCGTACAAATAAAATAAAAAAAAGTTATTGAACGCAGTAAATATTTTTGTGAATTTTTGCAATTTCTGTTTTGTTTTTTGTTTTCAAATCTTTGATTTCCATTGGAGTAACTGCAAACTCCAACTTTAATGAAAGAAAAAAAATGTTTTGGATGGCATTTTTTCTCGCACCAGATCTTACGAAATATTTTTTGCAATTTTTAATTAAAGTATTTAGTCTTTTATGACCGAAGGAATAGCGCTCTGACGCTCGGTGCCGGCCGTGCCATGGATGTCTTTAGTGGTTCGGAATCCACTTTAAGCCGTAGTCGTAGGACGGACAACCCTACCCCGTAAAAAGTCAGTATCACGGAGGCAAGTCAAACTTCTACCTACGGCAGCTCCATCACAACAAAAGTTGTCTTCTCTTTCCCTCCTTCCATGAGACCGCATGTGTTCTTGGACTTGGTCTAGATTTTGCTGTCTACCAAGTCGGATAAGAAACAACAACAGTTTTTGTTAGGAATGAAACTGTGATAATACAAAAAGCATTTGCATCCAAACAATAATAAATATGTTTTTTTTCACCTTCGTCGTTTTCTGTGAGTCAAATTCATAAACATAATCTTCAATAAACTTATGTGGTACGAACCATTAATAAGATTCAATTATCGTGTTTGAAAAAGCAAAAAAGAATTTGAAAATCGGAGTTTTAACAAATGTAATACTACTATATGGGGCTTGATGGTCCAGAGACTAGGGCTCTCGGTGTCACAGGTTTCAGGTTCGAGTCCCGGCTATACCATGTGTTTTCGTAATGTTTCAGAAACCACTTTAAACCATAAGTTCCGGTCTATATACACTGCAAAACACCACTTCACTGTGTCTAGAGCTGAGTTGCCCCTTTACATGTCGAGAATGATGTAGGTGAGAAGAAGTCTGATTAGGCTCTGAAATGCTCTACGATCATATGAGACGGGACCTACGGCTTGAAGTGGATTCCGAAAGTACGAAAAACATGTATTGCAGCGCCGGGTCTCGAATTTGAAGCCTGTGGTACCAAGCGCCAGAGCGCTAGACACTCGGCCATCAGGCACCTCAGGTGTAATATGACTGTACAGTGTTTGGCGTAAGGCTGGCAATCCTACCCTGAAACAAAAGTATATCCTGTCTCAAAATATGGCAGTGGGCAGACGTCCTTGACCCACCATAGGGATGCTGCGCCAATGAAGAATTAGACGTATATTAGTATTTAAACAACAATAAATAAATTTAATAATGATAAATATATAAATTCTGTCTTCTATAATGACTATTTCAGAGTAAGAGTTTATTAAATTTAAAGTAATAAAAAGTATAAATATTTTTATAGTTACGGTAAATTACAAAGACGAAGGCATTTAGATAAATTTTAAATAAATGACATAATTTGTTTCATATTAATTGCTGCTAATTTCATTGCTAATATTAGAAATTTAAGTATTATGCCAACCTATCATAAATGTCATTTATATTTACAATACATTTTGCAATAAATTTTATTTATCCTGGGGCCCAATTGATTAGCAATTTAATAATAAGTGTAAGTATTAAATGTCACTTCAGAATATAAATACAATATATATCTCAACTGATGTACAAATAACAGTGGGAATTATTCTTCAACTTATTTAAACGAGAAATATAAACAAATTAATAACAATAAGTACAGAAAATGAAAATTCTCTGATATGTTGAGACACATATTTCAAAGCAAACATTAAATGAATATGCTACATACTTTCCTACTACATTAATAAAAGGCTGTCAGTAAAATTTTACGCTTTTAACTTTCTAATCATTTCTGTCAAGAGTGTGTTATTTCCCTTTATATTCACATACTTTAATTACTTTAATTCAATTTAATTTTTAATTGAGACCATACACAAGAAGTCGATCTACATGAAATGAGAGATATTTCTTGAACTGTAAAAAAAATAAAGATACTTTTATGAAACTACATTCCTTTTATCAATGATTTAAATAGACATAACATATTATTATAAAATTACTTATAAATTAAGTTAATATGAAATATTTTAATAAAGGCATATTTGTTAGAATTCATTAAACAGATTATCAATTAAAACATCAATTTTCAAATTGTGAGTTATGTGATATAAGTACTTTAAATGGAAGAGATAATTCATCAAATATTATATGGAAGATTTTTGATTGAATAATTATTTTCTTCTTCCTATTGGCGTGACAGGTCCCTGGTACCCTGGTAAATGGCACTAGGCCTACTGGCAGATTTCTAGAAAGTAGATAATTCTTTTTACGGGGTAAAGTTGCAGGCCCTAAACCCAAAGCTGCTCTGCGGTTATATTAGACTGGGACCTACTGTTTAAAGTGGATTCCGAACCACTACAAACATCCATGGCTACGCTGGAACTCAAACCCGAAACCTGTAGCACCAAGCGACAGAGGCACAAGGTGCTCCGTCATCAGACCCCTTAGTAAAAGGACGTCCCCTATTTCACTGAACCCAATAGAAAGACTTTCTAGCTTATGAATTTATTTTATCTAATCAACATCATTATCATCACCATCATTGCCTCAACAGCCTCATGATGGGCCAAGACCATCTATCTACTGGCAGATTTTGAGGCGAGAGATTTATTACGTACTATCTACATTATATTTTCTCAGTAAATGAAAAAAACACTCTTTAATCTCATATTGTAAAATATAAATTCTATATTTTTACACAGTTTATTTAATATAAAGTAAAAGTCAAATGAAATACATGCGACATCAAAATTCAGTTTCCTTTTTTTAACATAAATTCAACATAGAAAAATAACAATGCACTTGTAATGTGTATGAGACAAAAATATTTATAATAAATATTTAATCACAGTACATGGATTTCCATGTTCAAATGTGTGTAATAAATCTGGAATTTATTACTCACATTTGAACATGTTTAATAAATATTTTGGTTAAAATAATAAAAATGGCAAAAAAAGTTTCAGATTTTTTAATAAATGAAAAAACAATCTTTATTTATTCCATATTGTAAAATATCAATGCAAAATTTTTATGCAGTTCATTTAATATAAACTAAAAACTAAATAAAATAAATGCAAAATCAAAATTCAGTTTCCTTTTTTAACTTAAATTCAGCATAAAAAAATAACAACGTACTTCTACTCACTCATATATTTTAAATGTAAATAAAAAATCCGAAACAAATTCGTAAGAAATCCCATAACACAATTTGGATGATATAAATTATTCGTACAAGAACGGAGAGCATTCGTTTTATATTTAGTGCAAAGCGAAAATATATGTAAGGCGTTTCGAAAAAGAAAAAAACAAAATTTATTTTCTGAATTTTATACAGCCACCTAAAGGTTAAATGAGATTGCCTTTCGACCAGAACTGAGAATTATTCAGAAACTCCACTCACTCGGTAATTTTGTTCGTGTTTCCTCTACCCTATCTCAGTTTCTAGGCGGGCAAAATCTGCCAGACCGCATGAATGTTTCATAAACGAAATTTGACGCGAACAACAATTCTCGCTTCTATTTCTCCGATTCATTCATTCTTCTATTCATTTTTTTTGTAAAGCAGCAGGTGCAGTAATGAAGTATGAAATGTAAAAATTTACGGAAAAAAAAGAATCCAAAAAATATTGAAAATGTTTGTTTCAACTTGAATTTTTTGTGGTGAAATATTTCTTCAATAAATCCCGAGGGACGACGCGTTTTAGAAACAAAATGCCATAATTCGCCTATTTCTGTTATCTTTTTTAACACCTAGTTCCAAACAAAGAAAAGAATTGAGTAAGCACTTATAATACAATTTTTTTTTCTGAACAGTAAATCATGATTTTGTATGATTTTATCGATGTTAAATATGACCTAAAGCAAGCAAGAATTTTAAGGGGCCATATAAAAATCCGCACATTTTTTTCCCTGAGCTGAATAAGTTTTAATCCAAGTCTGGAAAATTCTTTAATTTATAATATATTCTCCTCCTTATTTTCTTATATCTCCTTCTTTTGACGGGGTAGTGTCAAAAGAAAACAGGCTCAAGTATGATTAAATATTTCTTTATAAATAATTTTTGTCTCACACACCTTGAAAAACTACCAAAAAACAAGTAAAACTCATTAAAAAAATTTTAAAACATTTAATATTCATTTTAACTTTTATTACATGTATATAATTATCAAATACATTGTAAGAAAATTCAATTTTCTGTAATAAAAAACTCAAAAATTAACTCATGAATTTTTATTCAATTCATAAGAAAGTACTTGTAGGCAAGAAACACAATAAAAAATCCCTGAATTTAGGCGTCTATTTTTTTTAAAATGATAATAATAATAATTTTAATAAAAATATTTTGAAAATAATAAATATTTCAAAATAAAATAATAAATAAAAATCCTTTGTTTATTTCAGTTAAAAAAATAGTAAAATTTGCATTGAATAAAGATTATTTAGATTAAAATTTATTCATCCTTGGAAAAAAACTTTGCAGATTTTTATATAGTGCCTTAGGAATCTTGGGAGTTATATTCGACAGCAATAAAATCATACAAAATCTCGATTTACTGTTCAGAAAAAAAAATTGTATTTTAAGTGCTTACTCAATTCTTTTCTTTGTTTGGCACTAGGTGTTAAAAAAAAGATACAGAAATAGACGATTTACGGGATTTTGTTTTTAAATCGCTTCGTCCCTCGGGATTTATTGAAGAAATATTTCACCGCATAAAATACGAGTTGAAACAAGCATTTCCAATATTTTGTCGATTCTTTTCTTTCTTTTTTTGTTTAAATTTTTACATTTCATACTTCATTATTGCACCTGCTGCTTAAAAAAAAATGGCGTTAAAAATCGGAGAAATAGAAGCGAGAATTGCTGTTCGCGTCAAATTTCGTTTATGAAACATTCATGCGGTCTGGCATATTTTTGCTAGCATAGAAACTGAGATAGGGTAGAGGAAACACGAACAACATTACCGAGTAGGGGAGTGGAGTTTCTGAATAATTCTCAGTTCTGGTCGAAAGGCAATCTCATTTAACCTGCAGGTGGCTGTAGAAAATTCAGAAAATAAATTTCGTTTTTTTCTTTCTCGAAACGTCTTCATATTTTCGTTTTGCACTAAATATAAAACGAATGCTCTCCGTTCTTGTACGAATAATTTATATCGTCCAAATTGCGTTATGGAATTTTTTACGAACATTCGGGATTTATTTATTTTTTATTTATTTACATTTGAAATATGTGTGTGGGTAGAAGTACATTTTTATTTTTTATGCTGAATTTAAGTTATAGAAAGTAAACTGAATTTTGATGTTGCATTTATTTGATTTAGTTTTTAGTTTATATTAAATATACTGTGTAAAAATATTTAATTGATGTTTTACAATACTCAATAAAGAAAATATATATTTTAGTTAGTGTGAAAATGTAATATAGATATTACTTATTAAAGCAAATATGTGAGTGACTTTGTTTCAAAATTCCTTGTAAATGTATAAATAAACGTTTATTTTTGAAATATCTTTAAAATCTTTAAAAAAATATACATTTTAATAAATGTTTCTAAATGTCTTTATTTATATAAATTTGTCATTATTTGATTAAATAAATATATTTAGTGTCAAATGCTAGATATCAAATTTAAATAAATTTATTTAAATTTGTGAGTTTTTAATTGTTACGCAAAATTCTTTAATTTATAAACATATAACAAATGTTTGAAAAAATAAAATTCCATAAATTATTTTTCTTATTCATTGGCGCAAACGCCTCAAGGTGGGCCATTCTGGTAGATTTCAAGACAGGATATGTTTTCTTCTGACGAGGTAGAGTCAAAAGAAAACACACCCAACTATGATTATATATTTCTTCTTTTTGTCACATACATCATAAAAACTACCAAAAAATAAGATAACCCATTAAGTGAATTTTAAAACATTTAATATTCATCTTAACTTTTATTCCATGAATATTATTATATTATCAAATACATTAAAAAAATCCAATTATATATAATATTTAACTCATGAATCATTACTCAAGTGTTTGAAGGCAAGAAACATAATAATAATTTAAAAATAATAAATATTTTTTAAAAAAATAATAAATTAAAAATCCTTTGTTCACTTCAGTAAAAGAAAAATTGTATCATTTACACTGTTAAAGAAAAATACATCTATAAATAAATATACATCTTTTGTATATTTATTATAAAAATTATGCATTATATATAGAAATACTTAATAAATAATAGGTAACTAATAATTACATTATATAAATACATAAATACATCATTTGTTAAAGAAAATAGTAAAACTTACATTGGATAAACATTATTTCGATTAAAACGTATTCAGATCAGGATAAAACAAACCAGGCTGATTTTTATTTGGTCTCTTAAAAATCTTGCGAGCATTAGGTTATATATTCAGCGCCGATAAAATCATACAAAATCACGATTTACTGTTGAGAAAAAAAATTGTATTTTAAGTACTTACTCAATTCTTTTCTTTGTTTGGCACTAGGCGTTAAAAAAAAAAAAAAAAAAAAACAGAAATAAGCGATTTATGGTATTTTGTTTTTAAATCACGTTGTCCCTCGGGATTTATTGAAGAAAGATTTCCCCGCATAAAATTCAAGTTGAAACAAGCATTTACAATATTTTTTCGAGTCTTTTCTTTCTTTTTTGTTTAAATTTTTACATCTCATACTTCATTACTGCACCTGCTGCTTTACAAAAAAAATGGCGTTAAGAATCGGAGAAATAGAAGCGAGAATTGTTGTTCGCGTCAAATTTCGTTTATGAAACATTCATGCGGTCTGGCTTATTTTTGCTCGCCTAGAAACTGAGATAGGGTAGAGGAAACACGAACAACATTACCGAGTAGGGGAGTGGAGTTTCTGAATAATTCTCAGTTCTGGTTGAAAGGCAATCTCATTTAACCTGCAGGTGGCTGTATAAAATTCAGAAAATAGATTTCGTTTCTTTTCTTTTTCGAAACGCCTTACATATATTTTCGCTTTGCACTAAATATAAAACGAATGCTCTCCGTTCTTTTACGAATAATTTATATCATCCAAATTGTGTTATGGGTTTTCTTACGAATGTTCGTTTTTTTTTTTTTTTTCTTCTGATTTTCTGTTTACATCGGAAATATGTGAGTGGGTAGAAGTACATTGTTATTTTTTATGCTGAATTTAAGTTAAAAAAAGAAAGGAAACTGAATTTTGATGTTGCATTTAGTTGATTTAGCTTTTATTTTATATTAAATATACTGTGTCAAAATTTGAATTGATATTTTACAATATGAAATAAAGGAAGTGTCTTTTTTCATTTACTGAGAAAATGTAATGTACATAGTACGTATTAAAGTACATATTTTATTGGTATTGTTTCTCGTTTGTCTAAAAAAAAAATTATTTCAATAATATTGTTCAATTTTTTTAAAATAAACATTTTAATATATGTTTTTAAATATATTTATGTTTTGACTCATGGCTGAGTGACAACGCTGGCCACTGGTGAGCATTAAGGTGGAAGTAATCATCTGACGTATTTGTTGTAGACTCTGTTTTAAGAAACGAGGAGACTCAATGGCTACTCCAGTCTCGAATTCTTAAATACATGGATACATGAATTTATAAACATGGAATACATGAATTTAAAAACATTAACTGTTAACTTTAATTCATTCCTATTATTCCCTTTTAAATATCATTATTTTGAAGCACCCATTAATTGGTAATATTTCTAAAATATAAGGAACATTGCATTTAAATTGAACAATCACATTTTCTTGGCTTTCAATTATATAATAAGCACTTCCATGTTTAACTTTTACTAAAATTGACGGAATCGTAACGAATTAATATATATTTCAGGTTCAACATAGTTTTGTTATAAATTTATTAATTTTTTCCTTAAAATATCAATATTAAGTATGGATAAATGTTATTTGGATCAAAACTTATTCAGATCATGAAAAACATATCGCGTACATTTTATACGATCCCTTAAGAATCACGCGAGCTTTAGGTTATATTCAACACCGATAAAATCATACAAAATCACGATTTACTGTTCAGAAAAAAAAATTGTATTTTAAGTGTTTACAGAAAATTTTTCTTTGTTTATCACTAGGTGTTAAAAAAAGATAACAGAAATAGGCGATTTATGGCATTTTGTTTTTAAATAGCGTCGTCCCTCGGGATTTATTGAAGAAAGATTTCACCGCATAAAATTCAAGTTGAAACAAGCATTTCCAATATTTTTTCGATTCTTTTTTTATTTTTATAAATTTTTACGTTTCATACTTCATTACTGCACCTGCTGCTTTAAAAAAATGGCGTTAAGAATCGGAGAAATAGAAGCGAGAATTGTTGTTCGCGTCAAATTTCGTTTATGAAACATTCTTGCTGTCTGGCAGATTTTTGCTCGCCTAGAAACTGAGGAAGGGTAGAGGAAACACGAACAAAATTATCAAGTAGGGGAGTGGAGTTTCTGAATAATTCTCAGTTCTGGTCGAAAGGCAATCTCATTTAACCTGCAGATGGCTGTATAAAAATCAGAAAATAAATTTCGTTCCTCTTTTTCGAAACACCTTACATATATTTTTGCTTTGCACTAAATATAAAACGAATGCTCTCCGTTCTTTTACGAATAATTTATATCATCCAAATGTGTTATGGGATTTCTTACGAATATCCAGCTTTTTTCTGATTTTCTATTTATATTTGAAATATGTGAGTGGGTAGAAGAACATTGTTATTTTTTATGCTGAATTTAGATAAAGAAAGTAAACTAAATTTTGATGTCGCTTTTATTTGAATTTACTTTTAGTTAATATCATATAAATTGTGTAAAATATAGAATTGATATTTTACAATACTCAATAAAGAAAGTTTATGTTTTAGTTAGTGTGAAAATGTGACATAGATATTACGTATTAATGCAAATATGTGATTGATTTTGTTTAAAATTTCCTTGTAAATGTATTAATAAACATTTATTTTTAAATATTTTTAAAAATATTTAAAAATATACATTTCAATAAAGGATTCTAAAGGTTTTTATTTATATAAATTTGCCTTAATTTAAATAAATAAATAAATATATATATATATTTTTTAATATTTAATTTTTAATTATATACCTAATTCTTGAATTTATAAAAATACAACAACTGTTTGAATATGCATTTTTGTTTCTCCTTCTTATTTAGCGCAACAGCACCATGGTGGAACAGGCCCGTATGCTGACTGGCAGATTTCGAGACAGGAGATGTTGTCTTTTGACAGGGTAGTGTCAAAGAAAACGCGCCCAACTATGATTAAATATTTTATAAATAATTTTGTCACAAACACCATGAAAAACTATCAAAAAACAAGGAAAATTCATTAAGTAAATTTTAAAACATTTAATATTCATCTTTACTTTTATTCCATGCATAGGATTATCAAATACATTAAAAGCAAATTCAATTATCTATAATAATTAGCTCAAAAATTAACTCATGAATCATTATTCAAATTAAGAGAAAGTATTTGAAGGCACAAAACACACTAAAAAGTTCCTGAATTTAGGCTTCTATTTTTAAAAAAAAATAATAATTTTTATAAAAATATTTTGAAAATAATAAATATTTTTAAATAAAATAATAAAATTAAAAATCCTTTGAACACTGCGGTTAAAAAATAGTTAAATTTACATTGTATAAAGATTATTTGGATAAAAACTTATTCAGCTCAGAAAAAAAAAAATTCTGCAGATTTTTATATAGTCCCTTAAGAATGTTTGCGAGCTTTAGGTTATATTCAACATCGATAAAATCATACAAAATCACGATTTACTCTTCAGAAAAAAAAATTGTATTTTAAGTGCTTACTCAATTCTTTTCTTTGTTTGGCACTAGGTGTTAAAAAAAAAAAAATACAGATTTATGGGATTTTGTTTTTAAATCGCGTCGTCATTCGGGATTTATTGAAGAAAAATTTAACCGCATAAAATTCAAGTTGAAACAAGCATTTCCAATATTTTTTTGATTCCCTTTATTGATATAAATTTTTACATTTCATGTAACTGCTGCTTTACAAAAAAATGGCGCTAAGAATGAGAGAAATAGAAGCGAGAATTGCTGTTCGCGTCAAATTTCGTTTATGAAACATTCATGCGGTCTGGCAGATTTTTGCTCGCCTAGAAACTGAGATAGGGCAGAGGAAACACGAACAAAATTACCGAGTAGGGGAGTGGAGTTTCTGAATAATTCTCGGTTCTGGTCGAAAGGCAATCTCGTTTAACCTTTAGGTGGCTGTATAAAATACAGAAAATAAATTTCGTTCTTCTTTTTCGAAACGCCTTACATATATTTTCGATTTGCACTAAATATAAAACGAATGCTCTCCGTTCTTTTACGAATAATTTATATCATCCAAATTGTGTTATGGGATTTCTTACGAATGTTCGTTATTTTTTTTTTCTTTTCTTCTGATTTTCTATTTACATTGGAAATATGTGAGTGGGTAGAAGTACATTGTTATTTTTTTATGCTGAATTTAAGTTAAAAAAAGAAAGGAAACTGAATTTTGATGTTGCATTTAGTTGATTTAGCTTTTATTTTATATTAAATATACTGTGTCAAAATACTGAATTGATATTTTACAAGTTGGTATAAAGAAGGGTGTTTTTGAAGGGTGAAGAAGAATGATTTATTACTGAGAAAATATAATATAGATAGTAAGTATTAAAGCATATGTATATGATTTATATTGTTTCAAATATCCTTGTAAAGTGTAATAAATCTTTTTTTTTAATATTGTTCAGATTTTCTTTTAAAAATCAGCAGCTTAATAATTTCATCGAGATATACATGTTGTTTAAATTTGTCAGTTTTTAATTATTTTGCAAAATTCTTTAATTTATAAAAATACGACAAATAAACAAGCAATACACTAAAACTATAGCTAAATTTCAATTAATTTCGAGACTTTGGTTATAAAAATTTTCGAAGCTATTAGAAAAGATTAGCAAATTTAATTTTTTAGAAAATTTTAGCAAGAATGTGCCTATCAGTAAATAATGCATAACTTCAGTAATAAGTAACTTCATATTTTGATAAAAATATTGGCTTTTAACATCTGCAGATTGAAGATATATCTTTATTTCTTCTTCATTGGCGCAACAAATCTATGGTGGACCAAGGGGTTTAATTCAATATATATTTATTGATTATAATATTTTAATAGATTGGTAGTTCCAGTCATGACATAAATTTATAAACTAAATGCTTATGTTAAAATTGAATAAAGCACTAATAGAATATGCACTTTATTAATGATTTCATTGTCAAATTTTTAACTTAATGTAAATCATATTGTAAGTTTTTAAATATTTTATAAAACTTTTTAATTAAAACTTTTTTTTTGAGAAATGAAGAAACTTTATTTATGGTGCATGAATTGTAAATAAAAGTTAATTTATATTCATTTCAAAAATATGAAGCATACTTTTCTACTAAAAATACATAATTTACTTTGATTTATTAATTTAATAATTTTGCTTAAATATCAAAGTATTTTCTCAAAATATGTATATCAAAATAAATGATTTTAAGGAAAATCATATTTCCTTGACGAAAAACTGTTTCGTTATCATAATAAAATATCATTGGATAAATTTTTAGCATGAATGTCTTTTTATAATTTAAAATAATGAAAATGTCTAATTCCATCATATAAAATTCTATTAAACATTATTTTTACTTAATTTTAGGGCTTTCCACCAGATATTAAAATATAACGTTGTAGAAAACCAGCCAATCGGGATCTGATCAGGAATCTGGATATCACTCAAAAACATGAGCATCACAGAAATAAGAACAATAAATTGCCCTAAGTGAGGCAGAGAAAGAAACCCAAACACCTCAGAAACTTTAGGGGATGCATGGGTGAGGAGATAATTCGAAGGAGATATTCTTATTTCCTTTACTAAAACTGTTTCTTTATCGTAATACAATATAATTGGATAAATTTTTTGAATGGATAACGTTATGCCAATTAAGATAATGAAAATTCTCAATTTCATCATAAAAAATTCTATTAAACATTACTTTTACGTAATTTTAGTTCTTTACACCAAATACTCAAATATCACGTCGTAGAGAACCATCCAATCGGAATCTGGATCTCATTTAAAAATATTAGCATTGTAGAAATAAAACAATGAATTACCCTAAGTGAGGCAGAGAAACAAACCCAAACACCCCTGAAACTTTAGGGGATGAATGGGTGAATGAGATAATTCGACTAAAAACAGTGATCATTTCAGTACGGTGTTGGTAAAGCAATACAGTTGTGAAATGAGTTAAATGGGTATCGAACCGAATGCCATTCAGATCAGAATGGGATGCTTACCTTGCCCCGAGCTGCCAACATCCCCACACTCGCCGTAGAAGAGCACGCTGAGGTCTTGGCTGCGGATGCAGGCTTCTCTACGCATCTCGCACTCGTTGGAGTAGGTGCTGCCGTCCGTCACGCACACCGGCTCGTAGCTCTCCGGACAGTCGACCGGACACACGCACTGGCCGTTCTCGCATCGTGCGCCATACTTGCAGTGCACGTTTTGACAAAGATCTGGAAAACAAACATATACGTATATAAACAAACACACCTTCGACACGCATAACACGAGCCCACGCCTAATAATTGAGAACATGAGATTAATTTTAACAGGAGATTAATTTCCAATGGTAACATTTACAGCTTGCTGAAAAAGCGGGCTCAGGTTTCAATGCTCTGGCAGTGTCCGTTGTAAGGATTGCTTTCGGACACGAGGATATAGGATGGCGATTGTCAAAACATCGTATGTTAATGGTAAAGCTGCCTTTTGTGGGTTTTCTTCTATGCGATACGCAAATGAGGGTCAGTTACAGTTAAAATTCTTCTCGGAAGTCAGTGTTCCGCCATCATGATCCGTCGGTCAACGGTTCCTTCCGTACGTAAGTGCAATACACGGGGGCCTACCGATATTAAAGTAAAACGAAACAAAACTGGTTATCATTAAATAATGAAATAATTTAAATAGATTAAGAGATAATGTAATTAAATTATTTGATAATTTAAATAGTGAAGGGTAAAAAAAAGTTAAATAGTTGAAGTTGAAGTTAAATAAATGATGTGATAATTTAATTGAATTCACATAATTAAAAATTTGGAGGTACTTATCAGTCATGAAGCGTTATTTCCAATAATTAAAAGAAACTTTACTTTTATTCAAATCTTTTCCCCTAATTAAGTGTTTGTCACTGTTTCAATATGATTTCTAAAAAAATATTCCTTAGTTGAAAGAAACCAATCTATGGATTTTAAATTTAATTGATTAATTTTTAATTAATTTTTTAAATTTAAATTTAATTTGATTTTCAAAATTGTTAACATGCTAAAAAAATGTTCACTGCATTTGAAACAATTTAGGCTGGATTGAAACAACCTGCATTAGACAAATTTCCTGATGGCAATTTAAAAATCTCAATCTATAGCAATTTGCATACATGAATATTAAGAAATAAATTAATTTAAAATGACAGGTTCGTAATTGTTTTCAAATAAGGTTGTCATTTATTTTAGAATTTTTTTTTCATGTCTGTCAAAAATATTTTTGAACGATATTTTTGGAAATAAGTTGAGTTTTTATTGTCATTTAAGAATTATTATTTCGTAATTCGATTCAAATCTTATAAATTAAATCTTTTCGTTCTTTTCTGTAAATTTCTTACTAAATATTAAGTGGTTTAAGTTTCAATCCTAATATAAATAATAATATATGTAATATTTTTAATATTTAATTAATATTTTATCTGTAATATATGTAATATTTTTAGGAAATATAAAATGTTTATGTTGTGCTGTTTATGTAGTTTGGTTTGTCTTTCTACTGTCGTTTTGTGCACACTTTAGGCAAAGTAAACAGAAAAACTTAGGGGTAATTACAGGTATTCTTTCGTGTTAGGTATCGGCCAATTGGTGACCGCCAAGAAAGCCAATGAGTCTTTTGAACACTTGTTACTAGATCGTTCCGGTATTTCGATCGTTATAATTATTTGTGTTAACTTTGTATCCATCTATTCCAAGTAAGTTTTAATTAGTGAATTAATCATTATTAAATAAACTAATTAACAAATATTAATTGAGTAATGAATTAAGTAATATTAATTATTAATAATCAATTAGATATTCTGGCAGCTATATACAATTATTAGAGTAGATTCGTTCTTTACTTTACTTCCATTTTTAAGCGTATTATGATATATATATATTTGTATATTTATTTATAAAATAATTGTTTATTGTTGATTAATTGTTTATTCATTTACTTTTAATCAATTTCAATTACCTTAATTAATAGAAAGTATCTTAATAATAATTAATTAGATATCCTCTCAGCCCTATTGTGCATTTCTTAGCATAGATTCGTAGTTTACTTTCATTTTTTATGTGCATTATGATATTAGTACGATCCGTTTCTTGCCAAATACGATATGGTAACAAGTGAGCAAATATACCATCTGCTTTCTTGGCGGTCGTTAATTGGCAGGTACCTCCAACTAGAAAAATCATTTTAAATACTTCGAAGTTTCATGTGATGTGGCAGAAAAATTCGAAAGACTCACACCTAAATATCAGTGGAAATAGCTTTACAGATGCTGTCACAATCGCGATTGAGTCCTTATTTCTGAAAGCAGTGATTACAATTGACGCGACTTCAAACCTAGGCTCTTCTGCATACTATCTGCTGGGCAACAAGACGGTTGATTTTTCGGCCAAATCGAAAAATAGGAGCCGTTTGGATTTGGGTGACTCTTTTTGGCACCAACTGAGCGACCGGTCGCCAAATGCAGTAACCGAATTTCTTATACTGTTTGAAATTTCACTTCGCCTTCAATCAGAACCTTTTCTTGGCGTGTTTTGGGGAAAAGTGTTTTTGACGCCAAGTCCCAGCTGCCCATATTCTGAAATTTTGTCGTTTTTTTTTATTTATAACGAAAATGACTTGGAATCTTCATAATAAATTGATTTTTAGAAAATATTGAGGAAATAATGAAATTATGGGGATTATTTTACATCGCGATAAATTTCCTTTCCATATTTTATATGAATGATTTTGCACAAAGCATTTTTACATCTCTTTCTCACCTATCTATTATACACGAACTCATCACAGGTTGCTGGACAATAATCATTGAGTCATTATCTCTGAAAACGCTGATTACAAAGGTCGTCAGCAGCGATTTGGAACCTTCGCTCTTCTGTATACTATCCGTTGGGCAAGTTGGTTCGAATTTTTGATTCTAAATCGCATATTAGGAAACCGTTTTGATTTGCCGACTTTTCTGTGGCGCCAACTAAGCGACAGGTCACCAAATGTGGCAACCCGAATTTCTTATATAGTTTGCAAATTCACTTCACTTACAATCACAACCTTTTTCTTGGCATTTTTTGGCGCCAAATCCCAGCAGCCCCTATACTGAATTTTTTTTTAATTTAAAAGTTAAAACAAAAATGACTTGGAATATTCATAATAAATTGATTTTTAAAGAAAAAATAGGAAAATATTGGGGAAATAATGGAATTATGGGATTATTTTACATGGCGATAAATTTTCTTTCAATATTTCATATGAACGGTTTTGAACAAAACATTTTTACATCTCTTTCTCTCACACATCTATTATACCCGAACTCATCACAGGTTGCTGGAAAGAAAACAATTTCTTCCAAAAAAATAAAATAAAAGTAAAAAAAGTGGCAGATATCAGAAGTAGCGACACTTTTAAAAGAATTAAAAGTCAGCTGAAGCAAGAAAGTAATTTTCTTGCGAGAACTTTTTATAATTAGTTTAGCGTCACCTTTTGAGATTCTTTCCGTTCGTAAGACTGGAACAAAAAAAGATAATTTTTCCACCGTTCCCCCGAAAAAAGGAAATTTAAGAGTCCATTCACGCTTGAAAAGCATCGATTTTTTTTATGTGAATAATATTATCTTTCTATTTTCTGGAAATTTAATGAAAATTACATTTACTGAATGAATAATTTTTTCAGGTATTAATATTTTTAGAAACATATTCTTAACGTTTTTCTTTCTTTTTGCTTTCCTTTCGTAATTTATTTGAAAAGGCAAGAAAAAAATATCCAAAAAATTTTTATTTTATAAATGAAACAACTTGTCAGATAATAAGGAACACTTAATGTTTCTTTTTTTTTTTTAATCTGCTAAAAATATTTGTTTTGTTGTGAAGATAATTTTTATGTGTAACAATAAACTGATTTGCAATTTTAAGCTTCATTTCATCTCAAACTATTGTTAATTCATTTTTGAAATAAAATAATTTACTATGCAAATGTAACAATGCATCAAATTTAGACTTATCAATATCCATTCAAAACCATTTGTCTGATAGTGTAAAATATGGTAATATTGTAAAATATAGTGAATTGATATGATGAATTTGTGGAAAGATTATGGCATATTTTTTTAAAACTATTGGAAATTAGTGTTATTTTTATTCCATGTTAGCGAAACATATTGAAAAATATGGTGAATTGTTGGAAAACGTGGTAATTTGCTTAAATATTTGCATTTTAAGAAACAAAATAATCAAAAGCAGTCTAATTGAAGCACTTATGTAGTACCTTATATTCTATAATGTTTTGATCATTAAATATTTCAATTAGTGTTATTATAATTAATCTATTAATTAATTTTGAATATAATTTCAAATTGTTTTATGTTTTTAAGCAGATTATTAATAATGAAAATAATTCCAATCAAATTACAATATATTTGCAAATTAAACCAAAAATTTGCCTCAAAATATTTAGTTTTTAATTTTGTTTTTTCAAATTTCGCAAATTTAGTGATAATTATCTTTGAAAAAAAAAGAGATATATTTATCATAGAAATGATACATATGTCTCGAAGTCCATATAGTCTTGAAGATTTGTATTTTTCAGTCAATAGATATAATATAGAATTAACACCTAAACATTGTCTTATTCTTCATTTTAAAATCTAATGAAAAAATTACATCTTAAACGTTTATCGTGTCCCTCTTTAACACGAATATGAGATTCCAGGTCTGCTTCTTTGACAGTTTTGTAACTTTTTTTTAAAGTAAGAGTTTTGCACTACTATGATCCTTTAACGTTTCTACTTGTAATTGGCTAAAAATACAAAAATTCACAAAAAATTGAATAATAATATTTTAAACAATTCTCCCATAAAAGAATTTAATCAAAAGAAATGTATTTTAATATAAGTGAAATAAGAACAAAGAATTTAAAAGAATAAAAAATAACAATAATATTGTATAGAATTCCATCTTAAAACAATGTAATTTAAAAACTTTATACAATTTAGTATATGTAGAAAAATAATCAAGAATTTATGCAATTTAGTGTATGAAGAATAAAAATAAAGAATTTAAAAGAATTTAAGCAACTTAGTATACGAAAAATAAGAGTAAAGAATTTAAAAGAATAAAAAAAATCAATAATAAAATAAGAATTACTACTTAAAAAAATATAATCTCAGAATTTATACAACTTTGTATATGCAGAATAAGAATAAAGAATTTATGCAATTTAGAATATGAAAAATAAGAATAAAGAATTTGAAAGAATTTATACAATTTAGTATACGAAAAATAGGAATAAAGAATTTAAAAAAAATTAAGAGTTTAAAGGATAGAAAGAATTTAAAGAATACGAAGAAATAAAAAAATATTTATAGTTTTTAAAAATAAAGATACAGAATAAAATTTAAAAAATGGAAATTGAAGAGAAAAATTAAATAAATAGCAATTCAAAGAATACTCTTTTTTAAAACATTTTTACTATTTTTGTAATGGCATAATCTTCACTTGGCGAAATTTTTTAAAATTAACAAAAAAAAAAGTCACCAAAACAAATTTAGATGTGACTCATCTGCCAGTTTTTTATGCAGCTGTCTTGCTTGACAACTTAAAATCCTCATCAGGCCAAAAAAGATCTGAATATTGTTTGTCAAGGAAAACTCAAGTGGGAATTGTACAGCTTTCATTGTTATTATAACAATACCCAGACATTTAATGAAATGCTACTAACTTTTCTTCTGAATGAAACAGCACTTACCGCATGGACCGCGGGATCCAACAACAACATATTGTCCTTTGTTGCAAGCGGACACTCTCATTTCGCATTCGTTGAGGTAAGTGACACCATCCGTTCCACAAATGGAGGACTCCACCTGCAAGAATGGAAAGAAAACAGTTATGGAATAATATAAATAAGCGCTTTATATTAATTGGGTTGAGGATAATAAGACGCTAAAGAGTATTGTTATATATCTATTAACATATAAGGAAATAAGAAAAATAAATTATTTATTAAATAATATTATAAAAAATATTATATCATATATAATATAAATAATATACCTAAGTTTACATATGTATACTATCTATAATATATATTATATTAATATTTTATTTTTAATTATATAAGAATATCTATATTATATATACATAATATTATAAATTTATTATATGTACAGAGTAGGTATAGTTAAACCTGGCAGAAGTCGGCAAACGAATTGACATTAAAATAAGTTCACAGACTATGTAATGACTGTAGAAAAGATACAGAAAATGGAAAATTACTTTAAAAATTCCGTTCTGCCACTCTGTAAGATTATTTGTTTTGTCGCTCTACGGTCAATTTTTGCACACATTAGGCTAATTAGATAGGGACCTACAGTTTAACGTAACTTATAAACATTCATGCCACAGCTAGGATTAGAACCTGAAGCTTGTTCTGTAGAAAGATATGATAAAACAGTCTATTAAAAGACTAATACGCAACATTGTATGTTAACTTTAGCGTTTATTAACACTTACTGTATCGTAACTTCAAGTTGTAAGAGTAATAATAGCAGGCCGGTCTGCATGTATACATAAAGGGAAGCAACGTATTTTGAGCATCATAATGGAGAAAATCTGAAAAACTTCCATAAGGCAGCCTGATTATTGATACATAACGCTTTACACATATTGCCACAATGGACATCGAGTCTCCTCTTTTATGAAATTCCATAAATTCAAAAACAATTTTCAGAAAAGTAAATTACTTCAGGCGTTTATTGATTTATGAAAAAGTTTCAGAAATTTTTTGTGGCAACTCATACGATCAGTGGAAATGAACCTGAAGCCTGCTAAATTAAGGACATATTTTAGTATTTGGACTGATTTTTATAGTAAGCAAGTTCTACTTTTTTATAAAAGGTAACGGCTAGAATGATAGAAGTAAAAAATGCTTAGATGATACTTTACATCCAGGCTAGACTATTGGTGAGAAAAGTCTTATCTCTTAAGTAGCCCATAATAAATTCGAAGAAATAAAACTAAATACAATATTTTCTTAAAATAGAGCCGTATTGTGTTTAATTTTATATTCTTTCGTCGAAGACATGATCCACAAGAGAGAATATTTCTGTTATAAAATAATCTTATTACAAAATAATGAATTTTTTACGCAATATTTATTAAATTTAAAACCACTACAAAAACTTGGGGATCACTTTTAATGTGTTCCAGGATCACCTTTGGATGGTTCTTTTCGTTGAGTTAAAGTTAATATGTTTCAGTAACATATCTTGGTTGGAGATCCTCTTTCACTCATTTCGAAAACTGATACATAACATTATCAAAATAATGCAACTTTAGAATCAATTCAAATCAGGCCAACATTCAGATAGTGAATAATTAATACATTATTTGCCAATTCAATTCAAATTATAATAGTTTCGAAAATTGGTTAAATTATAATAATACCATTTGCGAAATCGATCAAGGCAAAACAATCATTGTCTAGACTTCAACTAATTTATATTTTGAAAGAAATGTTTTAGTCTTTAATATAAAAACTTTAATTTTTTGAAAATAGCGAGATGGAAGTAATTGACCTAAGAGGAGGATGTTCTGCTTTGTGTTTTGGCAGTTAAAGATCATAAATTCAAAAATGTAAGTTACTTAAGACATTTATTACATTAAGTTACTTAAACATTTCCTGAAAATATTTGATAATGATTACCTACATCAGAAATGTACCACCCGTGTGTCAACAATGTCATTAAATCGAGCAAATATTGAAATTATTTTTCCTTTTAAATGTTCAAATTGCCAGGTTAATATATTTTAAATTTCATAAAAATTAAAATATTATCATTCTAATATGCCATTATAATTTTCTAAGACATTTCTCAGAAAAGTGAGACCTGCAATATCAATTTTTTTTGAAAAATTCATTGATTTAAAAATTTTTTTATCCTTCTCAGTAGACAGCAACATCTAGACCAAATCCAAAAAATAGTGTAATGGCATGGAAGGAGGGGCAGCTTCTGTTGTGATGGAGCACCCGCATGTAAAAGTCTGACTTGGCTCCGTGTCACTGAAGAAGAAGGGAAGTGCCTTCCGGGAGGACTTTTAGGGGTAACTGTGCATTTGAATAGCGTATTCGAGTAAACCCGAGTGCCAATGAGCCACGAGTCGGTCTTATTTTAAAAGTAATTCTGCTCGAAAAGAAATCACAGAACATTATACTACTAATGGGATCTAGGATTGCACATTATTTGCTTCAAATAATATCTTTAATATACAGAATGTCTACATTGTGTGGAAAAAATTTAAATGTCGCTAGAGAAGCATGAAATAAGCATACTTAGTGTATTGAAATAGCTATTTCAAGTGCTAACATCTAAGTGACATATGGTCAACCAAGCCAGGAAGGCTGATACAGTTGAAAGAAACAAACGTTTTAGGATTAGATTTTTTACACTACGTGTTTAAAAGTGCGACCACCGACAATAAAACAAGATACACAATCGTGGTGTCTTGTTGTCGTATATTAATAGAACGTCATTCTGTCATTCTCATCATTGTGGACATTTTCACTACCGACAGTCTGACCACTAGTACTTCATAGAACTCAGTTTGTAGATTATTCTTTTAAGATACCTCTAAAAGAGAAAACCCATGCATTTCAAAACTGGTGCTCGTTGTAACCAACGAACAGGTCCATCCAGTCCATTATAGTCCAGCAGATGTATAATGAATTAAACAGATGCGTGAAATTAATTTTTGACATTCTCTCTGTTGTGAATTGCGATCCATTTTGCTTGAACCACATTCGTGTGCGTATAGCTAGAGAGACATCGGTAATCATTTTCCCAAGATATCTTATACAAAGATGCCGTAATTGTATGCTTGAAATACACCTGACGGGCTAGATATTTTCGCTAATATACAGCAATTTATTCACCATCACTAAGAATCTTGTATATAGTGATTGCGCTTTACAGTATATATAGTAAAAAATTATTCATTAAAAAGTTTGGTTCCAGAATTTATCTGTTATTTATATCCTCCTTACATGATAGCTCTCATAAACACACTATCGCACATTGTTCCACAAAACAGTTTATTTCAGTCCCTATTTCAATCCCCTATACATTTACAATTTTTTCTCAAGATATTTTAGAGACACTCCGTTATTTTTTGCGACTAAAAATAATTTCTTTCTTATAAAATATGTCCATGGAATTCACATGTGCCCAAGAAAGCTAAAAGGTTGGCCTTATTCAGGGCCAATAGTATCTTATTCGGTTGGGTGTGACTACTCCTTTTGAAATGTTTGTATTATTCTTTTATTATTCCTTGAAGTACTGAAGTGGCTTGGTAGCGAGCTTAGTTTAGGTACAAAAAGTCCTTGGTTGTAAAGTGATGTCACCACCAGTGATGCTTTTGATGGTGATGGGCAAAGGTTTTTCTTGGGCCAAATTTATAGCATATCATGCTCAAGAAGAAGGTGCCAGTTGCTTCAAATACCAATCTGGTGGAAACGTACTCGAAAATGGAGGTGATAAGATGTGCATGCTGTGTATGAGGTTTCCCTGTAATATGCATCTGGTTAACATTGATGCTGATATAAGTTTCCAGGTTGTCATCTACTGGCTCAAGGGTTCCATTTAAGATTTTATATCTAAAAAATTGGAATTGGAACCAAGAGGCTAGCGCTTTAGCTTTTGGTACCTCAGAATCCAGATCTGGTGGTGATGGTGGGGGTTGTTAGTGATTTGGAATCCACTTTTAACTGTAGCATTTAAAACTTTAAACTTTTAATTATCACTAGTGTGTAAAAAAAAAGGCTAGTGACAAACTAAACCAAACCTTGTTTAAAAGACAATTTAGTTAACAATTAAATGGCAGACCTTCATTACGAAGACAAATTTAGAAGGATAAACTATTAACTAATCACGGTAAGATATATTAAGGCTGATTTTTTGTTTATCAGATCACGTGAATCAATTATTATTAACAAAAAATTGATGTTTCCGAATACCGGGTATAAGCAATTGAAAAACTCTTGTAACAAAATCAGAGAAAGTTTATTAAATTTTTTTCTCAGCTGCACTCGCGGCTATTAAAAAAAAAAAAAAACCCTCTAACCGTTTTCTTTTAAACTATCCAACTAAAACATTTTTGTCAATGTCTGACACACAAAAATTCCCCCAAAAAACTAAGCCAAGTTTTGATAAAAACGCAAACTTAATTTCTCACTTTAAAAAATTGAACTGGAAGTCCACCGTCGTTTGTTTAGAAGAACAAACAGAGAACATAAAAAAAAATAATAAATAAATAAAAATAAAAAAAGAGCTTCCAGGAAAAAAAAGGAACTGCTTTCCGGATAACGAAATAAATTGAATGCTCCCAGCATTACGGGGAAGTCTTTCGCCGAGATGCCCTAACACAAAACAAATTGTGTTTTAAGTTAAACAATTCTTTTATCTCTGGTTTACCAAAATGGAGTTCCAAAAGGCTGTCGGGACGAATTGAATTGTTGGACTTTTAGCTAAAATGTTTGTCTTGGGCTGCAGGAAATGGATTATCCATAGAAGAACGAAGCAGATAACAAATAAAGCATTATTAATGGAAAACAGAACATGTGATTGTTTTATTATTCGGATATATATGTATTTTAAAGCAATTTTTGTTTACTTTTTAATGAACATTTTCTTCAATTTGGAAATTAATTGACTACGTTATTGATCATTACTTATTTTGTAATTGAAAATGTTTCATGAAAATATCTGTAAACATAAATAATCAAAATAAGAATTTTCATTTTACTGCTGAAGAATTATTTTATATACAGGGTGATTATAATTACCACTTTCAAAATGATGTAAAAATAGGACCATTAATCAGAATGAGTTCAAATTTGAACTGAAGATATTTGAAGAATGGGGAAAAACAGAACAGCACCAGAAAAAGTTCCAAAGTGAATTAATAGATGGCTCTATAAGCTGCATGACGAAAGTGGATTGGGCTACTAATGATATTTTGAATCGAAATTATGACGTCATGAGTTTAAAGACAGAGCAGAACTTTCAGATTAATATTAGGAACATAATAAAACTTTTAATGCTTTTTAATGATTTGAAAGTAAATATTGTGTTATGGAGAAAATAATATATATATAAAGGGTGATTATAATTAAAGTCCCACTTTCAAAATGTTCTAAAAAAGGACCAATCGTCACAATGAGTTCAAATTTGAACTGAAGATACTTGAAGAAGGAGGGAACGGTATGGCATTAACAATAATTTACAGGCGGTTTAATTGGAACTTTTTATACAGTTTTTACCCAAGGACAATTAAAAACTGTTTTTCCCCATCCCATGAGGTACGATCTTGCCTTGGGGATGGGCTTTCCACTAACAGTTCCACAAACGTTGAATGACTTGGAAGTCATTATTTTCCGTCAAAAACCTGAAACAATCAAGCACATTGAGCTGTACAGTGGATTTAATGTGTAACTCATGCTGTCATAATTTCGATTCAAAATGTCATTGTTAGCCCAATCCTCTTTCGTCATACAGCTAATATCGCCATCTATTATTCGCTTTGGAATTTTTCTGGTGCCGTACTGTTTCCTCCTTCTTCAAGTATCTTCCATATTCCCTTCTACTAGTTCACAAATTGTGTTTTTAAGTTAAGCAATTCTTTTATGTCTAGTTTACCAAAATGAAGATCCTAAAGACTGTCGGGACGAATTGAATTGTTGGACTTTTAGCTAAAATGCTTGGGCTGCAGGAAATGGATTATCCATAGAAAAACGAAGGAGATAACAAATAAAGCATAATTAATGGAAGACAGAACAAGCGATTGTTTTATTATTCCCATATATGTATTTTAAAGCAATTTTTGTTTACCGTTTAATGAATAGATCATTACTTTAATAGTTAATTTGTGACTGCAAAAAATATATCGCAGAATAAGATGGTAATATCTGTAAACACAAATTATCAAAATATGAATTTTCGTTTATTGCTTAATCATTTTTTTATATACTTAAATTACTCAAATTAATCCATTCCACGATTAAATGTTTTCTGACTACGCTATGATACTAGTCACCATCAACCGCTTTATGGCAAAAGCTTATGGTTCCTCTTATGCTTTTTCCGTTTTTATGATAACATATGATAAATAATAATACTTATTTATCATATATAATAATCTGCAATAATAAAATACTCTGTTGAAATATTCATTGCAAAATACAGTCTCTTATCCGTTCTTCGAGGCCTATCCAACAGCCTCGAAGGGCTTTGTATCAATTGAGTTTTATTTATTTTTTATTTTAAATAAAATATTTATTTTTTCAGTGTGAGATGAATATAGGAGAAATAAAATTCTTTGATAAACAGAAAAAGTATGATCCTGGGTAGAATCCAAATCTGATTTTAAACACTAAGAAATTCAATAAGTTATAATCTTATACAAAAAACTTAAATAAAATTAGGAAATATTAATTAGTACATAAATAACTATATATTTTTTTATAAGTTGATAAAAAGCTCAATGTTTTTCAAATGCTGGACGCATGGTGCATTCATGTTGAGGCATTTATAACAGCTCCAAGGTACAGGTTATGCAGTTTTGATTGAAGGGAAAAAACAACAATAATTATGTAGATTACGTGAAATCATATCGGCAAGACTTCATGCATTAAATTTCAAAGTTAAATTCCTTATTACTTATGTTGAGACATATTTATAACATGTCTGAGGTACTTGGTTTAAGGCATGGAAAAACAACAACTATAATTATGTAAATTACACAAAATCCTGTCTTTAAAATGTCGTGCATTCAATTTCAAAGTTAAATCCCTTGTAATTCATGTTGAGACCCATTTATAACATGTCTGATTGTGCAGGTTTGATTTAATGCAAAAAGCAACAATAATTTTGTATATTACACGAAATCGTGTCGGCAAGACATCGTGGATTCAATTTTAATGTTAAATTCCGTGTCACTTATGTAGAATACACGAAAAGCAAAATAAACAATAATTAGCAACAATAATTATGTAGGTTAAAAAAACGACAAAATGCAACAATAATTTTGTAGATTAGAAAAAGACAAAAAACAACAATAATTATGTAGATTATAAAAATCATGTCGGTAAGACTTTGTACATTCAATTTCAAAGTTAAATTCCTTGTCAGTCATGTTGAGACACATTTATAACATGCTGAGGTACTAGGTTGTGCAAATTTGATTTAATGCAAAAAGCAACAATAATTATGCAGATTACACGAAATCGTGTCTGCAAGACGTCGTGCATTCAACTTAAAAAAAATTCCTTGTCACTCATTTAAATTATACGAAAAGCAAAATAAACAATAATTAGCAACGATAATTATGTAGATTGAAAAAAAACTACAAAAAGCAACAATAATTATTTAGTTTAAAAAAGAAAAGCAACAATGATTATGTAGATTAAAAAACGTGCAAAAAGCAATAATAATTATGTAGATTACAAAAATCATGTCGGCAAGACTATGTGTATTCAATTTGAAAGTTTATTTCCTTGTCATTCATGTTTCGACACATTTACAACATGTCTGAGGTACTAGGTTTAAAGCAAAAAAACAACAACAACAATAATTATGTAGATTACACGAAATCATGTCGGCAAGATTTCGTGCATTCAATTTCAAAGTTAAATTCCTGTAACACGTTGCTTTGGTTCCAATTTAATTCTGCCAGCCCGAAGCGGTGTTTGCAAATACTAGGGGAAGGGGGGTGGAGTTCCAAAAGCACATTATTCATTCCAGTGTGTTCTCGAACACCGTCGAGGGGGAGTGAGCGCTAACAAGCACCCCGCTGAATGGGAATTAAGCAGATCGAAGAGACTAATTTATTGCTTAACGCTGATTATCCAATTAAAATGACAATCTCTGACTTGTTGTGCCGGGAAAGATTATTCGGCGAATTCTCTTCATAAGACGGTGGGTACTACATCCTTTTTCTCTTTTCTTTTCCTCCTAATAACAAAAGAATCAATTTTGCGCGACATTTCTGGAGGGGTTTTGCCTTGTTAACACGGTATTGGTTATCTATAAATGCGTCCTAAAATATAAAGCACTGACAGATTCTTAATAGAATTCGGACTTCAGATTGTGTTTGTACTCCGTATCAGTCAGAAACATTGAATCAGAGATTTAGTTTTGTTTTAGTTTTTGAAATTAGTCTAAGCATGTTCATTTTTGAATGATATGTACTAAATACTTCCTTATTAAAATGGCAAATAAATAGCAGGTTCAGCGTTACCCGTGATGCAAGGGGAGTCTGCTGCAATTCAATTTTAATTATAGATGGGTGATAGCTGCCATTGAAATTTCTCAAGACTTATGAAAGGCATTCGGGCATACAGATTTAGCATTTACCGTTAACTAGGATAAATTGCACCCGTATATAATTGTAATTCGCAGACGAACATACCTAGGTTGTTCAGGTTGAGGATTTAACATTACTTCCCTGAGCCTAATTAAAGGATATTCAGGCGTATGCATTTATCACGGCCATTCCCGGCGTAGACACTGTAGCTTTCGAATTGATGTCATGTACCAGTTGTAGGCGATTCAGCGTTACTTAGGTTACAATCATGGGGGAATCAACTGCATTTTACCCCAGCTATGCTACCCCAAATAAAAACAAAAATCTCTAAGGATTAGAGTTCACAATCTTTTACTCTCATTTGCAAGCCTTATGGAGGGAATTGAGATTTAAGATACATTTCTAGGGATCTGGATAACGCTGATACATCATTAGCATATGTGTACCATGAGGACATAATTGTATCATATCACAATGATTCGGTAACAAACATGCAAGTGTTACATCTAGAGTATTCTCACTGGCTTATAAATTTATCGAGCCCATCCGCAGTATAGGCAAGGAAGATTTATGTTCGATTCAGATTTGCTGGATCCTGATCAAATTGCTAATACAAATCTCCAGATTACTTCAGCCACTACTGCTACACCATTGTTGCATTCAGAATAGCTACTCAATGCACCTCATTCTATTTTTATTTTATTTTTACTCTATTTTATTTTTGTGTCTTATTTAACCTAGTATACTTTGATTTTACTGTACTTATTTACTTATTCGTTTGCATATTATCAATATTAACTATTTTATATATCATTATTATTATTATTATTATTACATATCTCAATCACCTGCGTGTGATCTGTTCTTGTATATACTTGTACTTGGGTCTTTTTTATCAATAAAGTTAAAAAAAAAAAATGAGATTATACACTCATAGATGGGCACTTGCATCATGTTCCAAGGGTAGTTAACCTACGGGTACCATGCTGCGTTTACCGGTTCTTAATCCGTTTTCAAGTCATTTCATTTACATTGGTATTATTTTATTGTTATCTCTTTAATACTTGCCACATCATTTTATCGTAGTACCTGACGTTATAAGCCTTTAAGGCAATGGTGCCTCATTCCTCACCCCCCCCGACTGACTTGACTGCGGTGATCTAACGAGAACCGGTATATTCAGCATGGTATGGCCGTTGGCCATATATGTAAAACGGGTGTATGTACAAAACCTCTATATTCATTTACAGTAAAAAATTATATAACAAAACCGTAAAAAACACAAGGAGTAATTGCAGTCATTCGATTAAATGTTTGAGGAAAACAATGCTATAAAAGGAAGATAACTGAATAAAAATTAAAACAAACATTCATTTTGTGTCAGTATATTTTAAAATCCGCTACAATCTCTTAACAAACTTCATCACGCATAATAAGTATCACGAAAGTTGTTCTAATAAGCATGGATAACTTTAAAAAAAAAAGTTATCCATGCTTATTAGAACAACTTTTTTACTTCAAAAGCAAAATCTAGCTAATCTTGCTTTTCAATACTTCCCCAACCCCAAAAGCAGATTATAAAGTTCCTATCTCAGTGATGCAGTTCTGTCTCGATTACAAATACATGAAAAGCAATAAACCATAAAATGCAGAGCGAAAAACAAATTTTCAGGATGGATTTATTTCTTTCAGTAAAAACGAAATGCTTATAATTCTATCTGTGGAAATTGAAGTAGATTAATTAGCTGCAATGAAGATTTGTTCTCGCTCCATTGGGATGCAAGCACATTTTTCTGCAAAATTTCTTTAATTTATTGTACGATTTTTGGGCGATACTTTTTTAAGTTGAAATTAATTAGGGGATTAAATTGTAAACGAAATACAGCTCTCTGTTAAATCAGATTTATTGTTAAAAGTTTTTGGTTTTATAAATCTCAATCCCATATTTCATATCGTAGAATGAAGGACATTAAGAATAAAATAAAAACATAAATCACATTTCGCGAATTAACTGCATATTTTAAATGTTTGTTGCCGAAGCTTTATTAACTTGAATATGCTTCTTTCTGCAAATCTGAGAATGTAAAATACCGACTGAAAAGTATTTCTATTTAGGAAGAAAGCTAATTAATGCGTGTTGGGTTTTATTTTCAATAAAATATATATTATTATTTGACATGTTATAAAATATGTATTTATTTTCTTTAAATTTTATTTCTAGTTTGGATTATAACAAATAAAGATTTGAAAGTAAATAAATGTTGTACTTTAATTAAATTACCTTCAGAAATTGGATAGATTATTGCAATAAAAATTTCACTACGAAATAAAATTAAAAAGTCCTCTTTGCCTATTGACTAGCACCTAGTGACTAATAGGTACAACATTCTTTCTAGTTCAAGTCCCGGTGGTGCCTTGAATGTTTGCAGTTGTTCGGAATCCAATATAAACCGTAGGTCGCTGTCTATTAGGATGGTAGAGCGTTGTGGGGGTAGTGTTACTCGCGCAGCATATCTTCAAACTATGTGCGCGCCTGTGTAGTGCTAAATGCGTAACAACAGTGCAGGTCTTGCTTGTATCATAAAGATAAGCATAAAGTCTCTGTATTGACAACTGCATTAGGAAAAAGTAATACCCTAGCTGTGCTTTTATAGTAGAAAAATTATAAAACAAATATACGGAATAATTAATTTTTCGGATCAAGTGTTTCACGAAAGCAATAGCATAATAATATAAGATAGATGCCATAAGATAGTTAAACAAAACTGCAAGAAGCCTTTATCTTGTATCTGAATATTTCGAAAACGGCTTCAATCTCACCATAGATGCCATAAGATAGTTAAATAAAACTGCGGAGAAGCATTTATCTTGTATCTGAATATTACAAAAACGGCTTCAATCTCACCATAGATGCCATAAGATAGTTAAACAAAACTGCGAAGAAGCATTTATCCTGTATCTGAATATTTCAAAAACGGCTTCAATCTCACCATAGATGCCAAAAGATAGTTAAGCAAAACTGCGAAGAAGCATTTATCTTGTATCTGAATATTTCAAAAACGGCTTCAATCTCACCATAGATGCCATAAGATAGTTAAACAAAACTGCGAAGAAGCATTTATCCTGTATCTGAATATTTCAAAAACGGCTTCAATCTCACCATAGATGCCAAAAGATAGTTAAACAAAACTGCGAAGAAGCATTTATCCTGTATCTGAATATTTCAAAAACGGCTTCAATCTCACCATAGAAGCCAAAAGATAGTTAAGCAAAACTGCGAAGAAGCATTTATCCTGTATCTGAATATTTCAAAAACGGCTTCAATCTCACCATAGATGCCAAAAGATAGTTAAACAAAACTGCGAAGAAGCATTTATCCTGTATCTGAATATTTCAAAAACGGCTTCAATCTCACCATAGAAGCCAAAAGATAGTTAAGCAAAACTGCGAAGAAGCATTTATCCTGTATCTGAATATTTCAAAAACGGCTTCAATGTCATTAAAAAACCTCATCACGCATAATAATTATCAGGAATGTCGCTGTAACAAGCCCGGATAACTTTTTTTTTTTACTTCAAAAGCAAAATCGTTGCGATTTAGAAATAGTTGTATGGGGCTAATCTTGGTTTTCAATACTTCCCCCATTCCAAAAGCAGATACTCTGTGATGCAGTTCTGTCTCGATTGCAAATACATGAAAAGCAATAAACCATAAAATGCAGAGCGAAAAACAAGTTTTCAAGATTCAGTTATTTTTTGTTTTAGTAGAAACGAAATGTTTATAACTCTATCTGTGGAAATTGAAGAAGATTAATTAGCTGCAATGAAGATGAGTTCTCGCTCCAGTGGGACGCGAGCACATTTTTCTGCAAAATTTTCGCAAGTTAATTTCTTTAATTTACCGTACGATTTTCGGGAGACACTTTTTTAAGTTGAAATTAATTAGGGGATTAAATTGTAAGGGAAATAACGCTCTCTGTTAAATCTGATTTATTGTTAAATGTTTTTGGTTTGATAAATCTCAATTTCATATTTCATACTGTAGAAAGAATGGCATTTAGGATGAAATAAAAATATAAATCACATTTCGCGAATTAACTGCATTATTTAAATATTTGTTCCCGAATCTTTATTAACTTAAACATGCTTCTTTCTACAAATCTCGGAATATAAAAGACAGAAAGGAAAATGATTTTGTTTTTGGAAGAAAGCGTAATTAATGATGTTGGGTTTCAATTTCATTAAAAAAAAATATATATAAAAACTGAAAATATTATAAAATATGTATTTATTTTCTTTAAATTTTATTTCTAGTTTGGATTATGACAAATAAATATTTGAAAATACATAAATGTTGTTCTTTAATTATATTTTCTTGGAAAATTTCATAGGTTATTGAAATAAAATTTTTACGAAGATAATGCAATATAAAATGCCTGATGGCCTAGTGAATAGTAGGTGGCGCAGAATATCTGGTTCGATTCTCGGCGGTGGCATGGATGTTTGTAGTTGTTCGGAATCCACTTTAAATGCTTCGGCTCGGTCTAATATGATAGTAGAGTATTGCGGGCGTAGTTTTACTCGCGTCCGCAGCATATCATCAAATACATATGCCCTGTGTTTATTGCTAAATGAGTAGCAGCGGAGCAGCCCGTGATTGTGGCATAAATATAAGCTTAAAGTCTCTGTATTGCCAGCTGCATTAGGAAAACGAAATGTAATATCTGTGCATTTACACTGCGTAAAAAAAATAGAAGGACAGTGTTTTATTGCCAATTAATATCTCTTATTTTCTCCTAACTACCAGATATTTATGCAGATTTAGTTTAATGACCCTTTTTTTTCATTTTAGGCAAAAATTAAACATCTGCCACTAATATTAATAATAAAATTAGTATATATAATTTCCGATGCGTAAAAAAAGTAGAAGGACACTTGCTAATATATTTAATTTAGTGAGTTGTTCTTTAGTTAAATAATGATTTTGTACTTTGTTTTATCCTTTTCTGTCAAAAAAATCTAATTTGTTGAAAAATTACGCTGTTTTTCCGTTCTCAGAAATGCCTAAAGGAATACCTTTGAACGATTTTCAAAAAGGCTAAATTTCCGAATATCAAAATGATGGTAAAGGTGTCAGAGAGATTTCTCGATTGTTGCAGGCGAGCCCCAATACAGTTTCAAACTTTATCAGAAATCCTTATAAAAATGGAAAGAAAAAGAAGACTGATAGACCGAAAAAGTTAACACCACGTGATGAAAGAAAACTTTTTTCGTGTGCTTAAGAAGAACAAAGGAAGTGTTTCAAAGGCAAGAAATCAAGCAGGACTTAATCATGTGACGAAACAAACAGTTTACAACTATATTAAAAGATCTAAAAAATTCATTTTCAAAAAACGGAAGCATCATCCTAAGTGGACACAAGCTGACATTGATAACCGTTTAGCGTGGGCTAAGGAGCGCATGTCCTGGACTACAGAATGGACTTCTGTGATATTTTCCGATGAAAAGAAATTTAACTTAGACGGTCCAGACGGATATCAGCACTACTGGCATTGTCTGGGGAATGAAGACGAATACTATTCAACACGACAAATGAGAGGAGGGAGTTTAATGTTTGGTTGGCTGTTGGATACGGAGGAAGGACAAGTCTGTTTTTCTTAAATGGTAGGCAAGAACATACAGACTAAATTCAAGTGCTGAATTCCGAGCTTCTTCCTTATGGCTCTGACTTGGGCGGTGAAGAGTGGAAGTTTCAGCAAGACGGAGCTTCCATTCACACCGCGACTGGAGTCAAAAATTGGTTCCTAACAAATAATGTGGATGCTTTACCATGGTCAGCCAAAAGTCCTGACCTTAATATAGTGGAAAACATCTGGGCAATGCTAGTTCGTCGAGTTTATGCTGATGGAAGGCAATTTGATTCGCTAACTCAGCTTTGAGAAGGATTGAATGACTCGTGGGACAATTTTTGTCAAACAGAAGTTCAATCTCTATACAATTCACTTCCAAACAGAATATTGGAAGTTATAAAGGCCAATGGGAAGAACATTCCTTATTAAAATCACTATTTTTTCATTCATTATAATGCTGTCCTTCTACTTTTTTTACAAAGTTTCAAGAAAGAGAAACTATTTTTGTTGCCATTCATATTTTATGTTTGAATATCATAATTCTGATGTTAAAATTGTATTTTTTAAATATTTGTAAAATGTTTCTAATAAAAAATTTTAGTAAAAATAAAATATTTTTCGGTTATTGTTACAAAATCAAGTGTCCTTCTACTTTTTTTACGTAGTGTATAATAAAAAAAAATATCAAAAAATGCAAGGAATAATTAGTTTTTCGATGAAATGTTTGAGGAAACAATGCCATAAAAGAAAGATAATTAAATAAAAATGCAATTAAACATTTATTTTGTATATAAATATTTAAAAACACAGCTTCAATCTCATTAACAAACCTCATCATGCATAATAATTATCACGAAAAGTGGTTCTAATAAGCATGGATAACTTTTTTTTTTAACTTTAAAAGCAAAATCTTTGCGATTTAGAAATAGTTGTGCGAGGCTAATCTTGCCTTTCAATACTTCCCCCTTCCCAAAAGCAGATTATAAAGTTCCTATCTCTGTGATACAGTTCTGTCTCGATTACGAATACATGAAAAGCAATAAACCATAAAATGCAGAGCGAAAAACAAGTTTTCAGGATTCAGTTATTTTTTTTCCAGTAGAAACGAAATGTTTATAACTCTATCTGTGGAAATTGAAGAAGATTAATTAGCTGCAATGAAGATGAGGCCTCGCTCCAGTGGGACGCGAACATATTTTTCTGCAAAATTTTCGGAACTTAATTTCTTTAATTTATTGTACGATTGGTGGGCGGTAATTTTTTAAGTTGAAATTAATTAGGGGATTAAATTGTAAGGGAAATAACGCTCTCTGTTAAATCTGATTTATTGTTAAATGTTTTTGGTTTGATAAATCTCAATTTCATATTTCATACCGTAGAGCGAATGACATTTAGGATAAAAAAGATAAATCACATTTCGCGAATTAACTGCATTATTTAAATATTTGTTCCCGAATCTTTATTAACTTAAACATGCTTCTTTCTACAAATCTCGGAATATAAAAGACAGAAAGGAAAATGATTTTGTTTTTGGAAGAAAGCGTAATTAATGCACGTTGGGTTTGAATTTCATTAAAAAAAATATATATTAAAACTGGAAATATTATAAAATATGTATTTATTTTCTTTAAATTTTATTTCTAGTTTGGATTATGACAAATAAATATTTGAAAATACATAAATGTTGTTCTTTAATTATATTTTCTTGGAAAATTTCATAGGTTATTGAAATAAAATTTTTACGAAGATAATGCAATATAAAATGCCTGATGGCCTAGTGAATAGTAGGTGGCGCAGGATATCTGGTTCGATTCTCGGCGGTGGCATGGATGTTTGTAGTTGTTCGGAATCCACTTTAAATGCTTCGGCTCGGTTTAATATGATAGTAGAGTATTGCGGGCGTAGTTTTACTCGCGTCCGCAGCATATCATCAAATACATATGCCCTGTGTTTATTGCTAAATGAGTAGCAGCGGAGCAGCCCGTGCTTGTGGCATAAATATAAGTTTAAAGTCTCTGTATTGCCAGCTGCATTAGGAAAACGAAATGTAATATCTGTGCATTTATAATAAAAAAAATATAAAAAAATGCAAGGAATAATTAGTTTTTCGATGAAATGTTTGAGGAAACAATGCCATAAAAGAAAGATAATTAAATAAAAATGCAATTAAACATTTATTTTGTATCTAAATATTTAAAAACACCGCTTCAATCTCATTAACAAACCTCATCATGCATAATAATTATCACGAAAAGTGGTTCTAATAAGCATGGATAACTTTTTTTTTTAACTTTAAAAGCAAAATCTTTGCGATTTAGAAATAGTTGTGCGAGGCTAATCTTGCCTTTCAATACTTCCCCCTTCCCAAAAGCAGATTATAAAGTTCCTATCTCTGTGATACAGTTCTGTCTCGATTACAAATACATGAAAAGCAATAAACCATAAAATGCAGAGCGAAAAACAAGTTTTCAGGATTCAATTATTTTTTTCAGTAAAAACGAAATGTTCATAATTCTATCTGTGGAAATGGAAGAAGATTAATTAGCTGCAATGAAGATGAGTCCTCGCTCCAGTGGGACGCAAACACATTTTTCTGAAAAACATTTCGGAAGTTAATTTCTTTAATTTACTGTACGATTTTGGGGCGATAATTTTTTAAGTTGAAATTAATTAGGGGATTAAATTGTAAGGGAAATATTGTTCTCTGTTAAATCAGATTTATTGTTAAAAGTTTTTGGTTTTATAAATGTCATATTCCATGTCGTAGAACGCCATTGCGAATGGAATAAAAAAAAAAATCACATTTCGCGAATTGACTGCATTATTTAAATATTTGCTCCCGAAGCTTTATTATTTAAAATATGCTTCGTTCTACAAATCTGGGAAAATTATTTTGTTTTGGAAGAAAGCTTAATGAATGTATGGTGTGTTGCATTTTCATTAAAAAAAATATATGAATACTTAAAAGGTTATAAAATATGTATTTATTGTTTTTTAATTTTATTTCTAGTTTGCATAATGTCAAATAAAGATCTGAAAGTAAATAAATGTTGTACTTTAATTGAACTTACTCAGAAAATTGGTTGGATTATTGAAATAAAAATTTCATGAGGATCGTACACTATAAAAGATCCTGAATGCCTAGTGACTAGTAGGTGAAACAGGCTTTCCGGTTCGAGTCCCTTGCTGCCATGGAAGTTTGTAGTGGTTCGGAATAAACTTTAAACCGTAGGTACCCGTCTAATATGATCAAAGAGCGTTGTGGTAATAGTGTTACCCCTGTCCACAGCATATCTGTAAGCTATACGTGCCTCCTGTGTTAAATGACAGCGATGCAGCCCTCGCTTGTGGCATAATGATAACTGTCTATGGATTGCCAGTTACATTACGAAAAAGAAATGTTAAATTTGTGCACTTATGGTAAAAAAAGATTACAAAAAAAAAAAAAAAAAATACACAGAATAATTAAAATTTTTTCGTTGAAATCTTTGAGGAAAACAATGCCATAAAAGTAAGAAAATTAAATAAAAGGCAAATCTGAATATTTCAAAAGCCACTTTAATCTCATTAACAAACTTCATCACGCATAATAATTATCACGAAAAGTTGTTCTAACAAGCATGGATAATTTTTTTTTTTTTTTTTTTACTTTAAAAGCAAAATCTTTGCGATTTAGAAACAGTTGTGTGAGGCCAATCTTATCTTAATTTTCAATACTCCCCCTTCCCAAAAGCAGGTTATAAAGTTCCTATCTCTGTGATACAGTTCTGTCTCGATTACAAATACATGAAAAGCAATAAACCATAAAATGCAGAGCGAAAAACATGTTTGCAGGATTCAATTATTTTTTTAAGTAAAAACGAAATGTTTATAATTATATATGTAGAAAATGAAGAAGATTAATTAGCTGCAGTGAGGATGAGTCCTCGCTCCAGTGGGACGCGAGCAAAATTTTCGGAAGTTAATTTCTTTAATTTACCGTACGATTTTGGGGCGATAATTTTTCAAGTTGAAATTAATTAGGGGATTAAATTGTAAGAGAAATATCGCTCTCTGTTAAATCAGATTTATTGTTAAAAGTTTTCGGTTTTATAAATCTCAGTCTTATATTTCATATGTAGAGCGACATTGAGAATTGGGAATAAAATAAAAAGATAAATCCCATTTCGCAAATTAACTGCATTATTTAAATATTTGTTAACGAAGATTTATTAACTTAAATTTGCTTCTTTCTACAAATATCGGAATATAAAAGACAGTAATGAAGTGATTTTTTTGGAAGAAGGTTTTAATTAATGCATGTTGTGTTTGATTTTATTAAAAAAAATATATATTAATACTTAAGATTGTTGTAAAATATGCATTTATTTTAAAAAAAATTATTTTTTGTAGTTTCAAATATAATAGATCAAGGGTTGAATGTAACTAAATGTTGTAATTTAATTATATTTTCTTGGAAAATTGCATGGTTTATTGAAATAATTATTTCACGAGATAATGGTTTTCAATATAAAAGGTACTGACGCCTAGTGACTAGCGCTCTGATCATGGAGGTTTGTAGTGGTTTCGAATACACTTTAAACAATACGTATTAGTCTAATAGGACCGTAGAGCGTTGTAGGAGTAGTGTTACTCGCGTTCGTAGCTTATCTTGAAGCTACATGTGCCCCCTGTATAGTGCTGAATGAGTAACAGCAGTGCAGGCAATGCTTGTGGCATTAATATAAGTATAAAGTCTTTGTATTGCCAGCTGCATTAGGGAAAAGAAATGTTATATATGTGAATTTATGGTAAAAAAAAAAAGAATAAAAATACTAGAAATAATTAAAATTTTTCTTTGAAATGTTTAAGTGAAACAACGTGTTAAAGAAAAATAATTAAAATAAAAATGCAAGTGAACAATAATCTTGTATCTGAATATTTCAAAAACAGCTTCAATCTCATTAACAAACTTCATCACGCACAACAATTATCATGAAAGTTGTTCTAATAAGCATGGATAACTTTTTTTTTTTACTTTAAAAGCAAAATCTTTGTGATTTAGAAACAGTTTTGCGAAGCTAATCTTGCCTTTCAATACTTCCCCTCAATCCAAAAGCAGATTATAAAGTGTCTATGTCTTTCATGCAGTTCTGTCTCGATTACGAATACATGAAAAGCAACAAACCATAAAATGCAGAGCGGAAAACAAGTTTTCAGGATTTAGTTAATTTTTTTTCAGTAAAAAAGGAAATGTTTATAATTATATCTGTGGAAATTGAAGAAGATTAATTAGCTGCAATGAAGATGAGGCCTCGCTCCAGTGCGACGGGAGCACATTTTTCTGCAAAATTTTCGCAAGTTAATTTCTTTAATTTACCGTACGATTTTGGGGAGATAATTTTTTAAGTTGAAATTAATTAGGGGATTAAATTGTGAGGGAAATATCGCTCTCTGTTAAATCAGATTTATTGTTAAAAGTTTTTGGTTTGATAAATCTCAATTTCATATTTCATACCGTAGAAGGAATGACATTGAGAATAAAATAAAAAGACAAATCATATTTCGCGAATTAACTGCATTATTTAAATATTTGTTCCTGAAGCTTTATTAGCTTAAATGTGCTTCGTTCTGTAAATCTCGGAATCTGAAAGACCGAAAGGAAAAATGATTTTTTTTGGAAGAAAGCTTAATTAATGCATTATGGGGTTTGATTTTATTAAAGAAAATGTATTAAAAATTAAAAGTGCATGTAAATTATGCATTTATATTTAAAAATTTTACTTGTAGTATTGATTATCACAAATAAAAATTTGAATGTAAATAATTGTTGTACGTTAATTGCATTTTCCTTGGAAATTCGAATAGATTATTGACATAGGGATAATATAATATAAAAGCGCATGATGGCCAAGTGACTAGTGCTCTGGTAGCAGGTGGTACAGGTTTCCTTGCTCGTGTCCCGGCGGTGTCATGGGCATTTATAGTGGTTCAAAATTCACTTTAAATTGTAGGTCCAGGTCTACTATGATTACTACTACTACAGCACATCACTGTGCGTAGAACTGAGTTGTCCCTTTACAGTTAGGGAATGATGGGAGTGAGAAGTCTGACTGGGCTATGTGGCGCTCTACAGTCATATCAGACTGAGTCAATGTTTTAAAAGGGATTTTGAACCACTAATAACATCCATGGCACTGTCGGGATTAGGACCTGAAACCTGTGGTACCGAGCGTCATGTTACTACTTTTTTGGACAGAACCCTATAAATTCCATTTTGTGGGTTCTTATTCAAAAGCATGGTGGCAAAATGAGGATAATGTGCATCTCTCCCCCTCCCCGAATGAACCCTTAATAACACACAACATGTTACATCTATTTGTTTTCAGTAAGAAATGATGGAAAAACAATAATAAAGTACAAGAAATAATTACAGTTTTTCTATCAAATGTTTGAGGGAAACAATGTCTTAAAAGGAAGATCGTTAAATAAAAATGCAAATAAACATTTATTTTGCGTCTGAACGGTTCAAAAACCGCTTCAATCTCATTAACAAACTTCATCACGCATAATAATTAGCGCGAAAGTTGTTCTCATAAGCATGAATAATTTTTTTTTTCTTTAAAAGCAAAATCTTCGGGATTTAGAAATAGTTGTGCGAGGCTAATCTTACTTTTCAATACTTCCCCCTTCCCAAAGGCAGATTATAAAGTTCCTATCTCTGTGATACAGTTCTGTCTCGATTACAAATACATAAAAAGCAATAAACCATATAATGCTGAGCGAAAAACAAGTTTTCAGGAAACAGTTATTTTTTTCAGTAAAAACGAAATGTTTATAATTCTATCTGTGGAAATTGAAGAAGATTAATTCGCTGCAATGAAGAGTCAGTCCTCGCTCCAGTGGGACGCGAGCAAATTTTTCTGCAAAATTCACGGAAGTTAATTTCTTTAATTTACTGTGCGATTAGCGGGCGATAATTTTTTAAGTTGAAATTAATTAGGGGATTAAATTGTAAGGGAAATATCGCTCTCTGTTAAATCAGATTTATTGTTAAATGTTTTTGGTTTTATAAAGCTCAATCTCATATTTCATATCGTAGAACGAATGACATTGAGAATAAAATAAAATGAGAAATAACTGCGTTATTTAAATATTTGTTCCTGAAGCTTTATTAACTTAAATGTGCTTCTTTCTATAAATCTCGGAATTTAAAAGTGAGAAAGGAAATTTTTTTTGGAAGAAAGCATAATTAATGCATGTTGGGTTTGATTTTCATTAAAAAAAATATGCATTTGAAATATACATTTATTTAAACAAATTTTATTTGTAGTTTTGATTATGACAAATGAAGAGTTGAATGTAAATAAATGTTGTAATTTAATTATATTTTCTTGGAAATTTGCATAGATTATTGGAATAAAAATTTCACGTGGAAAGTGTAATATAAAGGAGCCTAGTACTACCACACCACAGCACACCATATCACTGTGCCTAGATCTGTATTGCCCATATACAGTTCGGGAAAGATGTGAGTGAAAAGACTGACTGAGCTCCGTAGCGCTGTACGGCCGTATGAAACCGGTACCTACGGCATTAAGTGGATTCCGAACTACTGCAAACATCCATGACACCGTCGGTATTCGAACCCGAAAATTGTCGTACTGAGCGTCAGAGCGCTAGATACTCAGCCATCCAGGCCCAAAGCACACAATAAGAAAATATAAAAATATAGGTTGATCCAAATTTTTATTTGAATAAATTAGATAATTTAATAAATCATAAATTCTACAGATGAGAAATCTAATGGAAAAATGTGATTTCATCAATTTTATAAATACCGCATGTCATTTATAATTTTATTGTTGTTACTAATCCCCGTGGTACAGGAAAGCCTAAATCCCAAAAAACCTCGTCGCGGCGGCTGGTACATGGCTAAGGTTAATATGCAGCTTCATTTTTAGCGAGGGACCACGAGGGCTGAAGACTGACTAAACGACAAGACAACGCAATAGGATCATATGAGACCGGGATATACTGTTTAAAGTAAATTCCGAATAACTACAAACACGTTGAAACCTGTGGCACCGAGGACCGTGGCACCAGAGTGCTAGACAATTTATGGATGATAAAATATAGCTGTTGAAAGGTTGAGCAGACAAGCCTACCCCGCAAATATCTCATGTTTCCGAATCTGTCAGCAAGCAGACGGTCGTGGTCCACCATGGGGCTGCTGGGCCTTGAATATAAACTGAAAAAAACCTTTAAAAATAAATAATCCATTTTTTCCTCCAAAGAAGGTCAATTATCGCAATTTTCTATGTCGAATGTGAGGAAACCAGAAAAGCTTCCAGAATGTCGTGACCGTTGTGCCGAGAACTCTAATACCCTCTGTCTAAAGCACGGAATTTCCTCATTTCTGAAAGCAGTATCTTCAGCGTACGCTGCACGACAGATGTGCTGCTCTGGCAGAATCCGGCCAAATACATAATGGAAGGGTGATTCCTTTTAGATAATAAGTATACTATAGATAAGTATTATACTTTACCTTTCATAAAGTATTTACACTCTATGAAAAGAATAGGAAAGAAAAAAGTGATGACATTTATTTGATATTTATTTAAAAACTTAAATTTTAATTAAAATCGCTCTATTTCGAAATCATATAAATATTATTAAATAATAGTTAAACTGAAATATTTGTACGTCTCAATAAGGAAGACAAATTTAAACTATAACAAACAATAAAATTATCTCTCAAAAAATTCAGCTTTCAATTTCTAAAGAATAGGTTCAACAGACTAAATATATAATTATTAGTGGATATATTATTGAAATAAAAATTTATGGAAGTAATATAATACAAGACAAAACTTACAGAAAGAAACTATATATATATATATATATAATTTATTAAAAAGTCCATAAGAAATTTGATGCGTGTCGTTATAGTGTTTACGGATATACTACATAGTCCAATTATTGTTGTTGCCAAACCCTATATGTTATTAGTAAAGGTTTCTATGAAATTTATAAAATTCCATGCTGAAAACGTTTTCCGAAATATTTAATGATCCAAATAGGATTGCGTATTTTAATGGCTTTTTCATATAATGTCCATAACTACATTGTTGAAAGTAAATTACAAATGGAATAATATGTTTCTTGCATCCCATAAAATGCATTTATGATTATTAAACTAACAATGTCTTTACAGTTAATGTTCTTTATCGCCAATGCAATTCAGACTTTTGCGCTAGGATAGGAAGTAAGCAATTCGAAAATGAACAAAAACTCTTTAACCAGACTAGCACATGATAGACAAAAGCAATATAATAAAATTTCGACAAATTCCGAATTAAAAAAAAAAAATCAATTACATTTAATATGAATTTTTAACATAAATTTTGCATAATATAATAAGGAAAAAATAATGGTGGATAGAATTCAATCAGAAAAAATAATGGCGGATGGAATTCCTATATTGTGGATAATAGTTTTTTTATTGGAAAATTTTAATAAAAAATATAATTCATAAATATAGAAAAATATCGTTTATTTTTATTACTAATTATTTACTGTATTACTTTTTCTTAAAACCCCTTTTATTTAAACGGTAAAAAGATCAAAGCCAAATTATTAAAAAGATCGTCAAACATTCTAGTGGACCAATGTAGCTTTCCTCCCGGCTATTTCACGTCATACTTTGGCGGTTTATTGCATTTCTGCAACACTATGTACAATATTTTCTTACCTTGATGCAAGAATGAGGACATACACAACGAGCTTCATTTTTTCCATTGCTTTCACAAACAGCATAAAACTCGCACTTTTTATTCTCGCAGCCATCTGAAAAAAAAATCATGTATAAAACAAAACTTGCTATAGCTCGAAATATTGAATTATAACTTTCAAAAAATAGATAAGGGGAGAATAATTACTAAAATATTGCATGGAGGATTGCAATTATTGATAATATCGAATTGAATAATATAATGAAATATATATTCATGATATTCGGATTCCATTATTATAAAATAATGGAACCCGACTACTTGGCGATTTTATTTAGCAATTGTATGAAATGCTGTTAAGTGGAAAGGAGTTAACGAAGAAGAACACACAAATCTTAGGATGTTAAAAATAAAGTAAAAGAGCTAACAAAAACTGTCTGTGAACACATTTATTTCTGAATACATGTGACAAAATTATTTATTAGTTACATACATAATTCTGGAGATTGTCAAATCAAATAATCAAGCAGTAAGATTTTGTTAAAATTTACATTTATATTATTTAAATTTACATTTTTATTTACAATGCACTACAAAATGTATAGCACCAATCTTTTTAGATGAATCGAAATTTAGAGGACACAAGGAATTGCGACTTTTCTCCGAATCTGTTCCTCCCGTCGAATTGCACAGTGGGGTAAAATACCTTAATTTCGAACAGAAAAATCAGATTTTGATACAATCACCTTGAAAGTTGCTACTGAGGAATTTGAGAAGATCTGAGATTCAAAGTTCTCAGAACAACAGTTCTTTACTAATTTGACTCCATATCAGACTTTTCAATAAAGTTCAAAGATGACATTTTCACAAATGTATATTTTTAAAAATATATTTAATAAATTGCTCAAGTTAACTCTCTTCGGATCCAATTTCTTTAAACAATTACCATAAATTGGGTATTACATCGGGCGTCATATTTCAGTTTCTAATTATCTGCACTTAAGACTTCCTTGTTTTCTATATCCACACATTTTGCCACCTTCTGCCACGATATAAACTATGTCGGTATTCAATATTAACTGTTTGATTTTGACTTTCGTCAAATGCTGCTAAGAAACATCAAGAAATTCATTGAATTCCGTGAGTGGAAGAAAAGTAGAAATAACCACACGTTTACGTGTTTGTGCGCTTGCTTGCCACGTAGGTGTTTGTAGAAGTCCATTTATATGCTCTATACTCTACGCACCTACACGTTTTAAAACTCGGCATTAGAGATTTACATTTTGTGTTTAAAAACATTATTCCTACATTTCGTTCAGAACATTTCGAGATAATTGGCAACATATACAAAATTCTCCTAGTTTTGAAAAGTGTAGTTTGAAAAAAGAACAATTGTGAGGTGTAAATATAGATTGTAAATAAATAGCATTAAAAATAGCTTACGGGTTGCTTTGTCGACTGACGCAGTTGGTTATCGAACGAATTGGAAAAGGTTGGTTCAAAACCGTACAATCCAAGTCGAATTGAAAGTGCCTATTTACCTAATTAAAAACCGAGAAAAGTCAATTTAAATCCTTAAATTGGAATTCCTTTCATTAGGCTGGAGGCAAAATGAAACATTTTTATTAAGACTAATTCCCTGCTTTCACAGACAAATGGTGGTAACATATTATGAGTATACTAATCCCCTCACAATCTATTATGTACCCTGGTAAATCTAATTTGCTATATATCTGATATCTGCACTTCAAGTGGCTGATCTGAAAGCAGTTTTTTAAATAGAAACAAGTGCTTTATTATTTGTAAAAGGAAGTGCTTTTTTATTATTGTAATCATAAAAAAATTAAATATTGGGAGAAACTTAACGATAGAAAAAATGCAACACATTTTTTATTAAATTATTCTGGATATATGTATGTTTTTTTAAGTATAAGCTATCTTACAATTTTTGCAAAAAAATTAAAGTAAACAAAATTATATGTATAATTAATGACATTTAATTTTAAATTTATAAAAATAACATCATAAAATGTCGGTACTACAGAGAAAGAAGTAACATGTTAAATAAGGAAAACATGCTCCCTGAATGAAGTATTAAAGAATCCCGTTTCAACGGTTTTATTTGAAGTTAACGAGAAAAACATCAGCAACACGTATTGCTAAAAATTCTTTTATTCCATAAAAGGCCGGCAGAGAATCTTCTTAATTTCTGAGATGGAGTTTTTATCATTTAATTTTCCACACCATCTATAATTCTCAGAGAAACGGGAATGTAAAGGTGGAATAGTGCTTAGAGAAATATTGAATCCTTCTTCATGGTTATATTGAGAAATTGGAGATATCGGAGAGATGCCGGTGGAGGTTATCGATTCCGGATTCATCTCACAAAAATGAATCATAACTGTTCGATGATATTGTGGTCGAGGAACTGTCAGAACCAAGATAGTCATTTCACTTCATCCGCCTGTTCAGCAAATAATGATTGAAAAAGTCCCGTTGCATTAAGAGGAGCATTATTATCCTGAAGATTTCCATCTTCTGCAGGAAACAAAGTTTACATCATAGGACGGATCTGTTCAGCTAAAAGTTCTCTAAACTTCCCCTCAGTGATCCTGCCTTTTAGTGTTATGATTATGCCGGCATTAATCCACCACACTGCTGCCCATACCCCATACATATATTTCATGTATAAATATATGAGTCTGCACAGTTTGTGTGAAAGAGCGCCATAGATCGAATCCGCTGGCGGTATCGTTGTAGTCACTGCTTTAAGAACACAAGAAGACCCGATGACTATGGTTACAATATCTGTAAAAACATCCCTTATCGATAATGGATGGACCCGAAACCCGAAAAAACCAGAAATCTCTGACAGCACATCCTTACGCGTAGTCGGAGTTTTCGGGGTTTTTTCAAGCAACATGCAAATACGACAATTACCCTAAAAATGATGTTGTTTTTATAAATTTAAAATTAAATGTCATTAATTATACATATAATTTTGTTTACTTTAATTTTTCCCCCATTACCCGTTGACAAACTATTTGTGGAATACATATGTGGTAAAAAGTTAACAAAGCTATACGTGTAAATAACAACATTAAACTTTAAATTAATAAATAAAAATATACTTTAAAATTCCAGTATAACAGAGAATGAAGTAACATGTTAAATACAGAAAACATGCTCCCTGAATGAAGTGTTAAAGAATTCTGTTTCAACGGTTTTGTTTCAAGTTAACAAAAAGAACATCAGCAACACCTGTTGTTGCTAACAAATCTTTTATTCCATAAAATGGCTACAGAGAATATTCTTAATTTCTGAGCCGGAGTCATCATTCCATCATCTAATTTTTTTATCATCTAATTTTCAACACCATCTATAATCCTCGGGGGTAAACGGGGTGTAAGGGTGGAGTCGCTTTGATTGGGATATTGTCCCATGGTCTTATGATAATGACAACCCACTGTGCATCAGCATAATTAAACCTTAATTACCTTCGTTTGAAGCGGCCAAATCGGCTTCATAATTTTTTATGTTCGTTCTTTTTTTGCACTAAACAGATTCTAGAAAACTAATTTAAGGCGGTCCCCAACAGATTTTCCGTGATTTAATTATTCCTCCTAGATGGCAGCAGCTGTAAAAAAACGAAGGCTCAGTGATTAATAGTGATGACATAACACCGAAACGCAGAGCGGCGCTAAAAATGACCGGGAGTAATTTACTGGCGGAGTCATGTCTATCCTCGTCGTCTCCAGCAAAACAAAAATGAGTCAAGTATTTGCATTTTCTTATAATGCTGTTCGCCAGGAAGTCGACTTTTTACGTCGCTGTAGGGGGAGAACGAATGAGGGAGGTGGGCTATTGATAACATCGATCGTTAATTTTCATGCATTAATTCTGGTGGAAATTTACCAATTTAAAGCAGATGAAGAATGGTTTCTCGGGATGAATAACTTTGGGGTAGGGAACGGGGGTGCGAGGACAGTGAGTAATTGCTTTTATTCACTGAACACGAAATATTAACATAAGTGGAAGAAGCGACCGTTAAATTATGAAATAAGTTATCTTTTACATGTTGATCATGGAATGCCATCTCTTAAATGTGAAGTTAATTCTTATAGCAACAACAGATATTTATTATGTTTAGCATTTCTAAAGATGTACAATAAGTATGTGTATTTTTCTGTATTCACTTTATGCGATCGCAATTAAGAATAAGCACTCAAATCTAAAATATTCGTGCTCAGTTCAAATCCGCCACCTCTAGCAAAAAGTATTTCTCAGCCTACGGATTTATCGCACCAAACCTCAAAATATATCTAGGAACTTTCAGTTCGAATTTTACAACTGATGATTTAGATTTGTAATATCAACCTTTATAAGAAATGACAGACGAGAACACTAGAAAAGCTTTTCATGGTATTTTGGAACATTCCGCCACAAAAAGTGTAAATTGTATAACCGCTTTTTTATTTCAGTTATCCACAAAAAATTATTGTAACATTCCTTCCACCCTCCCTCGTTCTATTTTCTCCATTTTATTGAACCCTTTACATTTTCGCTACTGACATTGTGCTTATGCAGAAATTCACTCCCATAGACTCCCATAAGACATATAACTGTAAATGGCTTTGTATCTAGAAGTTATGAGATACATTTTGAGTGGTAGTAGATACAGTGTGATTCAGGATGAACCATGCGCAGTCTGCTATACTAAAACCCTATGGGATTATTACAATTGAACCAAATACATCGGTAATGTCGATGTGTTCAGCTGACATAGAGAATTAAAAAACTTCTCTTTGAAATAAATGCAAGGTCATTTGAACTACCAGATTTATTAGGACCTCCTCGGGACCAAGTATTCTCCATGTACAAATACTCATCTCTATGTGGTAGTCATTGAATTTCCGCTACAGGTTCGATTTTCGCGTTTCTGAATAGGCTCTCTTCATTCTGAAACTCAATCGTTTATCCACCAGAACATTCTAATCCTTTTATATATTAAAAAATATATACTCTTTATTTGTTGTATTTACAAATTTTGTAAGGATATTCTGATTAGTATTAAACTTGAATGTTTTAACGTTACAGAAATTTTATCTTCCTTACCGACATATTAATTTCTTGTATCAATCACATCTACGTGGCAAGTACACTATAAAGGTATTGCGAAAATATTTTAATAACTTTTGTTGAATATATTGTTTGAATATTATTATAAAATCAAAGCTAATTTTTTCTTATAATTTCGATAGTTAATTTTTCAATATAGGGATGGACACATAATGTATTTTTTTAATGCATTGATTTTCACTCCTTTGGCCATTATAAACTAAATATTTTTTGTAAAAGTATGATACATCTCACGTCCGTAAAAATATTCAAGGTAGGTTATGTGTCGTGAGTTGCCACCCTCCCCCCTAACTTTATAGATAGGTGCACTGGTTTGATTGAATTGAAATTGTAATTCGATGCTCTTTGTTAAAACACTAAATGACTTCTCCAGTGCACATAAGTTGAGTGGATGTTCTCCAATAGCCTTTTTGCAAACAACATACCTTGAAACTCGGAATAATTTGGAAGTAGAAAAGTCTGCGAAACTATTTAAACCATGTTACACCACAGTATAATGAACAGATGTCGGTTATCATAGGCCGTCATGGTTCTTGAATGACTTTACCCAAATTATCTACCTTCGGATTCGATTTGTTTAAACAGTTACCATAAATTGGGAGTTTCGTCTGGGGTCATATTTCAGTTTCTAATTATCTGCGCTTGAGACTTCCTTGCTTTATATATCCCCAAATTTTGCCACCTTTTGCCATGATTACTATGTGGGTATTCAATTTTAACTGTTTGCTGTTGAATTTCGAAGAATGCTGCTAAGAAACATCCCTAAATTCATCGAGTTGCGTGAGGGGAAGAAAAGTAAAATTAACCACGCGTTTACGTGTTTGTGCGCTTGCTTGTCGTGTTCCTGTTCATCTATATGACCTATACTCTCTGCAACTACACGTTTTCATACTCGGCATTAGATATTTATATCTTTGTTTGAAATCACTAGTCTCGCCTTTAAGTAAATTTTGAGATAATATGCAAAATTCTGCTAGTTTTGAAAAGAGTAGTTCGAAAAAAAAAAAAAAAAAGACACAAGCCAAGTTTGTGGTGAAAATATTGATTGTAAATAAAAAGCATTAAAAAATCTTAAGGGCTGCCTTGTCGACTAACGCAGTTTTTTATCAAACGAATTGGAAAAGGTTGGTTCAAAACCATACAAGCCCAGCCGAACTGAAAGTGCCTATTTGCCTAATTAAAAACCGAGAAAAGTCAATTTAAATCCTTAAATTGGGATTCCTTTCATTAATCTGGAGGCAAAATGAAACAATCTACGAAATCTATTTCCCTGATCCCAAACCCAGACTGTCAGTTCCAACTAGTGGTATCATATTATAAGTTTACTAAGCTCGCAAATCCCTCCCAATCTTATGTGTACCTCTGTAAAGGTATTTTGCTGTATTTCTGATATCTGAACTTCAAGTGGCTGATCTGAAAGTCTGTTATAAAATAGAAACGAATGCTTTATTATTTGTAAAAAGATGTGCTTTTGTATTATTGTATTAATTAAAAAAATTAATATTGTGAGAAACTTGGAGACAGAAAAAATTTAAGATATTTGTTATTAAATTATTCTGGATATGTGTATACTTTTTTAAGTATAAGTTATCTTATAATTTTTTCAAAAAAATTAAAGTAAACTAAATTATATGTATAATTAATAGCATTTAATTTTAAATTAATAAGAAAGAAGTAACGTTAAAGAAATAACATGTTAAATAAAGAAAACAGGCTCCCTGAATAGGTGTTAAAGAATCCTGTTTCCAGTTAACAAAAACAGGTGTTGTTGCTAACAAATCTTTTATTCCATAAAATGGCGACAGAGAATCTTCTTAATTTCTAGGCTATAGTTTTTATCATCTAATTTACCACACCAACTATGATCCTTTGGGGAACCGGGGTGTAAAGATGGACTAGTGTTTAGAGGAATATTGAATCCTTCTTCATGGAGATAATGGAAAAGTGGAGACATCGGAGAGATGTCGGTGGAAGTTGTCGATTCCGGATTGATCTCACAAAAATGAATCATAACTGTTCGATGATATTGAGGTCGCAGGACTGTGAAGACCAAGATAGATATTTCACTTCATCCGCATGTTCAACAAACCATAATTGAGCAGGTCCCGCTGCATCGATAGGAGCATTATTATCCTGAATAATCCCATCTCCTGCAGAAAACAAAGTTTGATTCATAGGATGGTCCTGTTCATCTAAAAGTTCTCTATACTTCTCCTCAGTGATCCTTGCTTTCATGGTTATGATTGGACCAGCAGAAAAACACCACACGGCTGCCCATACCATACATGCCATACATAAATATATGAGGCTGCACAGTTAGCGTGCAAGACAGCTATGGCTCGAACCCACTGGCGATATTGTTAGATAGATATTTCCCTTCATCCACATGTTTAACAAACCATGTCCATTGAACATGTCCTACTGCATAAATAGGAGCATTATTATCTTAAATAATTCTATCAGGAAAAATTTGCATCATAGGATGGATCTGCTCAGCTAAACGTTCTCTATACTTCCCGTCAGTGATCTTTCCTTTCAGAGTTGCGATTGGGCCAGCAGAAGTTCACAACATGGTTGCCTACAACATACATATAAGAGGTTGCACAATTAACATGGAAGAGCACCATGGCCCAAATCCGTTGGCGGTATCCCTGCTTCAAGAAACAAGCACCTGCGTTAAGAGTCAATAAGACTTGATGGCGATGGTTACAATATCTGTAAAAACATCCCATATTGATAATGTGGCTGTCTAGTCAGAATTTTCGGGTTTTTTTCAAACAACATGCAAATGCGGCCCTCCGAAAAGGTTCCCACATCACCCGTTTGCAAACTGTTTGTGGGATACATATGTGGTAAAAAGTGAACAAAACTATGTGTATAAATAACAAAATTTAACGTTAACTTAATAAATAAAGACACTGTAAAATATCAGTAAGACAGAGAACATGCTAAATACAGAAAACATGCTCCATAAATAAGTGTTAAAAAATCCTGTTTCAACAGTTTTGTTTTAAGTTAACAAAAAGAACATTAGCAACAAGCGTTGTTGTTAACAAATCTTTTATTCCATAAGATGCCGACAGAAAACCTTCTTAATTTCTGAACCGGAGTTTTTATCATCTAATTTTCCACGCCATCTATAATCCTCAGGGTAAACGTGGGGTGTAAAGGGAGGAGTTGCTTTGATTGGGATATTGTCCCATGGTCTTATGATAATGACAACCCACCGTGCATCAGCGTAATTAAACCTTAATTACCTTCGTTTGAAGCGGCCAAATAGGCTTCATAATTTTTTATGGGGTGTTCGTTCTTTTTTTTGCACTAAACAGATTTTAGAAACTAATTTAAGGCCGGTACCCAACAGATTTTCCGTGATTTAATTATTCCTCCTAGATGGCAGCAGCTGTAAAAAAACGAAAGCTCAGTGATTAATAGTGATGACATAACACCGAAACGCAGAGTAGCTCTAATAATGACCGGGAGTAATTTACTGGCAGAGTCATGTCTATCTTCGTGGTGTCCAGCAAAACAAAAATGAGTCAAGTGTTTTTATTTTCTTATAATGCTGTTCGGCAGAAGTCGACTTTTTACGTCGGTGTAGGATGGAGAAAGAATGAGGAGGGAGGGCTGTTGATAACATCGATCGTTAATTTTCATGCATTAATTCTGGTCTAAATTTACCAATTTAAAGAAGATGAAGAATGGTTTCTCGGGAAGAATAATTTTGGGTTGGGGATGCGGGGGTGCGAGGACAGTGAGTAATTGATTTTATTCACTGAACGCGAAATATTGACATAAGTGCAAGAGGCGACTGGTAAATTATGAAATAATTTATCTTTTAAATGTTGATCATTGTATGCCATCTCTTAAATGGGAAGTTGAATTTTATAGGAACAACACATTTGTGAGTTTCAGTGTTACTAAAGATGTACAATAATGTATGTAGATGTAATGAAAGCGAAATATTAATATAGCATAACATACCATGCAATAAGTGGAAGATGCTACATCATTAAGACAGACCTGTTCAGCTAAAATTTGTCTACACTTCTACTCAGTGATCCTTTACTTCAGAGTTACGATTGGGCGAGAAAACCCCCACATGGCTGCCCATGCCATACTCATATACCATATATATAATATGTAAATATATGAGGCTACACAGTTAGCGTGCAAGAGCGCCATGGCCCGAATCCGCTGGCCATATTGTTGTAGTCACTGCTTTAAGGAACAAGACTCAATGGCGGCGGTTACAAAATCTGTAAAAACATCCCTTCTCCATAATAAAGATGTCTAGTTGGTGTTTTCGGTTTTTCCAAACAAAATGCAAATGCGGCAATTAAACTTAAAATACATACTCTTATCGTCTGTTGGCAAACTGTTCGGAGGTTAAATATGTGGTAAAAAGTGAACAAAATTATATATATAAATAAAAACATTCAACTTTAACTTAATAAATAAAAAGATACTTAAAAATTCCAGTGTAACAGAGAAAGAAGTAACATGTTATATGAAGAAAACATGCTTCCTGAATGGGTGTTGAAGGACCCTCTTTCAAAGGTTTTGTTTCCAGTTAACAAAAAGAACACCAGCAACACGTGTTGTTTGCTAACAAATCTTTTATTCCATAAAATGACGACAGAGAATCTTCTTAATTTCTGAGTCGGATATTTTATCATCTAATTTTCCCCACCATCTATAATCCTGAGGGGAAACGGGTGTGTGTAAGGGGTGGAGTAGCTTTGATTGGGATATTGTCCCATGGCCTTATGATAATGACAACACACTGTGCATCAGCGTAATTAAACATTAATTACCTCCGTTTGAAGCGGCCAAATCGGCTTCATAATTTTTTATAGGGTGCTCATTATTTGCACTAAACAGATTCTAGAAAACTAATTTAAGGTGGTTCCCAACAGATTTTCCGTTATATAATTACTTCGCCTAGATGGCAGCAGCTGTAAAAAAACGAAGCGGCAAGCGAAATCTCAGTGATTAATAGTGATGACATAACACCGAAATGCAGAGCAGCGCTAATAATGACCGAGAGTAATTTACTGGCGGAGTCATGTCGATCCTCGTCGTCTCCAGCAGAACAAAAATGAGTCAAGTATTTTCAATTTCTTATAATGCTGTTCGGGAGGAAGTCGACTTTTTACGCCGGTGTAGGGTGGTTGAAAAATGAGGAGGGAGGGCTATTGATAACATCGATCGTTAATTTTCGTGCATTAATTCTGGTGGAAATTCACCAATTTAAAGAAGATGAAGAGTGGTTCTCGGGAAGAATAACTTTGGGTGATAGGGATGCGGAGGTGCGAGGACAGTGAGTAATTGCTTTTATTCACTGAACGCGAAATATTAACATAAGGGGAAGAGGCGGCCGTTAAATTATGAAATGCTGATTATGGAATGTTATCTCTTAAATATGATGTTACGTTTTATATGAACAACACATTTATGAGGTTCAGCGTTACTAAAGATGTAACATATTGTATGTAGATTTACTGAACGTGAAATATTAATATAGCATAACATACCCTACCATAAGTGGAAGCGATTGCAACATTAGGATGGACCTGATCAGCTAAAAGTTATCTACACTTCTCCTCAGTGATCCTTCTTTTCACAGTTACAATTGGGCGAGAAGAAAGCCACCACATGGCTGCCCATACCATACATATATGTGGCTGCACAGTTAGCGTGCAAGAACGGCATGGCACAAGTCCGCTGGCTGTATCGTTGTAGTCACTGCTTTAAGAAACAAGAGGACTCGATTGCGATGTTTACAATATCTGTAAAAACATCCCTTATCGTTAATAAAGCTGTCTATTCGGAATTTTCGGAACATTTAACTTTAAATTAATAACTAAAAAAACACCATAAAATATCGGTACGACAGAGAAAGATGTAACATGTTAAATAAAGAAAACATGTTCCCTGAACAGGTGTCAGGAGAATCCTGTTTGAGCGGTTTTGTTTCCAGTTAACAAAGCGAGCATCAGGAACACGCGTTGTTGTTAACAAATCTTTTATTCCATCAAATGGCGACAGAGAATCTTCTGAATTTCTGAACCACAGTTTTTATCATCCATCTATAATCATTATTTCCACACCATCTATAATCCTCGGGGAAACGGGGTGTAAGGGTGTAGTAGCGTTGTAGAAGAATAGTGTAGAAGAATATTGAATCCTTCTTCATGGAGATTGTTAATATACCGACATAGAAATGGGGCCGTTGGTCTACGTATACTCGTAGGACGGCCAAATGAATTACCATTAAATAAAAAGCAATTAAAATAAATACTAGGACAAACAACTAATTTACTTTTACCCTTTAATGAATACGAATAAATACTATTACAATAAAATTTAGGATTTTTAATATTTGGCAGAATAAATAAAATAAAAAAAAGTTTTATAGAGAATGTTTATAGAAAAAATGTTTACAGAGAAATGTTTACAGAGAAGTATTCATAATATTTCGCACGCATACCTCAATCGAAAATATTCCTTTGAGTGTGTGGGCAGTGGGGTACCAGTAGCCTCATATCCTTTTTACCAAAAAAAAATGCTCACCGACAATTCCAAAGATGGACATAACTCTCCATTACAAATTATACCTGGAGCCATTCTCGCAGCAAAAATTGTGCACCAGGCTCACGCACTATCGTAGATCGTTCGCTCTGCTTTCAACGGGTCTTCCTTTCTGCCCGCAAAAACTCCAAAAAGGGATGGATCCCACCAAACCGACCGGTTCTTTTTGGACCTGACCGTGTGACCGGGATGGGTTATCTACCATTCCTGGATT